>CM038793.1:105219680-105819680 GCA_021764765.1 Vicia sativa
AAACTTAGAACATGCTCTCGATAGGATATAGAGATGAGGATAGCCCATATCCACTAAGCCTGATCTGACGATCTTCAAGGCTGAGTCTCATATACTTGCAAGAACTTGATTCTTAAGTCGATAGCGACTTTAATACCCATGATGTAATGATGGCGCCAATGCCATTTCAAGTGCGTTTGAGGCTCCATCAAAGACCATAGTCCATCGGGATCCTTGTTCGGGTCCTTAAATGCAGGCACAGTTCTTATGTAATCGGTAACTAGTAAAACATCTTAATCTAAAATTGAGCGCATAGGTGATAGTCATCGGCTTGATGGCCGAAATGATGGCTACTACACTTCCTTTGATCGCTTTAAGAAGTATATTGGATGTCGTATTGGTCAAGATCATTTGCCATCTTGCTATTCTTAGGAGAGAGTGGTTTCTCAAATATGTATTTTATCGGATCCATCACAAATCAACAAGGTAGTGTGAGTCAACATATCTTTGTCTTAGTGTTGAGACCCAGTAAGCGCAAGTTTTCTCGGTGTGAGTATCTTGTTTCACAGTTGGTAAACTTTTGCTAAGGTAGTATATTGCATACTCTTTTCGACCGAGACTCGTCATGTTGCCACACACACCCATTGAGTTCTCTAACCTTGTTAAGTACATGATAAGAGGTCTTCCTTGACGACATGAGGATGGGAGGATTACATAAGTACTCCTTGATTTTGTCCAAAAGCGACCAGGTCTGGTTCCATTCACTACTTGATCTTTCTTGACAACTTGAAGATTGGCTCCAAATGTGATTAGATGTGCAATAGATAAACAATATGGTTCAATCGTCCCAAGAAACCTCTAACACTCCTTCTCGGAGAGGCTGGCATTTCTTGAATAGCTTTAACCTTGGCGAGTCAACTTCAATACCTTTACCGCGATAACAAACCCTAGGGTTTACGATTTGACTCCAAAGGTGCACTTGTTGGGATTACGTCTTGTAATGCTTTTCGGTCTATCAGCGAGTTCGGCAAATGATCGAGATGTTCTTCCTCGATGCATGATCGAGCTATCATTTCGAAATCGTAGACCTCTATCTCGTGATGAATCATGTCATGAAAATAATGCCACCATAGCGCGGCGATAAGTGACACTGCGTTCTTGACCCGAGCGGCATGACCTTGTAGCGAAAAGTTCCCCAGCGTGTAGCAGTAGTCTTCTCCATGTCTTTAGGAGCCATTTTGATCGATTGTAGGAGAAACCATCCATGAAGGAGAAGACCTTATGTTGGGCGATGTTATCCAAGAACATCAATATGAGGAAGCGTCGTCTTCGAATCGCTTGTTCAAATCTCGTAATCCACACACATTCGTACTTTACCATCGTTCTTGGAGTGCAGGTACCACGTTTGCAACCGTTGTGGATAAGAAGTAGCACTAGAAACGGCATTGAGGCTTCATAACCCGGCTTTGATTTTCTCATACATCTCGGGACATCTGACCAGACCTACATTTCTGAGGAGAAATCCTTAACTTCGTCGATGTAGATGTACCACAATTTCAATGTCTAGACTGGCATGTCTTCATCGACCAAGCAAAACCTCAATATAGTCTGTAGCATCTGAACCAATCTCTCTTTGACACTTTTTCTCAAGACTGCTCCTATCTTGATCTCTTTTTGTTTTCATGATGCCCAAATTCACAACCTCGGTGACTCTTCATGTGGTTGTATAACTCGATCTTCTTCTTTATTGCTTGATCGACAAGTTCTCCTGGCGCACTTCACAATCTTCCTCACATTCGTCTTGACTTGGTAGATGGATTATCGAAGTCATATTTAGCAATAGCATGCATTTGTTATCAACGAGATTGATGATTCGCGATGTATCATGTGGTGTGTGTAAGAACACATAGCTTTTGAAGGGGTGATAAAGTAAAGAAATAAAAACATTTAAATGCAAAGTCCAATCTTATTGAATGAAAATATGCAAATGATAGATAATAACCCTCCTGAAGCGAGCCATGATACCCGGGCAAGGCACTGGGCTTTAAAGTTTATTGTTCAAGCATAGAAAGCGAAAAGCAAAGCAGAAAACAAAAGTAATTACTCCTGTCTAAAGGGAGATTCGTATGATGTCTTGATCTTTCAATTCTTGAGTCCGTTGTCGGGAGTTAGGAAGATCCACTTCTTTGATCTCGAGTATTGTAAATAGTCTTCTATAGCATGGACTCCATTACGGTTGATCACGAAAGGAAGTTGGTTGTACGTTAAGTGGCGTATCATCTTCGACCTTGGATGGTGAAGCCTAAACTAGTCTTGTCGGACTTGAAAGGAAAATCGGGAGATGACCCCAAATATTATTACCTCCTCCTTAGCGTAGCTTGAGCATCCTTGGTGAAGCCATCCTAAGCGGAACTTGTAACTTCAAAGAGTATTGGAGTCCATGAGCATGACCCTTGGGCTGTTTGAAAGCTTGACGAGGAGTCTCGAAGATTTACCTTCCATCTCGAGATATCGGAAAGCGGATGGTGACCATATATTCCTCTAAACCACATCTTGTAACCTACCCCTTCATTGGGTACTTGACTTCGATGCAAGGTAGAAGTAGCCTTTGCCCCATGTATCAAGAGGCGTCCAAGTAGGCAAGAGTAAAATGGACGGATGTCCATGACAAAAAAGTGGAGTCAAAAGTGCAAGGACCCGACTTTGCGGGCAGAAACGAGCTCTCAATCTTTGTCCTTAGAACCATCAAAGCTCTCACAATTATGTCAATGGGCTTCAAGACCAATCCTTCAACATCAAGTCGATTGAAAGCACTCTTGGGGAGGATATTCGGGCGAGCGGTATCTATCAAAACATGAGACAATTTAATGCCCTTGCATTCAACGAGAGATGTGCAAGGCTTTTGTTTTCCTTCAAAGTCAAATCGACATCGGAGAAACCTGGCGTTCTTGACAGCCGAACTAGCAATACAAACTTCAAATTGATCGGTGGTAGTGTCTTGTGGTACGTGAGCATTCTTGAAACTTCACAAAGGCTTTAGCATGAGCCTCGAAACACAAGCGAGCAAGCATAGAGATCTTGGGCGGATCTGTCTACTTGTTCCACAGTATGAGTCACTCTTCTTGATAATCTTGAATTTCCTCCATTTCTTGTTTGGAGTGTCTTGACAACTTCCTTTGGTATACAGCAGGGCAGGGATGAGTTCTTTGGTTATTTCCCTCTAGTTTGGTCTTGGTTCAATATGGAATCTTTGGAGTCGCGGTGTTTTGGAGGAGATCTGGAGAACACTCTTCGGTTCAGGTCACCTTACTTGATCGGTGATGTTGTCAATATCGGGGTTGTAGCTTCAGTATGTAAGATCCTCAAGGGTCGGAGGGTCTTGTTTGGCCATGCATGATAATAAACTTGACTCCATAGTTCCATGGTATAGCCTTGTCGGAGGTATGGGCTGTGCAGGAGGACGTAATGATGAGAGGTGCCCTCTGAGGCACAGGGATCAACAGGAGGAAATTCTTGTTGTGTTAATATCGGCATAGTCTTTTAGGAAATCGTCTCCAAATTAGCCTAACATCTTCAATTGGAATCTTGTAACTCTCGGGAGCAGTATACTTCACCATGTAATCAAACTTTCCACTTGCTGCCCCAAGGTATCCCAAACCTGGTACAATTTAGCTCATCTTGATCTTGATTCTTAGACATGTCTTCACTGATTCTCCACGGTGATGGTTTCAAAATAGCATTGGCGGTTATCCATCATGCCTTGAATCGTCTTCTCGACCAAGCCTGGCAGAGTGAGATGGGAACCAGCGAAATTCTGGGCATCTGGATTGACACCGACTTCGCGACAATTCTTCTTAATCATCGGAGGAATGGTCGAGTCATCTATATTGAACACAAGAGTTCTTGTCAATAGCATTGGAAATTTTGTCATGGTTAGGCATAGAGCATTGATCACATTCGACCCTAAGCGGAGGATCAAACTCAATCTTTTAGCTTCCTCATATCTTGAATCTTGTTCTTGAGCCCAACAATAATCGGTGTTATTGAAATAAATTGAGCTGACTTTGAGATTTTGTATCGCAAATGTCGGATAGCAAGAGTAACCACAGACTTTTCTTTTATCCAATTAAGGAAGGTGAAAAGAGCAGGAAAAGACCTTCGTTAGATTTTGAGTAAGGGAGAAGGTTATGAAAGGAAGGTATTAGCACCCCTTTCCATCCGTAGTTATCTCAGACTCTTAGTTGCTCTTAGATCACTTTAAAATTGTGCTTTCTGTGTGTTTGAAAAATGTTTTGAAAAGGCATTTAACTTTGACTTTGTAATGATTCATGTAGGAATGTATACAAAGTGTTAGGAAATGTTTCGTTTTGAAAAGAGTTTGAACTTTGACAAAAGTGTGAGGTGTGAAAAGTATTTTGATAGAGCAAGCAACTAAAGTCTTATTACCTACTCGGAATTGGTCGTTTTAGTGTTTATTTACTTTCCTTTAGAATAGTGCTATCCATACCATTAGTTGGTAGGTAACCCAATTCGTTGGATGTAGAAGGGACATTTGAAGGGACATCGGATGGTCATAGAAAGCAACTTGTAGGAAGTATCCTAGCACATTCGAAGGACTATCATCATTTTCGTGGCGACAATCGAGGGTCAAGATCATGTATTCGTAGGCGACATCGTGGGTCTATGATCTTTGAATCGAAGGGACTATGATGATATGTTTGTGAAACAGCGTGCTAGAATACCTCTCGTTGAGGGACATGACCATTTGAATTAAGTAAAGGCAACGAGAGAATTACCTAAGGGTGCATGTGTGAAGGTGTGTTGATTCAGGATATTTTATCTTGAAAATTAGAGTGATCTATGTCCATTTTATCTTGCCATACCGCCTAATTTCTAACGATTTATAGGATGCGGAAATTAAATGCGGAAATATAAAGTGCGAAAGATAAATCCTCATATAGGCTTTAGAGGCGAGATACATGATTGAAAAATCGGAAAATAAAAGTCCTAATTAAACTATTACATCCATAGGCAATTACATAATATGAAAAAGCGATAAAATTGTCAAAGCGGTATATACACGTAAGCGGATGAAAAATAAAATACGAGGAAATTGAATAAGAGGAAAATGTTAGTAAAATATTAATTTTTGAATGAAAAAATTTTCATGCTAGAAATAATATTAATATGCTAAAATAATTTTTAGGAATTTTTGGAGTTAATTTAATAATTAAAAATCAATTAAAAGTGATTTAAATGGTAAAATAAATTAAATTAAATATGCATGCAAAAATAATAATTTTAATTTTAAAAACTAAATAAACATTTTCTGATAATATGCAAAAATAAATATTTTGGTATTTTTTAAATGCATGATAAAAATTGAAAGATAAATTAAAATGAATGAAAAATATTAAATGAAAAATATGAAAATAAAAATTGCAAACATGTGAAAAATTTTGCCATTTGGGATTCGAACTCAAGACATCCCACTTCTAGCAGCGCCTTTACCAACGAACAGTGATGCACGTGTTTAGAAAGCGGAGGCGAATGGATTATAAGCAGTTATACTTCCCCGATTGCCCCGGATCACGCCAACCATAATCTTCTTCGTTTTGAATTTTTGAAAAGATAGAGTCGGCCTCGATTCGGCGCTATAGTCCACCGCAAATCCCAAAATCAAACACAAGTAATATAAATGACATTCAAAGGCATGGTTCGATTGGAAACATAGATTACGAACACGATGGTGGTGGTCTTTGGTCCAATTTTTCCGTTTAGAAACCTAATTCGAAACGAAAACCCATACAATGGTGATTTTCGTTCCATCCCATTAAAACACGATTGGGCTACCCAGATAGCTTGCAAACTCGATGCTGATCATGAACAAACAATCAAAAAGTGTTAAAAATGCATGAATAATGGAAATCGATTTTGGAAAAAATATGAACAAACCAAATTCGGATTTCGTGATTCTTGATGCTTTTGAATGATGTAAAGCTCTAGAATCACTCCAGGGGTATCAAGGAATGTGTTTGAATGCTCAAAACCAATTGAAATCCACTGGAACTAGGGGCTACAAGTACCTTGAAGGACACGGTTTTTTGACTTTTGGAATAGGGTTCTTGAGGCAATTTTTCTGTTCTAATTCATGTGATATGCATTGTATATTTATAATGGATGGAAATTGAGTTGATTTGAGGAACAAATAATGGTTAATAAATGCAAAGATTATTTGATTTTGTACAAAATCAAATCTTATCTTTTTTGATCAATTTCAATCAAATTCTTGCCAAATCAATGAAAATTTCGAAATTATCCAGCCTTAATGGGTTACTTGGATCCCAAGAATGAGAGAAAAAATCAATTTGCAATTAATTTTGATTTTATACCTTATTTTTTAATTTAATTTGTATTTAAATGAATAAAATCCAAATTAAATAGAAAAATAAAGTTAAAATTCGTGGCATTGGGCTTGGATGTTCCAAATTGTATAAGGAATAAGTTTGAATGAAGAAAAACTAGGCCCATTTGCAAAATTTTTGATTTTTAGAAGTATCTCTCTTTGTGCACTTCTTCAAAATTGCCCAACTTGCACAAGGTGTACTTTACTCAATTTTCCATATTTTTGAGTGTCCTTGGACTTTTTAGAAATCTCTAAGAGTCCTCTAACCAACCTCTTTGGATTCATATCAATTGGAGTTTCCATGCTCAATATATCTTCAAAACAAAAAGTTGACTTTTTGTTGACTTTGAAAAGGACCTGTAATGTTTTGATCCATACCTTCCAAATGAAGCATTTTTTGAACATTCTTGTGAGACATGAAGTTGTAGAGAATTGAATTTCCTTCAAAACAAGAGGTGGTGGAAAATTTACGAGAAAGTATGAAGAAGTTATGCTCGATCAAAGTTCGATTGACTTTTCTCGAAACCCTAATTTGGAAAGTTTGACTTTTGAGCAAATCTTGAGTTTTCTTGATGAATCATGATCAACCCTTGATCAAATGATGAATGTAACTTCAAAATGAGGATGTTGACCAAAAATCATGAAGGTTGGTGTATGTTGACCATAGTTGACTTTTGTCCAATCTGTTGATTTTCAACCATCGAGCAATGCACAGGAAACTTGACTTGAGGCTTGAAACTTGACATGGAGAATCTTTGAAGCATATGAGGAGGCATGATGAACATTGGAGATGTTAAGTCCATCTTGATAAAATTGCCAAACCCTAGTTTTGGTTGATTGTACAGGAGAGTTTATCGATCGACCCTTGAGGAATCCGAGTATAGATGTATGAAATGTCTTGAGGAATAGGAGGGAAAATTTTGGGAGTGTATACTTGCCGTGTTCAATCTTCTTGTCTTGGAAGGGTTAGATTGGCCTTTGTGACACAGGTAGAAGATGATTGAACACTCGAGTACACGAAAATTTGCACTGGCATTGGCGATGATCCGAGAATGGGCTTCTGAGATGCCATTTGGAGGGTGGAGATTTATTTGAGGAATGAGTCGTATGCTAAACTTGAGATTGTTATGCGAATAGGAGGCTGGCGGAGATGGGCTTAAGATGCCATCTGGAAGATCGATCTTTGGGGAGTGAGCCGTCATGGGCTCGTAGGCGTTGGAAGTGGAAGGAGTAGAGATGGGCTTAAGATGCCATCGGAGGGGAAATCGTCACGTTAGACTTAGTGCTCATCTTTGAATGAAGTTATTGGTTTGTATTGGTTTTAACCAAATATGCGGCGATACGAAAGTGGAGAAACATTGGTAAGTAGTGGGAGATGGGCTTAAGATGCCATCAAGGCAATGAGTCGTACACTAGACTACTGTAGTTCTTTATTGATAATAAGAGAGTCGAGAATACATCTTCGTTTATTACTCGAGGGATAATAGTTGGCGAGAATGTGACTTCCACTGTTGTGCTTGGTGTTGGTCAATACTGTTATCGGAGGATATCTTTGTGATCGTTCAGATAGTTTTCCCGTCTAGCTTTGGGTATTAATCACGGATCGTTGTCGGAGGAGGCGTCGTTCTAATAGTTTTCCGTGCGGCGGGCATTAATCACGGACTGTTTGTTTTAGAAGTGATCTTCTTTGTTTTGGAAGCGGGAGAAACTTGGATAGAATATCGTTAGTCTTATGCAAGTTATGATGCATGACGATGTTTATGAATGACATATGCATAAATTATGACTTTTATGAGTAATGCATGGGTGATAGATGTCGTGGTATTTCAAAACATATCCATCTTGAAGAAAATGCGGATGTTGCTTGGGATTCGACTTACGCTTGGGGATGAAGCGGATAAATCCACGAGAAGAAGATAACTTTGATTCCTCCGATGCACTATCGACCAAGTTTGAGCCGGATATTGTTGAGGATGGTAAGAATCAGAAACGTTGTTGAGGATCTTATACATAGACCACCTAGGGAGAGTCTGGGAGGTACTTTCTTTGGGGATCTTGCGTGTAAATCTGTTTGGAGTATTTGATAATTGCTTGGAGCCGGGTTAGAAGGATGCAGGGCCGTTGACATCTCTGGTGAGGAATAAAGATGTAGGCTTCCTCGGTGCACTATCGACCAAGTTTGAATCAGCTCTGCTCTTTGGAGAAAAGAGGTGTTGAGATATCTTGTTGGGGATGAATACCTCATTGGGGAATGAAATGTTATTGCTCAAGACCGGTGTAATCAGGTTAGGTAGTGGAACCTTTGCTGGGGGCTAATGCATACTACTCTGAGGAAGGTTTGTAGTGGTGACACCTCTGTGGGATCATGCTCTGCGGGGAATTCATGGTGAATTTAAGTGTCATCCGATTCTGGAGCACATGTAGTAATTACTTTTGTATGTTCACTTTTAGCATGCTTGTGAATAGATTTTCATTGTCGGATGCATATAATCATTCAAAGCAAGCGTTGGACTTTATGCAAGCAACAATAGCACAAATTTGTAAAGAAAAGAAACTTGTATTTATTTGAAATGGCGTATGGCGGGGTAGTTTGTATACAAGAAAAGTAAAAGATATCGGAAACAATCTCGTTAAGTTCCAACTATGCTAGTACTCATATATTTCAACTATCTCATCTCCTTGTTGTCGGTGAAAGCGAGTGAATTGATTTTAGCCATTTGAATCTTGAATCTTGATAGTAGTGCGGAAGTAGATGGTGTCTGGAAGAGACATAGTCGTGCGCTTAAATCCCTAACTTTTGCCTAGACATTTGGGTTTGAGTCTAGGATACCCTTTTTGCCAAAGCCTTTTCGGGTTTTCGACTTGCAGGGTGTACATGTTTTGTATATATCCTTAACTTTTGCCGAACCCTTTTGGTTCGCGGGATACCTTATTTTGCCTAGGCGATCGACCTAGCGGGTCTCTTTATGCATAGTATTTTTGACTATGTACTGCGTTCACGCGGTGTGTGAAGTCTTCACCATCCATGGTACTAAGTATCATAGCTCCACGAGAAAATCTTGTCTTGACTAAATGGTCCCTCGTGGGTGGGGTCCATTTGCCCACAGGATCACCTTGTGGAAGAATGATGCGTTTGACTACTAGATCACCAACTTGGTAGACTCGGTTGCTTGACCTTCTTGTTAAATGCTCGATCATTCGCTACGATAGATCTGTCCATGGCGGATGGATGCAGTCGTTTCTCATCAATCAAGTTAATCGGTCAGGGCGGTCAGGACCCATTGTCTTCGCCTAACTCTGCGTCTGGGACTCTGGTTGAGGTATCCCGACCTCGATTGGTAGGACCGCCTCCATACAGTATACAAGAGAGAGGGTTGCCCTGTTGATGTTAATCTTGTAGTGCGATAACCATGAAGAAAAATGGTAACATCTCATGCCAATCTTTGTAAGTCCTTTGTCATTTTACGTATAATCTTCTTAATGTTCTTGTTGGCGGCTTCCAGCTGCGCCATTCATCTTAGGCCGATAAGGGAAGAGTTGTGATGCTTGATCTTGAGCTGCGTACATAGTTGATCATTTTGTTGAGATTAGAGCCGTTATCTGTGATAATCCTTCAGGAGTGCCATACGCAAGCGGATAAATTATGCTTGATGAAGCGAGCCGACATTCTTGGTAGCAGATGACGAAGTTGCCTCTACCCATTTGGTGAAATAGTCAATTGCTACAAGGATGAAGCGATGTCCGTTGGGCGGTGGGCTTGATTTCTCCGATCATGTCAATGCCCACATTGCAAAAGGCCAAGGAGCATTAGAACATTCGAGAGTCTTTGGAGTGCGTGCACTTTATACGCATATATCGGCATTTGTGACAAGATCGGCGTAGCGGTGACAATCGACTTCCATGGTGGACCAATAGTAACTTTGTTCTCAAAATCTTCTTAGCCATTGTGTGTCCTTTGGAGTGGGTACCAAATCGTAGCCGTGTAACTCTTCCATGATGCGTTCTCTGTTTTCCGGTCTACGCAGTGAGTAAGCACAAATCGTGGTTCTTGCTTGTATAGTATGCCGTTGCTGAGGAAGAATTTGGATGCAAATCTTCTCAAGAACTTCTTATCATTGACAGATGCCCCCGCAGGATATTCCTGAGTCTCAAGATACCTCTTCACATCGTAGTACCAAGGTTTCTCTTCTGCATCAAGCTCATAACAATATGATGGTTCGTCGAACTTCTCAATGATGATCTGGGGAGCCTCGTTGTCCCATCTGACCTTGAACATAGATGACATATTAGCCAATGCGTCTGCCAGCTGATTCTCTTCTCGTGGAATGTGATTGAATGTGATCTCTTCGAAGTGGGGGATCAAACTCAGAACATGCTCTCGATATGGAATGAGATTCAGATGCTTCGTATCCCACTCGCCCTTAATCTGACTGATCACTAAAGTTGAGTCTCCATACACTTGCAAGAACTTGATTCTTAAGTCAATAGCAGCTTTGATATCCATAATGCATGCTTCATACTCGGCCATGTTATTGGTGCAACTGAAACATAATCTGGCAGTGAAAGGCGTGTGTCCGCCTGTAGGAGATGTAATGATGGCGCCAATGCCATTGCCAAGTGCGTTTGAGGCTCCATCAAAGACCATAATCCATCGGGATCCTTGTTTAGGTCCTTCGTCTGGTCCTGGTTCTTCACAATCAGTGACTAGTAAAACATCTTCATCTGGAAGTTCGAACTGCATAGGCTGATGGTCATCTACGGCGATGGGCCAAATGATCGGCTACTACACTTCCTTTGATCGCTTTACGAGAAGTGTCTTTGGATGTAAATATTCGGTCAAGATCATTTGCCTTCTTGCCATTGTTAGGAGAGGCTGGTTTCTCAAATATGTATTTTATCGGATCCATCTTAGAAATCAACAAGGTAGTGTGAGTCAACATATCTTGTCTTAGTCGACGACCGAAATAGCCATTGCCAAGTTTTCTCATTGTGAGTATCTTGTTTCACGGTCGGTAAACTTTTGCTAAGGTAGTATATTGCATACTCTTCGACCAGACTCGTCATGTTGCCCCAACACACACCCATTGAGTTCTCTAGCACATCAAGTACATGATAAGAGTCTTCCTTGGTGGCGGCATCGGGATAGGAGGATTTGTAGGTATTCCTTGATTTTGTCAAAAGCTATCGGCAATTGTCGTTCCATTCCACTACTTGATCTTTCTTAAGTAACTTGAAGATTGGCTCACAAGTAGCGATTAGATGTGCAATAGATGAATGTAATTCAATCGGCCCAAAACCTCGACTTCCTTCTCGGTGTGGGGAGCTGGCATCTCTTGAATAGCTTTAACCTTGGCGGAATTGACCGATACCTTTTCACGACAACAAACCCTAGAGTTTTCGGATCGACTCCAAGGTGCACTTGTTAGGATTGAGTCTCGATCTGTACTTCTTCATCTATCAAGCAGTTTCAGTAGATGATCAGATGTTCTTCTTGATGCGTGATCGGCTATCATGTAGTCGATGTAGACCTCTATCTCGTGATGAATCATGTCATGAAATAATGTCACCATGTACCGATAAGTGGCGCTGCGTTCTTTAGTCAAAACAGCATAACCTTGTGAAAGTGCTTGTGTATGCAGTAGTCTTCTCCATGTCTTGAGAGCCATTTTGATTTGATTGTGTAAGAAACCATCCATGAAGGAAAAACCTTATCTTTGGCGGTGTTGTCAACGAACATCAATATGAGGAAGTGGGAAATCGTCTTTCGGACTCGCTTTGTCTGAGATCTAAAATCCACACATTCGTACCTTGCCATCCTTCTTGAGCAGGCACCACGTTAGCAACCTTATGGATAAGTAATAGCTAAGAATTAGGCGCCCATAACCCGGCTTTGATTTTCTCGACATCTCGGGGCGCATCACGGAACCTACATTTCTTTGGGATAAAACCTTCTTTTATCGGTAACGGATTGTACAATATCAATGTCTAAACCCGACATGTCCTCGTAGGACCAAGCAAAAACCTCAATATAGTCTCGTAGCATCATACCGGCCTTTCTTTAACTTTGTTCTCAAGACCGCTCTATCTTGATCTCTTTTGTCTTCATCGGTACCAAAATTCACAACCTCAACGACTCTTCATGTGGCTGTATAACTTGCTCTTCTTCTTGTAGCGATCGACAAGTTCTCACGGCACTTCACAATCTTCCTCACTTTCGTCTTGACTTGGTAGATCGGATTATTGAAGTCATATTTACAATAGCATAATTGTTATCAACGAGATTCGGAGTGATTGCGATGTATCATGTGGGTGTGTGTAAGAAACACATAGCTTTTGAAGGGGTGATAAAGTAAAGAAAAAACAACAATTGAATGCAAAGTCCAACGATTTTATTGAATGAAAATATGCAAATGACGAGATAATAACCCTCACAAGCGAGCAGGATGCCGGGTAAGGCACTAGGGCTTTAGAGTTTATTGTTCAAAACATAGAAAATACGAAAAGCAAAATAAAACAAGAGCAATTACTCTGTCTAAAGGAGATTGGTATAGCGTCTTGATCTTCAATTCTTGAGCCCTTAAATGCAGGTTAGGAAGATCCACTTGCGATGTCGAGTCGTTGTAGTCTTCTATAGCATGGATTCCACTCTGCAGGCGATGCGGAAAGGAAGTTGGCCCGCACGTTCGCGTATCATCTTCGACCTTTGTTGGTGTAGCCTAAACCAGTCTTGTCAGATTTTAAAGGAAGATCAGGGAGCTGTCCCCAAATAGTACTACCTCCCTTTTCAACTGCGGTTTAAGCATCTCTCAACGAGGTCATCCTTGGCGGAACTTGTGTAACTTCATGAGTAACGGGAGAGTCAACAGGCATGACTCTGGGTATTGTTTCAAAAGCTTGACAGGGAGTCTCGTAGAATTCACCCTCCACCTCGAGGTATCGGAATGACCGTAGATGACTGACCATATATTCTTCTTCACCACATACTATAACAACCTTCCCTTTCACGGGTACTTGACCACGATGCAAGGTGAGTGTGACACACCCCATGTATCAAGGGCGTCCAAGTAGGCAGAGTAAGGTGGACGGATGTCCATGACAAAAGTGGTATCAAAAGTGCGGAAACCGACTTTACTGGAGGCAGAGCTCTCCAAGTCTTGTTCGCAGGCCAGTCAAAAGCTCTCACGATTATATCGTTGGGTCTCGAACCAACCCTTGAATATCAAGTCGATCAAAGGCGGTCTTGGGAAGGATATTCGAGGCGAGCGATATCAACAAAACATGAGACAATGTAATGCCCTTGCATGAGAGATGTGCAAGGCTTTGTTGTTCTTTCGTGAAGTCAAATTAGCATCGGAGAAGCCTAGGCCGTTGTTGGCAACCAAGCTCATAATACAAACTTCAAGCGGTGGGTGGTGGTGTCTTGCGTGCGTGAGCATTCTTTAGAAACTTCAAAGGCATTAGCATGAGCCTCGGAGCACAAGAGGAGAGCAAGCATGGAAATCTTGGACGGAGTCTGTCCCAACTGTTCCACCATATTGTAATCACTCTTCTTGATGATCTTTAGAATTTCCTCCATTTCTTGTTTGGAGGTGTCTTCAGCAACTTCCTTTGGTACTTCTGGTTGAGCAGGATGAGTCACTGGTTCTTTCCCTC
Organism: Vicia sativa; assembly: GCA_021764765.1. NCBI lineage: Eukaryota > Viridiplantae > Streptophyta > Magnoliopsida > Fabales > Fabaceae > Vicia > Vicia sativa. The sequence goes on from CM038793.1 coordinate 105,233,719, forward strand.
TAGCTTGGGAATGGGTTGAATGTTTGGAATCTGTTGAGTCGCGGTGTCTTTGGGAGGAGAGATATCTGGAGAGAAAACCCTTCCAGTTCTGGTCACCTTACTTGATCCGGTGATGTTGTAAATGTCAGGAATGATAGCTTCAATTGTAAGATCTTCAATGGTCAGAGGGTCTTGCTTGACGCCATGATAGTAGACATCAGATCCATAATTCCAAAGAATAGCTTTGTCGGAGGAATATGGAACTGGTGTGGGAGAGGTAATGATGAGAGGTGCCACTCTAGGCATAGGATCAGCAGAAGAAATCCTTATAGTGTTAACATCAGCATAGTCCTCTGGGAAATCGTCACCCCATCCGGTTGCTTTAACATCTTCAATTGGAATCTTGTAGCTCTCGGGAACAGTATACTTCACCATGTAATGAAACTTTCCACTTGGCTGCCCCAAGGTATCCCATGCAGACAGTACAGTTTCATTCACATCCTCGATCTTCAGTTTCTTAGACATGTCTTCATATAGACTCTCCACAGGTGGTTTCAAGAATAGTATTTCACGGTTATCCATCATGCACTGAACACGTCTTCTCAACCAAGCACAACCATCGGGTGCAGATGGGCACCAACGACAATTCTCTGGGCATCCTGGATTGACACCGGCTTGCAGCAAATTCTTCTTAACAGTCATCAGAGGAATGGTCAAATCATCTATGTTGAAAATATAAGAGTTCTCACCAATAGCATTGGAACTATTGTCGTGGTTAGGCATAGGCGCGTTGATCACATTCGGAGTCTCAACAAGAGGGTCAAACTAAATCTGCTTAGCTTCTATCATATCCTGAATCTTGTTCTTGACCAGCAGTTATCGATGTCATGCCACAGGCTATTGGAATGGTAAGCACACTTAGCATTAGGATTGTATCTCGGAGAGGAAGTGTTGACACTCTGAGGAGGATCCTTCAAAGTAATCAGCTCTGCCTTCAACATGTGTTGCAAGGCTTGTGACAATGGCATGTTGATCTTCATAAAAGCTGTCTTGTGGCGTTAAGACTCGCGCGTTATCTCGGCGAGGTTGTCTTGATGTAGGATTGGAATCTGCTGCCCCCACAGTTAGTGCGGTCGGTCTTGGCTCGGCTTTTCGACCATACACAACATTGGCTTCTTTCTTACCACCAAAGATCTTTTATGACATTTGAGGATGACTCATGCAGATCTTTCCACTCTTGATACCGACTTCAATATGCTCTCTGTCAATATCATTTCGGTGAATCCGGTTGAAGAGTTTCCAATCGGATGATTGAAGAATGGGCGGTTAGTGTTCCCATAAACATATCAACCAACTCCTATTAGATAAGGGTGGTGAACTACTGCTAAGTCTCTCATTTAAGGCATATTCTTTGAACTTCTCATCACGACCCATAGACATGCTGTGGCTGCATGCGAGTGGGTGTCAATTCAACATCGTACTCATCTTGCTTAAAAGCGCCAAATCACTCCAATACGGATACGGTCATTCTCTAGTGATAATACCACTCCAATTGAGTTAGGACAAACTCTCTTGAAAATAGTGCATCCATAACTTTCTGCCATCAGTGTGGGGGTTGATCTTCTGAACATAGGACTTCAAATGCAGCTTTGGACAAGAAATGCCATCATACTTGGCAAAAGTAGGAACTTTGAACTTGGGAGGAATCACCACACCAGGGACAAGGCTCAAATCATCAAAATTCAGCCCGGACATCTTCAGGTTTTCCACAGCATTTAGACGGTCTTCAAGTTGCTTGTACTTGTCATCTTCATCAGAGTACTGGCTATAGTCAGAGCGGTCCTCTCTCTCTTTCTCAGGCTCACACTGGTCATCTTCATTACCCTTGACACTCCCCTCATTCTTGACACTTCCTTCTGAGAGCTCTATGAGACTGACCACTTTAGGACCACCCTTGTAGCGTCTGCCGATGTTGAGAAGACCAACGACCTTCTTCTACATTGATGAGCTTCTTGGATCTTCTTGGCCTTGGACCAGGTGGTGAACATCTCGTGGGCCAGCATTACGAGCCTTAAGGTCTTTGACATCATTCAAAGCCATTTACGCTAAAATAAATAGCGAGAGAATGAGAAAACCAATCTTCGATGTACCTGTTATGCAATGTTATGCCATGATATGCGATGTTTATGCAAATGCAATGCAATGTTTTCAAGGACCTTTAGGGATTTAAATTTGTTAAACAAGCAAGAACAAACATTTATTAGTTTTCTTTTTATTCTTTTTTTTTAAGTACAAAAGATAGTTCAAAACAAAAAAAGGAAACATAAAAATCCTAAAGCTCTAAGTCTCCCATGGGCGCTTCCTCTTGATGCCGAGGTAGGAGTTGATGTTCCGCTCCTCGTGAAGGAGCTTGGTCAACTCTAGCACTTTCTTCTTGCTTGCGTAGCATTGAGCTTCAAAGGTATCCCTTTCTTCTCTAAGCTGAATCCAGGATCTCTTCAAGTCTTCAAAATCAGTAGGCATGTCAGGATGGAGCACGGTATAGGGTACGTCACCTATAGCAGGTTCCATAATCCTTTGGTATAACGTAAATGGCATCATGAGGTTTTGAGCTCGAGCTCTCACCCATTTGAGGTAAGGTTCCCAAGGAATGGAGTTTTGGTGCCCCAAAGTCTTGGTATCAGTCTTCTTTACCATGCCCCAAGCGTGTATGAACCTTCGTCGGTAATTCTGGAGATCGTGGTTGTAGTCGAACACAATATCTTGGAGAAGCATATCATGCGGACCATCTCTTGAGCAAAACCAAGCGGCGTAGAGCTAGAGAGGGTTGTAAGTAATACCTCCCCTTATACCAAGGAGTGGTACATTAGAAATTCTCCAACTCAATGAATTAGAAGTCCTTTTGAGAGAAAAGATTCCAACGGATATCGAATGGGAGAGTGACATTAGTCTTTGAGACCACTTCACCTTTGTTCGTTCTTCAAAATTGATGGAGGAAGGTGCGAAATAAACCACGGAAAGTAACGGTATACAACACATGAGAGTTCCTTGTCTTTTGATGAGTGCAGTGTGGAGAATGTAGGATGTCTCCAGTAAAGTAGGCACGAGATTACGGGTGAGAAACAACCTGATGGCGTTGACATCTATAAATTGATCCAAGTTAGGAAATAGAACCAAACCATAGATTAGCAAGGCCACAATGTCTTCAAATGCATGGAAACTCATAGCCTTGAGGAATTCTCGGGCTTTCTTAATTAGGAACTTAGCAAGTAAACCCTTAACCCCGCTTCTAGTTTCCCAATTGGCTTCAATGTCTGAGCGCTTCAGATGTAATGCTGATGCGATGTCTTCGTACCTAGGAATCTTTTCTAGACCAGTGAATGGCATTTGGTCAAGAAGAGGTACCCCAAGTAGCTTAGAGAACTGTTCCAAGGTAGGAACCAATTGATAATCGGGGAATGTAAAGCAATGGTGTTTCGGATCGAAGAACTGGAATAGGACATGCATCATATCTTCTTCAAAACCGGAGATAACCAAGTCAAGTAGATAACCATGTCTTTTGATGAATTGAGTATGATCGGGAATCTCTGGAACCAATTCTTTGAGTTGAGAAGGTATACCCATGAAGTTGATTCGAATAGTCTTTCTAGAAGCCATAATCCCTATAAAACAGAGCAAAGATAAATCCTTAGGTCCTTGAAATAGATAGAAATGATATGCAACGCGAATGATGTCATGATGTCATGTTTAGCACACACAAACAATTCACACAATGAGCATAGGTTTAAGGCTTGCAAGAGGTATAGGTGATTACCCCACCAAAAGTTTGAGTTGGTTCATCCTGTCCTATAATAGTAACCGGGTTCTAGGAATCTCATATCATTGATCTTTCTCGTAGTTTATTTCAATCGACTACCAAGTGGTCGACGAAAATATCCCAAAAGTCGATCTTAATGAGTGTAGCATCAGTATCAACCACCTTAATGCACAAAACCAGCCATCTCACTACCTTCTAATGGCCAAGATGGGTCAATTAGGGTTCTAAAACTTTAGTTAGTGCTTGATGACACGAAGCCAAATACTATCCTCGACATGGAAATGAAGAGTATCGGGACATCCAAAGTGTCACACTAATGTAGCCATCATGTTGACCGTTTTGAATTCGTCTAGCAGTCGCGACGAGTTATTCCTACTTACCTAAAAAACCGGATCCGGTGTAGGATCCCCACAAATATAATACCCAAGCAACCCTTAAAGATAAAGCAAGCAAGTCAAGCGAAAGCGGTAAAGATCTAAAAATCCCTAAGGTATTCTCTCTTTAGGGTGTATCCCAGTGATAGTATGATTCTGTCGGTGAACGACTTTGAGATTTTTATCGCAAATGTGGGATAGCAAGAGTCGCCACCGACTTTTCTTTTATCAATTAAGGAAGGTGAAAAGACGAGGAAAAGACCTTCGTTAGATTACGAGTAAGGAGAAGGTTATGAAAAGGGAAGGTATTAGCACCCTTTCCATCCGTAGTTATCTCGGGCTCTTAGTTGCTCTTAGATCACTTTAAAATTGTGCTTTACGTGTGTTTGAAAAATGTTTTGAAAAGGCATTTCGCTTTGACTTTGTAATGATTCATGTAGGAATGTATACAAAGTGTTAGGAAATGTTTCGTTTTAAAAGAGTTTGAACTTTGACAAAAGTGTGAGGTGTGAAAAGTATTTTGATAGAGCAAGCAACTAAAGTCTTATTACCTACTCGAATTGGTCGTTTTCGTGTTTATTTACTTTCCTTTAGAATAGTGCTATCCATACCATTAGTTGGTAGGTAACCTATAGTTGGATGTAGAAGGGACATTCGAAGGGACATCGGATGGTCATAGAAAGCAACTTGTAGGAGTATCCTAGCACATTCGAAGGACTATCATCATTTTCGTGGCGACAATCGGGGTCAAGATCATGTATTTGTAGGCGACATCGTGGGTCTATGATCTTTGTATCGAAGGTACTATGATGATATGTTTGTAGGCAACGACGCTAGAATACCTCTACGTTCGAGGACATGACCATTTGAATTCGTAAAGGCAGAGAGAGAATACCTAAAGGGTGCATGTGTGAAGGAGTGTGTTGATTCGATATTTTATCTTGAAAATTAAGTGATCTATGTCCATTTTATCTTGCCATACCGCCTAATTACTAACAGTTTATAGGATGTGGAAATTAAATTGCGGAAATATAAAGTGCGGAGAGATAAATCCTACGCTATTACATGGCTTTGGGGCAGATACATAATTGAAAAATGCGGAAAATAAAAGTCCTAATTAAACTATTACATCCCATAGGCAATTACATAATATGAAAAGCGATAAAAATTGTCAAAGCGGTATAACACATAAGCAGAGATGAAAAATCGGGAAATACCAGGAAATTGAATAAGAGGAAAATGTTAGTAAAAATAATAATTTTTGAATGAGAAAAAGTTTTCATGCTACAAATAACATTAATATGCTAAAATAATTTTTTGGGAATTTTTGGAGTTAATTTAATAATTAAAAATCAATTAAAAATGATTTAAATGATAAAATAGAAATTAAATTAAATATGCATGCAAAAATAATAATTTTAATTTTAAAAATTAAATAAACATTTCTCTGATATATATGCAAAAAATAAATATTTTTGGTATTTTTTAGATGCATGATAAAAATTGTGAAAGATAAATTAAAATGAATGAAAAATATTAAATGAAAAATATGAAAATATAAAAAATTGCAAACATGTGAAAAATGCTTTGCCATGGCTGGGATTCGAACTCAGGACATCCCCTTCACAACGCACTGCCTTTACTAACCGAACCAGCGTGCACACGTGTTTAGAAAGCAAGCGAATGGATTATGGCAATTGTCACCCAGTTGCCCCGGATCACGCGCCAACCATCGTCTTCTTAGTTTTGAATTTTTGAAAAGATAAGCGTCGGCCTCGGTTCGGCGCTATAGTCTAAATCCAAAATCAAACACAAGCAATATAAATGACATTCAAAGGCATGGTTCGATTGGAAACATCGTTAAAACACGATGGTGGTGGTCTTTGGTCCAATTTTTCGTTTAAAACCCTAATTCGAAACCGAAAACCCTAACAATGGTGATTTTCGTTCCAGGCCATTAAAACACGATTGGGCTACCCAGATAGCTTGCAAACTCGATGCTGATCATGAACAAACAATCCAAAAGTGTTAAAAATGCATGAATAATGGAAATCAATGCAAAGATTATTTGATTTTGTACAAAATCAAATCTTATCTTTTTTGATCAATTTCAATCAAATTCTTGCCAAATCAATGAAAATTTCGAAATTATCCAGCCTTAATGGGTTACTTGGATCCCAAGAATGAGAGAAAAAATCAATTTGCAATTAATTTTGATTTTATACCTTATTTTTTAATTTAATTTGTATTTAAATGAATAAAATCCAAATTAAATAGAAAAATAAAGTTAAAATTCGTGGCATTGGGCTTGGATGTTCCAAATTGTATAAGGAACAAGTTTGAATGAAGAAAAACTAGGCCCATTTGCAAAAGTTTTGATTTTTAGAAGTATCTCTCTTTGTGCACATCTTCAAAATTTCCCAACTTGCACAAGGTGTACTTTACTCAATTTTCCACATTTTTGAGTGTTCTTGGACTTTTTAGAAAGCACTAAGAGTCGTCTAACCAACCTCTTTGGTTTCATCTCAATTAGAGTTTCCATGCTCAATATATCTTCAAAACAAAAAGTTGACTTTTTGTTGACTTTGAAAATGACCTGTAATGTTTTGATCCATACCTTCCAAATGAAGCATTTTTTGAACATTCTTGTGAGACATGAAGTTGTAGAGAATTGAATTTCCTTCAAAACAAGAGGTGGTGGAAAAATTTACGAGAAAGTATGAAGAAGTTATGCTCGGTCAAAGTTGATTGACTTTTCCTCGAGAAACCCTAATTTGGAAAGTTTGACTTTTGAGCAAATCTTGAGTTTTCTTGATGAATCATGATCAGCCCTTGATCAAATTTTGAATGTAACTTCAAAATGAGGATGTTGACCAAAAATCATAAGTTTGTGTATGTTGACCACAATTGACTTTTGTCCAATCTGTGATTTTCAACCATCGAGCAATTGCACGAGGAAACTTGACTTGTGAGGCTTGAAACTTGACATGGGGAATCTTTGAAGCATATGAGGAGGCATGATGACCATTGGAGATGTTAGAAGTCCATCTTGATCTGAGAATTGCCAAACCCTAGTTTGGGTTGATTATCTAGGAGAGGTTTGTCGATCGACCCTTGAGAATCCTTGAGTATAGATGTATGAAATGTCTTGAGGAATAGGAGGGAAAATTTTGTGGTATGACAGTTATGTCCTGGGCTGTTGGAGTGGTAAGCACACTTAGCATTAGGATTGTATCTCGGAGAGGAAGTGTTGATGTTTTGAGGAGGATCCCTCAAGGTAATCAGCTCTGCTTTCAACATGTGTTGCAATGCTTGCGATAATGGCATGTTGATCTTTGTAAAATGTCTTCGTGGCGCGTTCTGGTTACGTACGTTGTTTCACTGAGGTTGTGCTGATGTAGGATTGGAGATTACAACTACCCCCACAGATTGAGCACGGTCGGTCTTGGCCCGGCTTTTCTGACCATACACAACATTGGCTTCTTTCTTACCACCAAAAGATCTCTTTGCAGCATTTGATGGCGACTCTTCCTAAATCTTTCCGTTCTTGATACCAGCTTCAATACGCTCTCCTGTCAATATCAGCTTAGTGAATCCGGCTGAAGAGTTCCCAATCAGGTGATTGAAGAATGGGCCGGTCAGTGTTCCCATAAACATATCAACCAACTCCCTATTGGACAAGGGTGGTTGAACTCTGCTTGCTAGATCTCTCCATTTCTGAGCATACCCTTTGAACTTCTCATCATGACCCATAGACATGCTCTATAGTTGCATGCAAGTGGGTGCCAATTCAGCATTGTACTCATATTGCCTGTAGAAAGCATCCGCTAAGTCACTCCAGGTACGAATACGGTCACTCTCTAGCTGATAATACCACTCCAATTGAGTTTCGGACAAACTTTCTTGGAAATTGTGCATCCACAACTTGTCGTCCTCATAAGAGTACTGATCATTATCATAATCTTCTTCCTTCTTCTCAGGCTCACGCTGGTCATCTTCGTTGCCCTTGACACTTCCCTCAGTCTTGACACTCCCCTCCGAGAACTCTATCCAGCTAACCACCTTAGGACCACCTTTGTGACGTCTTCCCATGTTGAGAACGCCAATGACCTTCTTCAGATCTTCTTGGCCTTGGACCAAGCTGGTGAACATCTCCTGGAATTGAGCATTCTGAGCCTGGAGATCTTTGACAGTCTGTTCAAGAGCCATTTTGCTAAAATAAATAGAGAAAAATGAAAACCGATCTTCAATGTACACAGTATGAAATGTTATGCCATGATATGCGATGTTTATGCAAATGCAATGCAATGTTTTCAAGGACTTTAAGGATTTAAATTTGTTAAACAAGCATGAACAAACATTTATTAGTTCTCTTTTTTATTCTTTTTCTTTTTAAGTACAAAAGATAATTTGGAAAATAAAAGAACAAAAATCCTAAAGCTATAAGTTTCCCATGGGCGCTTCCTCTTGGTGTTGAAGTAGGCGTTGATGTTCCGCTCCTCGTGAAGTAGCTTGGTCAACTCTAGTACCTTTTTCTCGCTTGCATAGCACTGAGCTTCGAATTTATCCCTTTCTACTTTTAGTTGAATCCAGAATTTCTTCAAGTCTTCAAAATCAGTAGGCATGTCAGGATGGAGAACGATATAGGGTACGCCACCTATAGCAACAGGTTCCATAATTATTGGTAACACGGGGTGTAAATGGCATCATGAGGTTTTGAGCTCGAGCTCGCACCCATTTGAGGTAAGGTTCCCAAGGAATGGAGTTTTGGTGCCCCAAAGTCTTGGTATCAGTCTTCTTTACCATGCCCCAAGCGTGTATGAACCTTCATGGTAATTCTGGAGATCGTGGTTGTAGTCGAACACAATATCTTGGAGAAGCATATCATGAGGACCATCTCTTCGAGCATAACCAAACTGACGTGGAGCTAGAGAAGGGTTGTAAGTAATACCTCCCCCCTTATACTAAGGAGTGGTACATTAGGGAATTCCCCACAACACTCAATGAATGTGAAGTCCTTTTGAGAAAAGAGACACCAACAGATATCTGAATGAGAGAGTGACATTAGCCTTTGAGACTACTTCAACCTTTGCTCGTTCTTCAAAACTGATGGAGGAAGGTGCAAAATAAACCACCTGGAAAGTAACGGTATGCAACACATGAGAGTTCCTTGTCTTTTAGTAGTACGAGTGTGGAGAGAATGTAGGATGTCTCCAAGTAAGGTAGGCACTGGATTGCGAGTGAGGAATATCTTGATGGCGTTGACATCTATGAATTGGTATGAATTAGGAAATAGAACCAAACCATAGATTAGCAAGGCCAAGATGTCTTCAAAGGCATGGAAACTCATAGCTTTGAGGAATTCTCGGGCTTTCTTCATTAGGAACTTAGCAAGTAAACCATTCACTCCACTTCTTGTTTCCCAATTGGCTTCAATGTCTGAGCGCTTTAGATGTAATGCTGATGCAATGTCTTCATACTTAGGAACCTTTTCTAAACCGGTGAATGGCATTTGATCAAGAATAAGTATCCCAAGTAGCTTTGAGAACTCTTCCAAGGTAGGAACCAACTGATAATCTGGGAATCTAAAGCAATGGTGTTTCGGATCGAAGAACTGGAATAGGACATGCATCGTATCTTCTTCAAAACCAGAGGTAGCCAAGTCAAGTAGATAACCATGTCTTTTGATGAATTGAGCATGATCGGGAATCTCAGAAACCAATTCTTTGAGCTGAGAAGATACACCCATGAAGTTGATTCAGATAGTCTTTCTAGAAGCCATGATCCCTACAAAACAGAGCAAAGATAAATCCCTAGGTCCTTGAAATAGTTAGAAATGATATGCAATGTTATGATGTCATGATGTCATGTTTAACAAGCACAAACAATTCACACAATAGCCCTAGGTTTAAGGCTTGCATGAGGTATAGGTGATTACCCTACCAAAGTTTGAGTTGGTTCATCCGGTCCTATAATAGTAACCGGGTTCAAGGAATCTCATATCATTGATCTTCCTCGTAGGCGTTTATTTCAATATGACTACCAAGTGGTCGACCAAAAATATCCCAAAACTCTAATCTTAATGAGCGTAGCATCAGTATCAAAAACTTTATGCACAAAACCGGTCATCTCACTACCTTCTAATGGCCAAGATGGGTCAATTAAGGTTCTAAAAGTTGAGTTAGTGCTGATGACACCATGCAGAAGCCAAATACTATCCTCAACTTGGAAATGAAGAGTATTAGGACATCCAAAGTGTCCCACTAACGTAGCCATCATGTTGACCGTTTCGGTATACGCCTAACGGTCGCGACGATCTATTGATACTTACCTAAAGAAACACGGATCCGGTGTAGGATCCCCACAAATATAATACCCAAGCAACCCTTAAAGATAAAGCAAGCAAGTCAAGCAGAAAATAGTAAAGTGATCTAGAAATCCTAAGGTATTCTCTCTTTAGGGTGTCTCCCAGTAGTCGCCATTACATGTCTGGTGAACGATTTTGAGAATTTGTTTTGCTTTTATACGCAAATGTGCGGATAGCAAGAGTCGCCACCGACTTTTCTTTTATCCAATTAAGGAAGGTGAAAAGAATAGGAAAAGACCTTTGTTAGATTACGAGTAAGGAGAAGGTTATGAAAAGGGAAGGTATTAGACCCCTTTCCATCTGTAGTTATCTCAGGCTCTTAGTTGCTCTTAGATCATTTTAAAAAGTGCTTTCTATGTGTTTGACAAAATGTTTTGAAAAGGAATTTAGCTTTGACTTTGTAATGATTCATGAAGGAATGTATACAAAGTGTTGAAATGTTTCATTTTGAAAAGAGTTTGAACTTTGACAAAAGTGTGAGGTGTGAAAAGTATTTTGTTTGAGCAAGCAACTAAAAGTCTTATTACCTACTCGAATGGTCGTTTTGTGTTATTTTACGTTCCTTTAGAATTGTGCTATCCATACAATTAGTTGGTAGGTTACCCTATTCGTTGGATGTAAAGGGACATTCGAAGGGACATCGGATGGTCATAGAAGGCAGTTTGTAGGAAGTATCCTAGCACATTCGAAGGACGATCATCACTTTTAAGTAGGCAACAATCGGGGCGAGATCATGTTTTCGTAGGCCACGTCGAGGGACTCATGATCTTTTATTCGAAGGGACTATGATGATATATTTGTAGGCAACGGTGCTAGGATACCTCTACGTTCGTGGGAATTGACCATTTATTCAAAAGGCAACGAGAGAGAATTACCCTAAGGGGTGCATGTGTGAAAAGAGTGTGTTAAATTCAGATATGTTATCTTGCAAATTATAGGTGATCTATGTCCGTTTTTATCTTGCCATACACGCCTAGTTACTAGCAGTTTATAGGGTGCGGAAAATAAATTGCGGAAAGTAAAGTGCGGAAAAATAAAGTCCTACGCTATTACATGGCTTTGGTAATTTTCTGAATCGATTTTGATAATTAAAAGCAATTAAAAGTCAACTTAATGGTTAATTAGCAATTAATTAAAATATGCATGCAAAAATATTAATTTTAATGTCAAAAATTAAATAAACATTTTTCTGATTAAAATGCAAAAGGAAAATATTTTTGGTGATTTTAAATGCATGAGAAAAATATTTAAACATAAATTAAATTGCATGAAAAATATTAAGATAAATAAGAAATAGAAAAAGTATTAGGAAAAGTGTTAAAAAAATAATTTCCAGGGCCAAGGATCGAACTCACGCCCTTTTGGAAGAATCAACCAACATGTTGCCAACTGAGCTAGGTTGCCTTGGTGTTTTGAATCTGCAAACGAATGGTTAAAAGGGAAAACGTGTCATGATTATACAATTCAAACACAGTCAACACGCGTGGACCCCAGTTGGAACGGATGAACGAATCAGAATGCGTTATTGCGCCACGTAAGCCTCGCAGGTCTCCGATCCAGTCAACGACGCCGGAGCCCTAGCTCCAGTCGTCTTCTCCGACGACTCAAAATCCCAAACTTGCAAAATAAGCAAAATAAAAAGCAAGAGGGACCCTTCGCCTAAATCGAGTGCGAACACGATGGTGGTGTCTGTTTGCCCTGAAAATCCCTGTATCAGCCGGTTCGAATCAAACAGTTCCAAATGCCCTAACAATGGTGGTTTGTGTTTTCTACGTCTAAGCTCACATGAGATGCATCATCCATGATCTAATGAATATCCTGAATCCATACAAACAAAAGAAAACAGTTAATAACGCATGAATTATAGAAATCGACATCAAGCAAAATTCCATATCAGAGTGAGCTATGTAGCGCGATCTGGGATGATTTGACTTTGTGTGAAGGCTGGGAATGGTTGTTGGGATGTCCAGGAACACGAATGAGTGCTTGAAACAACTTGAAACTTGCTGAAATTTCAAAATCGAAATTGCCAACTTTGTGAAAAAATTTGGAATTTTAGGGTTGCTTCAAGAGGCTAGGGTTTCGTCCTTGGTCTTTGTGAATGCAATAAGTATTTATAGAGCAAGAATTGGAAGCAAAAAGAAAGAAAAAAGATATGCTCTTGAATGCGAAATAATTTCTCTTTCAAATTAAGTCAAATCTTTTCAAAATTTGATTTTTCCTTCCTTGCATGAGCTATACCATTTTGGCATGTCTTGTGGGCTTCCTTGGTCCTCAAGCTTGATAAAAAAACCAACCCAACTTAAATTATACCTTGTTTTCATATTTTATTTAATTTAAATTTGAATTAAATGCTTTTAAATTAAAAAATAAATCAAAAAAATAGAAAAAGGTCGTGGCAAGGCATCAAGAGGTCACAAATAATATTATGATCAAGTTTGGATCATAAAATTATAGGCCCATTTGAAAAAAATTGGATTTTGTCAGATATCTCTCTTTGTGCAATTCTTCAAAAATGCCCAACTTGTGCAAGGTATATTTTGCTCAATTTTTAACATTTTTGAGTACTCTTGAACTTTTTAGAAATCTATATATGTCCTCTAAACAACCTCTTTTGTTTCATCTCAATTGGAGTTTCCATGCTCAATACCACTTTTTACAAAAAGTTGACTTTTTGTTGACTTTGAAAAGGACCTGTAATGTTTTGATCCATATCTTCAAAATGAAGCATTTTTTTAGCATGCTTGTGACACATGAAGTTGTAGAGAATTGAATTCCCTTCAAAATGAGAGATGGTGGAAAACTTTCTGATAAAGTATGAGAAAGTTATGCTCACTCAAAGTTCAGTTGACTTTTCTCTAGAAAACCCTAATTTAGAAAGTTTGACTTTTGACCAAATCTTGAGTTTTCTTGATGAATCATGATCAACCCTTGATCAAATGATGAATGTCACTTCAAAATATGGATGTTGACCAAAAATCATGAAGTTTGAGTGTATGTTGACCACAGTTGACTTTTTGTCCAATTGTTGGGTCGAAAATATGCCAAGGCCAGCTGAAGGTACTAAGTCCTTAATTTAGAGGGACAATTCTGGAACTTCGTGGAAAATTCTAGAAGAGAAGGATATAATTTGGTCAAGAGTGAGGAATTTCGAAGTCTTAGTCGACCAGTAGGAAGCCATTGATTCTTATAGTGGTTATCTTGGGTTCGAATGAGTAAGCGATTCTTTGTCGAGTCGAAGTCAAGAATTCACGTCGAGGCGAGTTGGAGATTATTCTTAGAAATTTAGCATCATTGTCTCAAGGCTTGGGCGTAACTTATGGCGGGAGCTTATTTCTCGAAGTGCGCGGGGTTGAATTTCAAAGGAGGTGCGAGCATGGGCGGTTGATTATAGTTTTGAAGGATTGGCGCTCGAGAGGTGGAAGGATCCTATGGGCGATTTGCCTTCATGTTTAGTTGTAGCCGTCGATTTAGCATAGTCGGTTACTTTGTAAATACTATAAATAAGTCAAATCTCTTGTAATTTGGTGTGTTCATTCGTATGCTAAGCGCTTGCAAAAACTACGCCCAATTCCGCACTTAAGGAAGAAAGAGTCCATAAGCTTTGATGTACATTGAATCACCAACTTTTTGATTAATGCAATCAAGTTTTATTTCAATCTTTATCTAATCGATCTGTTTACTTTCTTCTAACCGTCGAGAAGCATTTTTATGTTCTTTTGTTTAAGTTTCGCACAAGTCTGAGCTTTAAGCCTTGAGTCACGAGTCCTGCTGGCTTGCCCGGTTTGGTGTCGAAAACTCCCTTCGATCGAGGCTTGATCGTTTAGGTCACGGATTACTTATCTCGACCAAGCCTTAGTTTGTGTGGAAAACCATCATAGTAGTTTCCTCTAGCTTTGTCGAACACGGTTCTTGCATAGGCTTCTTGAGCGAGATACTATGATCACCAAAACTTAGCACCGTCTTGAGATCAATCTGGTCGATCTCGCTAGTAACCCCTAGTTTAGGACACGGGAGGATCGTGTTGTTTACCATTTTCCACGATAAACAAATTGGCACACACAGTGGGACCATAGTGCTAAGTAACAACGTGTATGAGACTTAGGGTGGGAGTTTTACCAAAAATACAACAAACCTCCTAGGGAGACACAAGTGGGATGTCTAATCCCCCGTTAAATGGAGGAAATCCTGGGATCTTTACCTTCAAACCCCGTATTGGAGGAAATCGTCCAAAGTCAACCACAAACAACGAATCCTGATACCACGATTCCTCGATGCGTCGGGACATCCCTATGGGATGCGGAGGCGATCGATGAGGATTTCCAATCATAACTAACACGTCCGTCCGTCTTGAGGCGCGATGGATGATAGCAACCATGAAATGGTTAATATGTTAACCAATCAAATGGGTAATGTCTTCAATCCCATAGTGCAGAGCGGCGAAACCAATAGATTATCATGAAACTAACATGTGATTGCACAACTGACACGTTTGTGTAATTTCCTAGGGGCCCCCCAAGATACGGGTCGACCAGCACAGATGGTGCCACACGCGCTACAGGCAAGGCAATTTGCCCAAGCCCAGATAAACATGGGGGCAGGTGAAAATATTCATCAGGGGGCAGACGAAAGACCACGCAGAAATGTGGCCTTAGCGCAACCTAGAGTAGTGATTCAGCGGCCCCATGAGGCTGACCAGGTCCTTGAGGATATTCGACGAGAGGAAATTGCTGTCGAGGGTAACCTCACTACGCTCGTCGAAAGAATCATGGCTAGGAATGGCCTAAACACTCTGCAGAGGCCAACATATTCATCACCTTTGGCTGACTATATCCTGCAGACTGAAAACCCTAGAGGATGGAAGACACCAAAATATACTAAGTTTGGGGGAGAGACAGGAGAATCGACCGTCGAACATATAGCTAGATACCTAACCGAGTCGGGGGATATGGCTAACAATGAGGGTCTTAGAATCAAACATTTCCCCTCATCCTTAACCAAAGCCGCGTTTACCTGGTTTACGACTCTGCCTCCAAATTCGATCGACAATTGGTCGACACTGGAGAAAATGTTCCATGAACAGTTTTATGAGGACATTCGAAAATTAGTTTGGTCGAACTATCCGACATCAGCGGTTCTTTGAGACCATCGACTATCTTAATAGGTTTAGGTCCTAAAAGCTGGGTGTTTCACCCAAGTGCCTGAGCATGAGTTAGTACAGATGGCTGCTGGAGGTTTAGATTATTCCATCAGGAAGAAAGTCGATCCCACATTTGTGAAAAGTATGTCACAGTTAGCAGACAGGGTTCGACACCTAGAGCGTCTGAGAGTTGAGAAAGTTAGACACACTAAGGCTAAGGTCAAGAAGAGAGAGTGGCTTATGTCGACTATGACGACAGAGCCCATATATGAGGCGATTATATCTGCCCACGAGCGAGATAGATTTGGCTGAAATGAAGCCAGGACCCTTATGAATGCAAGTCACTTTTCCCCTCAAAGGAAAAAGTTTGTCCGTCGAGAGTAGCTCAAAATTTCCTGCCAAAACTTACACTTTTGATGTTAGTAAATGTGAGGAGATATTTGATGCATTAGTGAAAGATGGTCAGATTTTAATTCCCGTGGGTGCTAAAATGCCACCACTAGAGCAAAAGACAGAAAAAGAGGTTTTGTAAATATCATAACTTTCTTGGTCACACTACTTCTCAATGTGTTCTTTTCAGGGATCTGGTCCAAAAATCGCTGCAAGAAGGCCGTCTGAAGTTCACCTCCAGGAGGATGAAGATTGACTCCGACCCATTGAGGCAAGAAGAGGCCTTGTTTACTGAGGTTGCGGAAATCAACGTGGTAGATGTTGAAAATTTCTCCGAAGATATTATGGTCGAGGAAAGTGAAGGGGAAAGTCCGTTAGTCAAGATGGTGGCGTTTACCCAAAACACGAAGAGGCTGTTGGATTTCCTCAAGCTGTAGAGCCAAGGCTCATGTGGGTTTGTGCCCAAGATGCAGCGCACTCACCGACAGACGGTGTCGAAAACTTGAGTTCTTGCAGTTGCGAGGAAGACAACGGTGGAATAGAAGGGATCCTAACGCCCACCATCAAACCTAAGACTTCGTTCCCCATGATGCTCCAAAGGATACTTGGATCAAGCCTCGATTAGGTCTTGAAACTTCAATCTTTGCACTAAGGAGGCTAAAGGCAAGTCGGTGATGAATTACCGCGTGAAGTTACTCGAGAGGAAAAGTCATGTCTCGAGAATTACATGGGAAGAACCCTATGAGAACTCAATGGGCGTTTCGGAGGAAGAAGCGGTGAAAGGTTAGTGCTGCTCAAGATGCCAAAAGAAAGAATGGCAACGGAAGAGATACAAAGTTAAGGTGGATCCGGTTGTGAAGCAACAAATTAAAAATATGTTGGCAAACTGTTGCCAAAGATTACACGAGGTTACTAGCGATTTCGCCTCGAGTCCAAGCAAGCTTGACGTCTTGGTCAATGTTGTCACTATGTTGCTGCAAAATACAATGTGCTTGATGTGAGAACTACGGCGAGGTCGGTGCCGAATTGGCTTCTCATAAGCCAGCGTGCTGCCGTGATGGATAATGGTTACGTCGAGAACCGGGATGCTTTCTTGAAAAGCGACATGGCCATGAAGAGCCATTTGAAGCCTTTTGATCGGGCAAAAGTCAAGATGTCACTTTGTGAACAAGGTGTTGGTGGATTGTGGTGCTACGATTAACATTATGCCTTACCATACTACGAAGAAAATCGGTATGTTTGACACGACATCGAACTCATAACGTGGTCTTATCGGACTACGAAGGAAATACAAAAGAATACCATGGGGTGATCGGTCAACATCACTGTTGGTTCGAGATCAAGGCAAACCATCTTCATGGTCATCAAAGGGAAGCCTAGTTACAATCTGCTGGTTGGTCGAGAGTGGCTTCATGGTGTCGGGGCTGTGCCATCATCTATGCATCAGCGCCTGATAATTTGGAGAGAAGACGGCATTGGAAAATATCAATCTTGACCAAGGATATTTCTTGGTGATGTCAACCATGTCGGTCCAATCGACCCGCAAGTGGCTAATATTGCCCCATGCCTTCCAGCTGAAGAAGGATACCAGAGTTTGTCTGAGTCTTTTGTATCTTTGAGGCTACATGGAACTCATGGCTTTGTTTGGGACGTGGAGCCTATAGAGGATTTATATGCAGACCCTGCGCCTACTGGCTGGGGGCAACCAACCTCTGACGATGTCTGAGTTAGAAGCCTTGCAAAGGATTTGGTATGTTGCGAAAACAAGATCAATTCGCCACGGAGGTGAGGCAAACCGGTGTCCAGCAAAGGTTGGTTGTCAAATGAGGTTAATATGGCTGCTGAGCCAAAACCACCGAATATACAAGTGTCGAAAGAAGACGTCGAAGAGCATCGTCTAGATTGCATATACGACGAAGAACCTTTAGGGTTCGAGAAAGATCCTATGGCGCCAGAGAAAATGCAGCCACAAGATCCTTTAGAGGAGGTCGACCTTGGCGAAAAGGGAGATAAAAGGCCCACATATATAAGCGCCAACATCGACCCAGAACTAAAAATGAAGGTAATCTCTTTGCTTAAAGAATTTAAAGATTGTTTTGCATGGGATTATAACGAAATGCCTGGTTTAAGCAGAAATTTGGTGGAACACAAACTACCAATGAAAGATGGGGCGAAGCCGGTAAAGCAGACGCCTCGACGCTTCGCTCCTGCTGTGGTGTCGAAAATAAAAGAGGAGATCGAAAGACTTCTCAAGAGCAAGTTCATTCGAATCAAGGTATGTCAGTGGTTGGCAAACATTGTGCTCCTTAAAAGAATGGCAAACTTAGAGTGCAGTATTGATTTTAGGAATTTAAATCTCGCTACTCCAAAAGATGAATATGCCATGCTTGTCGCTGAAATGCTTGTCGATTCAGCTGCAGGATTTCAATATCTAAGTATGCTTGATGGTTATGCTGGTTATAACCAAATCTTTATTGCGAAGAAGATGTCGAAAACGGCTTTCCGCCTGAGCGTTAGGCACCTATGAATGGGTGGTAATGCCATTCGGCTGAAGAATGCGAGCCACGTATCAAAGGGTAATGAATTCGATGTTTCATGATTTTATTGAAGATTTCATGCAAGTTTATATCGACATCGTGGTTAAGTCGAACTCGAGTCGACGATCTTTATCATCTGCGAAGATCGTTCGAGAATGAGACAATATGGATTAAAGATGAATCCATTGAAATGTGCTTTTGTGTGCGAAGAGATTTCCTTGGCTTTGTGGTGCATAAAAAGGGCATTGAAGTCAATCATACGAAGACCAAAGCCATCATGGACGTCGCGCCTCCGTCAAATAAAAAAGAACTTCAGTCATTGTTGGGGAAAATAAACTTCCTGAGGCGTTTCATCTCCAATTTAAGTGGAAAGACTAAGGTGTTTTCACCACTGCTTCGACTGAAGAATGAAGAGTTCATCTGGCATAAAGAGCATCAGGAGGCTTTTGACCGAATCAAGGCATATTTAGTGGAACCTCCTGTGTTGGTACCTCCAGTGTGGAATAAGCCTATGAGGTTGTATATAGCAGCCTCAGATTCGACAATAGGTAGCATGTTAGTACAAGAAAATGTAAATGGTGTCGAAAGACCAATTTATTACCTTAGTCGAATGTTGAATGATGCTGAAACTAGGTATAGTGATATAGAAAAACTATGCCTTTGTTTGTATTTTCTTGTATCAAATTGAAGCAATATATAAAGCCGGTTGGCGTGTATGTTTCTTCTCATTTTGATATAATTAAGCATATGTTGTCCAAACCAATTTTGCATAGTCGAATTGGTAAATGGGCCCTAGCACTTACCGAGTATTCCCTAACTTATGCGCCCTTAAAGGCCATGAAAGGACAAATTGTGGCAGATTTCTTGGTCGACCACTCAGCTATGGCCATGCCACAAAATTATGTTGGTTTCGTTCCATGGAAATTATATTGACGGTTCCAAATGTAAAATGGAGTATAGGGTAGTCATAATTTCACCAAGTGGAATTCCAGAGTTCAAATATGCCATCGACGGCATGTGCACTAACAATGAGGCGAGTATGAAGCTTTGATCGGACTTGAGCTGCTAGAACTGGGGGCAAGGAATGTTGAAATTATGGGTGACTCAGAGCTAGTAGTAAAGCAAGTGTCGAAGGAATACAAATGCGTCAAAGCAAACTTAATCATGTACTTCGTGCTAGCGATAAGGTTGTTCAAACAATTTGAGCAAGCAAGTATCAGCCACATACCGCGCCAGGAAAATCAAGAAGCAAATGATTTGGCGCAAGAAGCCTCTGGGTACAAGAAGTCTGAAGATGAGGAAAGCATCCCGACAAGAGAAAAGGTTCGACGTACTGCTTTATACCCTTCAGATTTGTCCATTATTAAGTTAGGTGCATTTGATACCGAAAATTTTGAAATTTTTACAATTAATAATGGGCAAAATAGTGATTGGCGAAAACCTTTAGTTGAATATTTGCGAAACCCAGTAGGACCAACAGATAGAAAAACTAAGTATAGGGCCCTTAGTTATGTTTTGATTGAAGAAGAGTTATTTAAGAAAACTGCTGAGGGGGTGTTGTTAAAATGTCTAGGCGAGCGAGGCATATGTAGTGGTCGAGTGTGCATAGTGGCGCATGTGGCGCCCATCAGGCCGGACACAAAATGAAATGGCTGCTAATACGTTCTGGTGTCTATTGGTCCTCGATGATGAAAGACTGCATTGAGTTTGCTAAAGGGTGCCAAGAATGTCAGGTGCATGGGGGCATTCAACATGTTCCTGCCAGCGAATTGCATGCCATTGTGAAACCATGGCCATTTAGGGGATGGGCGTTAGATGTGATTGGGGAAATTAAACCACCTCGTCAAAACAACAAAGATACATCTTGGTGGAATCGACTATTTCACAAAATGGGTCGAGCGGTGGCATTGAGGAATGTCGACCGGGAAGTATAATTGATTTCATCGAACCATATCATTTACATATTTGGGGTACCGAGACAATCACCGACCAAGGGATGTATTTGGGGCAAAAGATGCAAACTTTTGCACAAGAAGTTGGGATCAAACTACTAACATCTACCCCTTACTATGCACAAGCAAATGGCCAAGCGGAAGCGGCCAACAAGGTAATAGTTAGCTTGATTAAGAAACAGGTGGGCAAAAAACCTAGAAACTGGCATCAAACGCTAGATCAAACATTGTGGGCTTGTCGAACGTCTCCAAAAGAGGCTACGGGAACCACACCGTTCCGGTTAACATATGGTCACGACGCGGTACTGCCAGTCGAGATACATGTCCATGCGGTGAGAATTCAAAGACAAAACGAGATACCCACAGAAGACTATTGGGCTATGATGGCTGATGAGCTAGTCGATTTGGATGAAGAGAGGATGTTAGCTTTTGATTCCATAACAAGGCAAAAAGACAAAATTGCCAAGGCCTATAATAAGAAGGTAAAAGACAAGCATTTCGCCGTCAATGATCTCGTGTGGAAAGTAATCCTACCTATGGATAGGAACGATAGGGTTTTAGGGAAGTGGTCACCAAATTGGGAAGGACCATTCAAGATAATCCAAGTATTCTCAAACAATGCATATGAGCTTGAAGAGTTGGCCTTGGATCGACGCATCCTAAGAGTAAATGGTAAGTACCTAAAAAGGTATAAACCAATCCTGCAAGAAATAACTATTTCGACAACTTAGAGAATAAAAGTCGAAAGATAGCTGGAGAAATGAATATCGATACCAGCAAAAAATAAAAGTGGCCATAGGCCATTGTTCAGAATTACAATAAAGTTGGTGCCAAAGAAAGAAGTTACAATTGTTACATTAAAATTTTCCAAATTTCTTCTGGAAAGTAGACAGGTCACCACGTAGGACAAGTAATTGACCAACTCCTCAGTATGCTCGCTCAGTGTCGAAATGGTTTTGTCTCTTTGTTCCGTTTGAGTGCGCAGGGAAGCGGCGTTTTTGGCTTTTTTCCTCAATGTTGCCTGAATGCCAGCAATGGATTCCTCCAGGTCTTTGTCGGCTGCAGTGATGTCCTCCAGCTCCTTGGACAAAGCGGCTAGTTGACTGCGTATTTCATCAGCTCTTTTCCTTTTGGGAACTAGCGTGAGCCGTTTGTCCTTCAGAGTAGCCGTCAGAATTTTCATTGCTTTGCTGTCCTCCTTGGCAATAGTAACGGCATCTTGAACAGCAGCTCATTGTTGAAAGATTTCTTCTTCATTAGCAGCAACCTGTTTGACATTTTCAGCTAAAGGAAGAAGAACCTGGTCAAATGTAGACAACATGAGCTTGCACGAATCAGTGATGTCGAGGCTCCTCAGTTTGGCCATGGCCTCCTGAAGTTCTTGCAAAAGATTTGGGTCTCTCACAAGCGATTCAGGGAGCTCAGGGAGGAAGGCATAAGCTTTGATCTTGTCAGTCAAATGCTTGATTTCTGCAGCCTCCGGAGGTAACTTGCCGGATGAACAAGGGCACTGGTTTGGTCTGAATCAGAAGAGAAAATGTATTTGTCAACAAAACCATCCAGTTCTTCGATCTCCCTGTCGATATCAATGTCAGGAGAAGAAACGTTGAGTGTTGAAGGCTGGGGATCTTGAAGGGATGTTGTAACTTTGGGGTCAGCTTGAAGTTTGTCCTGTGAGCCTTGAGCACCAGTGGGGAGTTTGGCCAGCATGCTGTCATCCTTGCCAACAGCTCCAGAGGTCGAACCCTGCTTATATCCTGCATTATCCACATTAACATTCTTAGCTTGTTCTTGGGGAGTACCAATAGGAACCATGCCATTCTGGTTGGCAGCCGTAGCCTGTGCTAAGTTCGACAGGCTAGAATCGGTCCCAGCGGTCGAATGTGTGGCAGGACTAGTGACAGAATCATCACTAAGAGTAGCCACCTCATTTAAGTCAACAAACTCACCAGCGACCACATTGGTTTCAAGTGGCTGATGATGGGGAGAAGATTCCTCAGGCCCTGGGTTGTATTCAGAAGGACCTGTGGTGCTAGGCTGTTGTTCCGAAGCCGCACCTGGCTGCTCAAAAGCCTCATCCTGAAAGGCAAAGAAAATGAGTATGTTGCCATAAAAAAGAATGAGCATGAATACATGGACGACGAGTTAGGCGCATACCTGTACTTTGGGTCCACTTTCGACCAAGGGACCAATGGTTTCGACTGCAAGGTTCTTCTCTGAAGTTTCGACACCAACATCCTTGTCTTCAGTTAGACCTCTTTCGTCAGCATTATTGGGTGTCGGAGACATAGTTACCGAAGCTGTGGGCATCAGGATGAGATCAGATTGGTCTTCCATCTCAATCCCTTTGGAGTGTGTCGAGATAACCTTACCTCTTCTCTTTAGGATTAGAGGTGGCACGTCATCGCTTTTAGAAACTTCACCAGGGTCTTCTTGAATCTTAGAGGAAGAGGATTTGTGTTTCTTCTTTTCTTTCTCCTTCTCGAGGCCGTCTTCGAGCTTTCTGCTTTCATTTTCTTTTCTCGTCTTTCGAGCTTTCTCTTTTTCTTTTCTCGGACCATCGCGTGTCTTCCTTCTTCGCTTTGATTGTTTGGATTTGGTGGAACAATGAGGGAAGAAACATCAGAAGATGCCTGCAAGGTTAGAAAGAAATTAGGACAAGGCAGAAATTAAAGGGAGGGATTTTAGTAAGGCGTAGGGTAATACCTTCTTCCCCTCGGTTTGTTGTAATGTGTCCCTCTTGGAAAATTTGGATTTAGTGGAGGGAGGGCCAAGACCGCAGAGGTCTCGACTACGAAAAAGAAAATAACCATAGTAAGGATTTGTGACAAAGAAAAGGGTAAGAACTAAGTAAGAAACAAGATGCTCATGGAAGAACCGGTTTAATAGAGTGTGAAATGGGTTTTGCCCGAGTCGGAGTCCTCAAGGACATTACGCAAAAGGCAACGACATTAATATCGAGACAGAGATAAACCAGATCAAGCCAATAGGTTCTGATTACAAACCTTTGTGGTTGAAGGACCCGTTATGGTGTCCTTAACAGCAGGAGCGTCAACATCTGGAGCATGTTCAGTAGGGGGAGCTGAAACAAAAAGAAAAGTTAGTAGGACCGAAGTTTCGACACGAAGAAAATGGCTTTGAAGCCGCACCATGAGGCATGCCTCGAATTTGCTTGCTATTGGTACGCCAACGTCTAATGGACTTACCGCAATGGAAGAAGCGCATTGAGCTAATTTACTCTTGGAATCACCAACAAATGAGTTGAAGTATGTCCGCCACCAAGTGTCAAATTCTTTGGTACATAGATATTGGGGCTTGAATTCGTAAAGGTGAGTTGTGGGGGCTTTGGTGCAAACATTGTCATAATCTGTCTTGATGACACCCCAAGGACTATTGGCAAACACTCCATTGAGGAGACCAGGGGACTCGAAAATGGATTTAGGAAGAGTTTGGCAAAGCCCAAATTGGCGAGCCACCAGGTTGGGTTGGTATGCCACAAGGCTTGGCTTGTCACCATTAAGTGCATAAGATAAGAACAAGGGAGTCAACACTTGAGTCCAGAAGTTGATGGCACGCTGAGGATATCTGGCGTCTCTGGGATAAAAATTGCCAGCAATAATAGGAGAGACTTTGGATTTGTCTGAAAAAGGGGCTAGAGACGAGTCGAAGTCACCTTTTTTCAACATGGCATTGAACATAACTTCAAGTAATTGAGGCCTCACTCTATTCTCAATAGGGATGCTCGACAGCAGCCGTTCCCATAGACTATAGTCTCGACCTGAGGTACCAGCTGGTCGATCAAGTATGCATGCTACCTTTCTGTTTTTGAAAGGTTTCACTTCAGCTGGGAACGTGGCCACTAACCATAACTGGAGAATCCATAGGGGGCCATGGAATAATACATTTTTCTTGGGGTCAATAACATGAGCTTTTATTTGGCCCACGATATCATCCAATGAAGAGTAGAGTGAGGCCGAATGAGGTCGATATGGAAACCAGGGTACCATTGTGTAGGTGGCTAGCCAGAGTGGCATGTGCCTTAGTGACCTGCACAGACCTATTGCAGAATATATGGCGTGCTATCCAATATGCCAAAAGGCAACATGCTCCTCGTCGAGATCTCATCGTTGTTCTTGTGATGATGCTCGCAAAGCGTAAGATGGAAGTCCACTTGTGCCAACATTGAAGCGCAGAATATAGGTGACGCCTCGATGGTTGTAAAGTTCACCACCCAACTTCGATCGATGATGGCCGCGTGTCGAGGAGAGTTGAGTCATCATTCCACGACCAGTGTGGAACGTATTGGTAGTGCCCTCCCAAGAAGATAGCAGCCACCAACATGCTGTGGGAGTAAGGAATACCAGTTCGACTCATTTGTAACAATGGGTAAATCCCAAGCTCTTCCCATTGCTTCCTTTTGTGGGTTCTAAACGGTCCATCTAAGCACAGAATTTGGGACAATTGATAGGGGAGGTGGCCCTAAACCTAAAGTCTTTACGAAGGAAGGATAAAGAAATGGGGTCCATGAAAGAAACCAAAGGACGTGATTGGTGACTAGTGGGGAAATGAACATGCATGTTATGCACGTTTGCAAGAGCAGGTGCCCTAGAAGGTAGAGGACCCAGAAACGCAGCAGGATTGCCAAGTTGACCAAGGTTGAAGGGGATTATTACCTGGGACTGCCAAACCTTCGCTTTTTCAACGGAAAATGGTGGTTCCGGAATGTAGGGTTTGCCGTCCACATAGCAAAGCTGATACACCGGAGCTGGAGCAGAGGTGAACTGAGTTGCGTTTGTCTTCGTCATCTGGGGAAGAAGAGAATCGCTGATGTATGGTGTGATGAGAAGAATGAAGATGATGAACAGTAGCAAGTGAAGGATAATGCGTATGAAGGAAACTGAGAGCGAAAGAAAAGTGAGGAAATCCTGGAAGAAGGCTATTTATAGCCACTCACGCCTTGGAGGAAAGAAGCGGGAGAGTTAGTGGGGCATGGTGCCGAATCGTGGCCGATGGATGTAACACGTGGAGGCAGATGGAAGTAAGAACGTGTGGGCCATGAAACGAGTTAGAACAGTCGGTCACGCCTCATTTAATGTTCACGATTTGAAACGCCAACGTACATCGGGTCATGATTACGTGACGTCACGATGGATGGCAGTGTACCATGTTTTGGAAAGAAAGAGGAAGCGGTTATAGAGTGGTGTTTCACCAATTTTTCATAGATGCCATTATCTCACGAGGACAACAGTATTCAAAGTATTTTGCGAAGTTTAGAACATCGATCGTGTGTTCGAAAATGGCATCTCTGGGGGGCATTTTATTGGGTCGAAAATATGCCAAGGCCAGCTCAAGGTACTAAGTCCTTAATTTAAAGGGACAATTGAACTCGTGGAAAATCCTAGAAGAGAAGGATATAATTTGGTCAAGAGTGAGGAATTTCAAGTCTCACGACCAAGAGGAAGCCATTGATTCTTATGAGTGGTTATCTTGGGTTCGAATGAGTAAGCAAATTCTGTCGAAGTCGAAGTCAAGAATTCACGTCGAGGCCGAAGTTGGAGATTATTCTTAGAGAAATTTAGCATCATTGTCTCAAGGCTTGGACGTAACTTATGGAAGCGGGAACAGTTATTTCTCAGAAGTGCGCCAGTTGAATTTCAAAAGGAGGTGCGAACGTGGGCGTTGATTATAGTTTTGAAGGATTGGCGCCGGAGGGTGGCAGGATCCTATGGAGCGATTGCCTTCATGTTTAGTTGTAGCCGCCGATTTAGCATAGTCGGTTACTTTGTAAATACTATAAATAAGTCAAATCTCTTGTAATTTGGTGTGTTCATTCGTATGCTCAAACTGCTTGCAAAAACTCTGCCCAATTCCGCATTTAAGGAAGAAAGAGTCCAAAGCTTTGATGTACGTTGAATCACCAACTTTTCGCTTAATGCAATCAAGTTTTATTTCAATCTTTATCAAATCGCCGTTACTTTCTTCTAACCGTCGAGAAGCATTTTTATGTTCTTTTGTTTAAGTTTCGCACAAGTCCTGAGCTTTAAGCCTTGAGTCACGAGTCACTGCTTGGCTTGCCCAGTTTGGCTGTCGAAAACTCCCTTCGATCGAGGCTTCAGTCGTTTAGGTCACGGATTATTTATCTTGACCAAGCCTTAGTTTGTGTGGAAAACCATCATAGTAGTTTCCTCTAGCCTGTCGAACACCGGTTCTTGCATAGGCTTCTTCGAACGAGATACTGTGATCACCAAAACTTAGCACACGTCTTGAGATCAATCTGGTCGATCTCGCTAGTAACCCCTAGTTTAGGACACGTGGAGGATCAGCGATTGTTTACCATTTTCCACAGTAAACACCAATACAATTGATTTTCAACCATCTGAGCAATTGTCTGAGGAAACTTGACTTGTAAGGCTTGAAACTTGACATGGAGATTCTTTGAAGCATATGAGGAGGCATGATGACCATTGGAGATGTTGGAAATCCATTTTAATATGAGAATTACCAAACCCTAGTTTGGGTTAATTGCCTAGGAGAGGGTTTGTCTGATCAACCCTTGAGGAATCCTTGAGTATGAATATGTGAAATGTCTTGAGGAGTAGGAGGGAAAATTTTGGGGTATGACACTATGTCAACATGCAAAGGATGAAAATCCTGATGTCTAGGCTCGAGAATCTATCCTAACCTAGCAACCCTATGGGAAAGCTATCTTATATTCGTCTTGGTTGTAGAACCAAGGGATGCAAAGGGATGAAGCAATCAAGTGCTTTGGTAGAAGCACACAAGTAATGCAATGCACAAAAAAATGTCAAACAATTTGTACGCATAGCCCACGGAGCAAATGATGCGAGTTCAGCAGTTAACGCGAACCCCAGGAATGAGTGGAGTGTTAGTATAGGGAACTCTTGCCACTTCAGTAATTGACCCGATAGGAATAGTAACATGATTCGCATGCACCATGCAGACACGGACTAGAACTGCGGGGGACGACTGCCGACCCTTTCCACTTTCCCATATATCATGACTCGGTAGCAGGAAATGTAAAAAGCGGGACTTTGCTTGGTGGTGCCACATCGGGTGTCCAAAGCACTTATGACCTAGACAAGCACAATTGTAAACACCATGAAAAATGCCTCCCTATGCACAGATGAGGACTTTAAACAAACCAAACATAATTAGCAAACCGAAGTGCCCTAAACGGGTCTTTAAATAAACCTGAGGGGTTCGTGAACATGCTCCAACTACGAAAGCCTCATCATGCATCTCTATTCCTACTTCTCATGACAAAAGAAAGCTGTAAAGCCCTATTTCTCATGATATCTAGGAAAGTTGTAAGAGAATGCGATAAATGGTGTAGAAACTACAACACGGATATAAAACCCGAAGAGCACTGCGAGCTAAACAAATACTCCGGAAAACATCAAGTACTACAGCCACGCAATAAGAGAAAACCGGTGAGAAGAACTCAAGGTATCAAAACAAGAGGAGTGTGCGTTCCTACGCATCCGAAGCAATAACACCTGCAAGAGAACCACCCAAGCAGACAAAAGAATGTATGCGTATGTGCACAAGCAAAGGAACATGTGTATATACATTCCACTAAGAATACACCTGCAAGAAGGGAGTTAGACCCATAAAGCAAGCAAAAAGAATGTATACATGGGTATACAAACGTGAAGTATCGAAGAATCGTGTCATAAGTATTTACAACACAAACTCCTGCATCAAATATATCTCAAACAATGATGAGCAGTGCTAGAACACCTGTTGTTTGCACATGGAATTAAGAAAGAACATAGAAAAAAAAGTTCCTGGCCACGCTAAGCTTGGTATATCGCGCTAAGCGCGACCTAGACAGAATGTTTGGTGCTTAGCGCGCTCCTGGTGGTGCTAAGCGCGACCTGCAACACAAAAGTCGGTAGCTTTGGCGCTTAGCACGCTCCAGGTGGTGCTAAGCGTGGCCTGTAACCTGCAGAATTTTCCTATTTTGATCTAAATCACCTATCCATGCCATTCTCAATGCCAAAACTCAATCCATGCCATCAGGCAACAGTTTCAATGCTCTTAGATGAAAATCAAATGCAATGAACGTGTGAGGAATGCAAGTTAAAACAATAATTTCATTGTTCTAAATGAAATTCAAATGCATGAACATGTGAGTAATGCAAGGTAAGGTAATAATTCTAATGTTCTAGATGAAATTCAAATGCATGAACATGTGAGGAATGCAAGTCAAGGTAAAAATTCCCATGTTCTAGATGAAATTCAAATGCATGAACATGTGAGGAATGCAAGTCCAGGTAACAATTCTCATGTTCTAGATGAAATTCAAATGTATGAACATGTGAGGAATGCAAGTCAAGGTAAAACTTCCCATGTTCTAGATGAAATTCAAATGCATGAACATGTGAGGAATGCAAGTCAAGGTAACAATGCCCATGTTCTAGATGAAATTCAAATGCATGAACATGTGAGGAATGCTTGTCAAGGTAACAATTCCCATGTTCTAGATGAAATTCAAATGCATGAACATGTGAGGAATGCGAGTCAAGGTAACAATTCCCATGTTCTAGATCAAATTCAAATGCATGAACATGTGAGGAATGCAAGTTAAAGTAACAAAATGCAATCCATATAAATCAAGGATCAATGTATGAACACGTTAAGAATGCAAGTTGAAACAACAATTATAATGCTCATATGCAAAGGTTAATGTATGAACATGTTAAGAATGCAAGTTGTAACAACAATTCTAATGCTCATTACATGTAAAATTATGCATGAACATGTTAAGAATGCAAGTTGAATCCACAATTCTAATGTTCATATGCTAGGAATCAATGCAACAAGTCATGCTTCAAAGAAGTATCAAAAACTCATGTCAAGTCTAGGTCATACATTAGTACAAACACTTGGAATGCATATGTATGGATTTATGTACAATGCATTGTGCCTAGTGATCAAGATGCTTTAAAATCTACATGTTGACGCACTTTGAATGCAAATTATGCTTCAAATCATCATGAATCAATGTAATTCAATTGAACTAAATGCTCTCTAATGCATTAGCATTTGATAGATGATGCAAGATGCCTAAATTTGCGTCTTATATGCAAGGTAGATACAAATGCACAAGAGTATATGCATGCTATCTACGAAAATCCTCGGACCGACACAAATAACATTGCAAAAACTGATACAAATCAAAGAATTCAAGAACGAAAGTTCACAAATCAGAATCTACATTGAATTTGCATGCAATTTTAGTACTCAATTTTAAGAAAAGCTAAAAGTCAATAATAGCTTAAAATAAGTGCTTTATATAACTAAACACTTACTTGAACTGGAAGTTTGAATTAAATTTAAGAGGAATTCCTTGTACTCTTCAACAAAAATACCAAATCAGCACCGAATTGATGATAATCCTTGAATTGACCGAATTCTTGAGGAAAACTTGAAGTCTTCATTGGAGAATTGAAGAAGATGAAGAACAAATCCTCGAATCTTGAAATGGAAGAGAAATCAGGAGAAAACAGTTCCTTCCATGTCAGATTCGAGCAGAAGAATGAGAATAGAAGCAAGATCCTATGAAGAGAAGCTACGATGAGAAAAATCAGAAATTGCAGGGCGCGCTTAGTGCAGTTTGCAGTGGTGACAGGTGTCAGGCAGGGGTCCGATGGCGGCCTGTGGTGGTTGCTTTGAGGGAAAGTTGAAGTTAGAAATTTGTTCTTGAGTTTTGCTTTGGATTTGAGAGAGAATTGGAGAGTGATTGGTAGTGAAAATTAAGAAAATGTTTGTGTTGTTCCCTTTTGTGAAGGCAAAAATCTATTTATAGTTTTAGGAGTTGGTCCTAAGATCCATAATCAAGCCAAAGTCATGATTATCCGAATACTTTTCGTAATTAATCCAAACCAGCCAAATCCGCGCAGAATTTGAAGTGGGAATGTAAACGAAAAATGTCCGGAATGCGATTTTGCATACGGGAAATCAAAATTTTGACTTGATTGAGTGAACAGTCAAGGCGAAAGGAATTTTTGAAGTTTCAGCACAGTTTTCAGACAATTGACACATGCTGAATTTGATTTGCGCTCTTATGAGAAAATGCCTCGCACGAGGGTCTTCTGATCAAAATTTGCAAATGAGTATTTCTGATACAATTGAAGCTAATAAAATTTATTAACTTTTGGTAATGGTCCCACCTTGTTTCGATAAAAATCGAACTTCACGTATCAGATGAAAATTACCCGATTCAGCTCAAAATCAACTCTGAAGAATAAAATTTTGGTATTGATTGGTGAGGAATTAGCTCCTGATTTGCAAACTTAAGTTGTAGAGGACTTCGATACGGAATTTTAAAAATCGACCTCGCTCAATTCATAGTTTCCAGCTAGGAGATATAGACTTTTTAGTGCGCAGAACGCACAGTTAAGCACTAAAACTCAATTTAATCCACGGAAGAGATCAATTTCTTTGAGAACCTTCCTCACAAAAAATACTTCCGACTTTCAAACTAAAGTTGTAGATAATAATGAGAGGGAATCTCCAGTCGAAAACCATCAGAAAATACACGACGAGCGAAGAGATACGCCTTTTGGAGTGCCCAAAACCCGCCGAAAACCCAAAAGTTCACTTTACTGAGAAATAATCGAATAAAATCTTCCTTTTGTTTGCCATTTGGGATACCTTGAACCTGGTAACCTCATGATCAATTCTTATGCATGTGACCCCATGTATGTTTATGGAATCGAGTTATAAGCCATAAATACGGGAAAGAAGGGGGTAAATTTTGGGGTACAACAGCTGCCCTTATTCAATCATCCTCAAGCTTGGGAGCCAGGTTGGCGTCTGCCTTTCGAGAGACAAGATGTGAGGTGATTGAATACCAAAATGGACTCAAAAATTTATGCTCTGAGTCCCAAAAGCCACATCAAGGAATAAGTGTGGACCTTAAAATTTCAATGAGCCTCATTGGAAAAAGGATATGCTACGCCAAAGCTTAACTGGGTCACAACAAGAGAGAGCATAAAATAAATGCTGAATTTTATGAAGATAGGTACAGGTGTATTCCTAACTTAAATAGAATTAGCCTCTGTCCAATTCAATCCGCAATGTCAGGGGAGAGCTGACACGCAAGCGGAAGTAAAGACTAGATACGTCAACTAGACTAACCACATTACACCGAAAAATAATTGGACAATCGTGATGCAAAGACCAGGAAATGCTGATTAGGCTTTACGAAGGAGAGAAACAAGTGTATTCTTGTTCTCAAAAGATGACCCACAATTCTAGGGGAGAGATGACATGCTAGTGGAAATAAAGACTAGAACCACTGACTATGCTAATCACATTACGCCAGGGAACGATCAGACGGGTTTGTGGTGCGAAGGCTAGAAAGTGTCGATTAGGCTTTACTGGCTTAGAACATTGTACTCTGAGGAGAGGAATAAGTGTATTCTTGTTCTCGAAAAGGCACAGGGGAAGAACCTGTCCTAAAGACGTTGCACGAGGGGATGTGCTGGTAGTTTCAACGAAGTTGAAGACTGGAAATGCTGACCAGACTCCACACATAATACATAGTAATTTGTATCATGCGTATAGGAGAGAGCGTAATACTCAGACCTGTTCAAGAATTGCTAGCGACTCAACTCTTGTGCGAAAAGGAGAAAACAAGTGTAGGGCTTGCTTTCAATGGTGAAGACATGTTGCACCAGGGGATGTGCTGGCAGTTTCAACACTAAAAGAGATAATGGACATATCGCGTTAGGAAAAATTGGGACACAACGGATTCCAAAGAGAAATTCCACACACCAAAGAAAAAACCTTGATGGGATTTCAGAGAGAGGTAGGAACACCACTAGGGACAAAATTTTATGTTCTTGGCTTTTAACTTTGTCTCGTGTGTGAATTTAGCGTAAACTAATGCAATATGGATGATGCATGCTTGCAAAAAGATAAAGTTAACTGGCGACCAAAGGTCACAGAATGATCAACTTCTATCAGATAATCCACCGGAGAGATAACATTAGTAATCAACCAAGGATACGGCCATGCTGATGACTCAAAAGGAAATCACTTGGGGAAATCGAACATCGTCAAGAAAACATGTTGAGGAGACGATACCATGGGAAACTTGTCTGCTGGACAAAGATCCGATGGGGAGTAAAGGGGATACTTGAAGAAGGGCTTCCACCGTTACCCATCAAGACTTCAGCTGGGGAAAGACAACAATGATGTGCCAACTTACCGGGGATGTCAGCAGAGATGCACTTCAAATCCTGCTGGGGAAAAACCAAAGTAGACTGACACTCACACCGGGTATACCAGAAAATATGAACATGCTAGGGATGAATACCCGCAATCAAGAATGCGAACCTGTTCACGTTAAAAAGTGACGCGCTAGGGAATCAAATCTGAATTCGGATTCTCTGGCTCGAAACGATTTACTCTTTTGATTTGTTTATAAAGATGCCGCAAGCATCAAGCTTTATTATTTCCAACACAAGAAAAATGATTATGAAAAAGGGGAAAGCTGCAATACCCTCAATTGATATGATATGCATTACGACTAGCGCGAACTAGACATAACGCATTGAGGAGATTCCGGGCAAGGGGGTTTGTTATATAAAGGGAATAGATGGAGCACCCTAAATATATATGGTTATCCATAGCTTTATATATGAATATGTTTGATATGTTTATGTGTTTTAATTGCTATTTCTATGATTGGGAAAGTTTCTCCTTTGGATTTTAAGAAGGGTAGATTATGTGGGATCCTAGGTTTTGTTATTATTGTGCTCGCAAAGATCATTGGGATCTTCTGCATACATATACCTTAATGGGAATCAGAGCATTTGTAGCTCGGATCTAAAGGGATCTATGGTTTGTTTGGTTTGAGGGAGAAAGAAATTTGCTCGCCAAGGATGAGACCTTGTGCCTACGTATTCTCAAAGGGATGTTGAGAAAGTCAGAGCAATCGTAGTTCCCACTTATGCTAGTGGAAGCAACGGGATGTTATTAAGAGACACAGACAAATGTCATCTTAATGAAAAATGTATCTAATCTATTTCATCACATACATTTTGAAAGGATTGTTTGATTACATCTTTCATCGTAAGTTATAGGTGTTTTGCTTGAGTGTACAAGCGTTACCACTTACGAGTTTAGAAAGATGTTTGAAAAAGATGATTGAATCTACTAATTGTAAGCATTGGGTGTTTTGCTTGAGTGTACAAGCGTTACCACTTACAATTAAGAGATGTTTTTTGTTTGAAAAGAGTTTGAAAAGTTTTTGATTGTATGTGATGTGATAGATGAGATACTTCTTCCATAGAGATGATAAACGTCTAAATCTCGAGGAGAAATTGATTGGATTAGGGGGATGCTTTTAAGAAGCCCATGGGTCCTTGTATTGTAAGCCCAAGAGGAGGCATTCCGAGGGTCATCGAGGGTCCTTGTATGAAGCTCAAGAGGAAGCTATAGGGTATGGCTGGCTTTGGCTTTAAGAGTGATTTCACCGGGAAACCATCCTCTTAGGATTTCAAGAGTGATTTCACCGGGAAATCATACTCTGGTTCTATCCTAGCTGGTGATTCTTTGTATTGAAGCCCAATAGGAGGTCACAAGAGATTTCCTGGTCTCTTTCTTTGTTTGATGCCCAAGAGAAGGCTAAACTCAATGAGGAGTTCTTTTGAACGAAGCCCAAGAGCAGGCTGACTCAACAGGGGAGTGTTGTCTTATATGAAGCCTAAGCGGAGGCTAAACTTAGATGAATGAGTTTTCTCATATGAAGCCTAAGAGGAGGCTGAACTCAGATGAATGAGTTTTCTTATATGAAGCCTAAGAGGAGGCTGAACTCAGATGAATGAGTTATCTTGCACGAAGCCCAAGAGGAGGCTAAACTCTGTGGGGAACTTAATGGTTAGACTAGTTGTTATGTTATAACTAGACAGTTATATAAACAAGTATATGAAGTCTATTCACAAGAGTTTATGAAGGAAATATAAACAATGTGTAATGTTTATTTACAGGAGTTTGTGAAGGAAATATAAACAAGTGTGTAAAACGTGCGTTTAAAACGAGCGTAACTTGATTATTTACAAGTTGATTGTGTACAAGGGAATGAATATGTACATGAATGGGTATTTATGTACAAGGAAATATGTATGTACATAGGAGGGTTAGGACTTACACCATAAGGGAGGCCCATTGGTTTAAAAGCAGTTTCACCGGGAATAATGCTCCTTTTAATACCAATGGTATTCAGTGTATATACAAGCGAAATGAAAACAAATGAACAAAGTTTGTCTATACTTGAATATTTACAAAAGACGTCTGTATTATGTACGAGTAAAAATTGGTATGTACATGAAAGAATTGGATATGTACAAGGAAATAACTATGTACATAAAAAGAATTTGGGACTTACACCGTGAGGGAGGCCCATGATCGGTTAAGAAATTCGAGGAAAAACGAGTTCAGTTTTATCTTCAAATCGGGTCGATCATGGAAAAAAGAGTGTAAGTTTGTTGAAAAGTTATGAAAAGATCTTGAAAGTGTTTTTGAAAGATGAAATATACTTACAAGAAGTTTGGAAAAGATTCGAGTTTCAAAAGTTTGAAAAAATTGTCTTTGAAAAGTACTTGAAACGTACTTAAAATGTCTCGTTTTCGGCTCGATGAAAATATAATCAAAAGAGAACATTTTTGAATGTTTTTGACATTATCCTAAAATAGGCGTGTTAAATGATAAGTGTAAAAAAAATCACCTCAAAATGAGGAGTTTTGATTGGTTTTTGAAAGCATTAAAGTTTGGAAAAAAAATGTGAAGAGAAACAAAAGTTTGGCAAAAATGGTCCCAAGGCTACTCGAACCCGGGACCATTGGGCTAGGCAAGGCAAGTGACTTACAGGTGAGCTGGCAACCGCTGGGGCGGCAATACATCCGTTTATTTATTTTACTTCATGTTATTATATTATAAACTTTTTATTTGAATTTGAAAAAAACAACAAGAACACGCGCGAACTCATCTTCTTCTTCCTCGATCCTTCATTCAGCTATGGATTCTTTGTTTCTCAATGAAAATGATCGATGTAAACATCAAACTTGATCAAAATTGAACCAGGAACATGATGATGTTGATTACTTTCATTTATTTTTAGTTACACATGATTAAATTCTCCAGAAACACGAAGAACCCTAATTCCTAAAAATCAAATTGAAATCGTGTATGGCCATGGAATCAAGCAATTGATTGAGGGTTATCAATCAGTGAAGGTGCAGAAACAAAACGTTCAAGCCATTTTTGAACTGTAAATCAAAAATCCAAGAGTTCGAAGTTGAGCAACTTACCTCTTGAAGCTGAGATCAAATTCTTCAAAGGAGTGCTTCCAGTTGATGTTTGAGGATTGCTGGAGCACCAATGAACCCTAGGGAATGTGTGGAAGTTCTATGCTTGCTCTGAAGTAGCCTGGATCATTCTGACCAAGTCCAACTGCATATGCTTGATGTAAACTTCGAATTCATGTTTGGAAGTGTTACAGATCAAGGATGATGGTTTGTATCACTCATATGAGATGTATAGATGATGTTTGAATGATAAAAACACAACTTGCTCGAGCAAATTAGCAGTTTGAAGTTTAAGGCAGTTTTTGCAAGACTTTTGTTTCAAACATGGATTCTGAGTTTTAGAAGTTCTTGGGTTGATTTTAAGTTTCAAACAAGTTCCATATTGATTTTAAGACATGTTAGACACCAAATTTCTCATGGTTTTTTCACAAGATTTGAAAAATCCAAAATCCTCACTTTTGAACTATGTAACTTGAATTTTAAGAAAGAAGAGAGAAAACTTGATCTTGCATAGCTTTGGTGTGGTTTCAATTTGCAAACATGACCTCTATTTATAGGTCAAGAAATCAGAATGGTA
This sequence comes from Vicia sativa, assembly GCA_021764765.1. Classification (NCBI taxonomy): domain Eukaryota; kingdom Viridiplantae; phylum Streptophyta; class Magnoliopsida; order Fabales; family Fabaceae; genus Vicia; species Vicia sativa. The sequence goes on from CM038793.1 coordinate 105,270,193, forward strand.
AGTGAAGAAGATTGGCTTGGATTTGAACAACTTGCCTTAGAGGGCAAGAAAGTCATTTTTGCCATAAATGCAAAGGGAATCTTCTTTTAACCATGGTTAAAACTCAACTTGATCTTATCTCCATCATAATTACCTCTCATCTGATTTTTATCAGCTCTATCCATCTTGGCTAGGTGGCAAGGCTTCTAGAAGGAAAGAAAATCAAAAATGACTTGTAATCTTTGAAGCATGAACTTGAAATCCATGGTTTTGGAGCTCTATGTTTCAAAATCAAAAGTATAGCTAGACAAAATGGATTTGAAAGTTTTTGGACATTTTGGAAAGCTTGTAGCAAGGGCTATAACTTCCATGTTTTGAGTTTTTTCTAATTCCAAATGGAACTATGTGAAAAAATGCCATGAAAGTAGGAAAAAACATGAAATTTTAACACTTGAAAATTTTTCGAAGTGTTGAACATTTTGACTTTTTGTTGACTTTTCCAAATTTCTTGATTTTTTATGATCATGATGGATCATTTGAAGTATTTTGATGATTGAAAAAGTTTTATCTTGAAAAAGTTGACCAAAAGTCAAAGTTTGACTTTTCAGTGCAGATGAAATTTCATCAGATGATCCAGAAATTGACTGATGAAAAATGTGAACTTATATGATGTTTTGAATCAAGAAATTAGGTCAAGATGTTGTATTGAAGATATGAAGATCAATCTCCAGGAAAAAAAGTCATTCATTGATCAGAAAATCAGTAATTCCTTATCCTCGACAAAAACCCTAATTGGTCGATTCTTGATAGATCATGAGAAAAAGTTGGAGATCTGAAGATCAAAGGTTGATGATTTGATTAAGATAGATAATTTTAGGTGAGTATAAACTCAAACCCTAATTGATTACCTTTTGAACAGATGAATAATTTATGAAACCCTGATTTTGACCTGTAGAAGCCACACCCGATTAATTCTGTTCTGAACTGTTAGTGATGCAATGATGCAAATGTAAGGTGGTATATTAGGTCAAAAATTGGGGTATGACAGATGCCCCTACTGAAGTTTCTTTAACCTGAGATATGAAGATGAAAATCTTTGTCTCGATAGGTGTGAAGAGACTTAAATATCAGAATACGCAAATTTTGGACCTAAGATACCAAAGATGCGGATGATGCAAAATGATTGCAAAAAGATTACCCAAGAGATATCAAAGAATGATATGATGGGGAAAAGATTTGTGAGGATAACTCAATCTGTCTAAGAAAGGAGAATCTTGTTGGTTTGGGAAACAAGCAATTTGTTTCACTGGGAAAATAGATTCACAATGCAAGTGAATATCTGTTTTAAGGAAATTACCTTCTGTCAGCCTTGTGACAATGTTTAAGGTAAATGAAGATGACAGTACCAATTATCAGCCTTGTGATAGTTCATGGTAATGGGTTCTGAAGATATTACCAATCATCAGCAAAGTGATAACTATAACAATGTAATTCTTGAGAAATATAGTTCATGGTAATTGAGTATTCAGCCTTGTGATAACTATAGTTCATGGTAATTGAGTATTCAGCCTTGTGAATAACAGTCAATGATGGAAACAGATCTCAAATGAGTTTCTATTTTTACAGCTACAATCTTGCCGGGGATCTCTCTCTCTTGAGGAGATGCGGGCATTTTGATTGATAAGACACAGGTTTTCTTTAGACAGAAAGACAACTGTGGATATTTCTTGAACTTTCATGATTTCAACTTGCTGAGAAGAACAATCGCTTTATGACAAGTTTCAAGATGAAAAGGAAATAAGCGGCTCGGATGACAAGGCTGTTGCTTATTATTTGCAGGTAGATTTTTTCTGTGAAATCTAAACCTGAATTGATTAGAGACGAGATTCTATCCAAGAATGAACTGGAAAGAAACAGTCAATCAAGACTTTGTTCCCAATGAGGAATGATCTCAGCTGGGGAATAGGAGGAAAAACATGAATTTTTCTGCTTGGGGATAATCTACTGGAGAGATGACACACCCACACTTGTTGTTAGGGAATAAATGCAACCTAAACAAGTGATGTTGAAGCAAACATTTAAGAAATGCAGGAATGCATTAATGATGTTATTATGTATGAATGATGAATGTTATGAATGTCATATGCATGCTGACGATACTCGACAAGACAACAAACGGGGTATTTGGGAAAAGGACTACGTCACAGTTCAAACAAATACTCAGCAAAATCTACAGCAATGGTGTAGACATTACTGATGAAGGATCTGAGTTGCATGCTTTAAACTTTTCTGAGAAAGGCATTTCATCAACAACTTTGTTGGGAATTCTTTTTGGATAAGAATACCGTCCTTTGATGATCTCTTTTTGAGGAAAGGAAGACTTCTCAGCAGTTATTTTATTCTTTCAGAGATCGAAACACTCATGGAGAAAACTGTTGAAGTTCTTTCCGTGTTCATAGTTCAAAGGAAAATTTCACTTTTATTTCAAAATTTTGAAGTAAAAATTTATTTAAAACCTTTTTTAGTTTCAAAAGTGACTTTCACAAAAAAAAACGTTATTTTGCAAAACAGAATAAAGCAGGAATTGCAAACAAATGGGCACAAGGCTCAAATTTTATTGATAGAATGGTAATCAGCCAAAGGCGTAATTCCATGAGCTATTTACAAAAGTTGGAAATGATAATTTATTGGGAAAAGGCTACATTGAAAGCAAATAACCACTATTATCCCTAACAACTTTGAATTCCAACTGTGCTTGTTGCTTCAGAAGATTTGATTGAAGATCCGTTGATGGAAGATTCTTCAGATTGACGAAGTACGGACTGATGCAGTTACTTTGTCATTTTTTTGTGTATCCTTAATTTTTGCATAGATTGCCTTTTCAGGTTTTCAATTTATTAGGATAATTTCTGTTTATTGTCTCTAATTTTTGCCTGGACCGCCTTTTCAGGTTTTCAGTCCACCAAGACGCTCATTTTTGCCTAAGCCGCCCTTTTCGGGTATTCGACTTACCGAGTTGTTCTGTTTTTTTTTGTAGGCAAAGTATTTCTTGACTGCATCAGCATTTACAGGATGCGGGAGTTCATCACCATCCATGGTTGTGAGAGTCATAGCACCACCAGAAAAGCTTCTTTTGACGATGTATGGGCCTTCGTAATTAGGAGTCCATTTGCCCTAGAATCTAGTTGAAAAGATGTAATCTTTTTAGCACGAGGTCGCCTCTCTAATTCACGAGGTCGAACCTTTTGTCGAAAGCTTTCTTCATCCTTCTTTGATATAGTTGTCCATGACACGAGCGGTCGACGCTTTTCTTCGATTAAGTTCACCGGTCGATCCGCTTGACACCATTCGCCTCGATAACTTAGTTTCCATAAGAACTCTCATTGATGAATCTCAACTTCTACGGGAGCACCGCCCATGCCGATACTAGAGAAAAGGAGTTGCCTTATTGAAGTGCGATCAAGCACGATACCCATACAGAGCAAATGGCGATTTGCCAATCTTTGTAAGTGATGACCATCTTCGGACGAGCTTGATGTTCTTGTTGGCGCTTCAACGGCGCTGCTCATCTTTGGTCGGTAAGGAGATGAGTTATGATGCTCGATCTTGAATTCCTCACACAGTTCTTTCATCATTTTGTTGTTCAAGTTCGATCCATTATTTGTAATGATCTTACTTGGAACTCCATATCGGCAAATGAGGTTGTTCTTGATAAACCTCACAACCACTTGTCATGTGACGTTGGCGTAAGATGCTGCTTCGACCCATTTGGTGAAGTAATCAATAGCCACTAAAATGAAGCGATGTCCGTTGGACGCTTTTGGTTCGATCATCCCAATCATGTCGATGCCCCACATATACAGGATATATGAAAGCGGTAAACATGCCACATAGAATACAATGCAAAGCATACAAAGGATGATGCGATAAAGCGAGTAAATAGATATACACCCAATAGACATGAAAATAAAAGTTAGGATCAACTCCTGGACGGACCAGCAATAGGTCAACTGTCCCTAGTAGAGTCGCCAGCTGAAACCACCTGGATGAACTTCCGACTGATAGGGGTGTATAAATGGAGTCACCATCGAACGTATTTTATCTCATGACGGAGAAAGGAAAGCATCGAGTAAACATGAAAGGGAGAAATCGCGGTCCTATGATCGAGAGATCAAGAGAATCTAGGTAAGAGAGTTAGTTACGCGAGGGGAACGGATTAGCACCCCACATACCCGTAGTACTCTATGGTATCCACTTCTATTTTCTAGCTAAAGGGTGTGTTATATCTATTTATGCTCAAACGCTATAAATGCATGCAAAAGGAAAAGGAAATTAAAGAAACCACGGGGAAAAGAAGGAAATATTTACAAGTTGTGCCCGATCGAGCCCCGTGGCACGATGCCTACGTATTCTCGCGTGCAATGGAAAAGTCAGAGCGCCGTAGTTCGGCTCACTTGTTTTGGTGGTTTTGGGATTTTTACTTATGAAAAAGGTTTTAAACACAAAAGAAAAGCGCACAAAGGCGAAAAGACTTTGTCTTGGTTGGTTGCTTTTACCTTGAGAAAGGAGTTCAAATCATTATTAAGTGTTTTGTTTTCAAAAGAAAAAAAAAAGAAAACAAGTTTTAATTTTTATTACATGTAAGGACGCAAAAAGAAATTGCAAAACAAAAGGGAGACTAGCTAAGAACTAACCCTAATGTTATCATGCAAAGATTGGACCTATGACTGAGGAAGTAAGGGAATATCTATCTATGTCAACATGCGAAGGATTAAAATCCTAATGTCTAGTCTCGAGAATCTATCCTAACCGAGCAACTCTAGAGGAAAGCTATCATATATCCGTCTTGGTTGTAGAACCAAAGGATGCAAAGGGGTGGGGCAATCAAGTGCTTTGGCAGAAGCACACAAGCAATGCAATGCACAAACAAATGTCAACCAATTTGTAGGCATAGCCCATAGAGCAAATGATGCGAGTTCAACAGTAAATGCGAACCCCATAAATGAGTGGAGAGTTAAAATAGGGAACTCTGGCCACTTTAGTAACCGACTCGATAGGAATAGTAACACGATTTGCATGCACCATACAAACACAGACTAGAACTGCGGGGGACGACTGTCGACCCTTTCCACTTGCCCATATATCATTACTCGATAGCAGGAAACACTACAAAAACAATTTTGGCAACAAGATCTATGAAAGCGCTTAATGTAAAGCGCCAGAGCCCTTAAAAAATTCGGTTAAAAAGCGCTTTATAGGATACCTATAAAAGCGCTTCAAAGCGCTTTCATAGGTATTTGAAATATCTGACCTACGAAAGCGCTTTTGTAAAGCGCTCTTATAGGTGGTCCTATAAAAGCGCTTTTTAAAAGCGCTCTGATAGGTGCACTTACAAAAACGCTTTTGAAAGCGCTTTCGTAGGCCTATCATACGAAAGCGCTTTTTGAGAAAAAAGCGCTCTTATATCTAGGCCTATGAAAGCGCTTTTGAAAGCACTTTCGTAAGTTATTTTATATTTAAAATTGAAAACCCTATATTTAATCTTTGGCCCTCATTTTGTTCTGCTCATCATCTCCGAACTCGTCCGCTCCTTCTTTTGTTCATCAGAACCTCCTCCATCCAATGTGCATTGCCGCTGCCACTCTTCACCGCCACCGCATCATCACCATCATCCATTCACCTCCGTCTAAACCTTCTTCCTTCTCACCAGCCTCTATTGCTCGCCTAAACTCCACTGTCCTTTCAACTCATCATCTCCTCCATCTCTCACTTTCCTAAACCTCCTTCCAACACCATTCATTCAACTCTCCAGCAATCTCTCCGCCGTAAGCCTTCACACCCTTACTTTCAATCTCCACCACCGAATCCTTCATTCTCGCCGGAAACAACTCCGCCAACCTCACGCCGAACCCCAACCATCGCCTTCTTCATAACACCTAACAACATCCGGCCAACTTCTTCGACACACCTCCAACTTCCGCCGTAACCACAAACTCGCCTATTCACCCTCATATACATAAACCCTTCGACCGCCACTCTTCTTCGCTCTCCTCTACGCCAAGATCAACAATAACAAGAACATCAACGTTTCCACGAGTCAATCTCTCCGCTCAAATTGATAGTTTTGGTAATTCCAAACCGACATCGAATATTGTTGTTTTGATTTCTCTTGAAAATCGTTGTGATTTTGCCACCGTAGTTTGTTCTCGATTTTAACCGCCATAATATGATAAGTTCGATAGCATAGCTCATGATGTCAATTTTAATCTTTGGTTTTGAATTGTGAATAGTTATGCTCTTCGTGATTTAATTCGCTTAAGTTGTCTATGTCGAAATTCATATTAATACTAGGTTGTTCTGTAATCTGAATGTTGGTTTGGATGCTGGAATGGTCTCTTGCCTTTGTTTGTTTGATAACAACGGTTGCTCCTTCCAATGTCGCTTCGCTTAGATGAGTTACCCGAAATCTCACCTTGCTCTTTCGTACTGCAGTTAAAGATATCAATCAAAACTCTAATGTTTTTCCGCTATACTTAGATTGGATAGCTCACCCTCTCAATGTCGTTGTCTTGGTGTGATTTCCATTCCTCTCCGTGAATGGTTGTAATGAAACACTATCACCCATATTTCCACCGTTGGATTCTCACTGCATTGCTAGTAAGTTTCATTGATAACATTTTACAAATATCTAAGTACATAAATACAACAACTTTCACATTTCGATTTAACTCTCTGATTTTGCATTTTACTCATCTTCAAAGCATGTATTATTTGAAATATGTATTTGACATATTGTGAAATATTGCACAATGGATCTAAAATGTTTAGAATCTAAACACTCTTGAAGAGTTTACCTCAAAAAGAATCTCAGCAGGGCTTGAAAAGTCTGCAACTATGCCGCTTTTTAGCAGGGACCAACATCCATGCTTGGCTATCACATTGCCACCTCGTACCAATTCACTTCCATTTGTTTTAAAAACAACTGACACAGTGTCACTTCCTGCTGAGATAAGTTAATGAAAAATGTTTTAGAAAGATAAGTTAATGAATCACCAACATAGTAACATACATCAAGTGATGATTAATAATAGAGAAACACATGTTACCTAAAATCAGATATAATTCCTTTATTCAGTTCGACCTTGTGTGAGAAACCATCGAATGTTTGTGTTCGTCATGAGCAACAATGAATATATTTCCATCATTTGATATTCGCCTCGATTGTTCCATTTCCCAACACTGCCCAATCTTTTAAGCCGTCATCAAAACTGGATTTAGGATAATGCCTCCATACTGTGCCCTTTGAGGTTCTGTCACACACTGCTTTATTTCAACGCATTGGCATCACAAGTTTATGCAGAGCAGTGTCAAGAGTTTTGGGCCTTTAGGACCCGTTCGAAGACTATGATAGAATAGATACATGATAAAATACAAAACTTGATAGAAATATGATAGGATATAGTCTAAATAAGTTCCTAGTTTGTAAAACACATGATAATATTTTTATTAAACTTTTTGGTTAGTATATAAAACTAATGATAAAGAAGTGGCATTGCCTCTGTAGTAGCAGAATAATCATATGGCATAGAATGGAGTTGGAGCCCTGCATAAGTTGAAAATAAGTTATCAGAGAAAAAAGAACAATAGAGAGTGGTGAAAGTGAAAACAGATGGAAACCTGAAATAAGTACAAAGCAAGATGCAGTGAACAAGAGAATGATGCACAGTTCTTCTGTTGCAGTAACCTTCATCTTGTGCCAAATCAAATAAAACTAAATAGTTTAGTGAAATTCAATCAATTATATTTTAGGAGAAATATTTGTGTCCTATTTTTAGCTATGTAAACTAACAATTGAAGGTGTTGAGTTAATGAACATAGTTTTATTTTAGTTGAAGTTATGGATAGTTTATTTGTCTAACAATTTGGCTCTGTGCCCACTTTTACTAAATGCATAGGTCCCTTTTTTTCATGAAAAATTAAAGGGAAGTGAGAGAGTAAAAAATAGTTATGTATTGACTAGTTTGGTATTCCTAATTAATAAGTAAAATTGCAAGAGACAAATTTGATAATTTTGTTTAAAAAAAATTAACAATAATTATAATTTGTTGTATAACAATTTAAAGAAGCATTCTTCCAACTTAATAATAATAAAAAATGATTTTAAGTTTGATTCCGACTCTGGACATTGCAATAGCATTACATTTTTAAAAAAAGAGTTTTGTTATCCGTGGAAATAATATCTAATTTTGAAAAAAGTAAACTTAAGTAAGGACTCTCCAATAAAAAAATTAAGGTGAAGTTTTGAATTGATTTGTTTTATTCTTTTTTTTTTAAAATTATTTATTGGTTGTTTTATTCTTTTTTTTTTTAAATTATTTATTGGTTGGTTTATCATTTGCATTGAAGTTTTGTTTCAAAGTTATTTGTACTTTTGTTTTTTTATGTAAGGGTGGAGTTTTGAATTGATTTGTTTTATTCTTTTTTTAATTGTTTATTAGTTGGTTTATCATTTGCATTGAGATTTTGTTTCAAAGATTCATGACAACTGCCAGTATAGAGAGCTTGTATCTTTTGCCGTATAATACAGGGTTAGATTTTCATTCTAAGCTCCTTTTAATTATTTCTATGTCATTGTTCTAAATAAATATTTTAATTTTGTCATCAGTTCAATACAAGTATTTCGATGTCAAAGGGAAGCACGGGTACCACGGTCTAAATCAAACAACATTAATTGGATCAAAGTACAGGTATATAAATTTCAACAATTTTGCTTATAATATTTATGCTACTTGATAAAACAATAGATGTGTATAATCTTATTTGTTTTTCTACGTAGTGCCCTCAACAACAAAACGGCATAGAATTTATTACATTAAACTAAATCATGCATATATTTTGTTTTGTAATGTAGTATTTTGATCAATACAATTGTCCATATTACTCGCCACGTCAATTGGAAGAACTCAAAGAGCAGTTGTGCCAATATTTTATTGAGCTAAGAATCTTATAATAAGGTACGAATACATTGTTGTGTGAAAATTGGTTAATTATGAATATATTGTTTTGTGTATACAACACTGACCGTGTTATTATGTTCATATTGCCGGATCGTGACCTTGGATATATATGTAGATTAGATTGATTTACTTAGTGTTATATAGTCGATTTCTTAGGGTGTATTTTGTTACGCTTAAAAACATGTTAATATTGAATTACCATGGTGTATATATATTTTGGATATGAATTGATTATAATGGTATTTGTATATATATAATATTTGGTATTTGAATTACATTTGGTATTTGGATTAAAACTAATATATATTGGTATTTCTAGATTAGATTGTAAAATACCGGTTTAGGAATTACTGCTACAAAAAATGCAGTGTTTAGAAATTTTTAAATTTTAGAATTTTCAAGAGAAACCTATGAAAGCGCTAAGAAAAAGCCTCAGAGCCTACCTATGAAAGCGCTTTTTGATTAAAAGCGCTTTCATAGGTATGCCTACGAGAGCGCTTTTTTCTGAACAAAAAGCGCTCTTATAGGCCTACTTTAGATTGCCTGACACGCATTCTGAATACACCTATGAAAGCGCTTTTTAGAAAGCGCCAGAGGCTCATTATGAAAGCGCTTTTACCAAAAGCGCTTTCATAGGCCTACGAGAACGCTTTTTCTCGAACAAAAGCCGCTAAAACCTTTAGCAGCCACCCACGAGAGCGCTTAAGCTTTAGCCCAAAAAGCGCTTTCGTAGGTTATTTTTGGCATAGTGAAATGTAAAAAGCGGGACTTTGCTTGGTGGTGCGATGTCGGTTGTCCTAACCACTTCTGACCTATGCAAGAACAATTATAAACACAATGAAAAACGCCTCCCTATTCACGGATGAGTTTAAACAAACCAAACACAATTAGAAAACAGAAGCCCCCTAAACGGGTCTTTAAATAAACCATAAGGGTTCCTGAACATTCTCCAACTACAGAAGCCCCATCAAGCATCTCTATTCCTACTTCTCAAGGCAAAAGAAAGCTGTAAATCCCTACTTCTCATGATATCTAGGAAAACTATAAGAGAATGCGATAAATGGTGTAGAAACTACCACACGGATATAAAATCCGAAGAGCACCGCGAGCTAAAGAAATACTCCAGAAAACTTCAAATACTGCAGCCACGCAATAAGAGAAAATTGGTGAGAAGAACTCAAGGTATCAAAACAAGAGGAATGCGCGTTCATACGAATATACGTGTATGCGCACAAGCAACGGAACATGTGTATACACATTCCACTAGGGATACACCTGCAAGAAGGAAGTTAGACCCAGAAAGCAAGCAAAAAGAATGTATACGTGGGTATACAAACGCGAAGTATGGAAGAATCGTGTCATAAGTATTAACAACACAAACTCCTGCATCAAATACATCTCAAACAATGATTTGGAATGTTGGAACACCTGTTGTTTGCACTTGGAATTAAGAAAGAACGGGAAAAAAAGTTCCAGGTTGCGCTAAGCTTGGTATATCGCACTATGCACGACCTAGACAAAATGTTGGTGCTTAGCGCGCTCCTGGTTGCGCTAAGCGCGACCTACAACACAAAAGTCAGTAGCTTTGGTGCTTAGTGCGCTCCTGGTGGCGCTAAGCACAACCTATAACCTGCAGAATTTTCCTGTTTTGATATAAATCACATGTCCATGCCATTCTCAATGCCAAAAGTCAACCCATGCAATCAGGCAACAGTTCTAATGCTCTTAGATAAAAATCAAAAGCAACGAACATGTGAGGAATGCAAGTTAAAATAACAATTCCAATGTTCTAGATGAAATTCAAATGCATGAACATATGAGGAATGCAAGTTAAGGTAATAATTCCAATGTTCTAGATAAAATTCAAATGCATGAACATGTGAGGAATGCATGTCAAGATAACAATTCCCATGTTCTAGATGAAATTCAAATGCATGAACATGTGAGAAATGCAAGTCAAGGTAACAATTCCCATGTTCTAAATGAAATTTAAATGCATGAACATGTGAGGAATGCAAGTGTAGATAACAATTACCATGTTTTAGATGAAATTCAAATGCATGAACATGTGAGGAATGCAAGTCAAGGTAACAATACCCATGTTCTAGATGAAATTCAAATGCATGAACATGTGAGGAATGCAAGTCAAGGTTACAATTCCCATGTTCTAGATGAAATACAAATGCATGAACATGTGAGGAATGCAAGTCCAGGTAACAATTCCCATGTTCTACATGAAATTCAAATGCATGAACATGTGAGGAATGCAAGTCAAGGTAACAATTCCCATGTTCTAGATGAAATTCACATGCATGAACAAGTGAGGAATGCAAGTCAAGGTAACAATTCCCATGTTCTAGATGAAATTCAAATGCATGAACATATAAGGAATGCGTGTCAAGGTAACAATTCCCAAGTTCTAGATGAAATTCAAAGGCATGAATATGTGAGGAATGCAAGTTAAAGTAACAAAATGCAATCCACATATATCAAGGATCAATGTATGAACACGTTAAGAATGCAAGTTGAAACAACAATTCTAATGCTCATATGCAAAGGTTAATGTATGAACATATTAAGAATTCAAGTTGTAACAACAATTCTATTGCTCATTTGCAAAGATTAATGTATGAACATATCAAGAATTCAAGTTGTAACAACAATTATAATGCTCATATGCAAACATTAATGTATGAACATGTCAAGAATACAAGTTGTAACAAAAACTCTAATGCTTATTACATGTAAAATTATGCATGAACATGTTAAGAATGCAAGTAGAATCCACAATTCTAATGTTCATATGCTAGGAATCAATGCAAGAAAGTCATGCTTCAAGAAGTATTAGAAACTTATGTCAAGTCTAGGTCATACATTAGCACAAACACTTGGAATGCATATGTATGCATTTACGTACAATGCATTGTGCTTCGAAATCTACCAATCGACGCACTTCGAAAGCAAATTATGCTTCAAATCATCATGAATCAATGTAATTCAATCGAACTAAATGCTCTCTAATGTATGAGCATGTGAAAGATGATGTAAGATGCATAAATTTGCGTCTTATATGCAAGTTAGATACAAATGGACAAGAGCATATGCATGCTATGTACGAAAATCCTCAGACCAAGACAAATAATGTTGCAAAAATCGATTCAAATCAAAGCATTCAAGAACAAAAGTTCACAAATCAGAATCTACATTGAATTTGCATGCAATTTCTGTATTCAATTTCAAGAAAAGCTAAAAGTCAATAATAGCTTAAAATAAGTGGTTAACTGAACTAGACACTTACTTGAACTTGAAGTTTGAATCAAATTGAAGAGGAATTTCTTGTACTCTTGGAATTGATGTTAATCCTTGGAATTGACCTTGAATTCTTGAGTAAAACTTGAAGTCTTCAATGGAGAATTGAATAAAATGAAGAAGAAATCCTTGAATCTTGAAATGGAAGAAAAATTAAGAGAAAACAGTTCCTTCCATGTCAAATTCGAGCAGAAGAAGGAAAATAGGAGCAAGATCCTGTGAAGAGAAGTTGTGATGAGAAAAATCAAAAATCGCAGGGCGTGCTTAGCGCGGTCTGCGGTGGTGACAGGTGTTAGGTAGGGGTCCAGTGGCGGCCTATGGCGGTTGCTTGGAGGGAAAGTTGAAGTTTGAAATTTGTTCTTGAGTTTTGCTTTGGATTTGAGTGGGAATTAGAGAGTGATTGGTAGTGAAAATTAAGCAAATGATTGTGTTGTTCCCTTTTGTGAAGGCCAAAATCTATTTAAAGTTTTAGGAGTTGGGCCTAAGATCCATAATCAAGCCTAAATCATGATTATCCGAATATTTTTCGTAATTAATCCAAAACAGCCAAATCCGTGCAGAATTTGAAGTCGGAATGTAAACAAAAAGAGTGCTGAATGCGATTTTGCTTGCGAGAATCAAAATTTCGACTTGATCGGGTGAACACTTAAGGCGAAAGGAATTTTTGAAGTTTCAGCATAATTTTCTGACAACTAACACATGCAGAATTTGATTTGCGCTCTTTTGAGAAAATGCCTCGCACGAGGGTCTTCTGATCAAAATGTGCCAATGAGTATTTTTGAGACAATCAAAGCTAAAGAAATTTGTAAACTTTTGTCACTGGTTCCAGTTCGTTTCAATGAAAATCTAGCGAGATATGATTTTTCGAACTTCACGTATCAGATGAAAATTACCCGGTTCAGCTCAAAATCAACTCCGGAGTATACAATTCTGGTATTGATTGGTGAGGAATCAGCTCCTGAGTTGCAAACAAACGTTATAGAGGACTTCGATACAAAATTTTAGAAATCGAACCCTCTCAATTTCGAGTTTCCACTAGAGATATAGACTTTTAGTGGAAGAACCCACAGCTCAAAGACTAGAACTCGCTTTAATCGAGAGATCAATTTCTTTGAGAACCTTCCTCACAAAACCTACTCCCGGCTTTCAAACGAAAGTTGTAGATAATAATGAGAGGGAAGCGCCAATCCAAAACAATCAGAAAATACCCAACGAGCCAAGAGATACGCCTTCTATGGTGCCCAAAACACGCCAAAAACCCAAAAATTCACTTTATTGAGAAATAAGTGAATAAAATCTTCTTTTTGTTTTCCATTTGGGATACCTTGAACCTGGTAACCTCATGATCAATGCTTATGCATGCGACCCCATGTATGTTTATGCAATCGAGTTATAAGCCAGAAAGACGGGAAAGAAGAGGGTAAATTTTGGGGTACAACATTAGGTCGAATTCTCGTGGGTTTGCTGATAGGAAAGAAAAGCAACCGATGGATCGTGGCAAATCGTACGACAGAAGTAACTAGAGGTATGGTGGGTGGAAAAGGCCTAGTGGGGGAGATTCTCATGCTCCTATTAGGTGATATAAATGTGGTGAGTTTGGACATCGAGTTCAGGAATGCAAGAGTGACGCGAAGAAGTGTTATAATTGTGGGAAACCGAGACATGTGGCTAATAACTGTAGAGCAAGGAAGGTGACTTATTACAAATATGGAGAATAAGGTCATACTCATCCATGGTGTACTAAACCAAAGAAGGAGAAGTCTGGTGGTAAGGTGTTCGCTTTGTCTAGGTCAGAGACTAATCTAGATGATCGATTGACTAAAGGTACGTGTTTTATTAATGACACACCTTTGAATGTGATTATTGATATTGGAGCGACTCATTCGTTTATTGCTTTTGATTCTGCTAAAAGATTGCATCTGGAAATATCTGATATGAATGGAACTATGGTTATTGTGAACTCAAGGCCGTTCAAAGGACTACTTTGTTTGTGTGTAGGAACTGTCCTATTATAATTTTTTATAGGGGCTTTTGTATGGATTTAGTGTGCCTACCATTAGAGAAACTTGATATTATCCTTGGAATGAACTGGTTGGAATTCAACCAGGTTCATATAAACTGCTTTGAGAAGACGATTACTTTTCCCAAGTTGTTTGTCGAAGATTTGACTATGTCCGTTAAGCATATGAATACAGTTGTTAATGATGGTGCGATAGTGTTTATGTTGTGTTCTTAGATGGAAGTGAAGGGAAAGGCTAAGGGTGATGAGTTACCCGTTGTGAATGAATTTCCAGAAGTTTTTTTGGAAGACGTTAGCAAGTTTCAACCCGAGAGAGAAGTGGAATATGCTATAGATCAGATTCCTGGAACTAGTCTAGTGTCGATGGCACCTTATCGCATGTCGGCATCCGAGTTGGCCGAATTGAAGAAGAAATTAGAGGACCTACTTGAGAAGAAGTTTATTCGTCTGAGTGTTTCCCCGTGGGGTGCTCCTGTGTTGTTGGTTAAGAAGAAAGAAAGTTCGATGAGACTGTGTGTTGATTACAGGCAGTTGAATAAGGTTACGATCAAGAATCTGTATCCATTACCGATGATTGATGATTTGATGGATCAAATGGTTGGCGCTTGTGTGTTCAGTAAGATTGATCTAAGGTCTGGATATCATCATATTCGTGTAAAAGCGGAAGATATACAGAAGACTGCATTTAGAACGAGGTATGGACATGACGAGTATTTTGTTATGTCGTTTGGAGTTACTAATGCACATGGTGTTTTCATGGAGTATATGAACAGGATATATCATCTGTATCTTGATAAGTTTGTAGTGGTTTTTATTAATGACATTTTGATCTACTCAAAGGGTGATGAAGAACATGCAGAACATCTCAGAATTGTGTTGGAGTTGTTGAAGGACAAGAAGCTTTATGCGAAGTTGTCTAAGTGTGAACTCTGGTTGAGTGAAGTAAGCTTTCCTGGTCATGTAATTTCCAAGAATGGTATTGTTGTTGATCCTACGAAGGTAGAAGAGGTATCTAAGTGGGAAGCGCCGAAGTATGCTTCTGAAATCCGTAGTTTACTTGGTCTTGGAAGTTACTTTAGAAAGTTCATTGAGGGATTTTCGAAGTTAGCTTTTCTGTTGACTAAGTTTACAAGAAAAGGACAAGTTTTTGTATGGGATTCTGAATGTGAGAAAGGGTTTCAAGAGTTGAAGAAGAGATTGACTAGCGCTCCGATTTTGATATTGCTGAATCCGGCGGAATCTTTTATTGTGTACTGTGATGCTTCACTGATGGGTTTAGGTGGTGTTTTGATGCAGGATAAGTAGGTAGGAGCTTATGCTTCAAGACAGTTGAAGATTCATGAAAGGAATTATCTTACTCATGATTCGGAGTTGGCTGCTGTAGTATTTGTTTTGAAATTGTGGAGGCATTATCTGTATGGTTCTCAATTTGAGGTATTCAACAATCATAAGAGTCTGAAATATCTCTGCGATCAGAAAGAGCTCAATATGAGGTAGAGAAGGTGGTTAGAGTTTCTAAAAGATTATGATTTTAGTTTGAATTACCATCCTGATAAGGAAAACATCGTTGCAGATGCATTGAGTAGGAAGTCTTTGCATATGTCGATGTTGATGGTGCGTGAATTGGATTTAGTTGAACAGTTCAGAGACTTGAGTATAGTATGTGAGAATACTTCTAATAGTGTTAAGTTGGGTATGTTGAAGTTGACTAATGGTATTCTTGATGAGATTCAAATCGGACAGAAATCTTATATTGGTTTAGTTAATAAATTGACGTTGATCAACCAAGGTCAAGGAGGTCAATTCTGAATTGACGAGAATGGTGTTATGAGGTTTGGTGACAGAGTTTGTGTTCCGAATATTGTTGAGATTAAGAAGATTATTCTGGAGGAAGGACATCGTAGTGGATTGAGTATTCATCTTGGTGCTACTAAAATGTATCATGTTTGAAGAGGTTGTTTTGGTGGCCTGGAATGAAGAAAGAAATTGCTGAGTTTGTCTATGCTTGTGTGATTTGTCAGAAGTCAAAGATCGAACATCAGAAACTGTCGGGATTGATGGAACCGTTGTTTGTTCCGGATTAGAAACAGGATGGCATTTATATAGATTTTGTGTCTGGTCTAATGAGGACAGCAAAGAATTTTGATTCTATTTGGGTTATCATGGACAGGTTGACGAAATTTGCTCACTTTATACCGATGACAATGGATTATTCGATGGAGAAGTTAACTCAGTTGTATGTTGAGAGGATCATGAGTTTGCATGGTATTCCTGTTAGTATTGTGTCAGATAGAGATCCGAGGTTTAAATCTAAATTCTTGACAGGTTTGCAAGAAGCCTTAGGTACTAAGTTGAGGTTGAGTTCTGCTTATCATCCGCAGACAGATGGTCAGATAGAGAGCACGATTCAGTCGATACAAGACTTGTTGCGTGCTTGTGTGTTAGAGAAAGGTGGAACTTGGGAGAGTTACTTACCTTTGATTGAGTTTACCTACAATAATAGTTTTCATTCGAGTATTGGTATGGCTCTATTTAAGGCATTGTATGGTAGGAGGTGTAGAATGCCGTTGTGTTGGTACGAATCTGGAGAGAGTGTTGTGATTGGGCCAGAGATTGTCCAACAGACTTCGGAAAAGATTAAGATGATTCAGGAGAAGATGAGGGCTTCTTAGAGTTATCAGAAGAGTTATCATGATAAGAGAAGGAAGAATCTCGAGTTTAGTGAAGGAGATCATGTGTTTATGCGAGTTACTTCGATGACTGGTATTGGTCGAGATTTGAATTCAAAGAAGTTAACTCTGCGTTTTATTGGTCTGTTCCAAATTACGAAGAAAGTTGGAAGAGTTGCTTATCAGATTGCTTTACCGTCGTCGCTTGCGAATTTGCATGATGTATTCCATGTATCTCAATTGAGGAAGTACATTGTTGATCCGTCTCATGAGATACAAGTAAATGATATACAGGTGCGAGATAATCTGACTGTTGAAACATTGCCTAAGAGGATTGAGGATCGTAAGTTGAAGAAATTGCGAGGTAAAGAGATAGCTCTGGTAAAGGTAGCTTGGGGAGGACCAGCAGGTGGTAATGTTACATGTGAATTGGAGATCCAGATGAAGGACTCTTACCCGAAAATTTTCATCTAAGGTATGTTTTCGAGGACGAAAACTCTTTTAGTGGGGGAGAGTTGTAACACCCCAATATTTTAAATTATTAGATAATTTGGATTTTAATTATATATTTAATAATAAAGTGAATTATTGGCATTTTTGGATTATTGGAATTATTTAATTAAATAAAAAGAAAATTAGGTTGTTGGTGTAAAGAGTAAAAGGGGGGTGTGAGGAGTAAATGCCTCTAAACTTACTATTTGGTTATTATTATTATAGAATAATAATAAAAGAATAGAAAAGAGGAAAAAGAGAATTGGGAGTCTTTCTGGAATTTTGATCGTACGTGAAAAGTGAAAAGAGGCAGAAGGAAGAGAAGAACCAAGAGCTCAAGGATTCAAGGAATTTCTCAGGTAAGGGGTGATTTTATCTGATTGTCATGCCTTATAGATTTTGGGAAAGATAAGGTTGATTAAGTAGCTAGGAATCCCAATTTAGGATTTTCTAGGTTTATGAGTCTTTGATCCTAAATTACCTATTTGTGTGAACTTGAGTAAATTACATGATATAAGGTTGTTAGGTATTGTTGGATTGTGTTGTTGTGCATCATAATGTTGTTTGTTGAAGGATTCTGGTGATAATCTGTGGTTTGGTTCGTATTTGGAGGATCAAATTGATTTGGGGAAAAAAGCATGTTGTCAAAATATAATTTTCTCACATAGAGGTCGCAGGAACCTACATTCTCGAGGAACCAAGTTCCTGGTATATTTTCAAGTAAGGTGATAATTCTGTGTCTGGGGAACCGGTTACCTTGTGGGAGGAACTGAGTTCCTAATACATTTTCCAGGAAGGTGATTTTCCATGTGTCGTGGGAACCAGTTACCTTGTGGGAGGAACCGAGTTCCCACTACAATTTCCGTGAGGCGAGCCATTATGATAGTGGGAACCTTACTCCTAGAGGAACCGTTACCATGTTACTTTTTGGAAAATTATTAAACTTTGAAAGATCATATCTTTTGAACCGTAAGTCCTTTTTAGTCGCCATTTTGGACATTATTCTTTAACTTAGATACTCTATTTTATAAAATGAAGAAAACAATAATTAATTGGTTTTGTTTTTAAAAGTGTTGGTTTTCCTAATAGATAGTTATCCGTATCCGTGTACTCGGTGGATGAAAATAGTATGTTGTCGCATCGATGGATGGATGTACATTGATGCTTCCATGTATGTGTTATTGGTGGAAATTACTGGTTGATGAGTAAATGTTTGCATGCTATATTTCTGGTGATTTGTTCATGATGGTTGTTGACATTATGTGTTGTTGTTGATGTTGCATGTTGTTGATGTGCATGCATATATATATTTGGTGGTAGCTAATTTCCATTGTGTGGAATTAGTGAGTTGGCCAATATCCGTTGCCGAGTTGGAATGGGCGGTGAGGTTTTATCTATGTCCGAGTTGGAATAGAATAGATGTTAATGTTGTGTCTGAGTTGGAATGGAACAGTATGTGAATTTAGTTCATTGTCGGTACCACATGCATAGAGTCTTGCATTGCATTTTGTATGGATTATAACCTGATAGGATGGTTTCCAGTGTTATAATCTTGTTGTTGCGTGTGATGTATGTATATGACTTGGATTGTGAAATAAATCTGATTATGCTGAATAGGATGGAATAATAGCTTATGAAATTCTGTTGTTCTATGAATTTATAATGAATTTTAATTATGATGAAGTCTCACCCTTACTTTGATGATTTCAGATTGAAGTTTAGCAATTAGCGTTGGTGAGGATGGCTCAGAGCTATGCTTTTATTTTATCATATGTCAGTGTCATGCTCTTGTCTTGTAACAATGGGGAACGCTTATTTAGAGTCATTGTTAAACTCTATTTTGATTTGATGTGTATTTGGATATTTGTTTGATTTCTCAAGGCATAGACCTTTGAAGTTTTGTTGGTTTTGAACTTATCCAAATTTTGAGGTTATTCCGCTGTGTAGAACATGTACACTAAATGATTAATCAAATTATGTTCTTCAGTAAAGCATGACATCTATTTGCAAAATTTATTTTAAATAATTGTGATTCCCTTTATTACATGTAAACTCTGAATATATTATAATAATCGCGGGGTATTTAGAAGGGTGTTACAGGAATCACCACTCCAGGAACCAGGCTTAAATCATCAAAGTTTAGTCCTGACATTTTTAGATTTTCTACAGCATTCAGACGGTCTTCAAGTTGCTTATACTTCTCGTTGTCAGGAAGATCCTGCTAGCTCATATAGTCTTCTTCCTCTTCTTCTTGAGACCCATGATGGCTTCCTTCATTGGCCTGGACACTCCCTTCAGTTTTGTCGCTCTTTTTTGAGAACTTTAGATGTCTGACTACCTTGACCAGACCTCTGATCCTTTTCCCTATGTTGAGAATACCAGCGATCTTCTTCTTTTTCTTCTTGATGATGAGCTCTTTCAGATCTTTCCGTCCTTGGGCCAAGTTGGTGAACATTTCATGGAACTAATCGTTATGAGCCTATAGATCTTTGACAGTTTGTTTGAGAGCCATTTCTGCTGAAATAAACAGCGAGAGAATAAGAAAACTGATCTTCAAAGTACCTATTACGAAATGATATGCTATGATATGCAATGTAATGCAATGCAATGTTTTCAAGGACGTTAGGAATTTAAATTTGGTAAACAAGCAAGAACAAACTTTTTATTATTTTGATTAGTGAATAAAAAAGAAATTTCAAGTACAAAAGTAAAATTCCTAGTGCTTAGGCCTCTCATGGATGCTTCCTCTTCATGTTGACAAAGGTTTTAATGCTCTATTCTTCGTTAAGTAGTCTCGTCAGCTCCAATACTCTTTTCTCTCTTACATAGAATTGAGCTTCGAATGCATCCCTTTCTTCTTTAAGTTGAATCCAGGATCTCTTCAATTCTTCAAAATTAGTAGGCATGTTTGGATGGAGAATGTTATAAGACCCATCGCCTTCGACAACAGGTTCCATAATTATTGGCAGAATGGCAGAATATGGTGTAATACGGTGAACTGACTTTGTAGGATTTTTGTATCCAAAATGTGCGGATAGCAAGAGTCGCCACCGACTTTTATTTTTATCCAATTAAGGGAAGGTAAAAGTACCTTCGTTAGATTCTGAAGTTCGAGAATGGTTATGAAAAGGGAAGGTATTAGCACCCCTTTCCATCCGTAGTTATCTACGGGCTCTTAGTTGCTCTAGATCACCTTTTTTAAAATTGCTTTCTGTGTGTTTGACAAAGATGTTTTGAAAAGGCATTTCGCTTTGACTTTGTAATGACTCACGAGAGTGTATACAAAGTGTTCGAAATGTTTTGTTTTGAAAAGAATTTGAATTTTGAAAAAGAGTGTGGTGTGAAAAGCATTTGATAGAGCAAGCAACTAAAAGACTTATTTACCCACCGTAATTGGTCGCTTTGTTGTACTTCTACATTCCTTTAGAATAGCGCTAGCCATACCATTAGTTAGTAGGTAACTCCATTCGCTGGATGTAAGCGGACATTCAAGGGACATCGGATGGTCATAGAAGGCAACTCAGGAAGTATCCTAGCACATTCAAGGACTATCATCATTTTCGTAGGCGACAATCGAGGGTCAAGATCATGTATTCGGAGGCGACATCGTGGGTCTTATGATCTTTGTATCGAAGGGACTATGATGATTTGTTTGAAGGCAACGGTGCTAGAATACCTCTACGCTCGAGGGACATGACCATTTGAAATCGAAGGCATCGAGAGAATTACCCTAAGGTGCGTGTGTGAAAGAAGTGTATTGATTTTAATATGTTATCTTGAAAATTAGTGGGCTATGTTCAATTTTAGTCTTGCCATACACGCCTAATTACTAGCAATTTATAGGGTGCGGAAAATAAAATGCGGAATGTAAAGTGCGGAAAGGTAAATGTCCTACGCTATTACATGGCTTTGGGGCAGATACATAATTTAAAATGCGGAAAATAAAATCCTAAATTACACTATTACATCCCATATACAATTACATTATTGAAAAATAAGATAAAAATAGTAAAGAAACGTCTGGATTGGAAGAACCTGTGAAACGAACAAGAAATCGTAAAATATGATGAAATCGAAATAAGAGAAAATGTTAGAAAAAATGCAAATTTTAAATTGGAAAAAATATGACATGCTGGAAATAATGTAAATATACTAAGATAATTTTTTTGGATTTTTTAGATGCAATTTAATAATTAAAAATGAATTAACAATGATTTAAATGCAAAATTACAAATAAAAATAAATATGCATGCAAAAGGTGTTTTTAATTTATTAAATTAAATAAAGATTTTCGAAAACAAATGCAAAAAGAAAATTAATTTTGATGAATTTTTAATGCATAAATAAAATGGAAGTTAATTAAAATAATGCAAAGTATTGAAAATATGAAAATATGGAAAATAATGAGTTTGTGAAAAGGAAAACCAAGTCGGTCCCGATGAGGATCGAACTCGTGACCTCGCTCTCATATCCCCACGCCTTTGCCATCCGATCCAACGCACGCTGCAGCATCGAATCGGAGCGAGTGGAAGAGAAACAAGTGTCGATTTCGACCGCCTCCTTGCGCGCACTTCGCTCTTCGCTTTGAATTTTCAAAAGCTTGCGCTTTTCTTCGACGCCACAGCCCCGCTACATGGAAAATCAAGTACAAGTAATATAAATGCATTGTAAATACATGGTTCGATTCCAGGCATCGTTCCGAGTTCATTGGTCATGGTCTCATGGTCCAATTTTTCCTGTTTGTAGAAACCCTAATTCGAAACCAGAAAACCTAGCCATGGTGATTTTCGTTCCAGGTCACTAAAACGCAATTGGGTTACCCAGATAGTTTGCAAACTTGATGCTGATCATGAATAAACAATCAAAAAGTGTTAACAATGCGTGAAAATTGAAAATCGAATTTGGAAAAATAAGAACAAACCGAAACCGGGATTGCTTGATTCTTGATGTTTTCGAGTGATATAAGAGTCTGGATCGACTCTAAGGACCTCAAGGAATGCAATGGACACCTCCAAATCGGTTGAGGATGGCTGGAACTAGGTCTACAGTTTACTTGTTTGTCACGATTTTTGACTTTTAGGTTAGGGTTTCTTGAGCAATTTTTTCGTTCTTTTTTTATTGGTATGCATCAAGTATTTATTTTGGATGGATTTGAGATGCTTTTGGCAAGAATCAATCACCATTCAATGATAATCAAAATTTCATTTTTGTATAAAATCAAATTTTCAAAACTTGATCAATTCCAATCCAATCTTGCCATTTTTGTCAAATTTCAAATTTGTTGGACTTTGGTGAGTTTCTTGAATCTCAAGGATGGAATAAAATCAATCTTTCAATTAATTTTGATTTTATAATTTATTTTAAAATTTAATTTGTATTTAAATGAATAAATTCAAAATTAAATAGAAAATAAATAAAAATTCAAGGCATTGGGCTTGGATATTCCTAATTGTATGAGGAATAAGTTTGATGAAGAAAAGCAAACCCATTTGCAAAAGATTTGATTTTTAGAAGTATCTCTTTTGTGCATTCTTTCAAAATTGCCCAACTTGTGAATGGTGTAACTTGCTCAATTTTCCACATTTTTGAGTGTTCTTGGACTTTTTGGAAAGCTCTAAGAGTCCTCTAACCAACCCTTTTGGTCTCATCTCAATTGGAGTTACCATGCTCAATATATCTTCAAATCAAAAAGTTGACTTTTTGTTGACTTTGAAAATGACTCAATGTTTTGAGCCATACCTCTCAAATGAAGCATTTTTGGAAATTCTTGTGAGACATGAAGTTGTAGAGAATTGAATTTCCTTCAAAACAAGAGGTGGTGGAAAATTTCGAGAAAGTATGAGAAAGTTATGATCACCAAAGTTCATTGACTTTTCACCTAGAAACCCTAATTTAGAAAGTTTGACTTTTGAGCAAATCTTGAGTTTTCTTGATGAATCATGATCAACCCTTGATCAAATGATGAATGTAACTTCAAAATGAGGATGTTGACCAAAAATTATGAAGTTTGACAGATGTTGACCACAGTTGACTTTTGTCCAATACAACCGATTTTCAACTATCCGAGCAATTTGTCCGAGGAAGTGACTCAAGCTTGAAACTTGACATGGAGAATCTTTGAAGATATGAGGAGGCATAAATGCCATTGGAGATGTTGGAAGTTCATCTTGACTTGAGAGATACCAAACCCTAGTTGATCAAGGGTTGATCATGATTCATCAAGAAAACTCAAGATTTGCCCAAAAGTCAAACTTTCTAAATTAGGGTTTCTAGATGAAAAGTCAACGAACTTTGACTGGTCATAACTTTCTCATACTTTCTCGTAAATTTTTCCACCACCTCTTATTTTGAAGGAAATTCAATTTCTACAACTTCATGTCTCACAAGAATGTCCAAAAATGCTTCATTTGAGAGGTATAGCTCAAAACATTACAGTCATTTTCAAAGTCAACAAAAGTCAACTTTTGTTTTGAAGATATTTTGAGCATGGTAACTCCAATTGAGATGAGACCAAAGACATTGGTTAGAGGACTCTTAGAGATTTCCAAAAGTCCAAGAACACTCAAAAATGTGGAAAATTGAGCAAGATACACCATTCAAGTTGGGCAATTTTGGACAATTGCAAAAGGACATTTTGGTCAAATGCAAAATTTTCCAAATGGGCCTATAATCTTTTGATCCAAACTTGTTCATGATGATATTCTTGACCCATAAATGTTATATTGGTAATTTTCTATTTTCATGATTTATATTTGAATTTTATAACATTTAATTCAAAAATAAATTATGTAAAATATGAAAATTAAGTTATTTTTCAATTAAGTTGGATTTATATCTCTTAATGTCCAAGAAAGCCCACACCATTTACCAAATTCGTGCAAGCCATGGCATTGATGAGAAAATCATATTTTCTTCAAAATTTGATTTGATTTTCAAAGGAAATATTTGCACATTCAATTTCCAATCTTTTTTCCTTGTTTTTTCTCTTCCAAAAACTCCTATAAATACCAAGCAATACAGCCAGTACAAAGGACGAAACCCTAGCTCAAGCCAAACCCTTATTTTGTCAAAATTTTCCAAGAAACTTGAGAATTTCGAATTTCAAAATCCAGCCACTTTCAGTCCAACCCAACCATCCCATTTTCTTCAGGAGGTAAGTTTGAGTAAGTACACACTCATGCCATGGTTTAAAACAAGCCGGATCGATGCATACATGATCATACATATTCAAAACTTTTGATTTTTGCATTTTATTCATCTGCGCGCTTTAATCAATTCTAATGTTTTATTGTGTTCATGAGGCTTTATATGACCGACCGGGCCATCGCTTGAAAGGTTGAACGTAAGAATCGTGGTTTGCCATGTTTAGGGTTTCTCAGTTCGAACCGCTCGCAAGCCGCTTTCAGCCAAAAATAACACCACCAATGGATTCGTGGAGGTCCGATTTAGGGGACAGGTCCTTCTTCTTTTAAATTTCGTGGTTTTGCGGTGTTTCAAACTCGTCGCCGAGAAGACGACCGAGCTAGGCTCCGGGCCGCGACTTGACTCCGGCTCGAGGCAAGCGTGGCACAATGGAGCCTTCCGATTCGCCTCTCATCCAACGAGGACCCCACCACTGACCGGGCCTTGACTTCTCCAAACTACGCATCACCTCACGCTTATTCCATAACACGCTTGCACACATGGCGAAGGCCAGTATTGCTTTAAAGGTTTGAAAGGGATGTCTCAGCTCGATTCCTGTTCGCATAATCCTTTTCCACTTTACAAACTTTAATTATTTTTCCATGTTTTCATATTTTTAATATTTTCTTATTTTAATTTCTTTTCACAATTTTTATTCTCGCATTTAAAATTACCAAAACATTTTTTCTTTTTACATTATTTTCATAAAACCTTTATTTAATTTAATAAATTAAAAATATAATTTTTGCATGCATATTTATTTTATTTTATTTTTGCATTTAAATCATTATAAATTGCATTTTAATTATTAAATCTTTTTCCAAAAATCCCAAAAATTATTTTAATATATTTATCTTATTTCCAGATATATTAATTTTCTCATATTAAAATTGCATTTTTCTAACATTTCATCTTATTTCAATTTCATCATATTCCCATTTTCTTATTCTTTCACAAAGTTGTCTGATTCGGACGTTTTTTCTTTATCATTTTATTTTTCCAATAATGTAATGTTCATGGGATGTAATAGTTTAATTTAGGTTTTATTTTCCGCAAGTTAAATTATGTATCGCCCCAAAGCCATGTAATAGCGTAGGTTTATCTTTCCGCATCTTTACATTCCGCATTTTACTTTCCGCACCTTACCAATTGCTAGTAATTAGCGTGTATGGCAAGACTAAAATTGAACATAGCCCACTAATTTTCAAGATAAAATATCTCAAATCAACACACCTCTTTCACACACGCACTTCTTAGGGTAATTCTCTCGATGCCTTTCAATTCAAATGGTCATGTCCTCGAACGTAGAGGTATTCTAGCACCGCTGCTTCCAAACAAATCATCATAGTCCCTTCGATACAAAGATCATAAGACCCACGATGTCGCCCGAATACATGATCTTGACCTCGATTGTCGCCACGAAAAATGATGATAGTCCTTCGAATGTGCTAGGATACTTCCTACAAGTTGCTTTCTATGACCATCCGATGTCCTCGAATGTCCCGCTTACATCCAACGAATGGAGCTACCTACTAACTAATGGTATGGCTAGCTATTCTAAAGGAATGTAGAAGTACAACAAAACGACCAATTCGAAAGTGGGTAAATAAGTCTCTTAGTTGCTTGCTCTATCAAATGCTTTTCACACCACACACTCTTTTTCAAAATTCAAATTCTTTTCAAAACAAAACATTTCCAACACTTTGTATACACTCCTACATGAGTCATTACAAAGTCAAAGCGAAATGCCTTTTCAAAACATTTTTGTCAAACACACGAAAGCAATTTTAAAAGTGATCTAGAGTAACTAAGAGCCTAGATAACTACGGATGGAAAGGGTGCTAATACCTTCCTTTTCATAACCATTCTCCGAACTCTAATCTAACGAAGGTCTTTTTCTGTTACTTTTACCTTCCTTAATTGGATAAAATAAAAGTCGGTGGCGACTCTTGCTATCCGCACATTTGGATACAAAATCCTAAAAGTTAGTTCACCAGACATGTAATCATACTACTGGGGACACACCCTAAAGAGAGAATTGCCTTAAGGATTTCTAGATAATTTTATTGCTTTTTGTTTGACTTGTATGCTTTATCTTTAAGGGTTGCTTGGGTATTATTTTGTTGGGGATCCTACACCGGATCCGGCCTTTTAGGTAAGTAGCATTAGATCATCGCGACCGCTAGACGATAACTACGGTCAACATGATGGCTACGTTAGCGTGACACTTTGGTTGTCCCGATACTCTTCATTCCCAAGTTGAAGATAGTATTTGGCTTCGCGGTGTCATCAAGCGCTAACAAAACTTTTAGAACCTTAATTGACCCATCTTGGCCATTAGAAAGTAGTGAGATGGCCGGCTTTGTAGACCAAGGTTGGTTGATACCGATGCTACGCATTGAGATCGACTTTTGGGACATTTTCGATCGACCACTTGGCCGTCAGATTGAAATAAGCGCCACGAAAGATCGATGATGTGAGATTCCTAGAACCCGATTACTATTATAGGACAGATGGACCAACTCAAACTTTTGGTGGGTAATCACCTATACCTCATGCAAGCCTTAAACCTAGGCTCATTGTGTGAATTGTTTGTGTGTGCTAAACATGACATCATGACATCATTCGCATTGCATATCATTTCTAACTATTTCAAGGACCTAGGATTTATCTTTGCTGCTTTTGTAGGATTATGGCTTCTAGAAAGACTATCCGAATCAACTTCATGGGTATCCCTTCTCACTCAAAGAATTGGTTTCGTAAATTCCCACCATGCTCGGCCATCAAAAGACATGGTTATCTACTTGATTTGGTTATCTCCGGTTTTGAAGAAGATATGATGCATGTCCTATTCCAATTCTTCGATCCAAACACCATTGCTTTACATTCCAGATTATCATTGGTTCCTACCTTGAAGAGTTCTCTAAGCTACTTGGGATACCTATTCTTGACCAAATGCCATTCACCGGTCTAGAAAAGGTTCCTAAGTTCAAGACATTGCATCGCTTTACACCTTAAGCGCCGACATTGAAGCCAATTGGGAAACTAGAAGTGGAGTTAAGGGTTTACTTTCCAAGTTCTTAATTAAGAAAGCCCGAGAATTCCTCAAAGTTATGAGTTTCCATGCATTTGAGAACATTGTAGCCTTGCTAATTTATGGTTTGGTTCTATTCCTAACTCGGATCAATTCATAGATGTCAATGCCATCAAGTTGTTTCTTACCCGCAATCCTGCCTACTTTACTTGGAGACATCCTACATTCTCTCCACACTGCATACTACTAAGCGACAAGGAACTCTCATGTGTTGTATACCGCTACTTTCAAGGTGGTTTATTTCGCACCTTCCTCCATCGCTTTGAAGAACGAACAAAGGTTGAGATGGTCTCAAAGATTGATGTCACTCTCTCATTCGGATATCCGTTGGAATCTTTTCTCTCAAAAGGATTTCACATTCATTGAGCGCTGTGGAGAATTCCTAATGTACCACTACTTGGTATAAGGGAGGTATTACTTACAACCCTTCTCTAGCTCTACGCCGCTTGGTTTTGCTCGAAAAGATGGTCCACATGATATGCTTCTCCAAGATATTGTGTTCGACTACAATCATGATCTCCAGAATTACCGACGAAGGTTTATACATGCTTGGGGCATGGTAAAGAAGATTGATACCAAGACTTTGGGACACCAGAACTCCATTCCTTGGGAACCTTACCTCAAATGGGTGCGAGCTCGAGCTCAAAACCTCATGATGCCATTCACGCCTGTTTTACGAGTAATTATGGAACCTGTTGCTATAGGTGAAGTACCCTATGCTGTTCTTCATCCTGATATGCCTACTGATTTTGAAGACTTGAAGAGATCCTGGATTCAGATTAAAGAAGAGAGGGATACCTTTGAAGCTCAGTGTTATGCAAGTTGTGACACCCCGATTTAAATTCAGAAATTAAATAAATAGGAATTTAATTATTTAATTAATTAAAGACTTGAATTAATTATATTTTTGGAATTTATGGGATTAATTGAAGAAAAGAAGAGATGGAGGTGTGAGGTGTAATTAGGTGTGAGAGTAAATTACACTACACTTACTAATTACCATTTGTTTTATTTTATTGAATAAATAAAGGATTATTAGAAGGAATATAAAAGGAAAAGAAAAGAAAATAGGCCTTTTGGGAGAAAAGCTATTATACGTGAGAGTTGGAGAAGAGAAGAGAAGAAGGAAAACCTAGAAGCGCGAATCTCAAGAACCCGCAAGGTAAGGGTGATTTCAATCGATTAATGCTTATTATAGGTTTTGATGTTGATTCTATAGATCATAGCATGTTAGGAAATTGTGTTTGTGAAATTTAGGGTTCCATGAATGTGTCCCTAAGAGCGCGGAGGGTGTCAAATTGAGTCGAATGTGTATGAAATATGATTAAAGTGTCGAGATGAAAATAGATGATGGAAATATGTTGTTTGATGTGATGAATGATGCAAATGATGTAATTTGGTGTTCCCAATGATGGAATTCGTATGGGTAAAGATGAGTGTGATTGAAATTGGAAGGATGTCCAAAAGTGCGAAAATTACATTTTTACGTGGGAACCGGTTCCTGTCGGGTAGGAACCGCTGCCCTTTGAAAATTTATAAAACTTTGAAAATACACGGGGAACCGGTTCTCATGTGACGGAACCGGTTCCCTTTGAAAATTGGTAAAATTGAAAATTGCACTTAGGAACCGGTTCAGATATGACGGAACCGGTTCCATACATTTTCCAAAGAACGAGGTTTTTGAACTTTTCAGAACCGGTTCCTCGATGTGACGGAACCGGTTCCAACTTAAATTTTGAAAAATGTCAAACTTTGAAAATTCATAACTTTCAAACCGTAAGTCTGCTTTTGAGCCGCTTTGGACGTTATTTTCTAAATTTAAAGCTCTATTTTATGAAATGAAAATATTTTCCAAAACTTGAAATTATTTTGAAAATGGGCCAAATTCAAATAGATGACTATTGACCGACGATATTGATGTGTATGCGTGAGATCCCGTGGTGATGGATATATTGATATGTGGTGAATGTAAAGCGTGTTAAGTCATTGTTATTTGTGTGCATGATGGTTGGATCATCATGTTTTGAGTTTGATTCGGTTTATGATAATTGGTGTAGTCATGATTGTATTGATATCATGTGTTTGTTGGTGTTGTATATGACTGATGGCTTTTGACCTTAATTGTCGATGTTGTGATGAATTGTTCATGATAGGAGATTGTATC
This sequence comes from Vicia sativa, assembly GCA_021764765.1. Taxonomy (NCBI): domain Eukaryota; kingdom Viridiplantae; phylum Streptophyta; class Magnoliopsida; order Fabales; family Fabaceae; genus Vicia; species Vicia sativa. Next base: position 105,300,119 of record CM038793.1, read on the forward strand.
ATGTTGTGGGTGATGAGGGTGTATGATGTCTGAGGTGGTCATAACCGTGTTGATGTATGCATGATTGGTTGATATATCATGTTGATTGGTTTGCATGGTTATGCCGATGTTAGACGATGCATGATTAGTTGATATATCATGTTGATTGTTGAGATTCAGTTATGTTCAATGAATGTATACATAGACTGATTGATGTTGCATGCTAGTGATGTGCGTGCATATGCATTGTTTGGTGAAGTTAATTCCCATTGTGCGGAATTTGACTTGGATTGCCGATAACCGATACCCGAGTGAGGATGGGTGGTTAGCCGGATTCGTCCGAGTGGTTATGGACGAATCGATGGTACCGTATCCGGTTGATGAATGGATCGTTGGGTGACTTGGTCACGAGTCGGTACCGCATGCATTGAGTCTCGCATTATATTTGTATGGAATAGTAACATGTTAGGATGTCTTCGTGTTACTATTCTCGATTGATGATTGTTGTGCATGATGATTATATGGTTGTAATTGTGTATTGAATCTGGAGTTATGTTGAAATGGGTGGATTAATATGCTTGAAATATATTGTTAATTGAGAAGCTTATAATATGCTTTAATTATGAGAAGTCTCACCCTTACTTTACCATTTCAGATTAAAGTTAGCAGCTGAAGAGTCGGTGAGGATGGCTCTAGAGCTCATCGCTTAGTCCGCGGTCGTTGTCATGCTCGATTAGATTGTAACATCGGGAATGTTAGATGAGGAATTAGACTTGGTCTATTATTTATTTAAAACTTAGTGGGAACAATGTTGATTGAATTTATTCCGCTTTTGGTTATGGTATCTTTCCACTGTAAGACATGGTCTTAGCTTGATTGAAATTAATTGAAATGTTGATCCTCGGGTAGCATGGCTACCGCTTGAATGAAGGTTTATTCTATTTATTAATTGTGACATCCCGTGATTACCGTGTTAAACTCGATTAAAGATGATTTAAATGTTAATTTAATTAATATATTCGGGTATTTAGATGGGGTGTTACAATAGTGGTATCGAGCATAGTCGGTCGTTGACCAAAGGTCTTAATGTCATTACTCTTCTCAGATACATGTGTGTGAAACACCGCTTCGGTACTTGCTTGTTTTTCCTAACTACTTGGTTGCAGGAGTGGTCTAGAAGCCAGTGGGGGAGAAGCTTTACTTCTCCGATATGTTTTGGTGTGAAGAGTTGGTTCGATGTGTTATTGATTATATGAGTGCAAATGTTGGTTAGATCGCGTAGTTCCGAATTGAGGGATTACGAATTCGAGAATCTTTGATGGTCGATAAGATTCTCTTAAGTGGTAACAATTAAGTACTGGTGTTGTTTGCATCACTGAGAGTGGAGGATGATGGTATGGATAATGGTGTTCCCGTTAGGTGTGAGTTCTAATGTTTCCCTGGGAATAATAGCAACTCGTCGTTAGAGCAAGATGTTGAATTAGCTTGAAATTATCATTCGGTTGAATGTTTGAAGTTAAACCAAGTAATTATGAATCGTTTGATGAGTCGATGCATATTTTTGGCCTAGAAGATATTTGGTAATTAAGAAGGACGACTCTTAGAAGATGAAGCTGGTGTGGTTGAATGTTGCAACACTTCCAGTTGATTGTGGAACTGCCTGTGTGAGTTACCTCTTGGTGTTCTTGAAAAGATTAATTGTGTCAGTGTCAAGGGTTGATATAAAGTATGCAATTGTGTGAATTGGTTATTGGGAATTGTAACTTGACGCAATTAATCATGGTGAATGATGTGTGTTGCGGTATGTTGAAGTTAGGATCTCAAATTTTGTATTCGGTGATGTTTTGGGATTTTTCACTCTCACAAGGTGGAAATCGATTACCTATCACAGGGAATTGATTTCCTGAAGCTGACAACATTGTTTTGAAAACTTGTAAGATTCCTAACTTGAGTTTTGGGTGTCTGATGTGAGTTTCGTTTGAAGCGTTGGAAAGATAATGTGATGAACTTTGTTTTAAAAATGGACCCAGCACCGAAAGTAATTAATTATCATGTAATGATGTTTGAGTAGAATCAGAGTTGTTGTTGATGTCGTTCTTGGTACAAAACTTATTTCTATGACACCGTGCAAGATGTCAACTTTTGAGTTAAGAGAATTGAGAAGCTATTGGGAGATGCGCAGTGAAATGGATTTGTAAAACCAAGTGTATTGTTTGGGGAGCTCTGATTTCCTTAGTCAAGGAGGAAGAAAGTAGCGCGAAGTGCGTGTGGATTTTTTTGATAACTGATTTAAGTGGCGTTAGCTTCTGAGGAAAAGATAAGTGGTGTTAGAGGAAAAATAAATTCGACAGGAAGTGCAATCATGTTTAAGATGTCAAAATATTGACATGTGTTAAGAAAATGTTGGAAGTTTCTTTTACCGATCATATGATGAGATGTATTACCGAGATTGCATTTGAAATAAGATTCAGACTGAACATATATGGATCCTAGATGTTATGAGATTTAAAGGGAGACTAAGAGTTGTGAATGTCGTTAAAGTTCTCCGCATGGATAAGGACTTCAAATGGGGACAAAATGAGTTATGGTGTATTTGGTATGTTAGCATTTCATGAGGAGGAAAATACTTAACGTTTGTGCGATGCTAAGTGCGGGTGAAGGAGATTATGTAAATTGTTTGATCAATGGTATCTCATCGTCGATATCAGATGAGAAATAAGTTTGGAAGAAGTCGTAAACCTTAAAGGAAGATTATTGGACCATGGTGCTTGGGTGACTTCGAGCACAAGTTCTAAAGGAACGCTATTATAGTTTGGTACGGTGGTTTATAATCCATTGTGATTGCCGGCTATCTATTGACAAATTGAGGAACTGATCACCCTTAATCTCTTGTTGATAATAGACGGGATCGTGTTGGATTTAATAGACTCATCTTGCAAGCTTGATAGTGTGTGAAGTGGTTGACGTTTTAATGAGAAGATAGTAGTTCATCAGTTCGCATGAAACTAAGAGGAAAAGGACTATGAAAAAGACTTGGAAATTATCTAGCGGGTCGGAGACTTGAGTGTGTATGCAAGTTGAAGCCGCGGAGTGGAAGGTCTAGAATGTAAGAAGTTGAACGGTGATTTTTGATAGATATTAAGGAGAGAGTCTAAAGATAGAATGTGAAACTTGTAGAGCTGGTAGTTGATGAAAATCAAATGAAGATAATGACTTAAGGTAATTAATCAGAGTCGCGTAGCGAAAGCATAACGTGATGCACTTTGTTATGCGAGTATGATTTTTTGGAAGTCACAAATTAAACGTTAGAAGGTGTGGAGTTTATGAAACTATTAGAAATTTCAGAATAGAATTCTTAGGTGAAGGGTTCTATGTCTTATTGATGTTACATCCATTTTAATAGATGTATTAATTTGCAAGCTCTATCGTTGGAACGTAGCCTAGTGGTACTAGCATTGTGTATAAATGTTGTGGACATTGCGGTTATGTAGAGGTTCTTATAATTGTGTTGCAGTGTGGTGAAGTGATAAATCATGTACCCTAGAGTGAAGGGGGTAAGAAGTGAGCTGAGCTGATGTATTCTTAACCCGATAACAATGGATCGTGTGGGATTCTAGTGGTTGAATAAGAAGGATATTTGTTAGTGATATTGGAAATGATGTCAAACATGACGTGATAGTTGGAAGGAAGGATTTCAAGAGCTGAAGAGGAGGTTGACTAGTGCTCCGATCTTCATTTTGCCGAATCCGACTAAGTCTTTTGTTGTGTACTGTGACGCATCATTAATGGGAATAGGTGGTGTCGATGCAAGATAAGGTGTTGTGGCTTATGCTTCACGACAATTGAAAGTGCATGAAAGGAGTTATCCGACTCATGATTTAGAGTTGGTTGTTGTATTTGTTTTGAAGTTGGGAGGCGTTATTTATATGGTTCTCGATTTGAGGTATTAGTGATCATAAGAGCCTCAAGTATCTCTTTGATCAGGAAGAGTTGAAACGATTGCGAGTCAAAGAGATCGCATTGGTAAGAGTAGCTTGGGGAGGACCAGCAGATGGAAATGTTACATGGGAACTGGAGAGTCGATGAAGGACTCATATCCCAATCGTTCGTTTAAGTGGTGTTTTCGAGGACGAAAACTCTTTAGTGGGGAGAGTTGTGACACCCGATTTAAATTCGTAAATTAAATAAATAGGAATTTAATTATTTAATTAATTAAAGACTTGAATTAATTATATTTTGGAATTTATGGGATTAATTGAAGAAAAGAAGAGATGGAGGTGAGTGTAATTAGGGTGTGAGGAGTAAATTACACTACACTTACTAATTACCATTTGTTTTATTTTATTGGAATAAATAAAGGATTATTAGAAGGAATATAAAAGGAAAAGAAAGAAAATAGGCCTTTTGGGAGAAAAGCTATTATACGTAGAGTTGGAGAAGAGAAGAGAAGAAGGAAAACCTAGAAGCGCCAATCTCAAGAACCCGCAAGGTGGGGTGATTTCGACCGATTAATGCTTATTATAGGTTTTGATGTTGATTCTATAGATCATAGCATGTTAGGAAATTGTGTTTGTGAAATTTAGGGTTCCATGAATGTGTCCCTAAGAGCGGAGGGTGTCAAATTGAGTCGAATGTGTATGAAATATGATTAAAGTGTCGAGATGAAAATAGATGATGGAAATATGTTGTTTGATGTGATGAATGATGCAAATGATGTAATTTGGTGTTCTAATGATGGAATTCGTATGGGTAAAGATGAGTGTGATTGAAATTGAAGGATGCTGTCAAAAGTGCGTAAAATTACATTTTACATGTGGGAACCGGTTCGTCTGGTAGGAACCGGTTGCCTTTGAAAATTTATAAAACTTTGAAAATACACGGGAACCGGTTCCTCATGTGACGGAACCGGTTCCCTTTGAAAAATTGGTAAAATTGAAAATTGCACTTAGGAACCGGTTCTCAGATATGACGGAACCGGTTCCCATACATTTTCCAAAGAACGAGGTTTTGAACTTTTCAGAACCGGTTCTCGTATGTGACGGAACCGGTTCCAACTTAAATTTTTGAAAATGTCAAACTTTGAAAATTCATAACTTTCAAACCGTAAGTCCTTTGAGCTGCTTTGGACGTTATTTTCTAAATTTAAAGCTCTATTTTATGAAATGAAAATATTTTCCAAAACTTGAAATTATTTTGAAAATGGGCCAAATTCGAAATAGATGACTATTGACCGACGATATTGATGTGTATGCGAGAGATCCCGTGGTGATGGATATATTGATACAGGTGAATGTAAAGCGTGTTAAGCTGTTGTTATTTGTGTGCATGATGGTTGGATCATCATGTTTTTGAGTTTGATTCGGTTTATGATAATTGGTGTAGTCATGATTGTATTGATATCATGTGTTTGTTGGTGTTGTATATGACTGATGGCTTTGACCTTAATTGTCGATGTTGTGATGAATTGTTCATGATAGGAGATTGTATCATGTTGTGGGTGATGAGGGTGTATGATGTCTGAGGTGGTCATAACCTGTGTTGATGTATGCATGATTGGTTGATATATCATGTTGATTGGTTTGCATGGTTATGCTGATGTTAGACGTATGCATGATTAGTTGATATATCATGTTGATTGTTGAGATTCGCTTATGTTCAATGAATGTATACATAGACCGATTGATGTTGCATGCTAGTGATGTGCGCATATGCATTGTTTGGTGAAGTTAATTCCCATTGTGCGGAATTTGACTTGGATTGCCGATAACCGATACCCGAGTGAGGATGGGTGGTTAGGCTGGATTCGTGTCCGAGTGGTTATGGACGAATCGATGGTACTGTATCCGGTTGATGAATGGATCGCTGTGGTGACTTGGTCACGAGTCGGCACCGTATGCATTGAGTCCGCATTATATTTGTATGGAATAGTAACATGTTAGGATGTCTTCCAGGTTACTATTCTCCGATTGATGATTGTTGTGCATGATGATTATATGGTTGTAATTGTGTATTGAACTGGAGTTATGTTGAAATGGGTGGATTAATATGCTTGAAATATATTGTTAATTGAGAAGTCGATAATATGCTTTAATTATGAGAAGTCTCACCCTTACTTTACCATTTCGATTAAAGTTAGCAATGAAGAGTCGGTGAGGATGGCTCTAGAGCTCATCGCTTAGTCCGCGTGTCGGTGTCATGCTCGATTAGATTGTAACACGGGAATGTTAGATGAGGAATTAGACTTGGTCTATTATTTATTTAAAACTTAGTGGGAACAATGTTGATTGAATTTATTCCGCTTTTGGTTATGGTATCTTTCCACTGTAAGACATGGTCTTAGCTTGATTGAAATTAATTGGAAATGTTGATCCTCTGTAGCATGGCTACCGCTTGAATGAAGGTTTATTCTATTTATTAATTGTGACATCCCGTGATTACCGTGTTAAACTCTGATTAAAGATGATTTAAATGTTAATTTAATTAATATATTCGGTATTTAGATGGGGTGTTACACAAGTGAGAAGAAAGTCCTAGAGTTGACCAAGCTACTTCATGAGGAGCGAAACATCAACGCTACATCGGCACCAAGAGGAAGCGCCATGGAGACTTAGAGCTTTAGGATGTTTATGTTTTCTTTTATTGCTTTGAACTATCTCTTGTACTTAAAAAGAAAAAAGAATAATGAGAAGTACTAATAAATGTTTGTTCATTGCTTGTCTAACAAATTTAAATCTCTAAGGTCCTTGAAAACATTGCATTGCATTCGCATAAACATTGCATAGCATATCATAACATTGCATCATGTGTACATTGAGATTGGTTTCTCATTTGCTCACTATTTATTTTAGCGTAAATGGCTCTTGAACAGACCACAAAGATCTCCGTGCCTCGTAATGCTCGGCCAACAGATGTTCACCAGCTTGGTCCAAGGCCAAGAAGATTTGAAGAAGCTCATCAACAAGAAGAAGAAGGTTGTTGGTCTCTCAACATGGGTAGACGCTTTCAAAGGTGGTCCAAAAGTGGTCAATGGATCGAGCTCTCAAGGAAGTGTCCATACCGAGGGAGTACCAAGGGTGATGAAGGTGATCGTGAGCCAAAGAAAGGAGGAGAGGACCACTCGATTATAGCCAACACTGATGAAGATGACAAGTACAAACAACTTGAAGACCGTCTCAATGCTGGAAAACTCAAGATGTCCGGCTGAATTTTGATGATCCGAGTCTCGCCCCGGTGTTATGATTCCTCCCAAATTCAAAGTTCCAACTTTGCCAAGTATGATGGCATGTCTTGTCCAAAGCTGCATTTGAAGTCCTATGTCCGTAAGATCAATCCCTACACCGATGATGTAAAGTGTGGATGCACTATTTTCAAGAGAGTTTGTCCGAACCCGCTTGGAATGGTACTATCGCCTAGAGAATGACCGTATCCGCATTTGGAGTGACTTGATGAGTACAATGTGAATTGACACCCACTCGCATGCAACTACAAAGCATGTCTATGGGTCGTGACGAGAAGTTCAAGGAGTATGCTCGAATGGAGAGATCTAGCAGTGTAGTTCAACCACCCTTGTCCAATAGGGAGTTGGTTGATATGTTTATGGGAACACCGACAGCCTGCTCTTTAATCATCCGATTGGAAATTCTTCATCCGGATTCACCGAAATGATATTGACAAAGCGAGCGATCGTCGGTATCAAGAGTGGAAAGATTCGTAGAGACATCTTCAAATGCCGCAAGAGATCTTTGGTACTAGGAAAGAAACTAATGCTGTGTATGGTCGAAAAGCCGAGCCAAGTCCGATCCGCTCAACTGTGGGGGCGCATGATCTCCAATCCTACATCAAGACAACCTCAGGAGACAACGCCAGCTAACGCGCCACGAAGACAGCCACTTAAGATCAACATGCCTTTGTCGCAAGCCTTGCAACACATGTTGAACGCAGAGTGATAACCTTGAGGGATCCTCCTCGAATGTCAACACTTCCTCCAAAGTACAATCCAAATGCTAAGTGTGCTTACCATTCCAATAGCCTGTGGCACATCGACAATTGTTGGGCTCAAGAACAAGATTCAAGATATGATTGAAGCTAAGGCATTGAATTTGATCCTCCGCTGAGACCCAATGTGATCAACGCGCCTATGCCTAACCATGACAAGGGTTCCAATGTCATGGGACGATACTTATGTTTTCAACATAGATGACTTGACCATTCCTCCGATGATCTAAGAAGAATTTGTTGCAAGCCGTGTCAATCCAGATGCCCAGAATTGTCGTTGGTGCCCATCCGCACTGATGGTTGTGCTTGGTTGAGAAGACGGTTCGGCATGATGGACAACCGTGAGATACTATTTCGAAACCACCGTGCGTAAGTGTGTGAAGAAATGTCTAAGTTGAAGATCGACAATGCGAACGAAACTATACCATCTGTGGGATACCTTGGGCAGCCAAGTGGAAAGTACGATTACATGGTGAAGTACACCGTCCCGATAGTTACAAGATTCCTATTGAAGATGTTAAGGCGACGGATGGGGTGACGATTTCCCTAAGATTATGCCGATGTTAACACAATAAGGATTTCCTCTCACGATCCCGTGCCTAGAGTGGCACCTCTCATCATTACTTCCAAGACCTGCTCCATATTCCTCCGACAAAGCTATCCTTGGAATTATGGAGCTAATGTTTACTATCATGGCCAAGCAAGACCCTATAACTATTGAAGATCTTATCATGAAAGTTTCTATTCCCGACATCGACAACATCACCGGATCAAGTAAGGTGACCCGAACCGGAAGGGTATTCTCTCCAGATCTCTCCTCCAAAAGACACTGACTCCACCGCATTCCATTTACTCAATCAATATCCCTACTAGAGGGAAAGAACCTGACTCATCCCGCCACCAAGTACCAAAGGAAGTTGTCAAGACACCTCCAAACAAGAAATGGAGGAAATTCAAGACCATCAAGAAGAGTGATTACAATGTTGTGGAACAATTGGGACGCCCAAGATCTCCATGCTCGCTTTGCTCTTGTGCTCCGAGGCTCATGCTAATGCCTTGGTGAAGTTTCTGAAGAATGCTCATGTACCGCAAGACACTACCACCGACCAGTTTGAAGTTTGTATTGCTAGCCTGGCTGCCAACAACGGCCTAGGCTTCTCGATGTTGATTTGACTCGCCGAAAGAAACATAACAAAGCCTTGCACATCTCTGAATGCAAGGGTACTACCCTGTCTCATGTTTTGGTCGACACCGGTTCTACTCTGAATATCCTACCAAAGACTGCTTTTGATCGGCTTGATGTCGAAGGGTTGGTTCTGAGACCCAGTGACATTATCGTGAGAGCTTTTGATGGTTCTAAGCGCACAGACTTGGAGAGCTCACTCGCCTATTAAAGTCGGTTCCCGACTTTTGATTCCACTTTGTCATGGACATCCATCCACTTATTCTTGCCTACTTGGACGCCTTGATACATGGGCAAAGGTACTTTCTACCTTACATCGAACCCAAATACCCGTGAAAGGGAAGGTTGTCACAAGATGTGGTGAAGAAGAGTATATGGTCATCATCTCCGCCATTCCGCTATCTCGAGATGGAGGGTGAATTCTTCGAGACTTCAAGCTTTTGAAACAATTCCTGCTGCTGTCACACTGCCTAGACTCATCCCCACCTCCGGGAGGTAGTGAAGCCCGATCTTCCTTTCAAATGGCCTCATTGAAGGATGCTCGAACGCCCATCGCTTGAACTAGGAGGCTTTGAAAGCCTAGTGCCTTTGGGCATCATGTTTTGCTTTGCGGGGTATGCTCTGTCGTTTGCGTATTTTCATTCAATAAATTCGTTGGACTTTTGCTTTCAATTGTTTGTTTCTTTCTTTTACTTTATCACCCCTTCAAAAGCTATATGTTTCTTACACACACCCACGTGATACAAGAATCACTCCGAATCTCGTTAATAACACTATGCTAGTGCTAAATATGACTTCGATAATCCGATCTACCAAGCCAAGACGAAAGTGAGGAAGATTGTGAAGTGCCGGAGAACTTGCTGATCGCTACAACAAGAAGAGCGAGTTATACACCACACGAACAAAGTTGAGGTTGTGAATTTGGGTCGCGAAGAAAAGAGATCAAGATAGGAGCGGTCTTGAGAACAGTGTTAAAGAAAGGTTGATTCAGATGCTACGAGACATTGAGGTTTTGCTTGGTCATACGAAGACATGCCCGGTTTAGACATTGATATCGTGGTACACGATTGCCGACAAAGAAGGTTTTCTCCAATGAAATGTATGGTTCGTCGATGCGCCCCGAGATGTCGAGAAAATCAAAGCCGTTATGAAGCGCTCAACGCCGGTTTCTTAGCTGTCACCTCCTATCCCTGGTTGCAAATGTGGTACCCGTGCCTAAGAAGGATGGTAAGGTACGAATGTGTGTGGATTACGTAGATCCGAACAAAGCAAGTCCGAAAGACGATTTCCACTTCCTCATATTGATGTTTTGGTTGACAATACCGCCAAGATAAGGTTTTCCTTCATGGATGGTTTCTCCTTACAATCGATCAAAATGGCTCAAGACATGGAAAGACTACTTTGTTACAGGGGGCACTTCGCTACAAGGTTATGCCGTTCGGATTGAAGAACGCGGGTGCCACTTATTAGCGTGCTATGGTGACATTGTTTCATGACATGATTCATCACGAGATAGAGGTCTCCGTCGACGACATGATAGCTCGATCACAGACTGAAGAAGAGCATCTAGATCATTTGCAGAAACTGTTTGACTGATTGAAGAAGTATAGACTGAGACTTAATCCTAACAAGTGCACCTTTGGAGTCAGATCCGGAAAACTCCTAGGGTTTGTTGTCAGTGGTAAAGGTATTGAAGTTGATCCCGCCAAGGTTAAAGCTATTCGAGAGATGCCATCTCCCCGCACCGAGAAGGAAGTCAGAGGTTTCTTGGGCCGATTGAACTACATTGCCAGATTCATTGCACACCTGACTGCTACTTGTGAGCCAATCTTCAAGTTACTTAAGAAAGATCAAGTAGTGGAATGGAATGATGATTGCCGATCGCTTTTGACAAAATCAAGGAGTACCTAAATCCTCCTATCCCGATGCCGGAAGACCTCTCATCATGTACTTGACGGTGTTAGAGAACTCAATGGGGTGTGTTGGGGCAACATGACGAGTCCGGTCGAAAAGAGCATGCAATATACTACCTTAGCAAAAGTTTACCGATCGTGAAACAAGATACTCAACTCGAGAAAACTTGCAACGCTTTTGCTGTCACGACTAAGACAAGATATGTTGACTCACACTACCTTGTTGATTTCCAAGATGGATCCGATAAAATACATCTTTGAGAAACCACCTCTCTCGAAGAATAGCAAGATGGCAAATGATCCGACCGAATACGACATCCAAGACACTTCTCGAGCGATCAAAGGAAGTGTAGTAGCCGATCATTTGGCTCATCAAGCGTAGATGACTATCGCCTATGCGTTCAATTTCACGAAGATGTTCTACTAGTTACTGATTGCGAAGAACCGGGCCGGACGAAGGACCGAACAAGGATCCCGATGGACCATGGTCTTTGATGGAGCCTCAAACGCACTTGGCAATGGCATTGGCGCCATCATTACATCCCCACAGCGACATACGCCTTTCACCGCCAGATTATGTTTCAATTGCACGAACAACATGGCGAATATGAAGCGTGCATCATGGGTATCAAAGTCGCTATCGACTTAAGAATCAAGTTCTTACAAGTGTATGGAGACTCGCTTTAGTGATCACCGATAAGAGGCGAGTGGGATACGAAGCATCCGAATCTCATTCCATATCGAGAGCATGTTCGAGTTTGATTCCTTACTTTGAAGAGATCACTTTCAATCATATTCCACGAGAAGAGGTTGCCGCGATTAGCTACTATGTCATCTATGTTCAAGGTCGATGGGACAACGAGGCTCCCTGGATCATCATTGAGAGGTTCGACGAACCAATTGTTGTGAGCTTGACAAGAGAAACCTTGGTACTATGACGTGAAAAGGTATCTTGAGACGCAGAATATCCGCAGGGCATCTGTTAATGATAAGAAGTTCATGAGAAGATTCGCATCCAAATTCTTTCTCAAAGAACGGCATCTTATACAAGCGCAACCACGACTTGTGCTTACTCTACTGTAGACCAGAAAAGAATACGTATCATGGAAGAGTTACAGGCTAATTTGGTACCCACTCCGGGACACACCATGGCTAAGAAGATTTTGAGAACAGTTACTATTGGTCCACCATGGAAGCCGATTGTCACCGCTTATGCTCGATCTTGTCACAAGTGCCGATTTATGCCGACAAAGTGCACGCCTCCAAACCTCAATGTTTTAATTTCTCCGTGGCCTTTCGCAATGTGGGGCATTGACATGATTGAGAGATTAAGCCCACTTCAATGGACATCGCTTCATCCTTGTGGCAATTGACTATTTCACCAAGTGGGTAGAAGCGCCTCGTTCGCATCTTACCAAGAATGTTGTGGCTCGATTTATCAAACATAATCTTATCTCGGTATGGCACTCCGAAAGGATTATCACGATAATGGTTCCAATCTCAACAATAAGATGATCACCGAACTCGCACGCAATTCAAGATCAAGCATCACAATTCATCTCCTTACCGCCTAAGATGAATGGCGTGGAAGCCAACAAGAACATTAAGAAGATTATAGAAGATGACCGTGACTTACAAAGATTGGCATGAAATGTTACCATTTGCTCTTCATGGTTATCGCACTACATAACATCCACAGGGGCAACCCTTCTCTCTTGTATACGGTATGGAAGCCGTCTTACCCATCGAGGTTCGGATACCCTCAACCGAGTCCTCCGGAGGCGAGTTGCGAAGACGATTGGGTCCGACTCGGCTTGACCAGATTAATTTGATTGATGAGAACGACTCGCATCCATCCGCCATGGACATTTATCGTAAACGAATGATCGAGCATTTAACAAGAAGGTCAAGCACCGAGTCTACCAAGTCGGTGATCTAGTAGTCAAGCGCATCATCCTTCCACAAGGTGATCCTGAGGGCAAATGGACTCCCACCCATGAGGGACCATTTGTAGTCAAACAAGTTTAGCGGAGCTATGATACTTAGCACCATGGATGGTGAAGACTTCCCACACCCGTGAACGCAGACATAGTCAAAAATACTACGATGAAAAAGACCCGCTAGGTCGACCGCCTTGGCAAAAATAAGGGATCTGGCGAACCAAAAGGTTCGGGCAAAAGTTAAGGATATATAAAACATGTACACCCGCAAGTCGAAACCGAAAAGGCGGCTTGGGCAAAAAGGGTATCCCTAGACGAAAACCGAAAGGCGGTCTAGGCAAAAGTTAGATTTAAGCGCACGACTATGTCTCTTCCGATCATCCGCTTGCACTACTATCAAGATTCAAGGTTCAAATGGCGAAGATCACCTACTCACTTTCTCGAAGAGGAGATGAGATAGTCGAAATATATGAGTACTAGCATAGTTGGAACCTAACGAGATTGTTTCCGCATAGCTTTTTACCTTTCTTGTGTACAAACTACTTGGCCATACGCCACCCCTCTTCAATAATACAAATTCTTTCTCTTTACAATTTCTGTTATTGTGGTTTGCATAAAGTCCAACGTTTGCTTTGAATGATTATACGATTTGACAATAAAATCTTTTGCAAACATAATGAAAAGTGAACATACAAAAGTACTTACTACAGTTCCGTGAATGGGATGACGAAAGTCAACAAATAGTTCCCCACAGAGCATAAAGGTGTCACCCACAACACAACTTCCCCAGCAGAGCAAAAGGGAATCCACGAGCAGCAATTCCACTCAACCGAGCAACGTTACATCAGTCTCCAAGCAGTAACACTTCATCCCCAGCGGATATTTCTCAATCCTCCCCCTTCTCCCCGGCAGCGGTATCCAGACTCAAAACTTGGTCAGATAGTGCATCGGAGGAAGCATACACCTTTTATTCCCCAGCCAGAGATTACAACGGACCCCAGACTCCTCAAGACCGGTCTCTCAGCAACCATCAAATGCTCTCCAGCGAGATCTACACTCGAAATCCCCAGTAGAGCACCTCCTAAATTTCCTCAACAGGGTCTGCATACAAGGTCCCCAACAGATTGCCTCCCAGACTCTCCTCAGCAGTGTCTATGAGATCTCCAACAACGAGCTTCTCAAATCTCTACCTTCCTCAACAACGTCTAGGCCCAAGACTTGGTCAGATAGTGCATCGGAGGAATCCAGGATATCTTCCTTCTCCTTCAAAAGCAGGGACTTCCACCTACTCAACTCCCCAGGCAGAAGTCAGAAATCTTCAAACAAATATCCGCATCTTCTTCAAGATGAATATGTTTTGAAATATCACAACATTCATCATTCATGCATTTCTCATAAAAGTCATAACTCATGCATATGTCATTCATATACACTGTCATGCATCATACTTTGCATAAGACTAACAAATATTCTATCAAAGTTTTTCTTGTTTTCTCCAAACAGTAGATCATTTCGACGCAAACAGGTCCAGGATTAAGCCCCGAGCCGACGGGAAAACTATCTGAAAGACCGCCTTCGCAAACAGGTCCAAGATTAAGCCCCGAGCCGACGGGAAAACTATCTGAAAGACCACCTCCGACGACCGGTCCAGGATTAAGCCCCGAACCGACGGGAAAACTATCCGAAAGACCACCTCTGGTTATCCTCCGATAACAGGCAATGGATCAACACCCGACACACAACAGGGAAGCTATCCACATTTTTGCCAATTACAATCTCTCCCAGAGTAATCAGTGCGAAGATTTATTCTGATTATCAACAGCAACTACAGAGTCTAGCGTACGACTCAGTTGCCTTGGATGGCATCTTAAGCCCATCTCCGTCTACTTATCAACAGTGCTTCAATTTCAGAATGCTGCATATATGGTTAAAAATCAATACAAACCAATAACCTCATTCAAGGTGAACACGAAGTCTAACGTACGACTCCCTTCGGATGGCATTTTAAGCCCATCTTCTCTCCATTCCAGGAACATCTACAGAGTCTAACGTACGGCTCGCTCCCCAGCATCGACGTTTCCAGATGGCATCTTAAGCCCATCTCCGTCAGCTCTCCTATTTAACGACTCCGAGTCTAGCGTACGACTCGCTCCCCCAAGTCTCCAACTTCTCCAAATGGCATCTGTAAGCCCATTCCCGCATCATCCACCAACAGCGAGTGCAAATTTTCAGGTGTACTCGGTGTTCAATCATCTTCTACCTCCAGGTCACGAAAGACAAGTATGTCAATCTAACCCTTCCAAGACAAGAATATTGAACAGGGGCATCATACCCCAAAATTTGCCCTCCATCTACTCAAGAGATTTCATACATCCATACTCAAGGGCTCCTCAAGAGTTGATCGACAAACTCTCCTAGACAATCAACCCAAACTAGGGTTTGGTATCTCTCAAGTCAAGATGGATTTCCAACATCTCCAATGGCCTTCATGCCTCCTCATATGCTTCAAAGATTCTCCATGTCAAGTTTCAAGCTTCACAAGTCAAGTTTCCTCATAATTGTTCGATGGTCGAAAATCTGTATTGGACAAAAGTCAACTGTGGTCAACATACAGTCAAAACTTCTGATTTTGGGTCAACATCCTCATTTTGAAGTTACATTCATCATTTGATCAAGGGTTGATCATGATTCATCAAGAAAACTCAAGATTTGCCCAAAAGTCAAACTTTCTAAATTAGGGTTTCTAGATGAAAAGTCAACGAACTTTGGTCATAACTTTCTCATACTTTCTCAGAAATTTTTCCACCACCTCTTATTTTGAAGGAAATTCAATTCTCTACAACTTCATGTCTCACAAGAATGTCCAAAAAATGCTTCATTTGAGAGGTATAGCTCAAAATATTACAGGTCATTTTCAAAGTCAACAAAAAGTCAACTTTTTGTTTTGAAGATATTTTGAGCATGGTAACTCCAATTGAGATGAGACCAAAGACATTGGTTAGAGGACTCTTAGAGCTTTCCAAAAAGTCCAAGAACACTCAAAAATGTGGAAAATTGAGCAAGATACACCATTCAGAAGTTGGGCAATTTTGGACAATTGCACAAAAGGACATTTTGGTCAAAATGCAAAATTTTCCAAATGGGCCTATAATCTTTTGATCCAAACTTGTTCATGATGATATTCTTGACCCATAAATGCTTGGCATTGGTAATTTTCTATTTTCATGATTTATATTTGAATTTTATAACATTTAATTCAAAAATAAATTATGTAAAATATGAAAATTAAGTTATTTTTTCAATTAAGTTGGATTTATATCTCTCTTAATGTCCAAGAAAGCCCACACCATTTACCAAATTCGTGCAAGCCATGGCATTGATGAGAAAATCATATTTTCTTCAAAATTTGATTTGATTTTCAAAGGAAATATTTGCACATTCAATTTCCAATCTTTTTTCCTTGTTTTTTCTCTTCCAAAAACTCCTATAAATACCAAGCAATACAGCCAGTACAAAGGACGAAACCCTAGCTCAAGCCAAACCCTTATTTTGTCAAAATTTTCCAAGAAACTTGAGAATTTCGAATTTCAAAATCCAGCCACTTTCAGTCCAAACCAACCATCCCATTTTCTTCAGGAGGTAAGTTTGAGTAAGTACACACTCATGCCATGGTTTAAAACAAGCCGGATCGATGCATACATGATCATACATATTCAAAACTTTTGATTTTTGCATTTTATTCATCTGCGCGTTTTAATCAATTCTAATGTTTTTATTGTGTTCATGAGGCTTTATATGACTGATCTGGGCCATCGTTTGAAAGGTTGAACGTAAGAATCATGGTTTGCCATGTTTAGGGTTTCTCAGGCTGTCCTCTTCGAACCGGCTCGTACAAGCCGTTTCAGCCAAAAATAACACCACCAATGGATTCAGGAGGTCCGATTTAGGGGGACAGGGTCCTTCTTTCTCTTTTAAATTTCGTGTTTTGCAGGTTTCGAAATCCTCGTCGCCGGAGAAGACGACCGGAGCTAGGGCTCCGGCGTCGGCGACTTGTTGACTCCGGCTCGAGGCAAGCGTGGCACAATGGAGCCTTCTGATTCGCTCTCTCATCCAACGAGGACCCCACCAGCTGACTGGGCCTTGACTTCTCCCAAACGGCGACGTGTTGCTCATCACTTCGTTTTCATTCCATAACACGCTTGCACATGGCGTGCGGTCAGTATTGGCTTTAAGGTTTGAAAGGGATGTCTCCATTCGATTCTGGTTCGATAATCCCTTTTCCACTTTACAAACTTTAATTATTTTCCATGTTTTCATATTTTTAATATTTTCTCTTATTTTAATTTCTTTTCACAATTTTTATTCTGCATTTAAAAATTACCAAAAACATTTTTTCTTTTTACATTATTTTCATAAAAACCTTTATTTAATTTAATAAATTAAAAAATATAATTTTTGCATGCATATTTATTTTATTTTTATTTTTGCATTTAAATCATTATAAATTGCATTTTAATTATTAAATCTTTTTCCAAAAAATCCCAAAAAATTATTTTAATATGTTTATCTTATTTCCAGCATATATTAATTTTCTCATATTAAAAATTGCATTTTTTCTAACATTTCATCTTATTTCAATTTCATCATATTCCCCGATTTTCTTATTCTTTCACAGGTTGCTCCGATTCGGACGTTTTTTCTTTATCATTTTTATTTTTCCAACAATGTAACTGTTCATGGGATGTAATAGTTTAATTTAGGGTTTTATTTTCCGCAAGTTAAATTATGTATCTGCCCCAAAGCCATGTAATAGCGTAGGTTTATCTTTCCGCATCTTTACATTCCGCATTTTACTTTCCGCACCCTTACCAATTGCTAGTAATTAGGCGTGTATGGCAAGACTAAAATTGAACATAGCCCACTAATTTTCAAGATAAAATATCTGAAATCAACACACCTCTTTCACACATGCACCCCTTAGGGTAATTCTCTCTCGATGCCTTTCGAATTCAAATGGTCATGTCCCTCGAACGTAGAGGTATTCTAGCACCGTTGCCTTCCAAACAAATCATCATAGTCCCTTCGATACAAAGATCATAAGACCCACGATGTCGCCTCCGAATACATGATCTTGACCCTCGATTGTCGCCTACGAAAAATGATGATAGTCCCTTCGAATGTGCTAGGATACTTCCTACAAGTTGCTTTCTATGACCATCCGATGTCCCCTCGAATGTCCCGCTTACATCCAACGAATGGAGCTACCTACTAACTAATGGTATGGCTAGCGCTATTCTAAAGGAATGTAGAAGTACAACAAAACGACCAATTCTGAGTGGGTAAATAAGTCTCTTAGTTGCTTGCTCTATCAAATGCTTTTCACACCACACACTCTTTTTCAAAATTCAAATTCTTTTTCAAAACAAAACATTTCCGAACACTTTGTATACACTCCTACATGAGTCATTACAAAGTCAAAGCGAAATGCCTTTTCAAAACATTTTTGTCAAACACACAGAAAGCAATTTTAAAAAGTGATCTAGAGCAACTAAGAGCCCGTAGATAACTACGGATGGAAAGGGGTGCTAATACCTTCCCTTTTCATAACCATTCTCCCGAACTCAGAATCTAACGAAGGTCTTTTTCTGTTACTTTTACCTTCCCTTAATTGGATAAAAATAAAAGTCGGTGGCGACTCTTGCTATCCGCACATTTGGATACAAAAAATCCTAAAAGTCAGTTCACCGTATTACATACTTACCTAAGGAAACTAGGATCTAGGTGTAGGATCCCCCACAAATATAATACCCAAGAACACTTAAAAGTAAAGCATACAAAGCAAAAAGACAGCGATTAAAAGTGATCTAAAGCCCTAAGTTAACATCTCTTTGGGTTATTTCCCCAACAGAGTCTCCAGTTCTGTAACACGGTGGAAGAACTAACTTATTTGTTTTGCGTTTTATCGCGAATGTTGTGGATAGCAAGAGTCGTCATCGACTTTTATTTTATCCAATAAGGGAAAGGTGAAAAGAACAGGAAATACCTTTTATCGATTCTGAGTACGAGAGGTAATTATGAATAGGGAAGGTGTCAGCACCCTTTCAATCCGTAGTTATCTACGGGCTCTTAATTGCTTAGCTCACTTTTTTGAAAACTTGATTTCTTTGTATGTGTGATTTGAAAAGTATTTGAAAAGTATTTCGCTTTGACTTCATAGTGATTCTTGTATCAGTCCTCAAGAATGTATACGAAGTGTTTGGAAATGTTTGTTTGGAGAAATGTAACTTTGTAATTATTCTCGTTGGAATGTATATAAAGTGTTTGTTTGAAAAGTATTTTTGAAAATAATTGTGAGGTGTGAAAAGTATTTATTGATTGGATTGGAGCAAGCAATTAAAAGTCTTATTACCTACTCAAAAAGGTCGTTCTTGTTATTTTCCTTCTCGTTTAGGATAGCGCTATCCATACCATTACTTGGTAGGTAACTCTATTAGTTGGCTGTGAAGGGACGAGCATAGGGTCATCATATGGTCATTTAAGGCAACATGTAAGGATACCTTAGCAAATTCGAAGGGACGATCGTCACTTTTCCTAGGCAACAATCTTGGGATGAGATCATATATTCGTAGGCAACATCGAGGGTCATCGAGGGACTATGATCTTTGTGATGATTTTTGAATCGAGGGTTTTTGATAATGGTATCTCTATGTTCGAGGGACATGACCATGTGTTATACCCCAAAATTTTCCCTCCTACTTCTCAAGACAATCCACAACTCCATACTCAAGAATTTCATAAGGGTTGACCAGACACAACCCTCTTCTAAGCAATCCACCCAAGCTAGGTTTTTGCTCCCCTAAAGTCAAGATGGGTCACCAATGATTTAAGTGGTCATCATATCTTATCATATTCTTCAAGGGATCACCATATCAAGTTTCAAGCCTTACAAGTCAAAACTGCTCATCCAATGGCTCAGATAGTTGAAAATCAACTGTATTGGACAAAAAGTCAACTGTGGTCAACATGCAGTCAAACTTCATAATTTTTGGTCAACACCAATATTTTGAAGTAATATTCTTCATTTGATCAAGGGTTGACTAAGATTTATCAAGAAAAATTAAGATTTGAGCAAAAGTCAAAGTTTCTAAATTAGGGCTCTTTAGACAAAAGTCAACAGAACTTTGACTAAGCATAACTTTCACATACTTTATCAGAATTTTTTTTACCAAAGCTCATTTTAAAGGGAATTTAATTCTCTACAACTTCATGTCTCACAAGCTTGGGCTGGAAATGCTTCATTTGGAAGTTATAGATCAAAACATTACAAGTCCTTTTAAAAAGTCAACAAAAAGTCATATTTTTGCAAAGAAGTGTTCATGAGCATGGAAACTTCAATAAAGATGAAACCAAAAGGGTTGTTTAGAGGACATCTTGAGATTTCTAAAAACTCCAAGAACACCCAAAAAATTTCAAAATTGAGCAAGATACAAGTTGTGCAAGTTGAGCATTTTTGAGGAGGTGCATGAAGGAAAATACCTAGCAAAAGCAAATATTTTTCAAATGGGCTTAGAATTTTATGATCCAAATCTTATCTTAATATTATCCATGACTTCTATTCCTCATGCCACGCCTCTTGTCCTTTTTATTTATTTTTTAATTAACTGGCTTAAATTCAAATTTAATTAAATAAAATACAAGGATGATTGATAATACATGTTGGGCTTATTTTCCAAGCATTTTTAAGACCAAGGAAGCCCATGCTAGCTGTCAAATTCGTGTAAGACTTGGTAGGAAAGATTAGAGACCAAAATGGTAATATTTGGTCTTTATTTTCAAGGAATTATATCTTAGTCAAGGTAAGATATTTTCTCCTTTTCTTGACCTAATTCTACTGTCTTATAAATACCTCACAAGATCAGAAATCAAGGAGGAGGAGAGGGGACGAGAGGCTTGCCTCCAAGAGAAGCCCTAAAAAATCATAAAAATCCAAGGAAACTTGCAAATTCATATCATGATTGCCAGCCTCTTTCAATCAATTCTAAGCACATAAACGTGCTCATGAGGTAATATTGAGTAAGTACACATCATTATCCGTGGCCAAACATGCTTGAATCGTGCATATCATGAACATCCGTTTACATATTTTTCATGAATTTGTGTTTTAATTCGAACTAATGTCACTAACGTGTTGTTGAGGTTTAATAGAACATATCTGGGCCATTGTTTGCAAAGGTTAACGTCCAAATCATGAACTGCCATTGTTAGGGCTTCAAGCTCATGAAGCTTCGAATCTAGGATTACAGGCAGTTTCAGACTGAAATAACATCACCATTGAACTCGCAGCACCCTTAATATATGTTATGGGCTTTTATTTTTCTTAAAACGATGCGTTTTGCAGGTTTTGGAAGGAGTACACAAATGGAGAAGATGACCGGAGCCTTTCTCCGGCGCCTCTGACTCAGGGCAGGAAGACACATGTGTTTATGCCTTCACTTTGATACACAGATGTATCACCGCCACAACGGTTAACCTTGGGCGCGTCATGTCACTTTCCTCTCTAGGGGTGTGGGTTTGAACCCCACCTTTTTGCTATTTTGTTTTAATATTTCTAATTAACACAAGTTTTCAGAGTCTCTAGAAGGAACACCTCTAGAAGCTCCAGCTTCTGGATGTCCCCAGCACCAGAAGCTCCAACTTCTGGGTCTCCCCGGAACCAGAACCCTCCAGAAACCCCAACTTCTGGATGTCCCCAGATGAGAAATCCCCATAAGCTCCAGCTTCTAGATGTCCCAGATCCAAAATCTCCAGAAGCCCCAGCTTTTGGACCCTTTTCAGCGCCAGACACCCTAGAAGCTCCAGCTTCTGGATTTTTCCAGCACCATAACTCCCTAGAAGCTCCAGCTTCTGGACGTCCCCAACAGCAGAATCTCCAGAAGCCCCAGCTTCTGGACCTTCCAGATGCAGAAGCTCTAGCTTCTGGACACGCTCAGCAGGATTCTCCCCAGAAACTCCAGTTTCTGGGTGCCCAAGGCGCGCCACTCACAGAAGGCTTGGCTTCTGAGGCAGCGTCCGTCAGAAGCTCTGATGATTTTTCTTTTTTTATTTATTTTTCTATTTTTTCTTATTCTCCTTTTATTTAATTTAATTAATTAGTAATTAGGTTAAATAATTAGTTTAATAAGGTGATTTCACAAATAATTTCCTCCATGCTTTTTAATTAACTTAATTAGTTTAATTTAGGTTAATTTTCATTAAATCTTTTTTAATTAAAATCAATTAGAATTAGGTTTTTTTTCTCACATTAACATTAATTTTCAAAAAACACTAAAATAATATTAGGATTTAGTTTCTTTTCTTTTATTTCTTTTGCACTTAAATTCTAGAAAGGATGTATAGGCTGCAAGTTTGTTTTCATGTAATAGTGTAGATTTATATTTTGTCTTTACTTTCTGCACCTCCTATTATGTATCTTCCCCAAAGACATGTAAAAGAGTAGGACCTTTATATTTTCGCAATTTATTTTCCGCACCTATTAACTGCTAGTAATTAGGCGTGTATGGCAAGACTAAAAAAAACGTAGATCACTTCTAATCATAAGATAAAATATCTGAATATAACACATTTTGCACACTTGCACCCACCTTAGGGTATCCTCTCTCGTTTCCTTACGAATAATGGTCAAGTCCCTCGAACGTAGGGGTATCTTAGCACGATTGCCTACAATATATCATCGTAGTCCCTTCGACTTAAAAGATCATAGTCCCTCGATGTTGCCTATGAATATATGATCTCGTCCCTCGGTTGTTGCCTACGAAAAGTGATGATCGTTCCTACGAATATGCTAGGATATCCCTACAAGTTGCCTTCTATGACCATTCGATGCCCCTTCGAATGTCCCTTTACATCCAACAAATAAGGTTACCTATCAATCAATGGTACGGATGGCCTTATTCTAAAGGAAATCAAAATAACACGGAAACAACTGTTTTGAGTGGGTAAAATAAGTCTCTTTTGCTTGCTCAATCAAAATACTTTTCGCACCTCACACTTTCAAAAATCTTCTTTTCAAAACACTTTATATACATTCCAGCGTGAATCATTACAAAGTCCTTTTCCCAAAACAAAACATTTCCAAACTCTTCGTATACATTCCAGCGTGAACCATTACGAAATCAAAGCGAAATGCCTTTTCAAAATATTTTCAAATACACACACAAAAACAATTAAAGTGAGCTAAGCAATTTAGAGCCCGTAGATAACTACAGATGGAAAGGGTGCTAATACCTTCCCTTTTCATAACCACCTCCCTTACTCAGAATCTAAGGAAGGTCTTTTCCTGTTCTTTTCGCCTTCCCTTAATTGGATAAAATAAAATTCGGTGGCGACTCTTGCTATCCGCAACATTTGCGATCAAATGCAAAACAAACAAGTCAGTTCTCCCAACGTCTTACACCATGGTTATCCGAAAGGCAACAAGAGAGGATACATTAAGGGTGCAAGTGTGAAATTGATTCAATTCATATATTTTATCTTGATTAGGCTTATTCTATGGTTGATTGATTAGTCTTGCCATACAATCCTATTAGCATACATCTAAGCTATTTATAGACAGTTTATAAAAGGGTGCATAAAGTAAATGCGGAAAGATAAAGTGCGTAAAGTAAAGTCCTACGCTATTACATGGCTTTGGGGCAGTTAAATAATAGGAGGTGCGGAAAATAAATGTGGAAAATTAAATCTACGCTATTACAAAAAATCGTTGCGACCTATACATCAATTTCTAGAATTTAAATGCAAAAACAATAAATAAATAATGAGAAAAATGCTTTAATAATTGTGAAATATTCTAAACCCTAATTATTAAAGAAAATTTATTTTTTTGATATTTTTTGGAATTGATTTTATTTGATAAAAATAATTAAAGTTTCATTTAAAGGTTAATTAACCAATTAATTAAAAACAAAGAGAAAAAATAAATGTTTTTATGTCAAAAATTAGATAAGTATTTTATTGACCTAATTCTAAACAGAAAATATTTTTTATGATTTTTTATTGTATTTAAAAAATATTTAAAAGGAAAATTAAATAAGAAAAGAAAAATAAGAGAAAAAGGAAGAAAATCGAGTTAGAAAAAATAAGTGAAGTCCATAGGTTTCGAACCCAGGACATAAGGGTTGTCAGCGCGCGCCTCCTGCCATCTGTGCCATGGTGTCTAGCTGTTAATGGAATGAAACGAAAATATTATAAAATTTTAAAATAAATTAAAACAAAATGCACGTGAAGGCTCCGTCCCAAATTTGTATTTCCTTAAGCTTTTACTGACGGTCAGTTCGTAGGTAAAGCTTTTACCTACGGATTTTGTCTGTAGCTACATCACTTGCAAATCATAAAATCCCAAACACGCAATATAAATGAATTGTGAGACCATGGATCGATTGGTTTTGAGCTCCTGAGCACAATGGTACTCATCGTTTGGTCCAATTTTACCTAAATCAGAAAACCCTAATTCAAAGCTTCGAACCCTAGCAACGGTGAATTCGTGTACCTGCACTCAAACTTCAATTAAACCGTCCATATAGATTCGAAAATACATCATAAACCCACATACATGATCAAATCCAATTAAATATGCACGTATGAATGAAATCGAAATTGAGAAAGTTTGAGCAAACTGTGATCTGGTTATCGTGTTTCAAAAGGTGTTGATCAATGGTAAGGGTATGGAAAGCTTCAGAGAGCACCGATAGAGCTTAGTTAATGCTTGGAATGGACTGAATTTTCCTGACACCTTGTCAACATGTTCCTTGAATGCACGATTTTTTAAAGTTGCTCTAGGGTTCATAAGCCTACAAAAATTCGTCCTTGGCATTAGAAACCTTGTGCATATATAGTAGAGGTAAATTAGGTTAACAAAGGTGTTGGAATATATTGCATTGATTGAGATAATATTTGATTGAAGAATCAAATTTAATATTTCCAAAAATTGATCAATCTCCCTGCCAATCAGATCTTGCATGAAATTGCCAATTATTTGGGCTTGCTTGGACCTCAAGAATGTTAGATTTACAGTCTTGCACTTGTTTTATTTTATTTTAATCAAATTTGAATTAAAGTGAATTAATTCAAAAATAAATAAAATAAATGAAACCATGGCATGTGAATGGGCCTTAGAGGCTCTTGGCAACATTAGAAACAAGTTTAAATCAAAGAAATATAGGCCCATTTGGAAAATTTTCATGTTTGGTCAATATTTTCTTCATGCATTTCTTCAAAGTTTTCATTTTTTTCCTAAGCCATAACTTGCTCCATTTTTATCATGTGAGAGTTTTCTTGGACTTTTTAGAAAGCTTAAGATGTCCTATAAATTCTCCTTTTGGTTTCATCTTCATTGAAGCTTCCATGCTCATGTACACCTCTTTGAAAAAATGACTTTTTGTTGACTTTTAGAAGGACCTATAATGTCTTGGCCCATATCTCTCAAATGATGCATTTTTGGGCAAAGCTTGTGAGACATAAAGTTGTAGATAATTGAATTCCCTTCAAAGTGACCTTTGGTGGAAAAATTTCTTATGAAGTATTTGAAACTTATGTCTGGTCAAAGTTTTGTTGACTTTTTATCAAAAAACCCTAATTTAGAAACTTTGACTTTTGACCATTCCTTGAATTTTCTTGATGAATCATGATCAGCCCTTGATCAAATGATTAATGTGACTTCAAAATCTTGGTGTTGACCAAAAATGATAAAGTTTGACTGTATGTTGACCACAGCTGACTTTTTGTCCAATACAACTGATTTTCAACCATCTGAGCAATTGACTGAGCAAACTTGAGCTATGAGGCATGAAACTTGACATGGTGATACCTTGAGACATATGAGGAGGCATGATGCTCACTTGAGGTAATAGAAACCATTTTTGACTTGATAGAACCAAAACCCTATTTGTGGGTTAATTACTTAGGATAAGGTTCATCTAGTCAACCCTTGAGGAACTCTTGAGTATGGAGATGTGTATTAACTTAAATCATAGGAGGGAAACTTTTTGGGTATAACACGATGCGATTAGTATGAAACTAAACACAAAGCATGGGGGAGTGAGATTCTTAAGTTTGGGGTTAGGTTATACAAAGAAAAGGTATTAGCACCCTATGTATCTATAGTACTCTATAGGATCTTTTGTGTGTTTGTGTTTTATTTTCTATGCTATTGGGAAAGTTTCTCCTTTGGGATTAAGAAGGTTAGTTGGGTAGGAACCTAAGTTTGATTATTATGATTATGCTCACAAAGATCATTGCAATCTTCTGTATATATATCCCTTAGAGGGAATCACAACAATTGTAGCTCGGGGTATAAGGGTAACTAAGGTTTGGGGGGTTTGAGAGAGAAAGAAGTATTCTCGCCAAGGGTAAGACCTTGTGCCTACGTATTCTCAAAAAGAGGTTGAGAAATTCAGAGCAATAGTAGTTCCCACTTATGTGCTAGTGGAAGTAATGATTTTAAGAGACAACGACAAGTATCATCTTAATGAAAAATGTATCTAATCTATTTCAACACATACATTTTGAAAATTGATTGTTTGAATCTTTCATTGTAAGAAATGGGTGTTTAACTTGAGTGTATAAGTATACCGCTTATAGTTCTTATAATGAGAAGATATTTTGAAAAACGTTGAATCTTTCATTCTAAGCATTGGGCGTTTAACTTGAGTGTACAAGTATGCCACTTATAGTTAAGAAAGATGTTTTGTTTATGAAAATGTTGGATTTTAAAAAAATGTTTGATTTGAATGTGATGCTATAGATGAGATACTTCTTCCATAAAGATGATTCATGTCTCATCTCTGAGGAGAAATGTTTTGTTTTGTTTTTGGGGGATGCTTTTAAGAAGCATGTGGTTCCTTGTATTGTAAGCCCAAGAGGAGGCTATCTGAGAGACATCGAGGGTCCTTGTATTGTGATCCCGAGAGGAGGATTTCTGAGGGATATCGAGGGTCCTTGTATGAAGCCCAAGAGGGGGCTATAGGGTATGGCTGGATTGGCTTTAAGAGTGATTTAATTGGGAAACCATACTCTTTGGGTTCTATCCTAGCTAAGGAGATTCTTTGTATAAAGACCAATTAGGAGGCTATTTGAGATTTCCATATCTCTCTTGTATGAGGCCCAAGAGGAGTCCAACTCAACGAGGGAGTTCTTTTTTACGAAGCCCAAGAGGAGGATAACTCAACGAGGGATTTCTTTTGTACGAAGCCCAAGAGGAGGCTAACTCAACAAGGGAGTTATTTTGTACAAAGTCCAAGAGGAGGCCATGGGGAACCTAGTTGTTATAATATTTGTAATGACATAAATAAACATGAAAAATTATATGAACAAGTATATATATGACAAAGTGTGTGTTTGTGCATTCATAAGAGTTTATGAAGGAAATATATAAACAAGTGTATAAAACAAGAAAATGAAGCTAGTGATACTTGGATATATACAAGGTAGTGGGACTTACACCTTAAGGGAGGCCCACTGGAATAAGATCAGTTTCACCGAGAGTAATGCTCCTCTTAATACCAGTGGAACTGATGTATAAACAAGTAGATAAACCAAGCGAAAGAAGCTAGTTGTACTTGAATATGTACAAAGATG
Organism: Vicia sativa; assembly: GCA_021764765.1. Taxonomy (NCBI): domain Eukaryota; kingdom Viridiplantae; phylum Streptophyta; class Magnoliopsida; order Fabales; family Fabaceae; genus Vicia; species Vicia sativa. Next base: position 105,327,760 of record CM038793.1, read on the forward strand.
GTTGAATATGTACAGAGAAATGAATATGTACAAATAATTGAATATGTACAAAGAGGGTTGGGACTTACACCTTAAGGGAGGCCCATGATCAATTTGATTTTGAGTTCGAAAGATTTTTGAGAAAGAAACCTAGTTCGATTTGTATTTTCAAGGAATAAATCGAATTGATCATGGAGTAAGAGGTGTGTAAGTCAATAAAAACATTTTGGAATATTTTGAAAAGACTTGAAGAGTGAAATTTTATTCACATGAGAGTTTTGAAAAGATTAGGTTAAAAAATCAAGAAAAAAACATTTTTGAAAAGCATTTTAAAATACTTAAAAAGTCTTACTTTTAATATAATAAAATATATAAAAAGAAAATGTTTTTTTGGATTTTTTGACATAATCACAAAATAGGTATACTAAATGAGAAGTTTTGATTGTTTTTTGAAAATGTTGAAGTTTGTTAAAAAAGATGAAGAAAACAAGTGATAAAAATTTATTTTGGCCTTGGTGAGTGTTGAACTCAGGACCTTGGCTTGACTGGTGAAAAGATTAACCACTGGGCCACACGCGTGGCTTGTTAAACAAACGATTTCAGAAGATTATATATTAAAACAAGTTTGGAAAATGTTTTGAAAATAGTTTGAAAAATGGGGGAAAAATGAAAAAGTCTGGGGCGAGGGGGATTCGAGAGACCTTGGGCAAGAAATAACTTAAGGGAACGCTGTCTACCATTGGGGTGGCTATACATCCATTGATTAAAACACAAAAACAAGTATATCTTATAAAACGCGTTTTTGAAAATGGACAGTTGGCGCCATCAGCTTCATCTTCTTCCTCAAGACAACTTCCATCGTCAATTCGAATTTCTTTGATTCTTGATCAATTTGAAAAATGTAAAATTCCATTTCACTCATAATTTCACCATGATAGTAAAGCTAACACTCAAAGATTGAAGCGAATTTGCAGAAAGTACCAATTGAACCCTAACTGAAAATTTCAACTAATCTATGGGCACGATTGATTTTAAGTGAAATTGAGGATTTAGATAGCTAGAGCACTATGATATTGTTGCACCCCAAAATTTACCCTCTTGATTTAGGCTTATGTTTCATCATAAACATCATATTGCATTGCATTCATACCTCATGATAGGGTCCAAGCTCTTTGGGTTCTCAAGATCTCCACAAGCTAAGGAGGTTGATTGGGTTAGCATGCCCTTCTGAAGGAATTCCAAATTCTCATGTCTGTGAATCTTTCAAGTCACAATGATATATTGTGCCTCAAGACATTCCATTTGTCTCATTGATTCCTCAAAAGTTGAAGTTTTACAAAGAGTTGGGGGAGAAATTCATCTGTGGCACTCATCTAATGAAATTAGGGTTTTGGTCCTCTGTGGAGTTTGAAACTTGGATGAGTCAATTTCTTGAAGTATTACCTTCTTATTATCATATGAGTTATTATGGTTCAAAGGACTGCTCAACACATTCAGAAGATTTGAGGTTTTGAAGCTTGATTGGTTATCTCCTAACACATGGAGCAAAAGTAGGGATTTCAGTAAAATCAGGATTTCTTCAGATTTTTCACCCAAGCTTGATTTCACTTGTTTCCATATGTTTTTGGACATCTATGAGTGAAATATTGAGACTCAATTTTGAGTAGAAGCAAGTCAATTGATCACAAGGGGCAAAATAGTCATTTTGGTCAAAATCAGTCAAAGTCAGGAGTTGACCAAGTGGACTTTTGGTCAACCATCAATTCAAATGTCACATTTTCATTTTTCATGACCAAATTCATCATTGAATCATGAAAGTTGGAGAAATTAGGGTTAACTTGTTCTTGAAGTTATTTGAAGTTTGAAATTTTTTTAAGTGTCCACCCTATAGAACTTTGACACATCATAACTTTCTCAATTTTTATCCAATGGTTGCATACCATACATTTTTGGAAAGCTTGGAAAAAATACTACAAGATTGCCACTCTGTAAAATTTCTCAAAAATGCACCATTTGAGATATATTTGAGTTAGAAGCTTCACGCACAAGTTTTGACCAAGGCTGGGCAAGCAAGCATTTTCTGGGCATCTTCTTTGAGTAATTTTCACAAACAGGTGGTGGGCATAATGTTGAGGTTTATATCTCTTGATTCAGATGGAATTTTTGAAAACCACTTCGTGCATTTTGAAGTATGTCATGAGACCTTTAAATGGAACTTTGAATCAGATCATTTGGTTCAAAATTGACCAAGTTACAAGGTTCACAAGTTGAGGTCATGAGGATGATTCCATGCATGCCCATGCAGGCTAGAACACGCGCGTGGCTGCCCGGATTTTTCCTTGCTTGTGCACAACTTCAAATGATCATATCTCACTCATTTTTGCTCCATTTTCAGTGAACCAAAACTTGTTTGAATCCTCATGCCAAGAGCTATTGATATGTCTCAAAGGGCCAAGAAATGCACGAGCCATTTGTGAGAAGATTGGAGGAGAAAAAGGTGGTGCAAAGTTGTTTTTGAGCAGAATTGTGTTTGTGCAATTTTCATGTGGTTTTGTGCAAGTTTGTTTGAGCAAGCTTAGCTAGGGATCGAAGCAAGCAATGCCAGCATGTATCTTACCATAAAAAGCCAAGCATTTTTTAGCACAATTTCCTCACACTCATTTCATGCACCAACTTTATTTTTTCTATATCAAGCAAGGTTGAGGAAATATCACGTGATAAGAGCTTCTACTACTCATCCATCTAATCAAAACGCATGGGAGGCAAGTGAGAAAGACACCAAAACGCAAGCTACATCAAAGATGCCATTTTTATCATTCTTTTGATCCAACGGATTTGTGAGTGAAAAGGACCAAGCTACCTTGCTACACTCAACATTATAAGTTAGAAGATTCATTTGTGCAAGAGAGCTTTCTCTCTCTCGTTTTCAGATCCCAAAATTGCTCTGCATTTTTCATGTTTCTCATACTTGGAAGTTGTTACAAATCGTGTTTGAAGAGGATTTTCTTCATCATTCAAGCTTCATTGAGGATCTAAGAGCAAGATTGTGGTATTTTCTCTTCAAATCCAGAGGCATATTTAGATTTATTTTCCAAATCAAGAGGTAACATTCAAACTTCAAATCTGAATTTCTAGCTTACAATTGATGAATTTGAGGTTATACATGCGTGGTTAGCTGGCCAAACAATAGGTTTGATGTATAATTGCATCTGTTTTTGAAGCATATTGCATAGCATGAAGTTCTGGAAATCCGGATTTGGATGATTTTCTTGCTCTGTTTTCTTGATGTATGGTGGATCATTTGATTTTTTACAAGTTGTGTGTTGTAGCTTGCCATGTGATATTCATTTAGAGCTTTGAATCACTTAATTGGGTTGAGAAATGAGTGAGATACGATTGTTAGAAGTAGCTTGCATGGAACTGCATGATATACGCGTTTTAGGGCTGGCTGGAGGTTGAAGATGATGTGTGGCATCATCTGATTGGTCCATGCATTTTTTGAATTTTCATTTTAATTATTTTGTGATCAGCATCTTGCATCAATTTATTTTGCATTGAAAAATCATCCAAAAATTACAAGAAAAATACCATAAACTCATGTTGACCTTAAATATTTTTTGGAATTTTTTTCAAATTTTTAAAAATGTTTTGACCAATTAAATAAATTCTGAGATTTATTTAATTGCATTTCAATTGAAAAATTCCTAAAAAAATACTTTCTCATGTTACAAAATTCCACAAAAAATATTTTGAATCCTCTAAAGGATTAATTTTGAGTTTCTGAATTTTTTTTCATATTTTTTGCATTTTTTCATAATTACATAAATTCATGCATTATATTGCATTTCATTCATATTTAAATTGTTAAAAAATACTTCCATGCATACAAAAAATACATAAAAAATATTTTAGTCCATTTAAATTATGCACCATGCATTTCTGAATTTTATTTCATCATTCTTTCATTTTTTTCCATTTTTAAATAATTTCATGCATTATATTGCATTTCATGCATATTTAAATTGTTAAAAATACTTTCATGCATGTAAAAAATGCATAAAAAATATTCTAGCTCATTTAAATCATACTTCATTCATTTCTGATTTTTATTCTATAATTTTGTCATTTTTACATGATTAGATCAATTTTTGCATTAAATACATGATTTGCATCATCCATTTTGCATTTTATTTGTTTTTTTACCATTTTTCCTTGAAGATAAAAAATGACAAAAATAGTTTTGATCATATTTAGGGTGTTGGGACACTGTTTCTAATTTTTGTAGATTTTTACTTCTGACTTTTATATTTTATACAAAAAAAAAATTGTTTATTGGTCAGGTAAGCATGTATGTTGAATTAGTGTTGACTTCTTGATTTGTTTTGACCTTTCCATGGATTTTTGAAATTGGGCAAGGATATGTCCCTGACTTGTAAGGGATTTGAGCTCTTTAATGCATTTTTACTTGGATTTTATCTTCCATTTTTCTATTTTTGTGGAATTTCTAAGGTGAACATACCTTGTGGTCTAGTGTAATTGAGTCTAGCTTCAATTGTGAAGCTTGTGGACATGATTTAAGGCCAAGCATTGGGTATGTGATGATCATTTTAATGCTCTAGTGATGTGTAATATGTTTTCATTCATTGGAATTTGCATGTTGATCATTTGGTTGTTACCTTGAGCATAATGTTTTGTGTGGTTTTCAAAACCCTATTTTGTTGATGTCTTTGTTCTTAGACCTTTTTTCTTGTATAGTTTGTGTTTCTAATTGATGTTTAGGGGGTATGATAACCTCCAGGATAGTCTTCTAAAGACTTGAGAGACATTTTACCTCAAGGGATCATCTTGATCCTTTAGTTAGAAGTTTGATCTTTGTTTCACTTGTTGCATCCTTATGAATGGATTGTAGGGTGAGGAATGCATCCATGTATTCCTTTGGGAGTTTATTTCTCATTTCCTTACCTCGTCCTTATAGCATATTTAGGGCCTTGATTCCAGTTTGATTGATTCATTTAAGCCCCTAATTTTCTCAAGCTCATGCAACTTTTGTTGAGTAGAATGTTACCAACATATGCTTATGTTTGTATCACTTGTGTTATGTGCATCATGCATGGCTTTAGCAATCCAATTCCAATTGAATTTTTAATTTTTACTTCTGACCTTGTACATTATGTAATCAATAACTCATTGCTCTTTGATTCATTGACTTACACTCAATTGTAATGTCATCGTGATGACCTACAAGAGCTAGATTTTCTTTTTTCTTCTTCTATTGTTTGGTTGAAACATACCATGAGGGATTATAGATTCATGATTTTTGAGCCATGTCACTTCAATTGGCATTACTTTAAGCTCATAACAAGCATCTTGTGAGGGTTCTATCATCACCCTATGACATACAAGACATCTTTCCCTTCCTACAAATCTTAATCAATGTTGTTTGATCTAAGATAGGTGGTATTTTGCTTTGGATGATTTTGCTCATCAAATAGGTGACTTGTTGTGTATGGAAGCTTCATCTTCTACATTTGGTTTCTCATGAATCATATCTTGAGTTAAACTTATGACACAAAGTCACACATGGTTTTAATCTTCAAATTAAAACCACTTTGTTTAAATCGTTCTCAAGTGTCATGTTTAACTAGTTTAGATGTTTCCAAACCTTAATTCAATGAACTTGTGTGTGTGAGCTTTTTACTTAGTTTGAATTGCTTTTGTTTGTAGTTTACTTAAGTCTTAAGCTACTTACCTTGTGTGTTACATTACATTCTCATCTTGCCTCTTCATCATGAGTGATTCACTAACTTGTATGCCTACTTACAACTAACTCTAGGGTTTAGAATCACTCCCTTCCACTACTAATCTTTGCACTATGAATGATTGTCAAGCATGATATTTGGGTAATTGTTTTGTGTTTATGTGAACATCATGTTTATGTTCTTGTCATCCATCTCACTTGCCCACAACACTTGACACAAACATGTTTGCACACATACACAAACACTTTCCATCCCACATTTCTAGCATGCGCATTCATGTTCTCTCATCAAAAGTGGCTCATGTAAAGGTTTGGATGATTGTGTGTGACATGAGTGAATTTCTACAATGATATTTACTGACTTTTATCATTTTCCATCACCTAAATGTCATACCTTTTCACTAATGTCATGCCATGCTTCATTTGTTTCCTAGGTGCATATTTAGGGTAAATTCTTGACTAGTTCTTGCTTTCATTTTCTTTTGAGATGATTGTGGTTTGTTTGTGTCTAATATGTATGTAATTTCTATGTTTCCACCACTGACTTCACTCAAATATTTCACCACAAGGCATGTTCACAATCATTCATCTAAGCACATTTAACCTCCCATTTCTAAATGCATGTTTAAACTTTTCCTAGTTGCTTTTGTTTGTGCATTGTAAATGATGAACATTGTAACGCCCATTTTATTTTATATTATATTATATTAATATTTTTGAATTACCGTTTGATGATTGTTTTGGCGACGAAAATAATTATATTAATCGGTATATCTATTAATATATTTGGCAATTTAATTCCCCGGAATTATATTAATAAATTGAGGTAATGATATAATTAGTGTGTTAGGAATAGAGAAGGGTGGGGGAAGCAATTTGCTAGAGTTGGGTTTCTCACCCTTGGTTAGTATGACAACTAGCATATAAAAGCATTTTCTTCATCTTTTCCTAACATAACACCAAAACACTAAATATAGAAACTTGGAGAAAGTTAGGGCTTTGGTAGAGGAAGAAGAGGAGAGCAAGAAGAAGAACAAGGCTTGGTTTGAGGAATCATCAAGAACAATCAAAGCTTGCTAGGTAAGGGGTTTGATTTCTATCTCATGTAGTTAGGGTTTGATAGTGATAGTTTAGATTGGGAAAAAATTGATAGTTGGTTTATAGGGTTTGGTTGGTTGATGGTTGAAAAGGTTTAGAAAAGTTGAATTAGGTGTAGGGATTATGGGTATCTTGTTATTAGTATTGTAGTATATGATTATAGAGTGAAAATGGAAATGGAAATGGAAAAGAAAAACATAACAGCAAAATGTAAAAAACCAGAAAAAGAAACTGTGAAATGAAAACACAGGGAAATGAAGAAGAAACAGGTGGAGGAAAAACAAAGGGGGAGGCGCCCACCTCCATGTGTGGGGCGACCGTCCCCCTATGTGAGGCACCCGCCTCCTCTTCATGGGAGTAATGGGACGTGTGTCCCTATTAGGGGAAGGGGAAACGGAAATTTTCTGTTTTCTATAACTTAGATTTTCTGTTTTGTGTAAAAAACCAGTTTTCCTGCATAATTCTTAAAATAGCTTCTGTTTCTTTGAAAAACCTCAATTCCACCTAGTGACATCTTATATCAATAAAATATAATTAGGACATAAAATAGCCGAATAAATTTAGCACCCGATTATGTTCCGATTTTCCGATTTTGGTAAATTCGACGACAATGCAAGTTGCTCCGAATTCAACGAAAATTGACGTGCTAGCTAAGTTCGGCATTTAGAACGTAGTGGTGAGGTTAGTTTTTCGAAATTGTGAGTTTTCACGCAGCGACCCGAAATAGGCCAATTTACGGTAAATGGAACCGGATTGTGTTTTAGTCAATTTAAGACATATATGAACTATCTGATTTCGATGTTGATGTTTTTAATTAGTGCCAGTAATTAAGAATGACTTTCGCGACGATTATTGGTGTTTTGGCTATTTTTCCGTTTTTGGAAATTGGTAGATTAATTGATAATGATGTTGTGTGAATAAACATAATGTTTGCGACGGCGTATTTATTTATGAATACTTGTTGTTTATGCGATGCGATGACATGTTTATTTGATGTGAATAAATATGGCGATGTGGACTTTATGTCAATTTTGGTGAGCGATGATGATGTGTTGTTGTGTGGTCTTTATTATTGAGTCACATACATTGTATAGGCGACGATGGCTTTTATGCCAAGCGACGAGGGCTTTTATGCCAAGCGACTATGGGATTTATGCCAAGCGACGATGGGCTTTATGCCAAGTGTTCCTAATTATGGACAAAGCGACGGGTACCACATGCATAACATAGTCGTGTCTCATGGAGTCGGTTCTATTTATGTTTGAGTTGTTTAACATTGAGTTTTAATTGATGAATGATGATTGAATTGCGATGGTACATGATGTTTTGTGTTGATGCGAGTATAATGATTATGCGATGAAGTTAAAGTGTTAATTTATACACTAAATGCTAATTTAAAGTATGTAAGCTTTTGATACATGTCGACGTACTTTATTTAACTTATATAATTTATAATTCTAAAACTATGTATATATCCTATCATGCTTTTAATTATATGTTTTGGAGTATCTCACCCTTTACTTGTTTCGCCGTTGCCTATATATTGGTAATGTGCAGGTGATCCCCGAGGATGAGGAGGATTAACTAGAGTCTCTTTATTTTGTGTCGCTCTGCTCTGGTCGTAGTAACACTCGGGATTTGGGCGACGTCATTATTTTGATAGGATAGTTTATGTATACTATCTTATGATGTTGTAGTTTGATGTATTGACGATAACATGATGTTGTGTATATTTTGTAACACATCTGCTGTGTTGTGAATAGTCATATGTGTATTTGATGAATTATGTATGAATTGGTATATCCGACTTTTGATGTTTATGATGTGTATTATAATGCGTATTGATGAAAGTGCGAATATGTGATGCCTCAATTTTGTTAGATGAAATTTTGAAACTCTGATTTTATTATTAATTACGAGGGGTAGAATTGGGGTGTTACATTAGTGGTATCAGAGCAGGTCGGTTTGTCCGGCCAAGTTGTTGAGTTTGTTGTTGTCTAACAATCAAGTATTGTTATTTGTTGATTCTAATTCTTGTTTTGTTGTGAGCAGAGTTGTTATGGCTAGTAGGAATGCTGGTAGGAATGCTGGTAGGAATGATGAGGTTCTTGCTGCTGCTATGCAGGCAATGGCTCAGGCTTTCCAACACCCGCCGAATGCTAACGAGAACGCTGGGTCTCGTAGTTTGGCGACCTTCCAGAGAGAGAATCCCCCTACTTTCCAAGGAAAGTATGATCCTGAAGGTGCTCTGACCTGGTTGAAGGAGGTTGAAAGAATCTTCCGTGTGATGGATTGCACTCTTGTGCAGAAAATCCGTTATGGTACTCATAAGTTAAGTGAGGAGGCTGATGATTGGTGGGTTGACACCCGTCAGAGGCTTGAAGCTGCTGGTGAGGAAGTGACATAGGAAGTTTTCCGTAGGGAGTTCTTGAGGAAGTATTACCTGGAGGATGTTCGGGGAAAGAAGGAGATAGAGTTCCTTGAGCTGAAACAAGGGAATATGTCTAATACTGATTATGCTGTGAAGTCTACTGAGCTGACTAAGTTCTATCCTAACTATGATGGTGAGGGTGCCGAGTTTTCTAAGTGCATTAAATTTGAGAATGGCTTGCGTCCTGAGATTAAGAAAGCGATTGGTTATCAAAAAATCCGTGTTTGCGGATTTGATTGATAGCTGTAGAATCTTCGAGGAAGATAGTAATGCACACTATAAGATCATGTCTGGTAAGAGGAACAAGGGTCAACAGAGCCATGGGAAACCTTATGATACTCCAGCTGGTAAGGGGAAACAGAAAGCGCTTCAAGGGCGGAGGACTAGTGGGGGAGATGCTCTTGCTAGTATTGTTTGTTACAAGTGTGGGAAACCTGGCCACAAAAGTAATGTTTGTCGAAGTGATGCGAAGGCTAAGAAGAATGAGGTGAGATGTTTCCGATGTGGTGAAGTGGGTCATGTGACTCGTGATTGCAAGCATAAGGATGTGGTCTATTTTAATTGTGGCGAGGGAGGTCACATTAGTCCTCAATGTAAGAAGCCTAAGAAGACTCAAGGAGCGGGGAAGGTGTTTGCTTTGTCGGGTGCTCCGATGACAAACGAAGATGGTCTTGTTCGAGGAACTAGTTTCATTAATAGCATTCCTCTTATTACTATTATTGATACCGGTGCTACTCATTGTTTTATTGCCGCTGATTGTGTAAAGAGGTTGGGTCTCACTTTGTCATCTCTAGATAGAGATATGGTGGTGGATGTTCCGGCTAAGGGAACGGTTACTACTTCTTTTGTGTGTGCAAATTGCCCTTTATCAATCTTTGATAGAGACTTCATGGTGGATCTTATTTGTTTATCCCTTGTTGGGTTGGACGTGGTTCTGGGTATGGATTGGTTGAAAGCTAACTATGTCCATATCAATTGTTATGACAACACTGTGAGGTTTTCTTCCTTAGCGGAAGAAGATCAAACTATGTTGATGTCGACGAAACAATTGAAGGAGTTCATGAAAGATGAAGCATTGGTTTTCTTGTTGATGGCGACTCTTTCTGTGGAGAGTCAATCTGTTATTGCAAACTTTATGGTGGTGTGCGACTGTCCTGAAGTATTTCCTGATGAGATTCCTAGTGCACCTCCAGAAAGAGAAGTTGATTTTTTTGTGGATCTTGTCCCTGGTACCAGACCTATCTCTATGGTTCCATACAGGATGTCCGCATCTGAGTTAGTAGAATTGAAGAGCCAATTAGAAGATTTTCTCGAGAAGAAGTTTGTTAGACCAAGTGTGTCACTGGGGGGAGCTCCTGTGTTATTGGTGAAGAAGAAAGACGGTAGCATGAGACTTTGTATTGATTATCGTCAGTTGAATAAGGTAACTATCAAGAATAGGTATCCATTTCCTAGGATTGATGATTTGATGGACCGGATGGTTGGTGCTCGCATGTTTAGCAAGATTGATTTGAGATCGGATTACCATCAAATAAGGGTGAAAGAAGAAGATGTTCAGAAAACTGCTTTCAGGACGAGGTATGGACATTATGAGTATTCAGTGATGCCTTTCGGTGTCACTAATGCACCGGGAGTATTCATGGAGTACATGAATCGTATTTTCCATCCTTACTTGGATAGTTTCGTGGTTGTTTTTATTGATGATATTCTGGTTTATTCTAATTCGGAAGAAGAGCACGCAGAGCATTTGCGCATTGTGTTAGAAGTTTTGAAGGAGAAGAAGCTTTATGCTAAGTTGTCAAAGTGCGAGTTCTGGCTAGGTGAAGTGAGATTTTTGGGGCATGTCATTTCTGGTGATGATATTGCGGTTGATCCTTCTAAAGTTGATGCGGTGTTAAAATGGGAAACTCCTAAGTCTGTTACTGAGATTAGAAGTTTCTTTGGTTTGGCTGGTTACTACAGGAGGTTCATTGAAGGTTTTTCTAAGTTGGCACTTCCTTTGACAAAGTTAACTTGTAAAGGAGCTGCTTTTGTGTGGGATGTCAAGTGTGAAGAAATTTTTGTTGAATTGAAGAAGAGGTTAACAACGGCGCCGATCTTGATTCTACCTAATCCTGAAGAATCGTTTGTTGTGTATTGTGATGCTTCGAAGATGGGTTTAGGTGGTGTGCTTATGCAAAATGGCAAGGTGGTTGCTTATGCTTCTAGGCAATTGAAGATTCACGAGAAGAACTATCCTACCCACGATTTGGAACTTGTGACGGTTGTTTTTGTGTTTAAGATTTGGAGGCATTATCTTTATGGTTCTAGATTTGTAGTATTTAGTGACCATAAAAGCTTGAAATATTTGTTCGATTAAAAAGAGCTTAATATGAGGCAAAGGCAGTGGCTTGAATTGTTGAAAGATTATGATTTCGGATTGAATTACCATCCTGATAAAGCGAATGTGGTGGCCGATGCTTTAAGTCGAAAGACTTTGCATATGTCACTTTTGATGGTGAAAGAGTTGGAAATGATTGAACAATTTAGAGATGAGTCTTGTGATAGAAGTGACGCTGAAGAGTGTTATATTGGGAATGTTGAAGATTAATAATGATTTCCTTGATAGCATTAGGGAAGCTCAGAAGCTTGATGTGAAACTGGTTAATTTGTTGGTTGGTATTGGACAAACTGAAAGTGAAGATTTCAAGTTGGATGCTCTGGGTGTTTTGAGATTCCGAGATAGGATTTGTTTTCCCGATGATGTTGATTTAAAGAGAATGATCTTGGAAGAAAGTCATAGAAGTAATTTGAGTATTCATCCCCGAGCGACCAAAATGTATCAAGATTTAAGGAAACTATTTTGGTGGTCGGGCATGAAAAGAGAGGTGGCTCAGTTTGTTTATGCTTGTTTGACTTGTCAGAAGTCTAAAGTGGAGCATCAGAAACCTGCAGGGTTGATGTAACCGTTAGAGATCCCGGAATGGAAATGGGATATCATTTCTATGGATTTTGTAACGGGGTTACCGAATACACCAAGAGGACACGATGCGATTTAGGTGATTGTTGATAGGCTTACAAAGTCGACTCACTTTATTCCTATTAACATCACTTATCCCGTATCGAAGTTGGCGGAGATTTATACGCATGTGATTGTTAGATTACATGGTATTTCTTTGTGTATTGTTTCGGATAGAGATCCGAGGTTCACTTCTGAATTTTGGAAAAGCTTGCAAGAGGCTTTGGGTTCTAAGTTGAGGTTGAGTTCGGCTTATCATCCTCAAACTGATGGTCAGACGGAAAGGACAATTCAATCGTTGGAAGACTTGTTACAAGCTTGTATTCTTGAGCGTGGTGGTTAATGGGATACATATCTTCCTTTGATTGAGTTTACTTACAATAACAGTTTTCATGCTAGTATTGGAATGGCACCGTTTGAGGCGTTGTATGGTCGAAGGTGTAGAACTCCTTTATGTTGGCACGAGTCGGGTGAAAGTGTGGTGCTTGGACCCGAATTGGTTAGAGAAACTACTGAGGCGGTGAAGATGATTAGGAAAAGATGAGGATTTCCCAAAGTCGAGAAAAGAGTTATCATGATAAAAGGAGGAAAGACTTGGAATTTCAAGAGGGTGATCATGTGTTTTTGAGAGTTACTCCTACAACCGGCGTTGGGCGAGCATTGAAGTCGAAGAATCTAACTCCTCGCTTTATTGGTCCTTATCAAAATACTAGTAAAGTGGGAAAAATGGCTTATCGGGTGGCGTTACCGCCAAATGTTTCGAATTTGCACGATGTTTTCCATGTGTCACAACTTCGGAAGTATGTTCCGGATCCTTCGCATGTGATTGAGATGGATGATGTTCAGGTTCGAGAAAATCTTACGGTGGAAACGATGCCTTTGAGGATTGAGGATCGTGAGGTAAAGTCTCTTTGTGGCAAAGAGATTTCTTTGGTCAAAGTTGTTTGGATAGGAGCAGCTGGTGAAAGCGCGACGTGGGAGTTAGAAAGTAAGATGCGGGATTCATATCTCGATATTTTCGAGTCAGGTAATTTCGAGGACGAAACTTTTTAAGTGGGGGAGAGTTGTAACGCCCGTTTTATTTAATATTATATTATATTAATATTTTTGAATTACCGTTTGATGATTGTTTTGGCGACGAAAATAATTATATTAATCGGTATATCTATTAATATATTTGGCGACGTTCCGTTCGGTTCGGTAAAATATTATTCAGACCGATATTTAATTACCCGGAATTATATTAATAAATTGAGTTAATGATATAATTAGTGTGTTAGGAATAGAGAAGGGTGGGGGAAGCAATTTTCTAGAGTTGGGTTTCTCACCCTTGGTTAGTATGACAACTAGCATATAAAAGCATTTTCTTCATCTTTTCCTAAAATAACACCAAAATACTAAATATAGAAACTTGGAGAAAGTTAGGGCTTTGGTAGAGGAAGAAGAGGAGAGCAAGAAGAAGAGCAAGGCTTGGTTTGAGGAATAATCAATAACAATCAAAGCTTGCTAGGTAAGGGGTTTGATTTCTATCTCATATAGTTAGGGTTTGATAGTGATAGTTTGGATTGGGGAAAATTAGTAGTTGGTTTATAGGGTTTGGTTGGTTGATGGTTGAAAAGGTTTAGAAAAGTTGAATTAGGTGTAGGGATTATGGGTATGTTGTTATTAGTATTGTAGTATATGGATTATAGAATGGAAATGGAAATGGAAATGGAAAAGAAAAACATAACAGCAAATGTAAAAAACCAGAAAAAGAAACTGTGAAATGAAAACGCAGGGAAATGAAGAAGAAACAGGTGGAGGAAAAACAAAGGGGGAGGTTCCCACCTCCATGTGTGGGGCGACCGTCCCCCTATGTGAGGCACCCACCTCCTCTTTATGGGAGTAATGGGACGCGCGTCCCTGTTAGGGGAAGGGGAAACAGAAATTTTTTGTTTACTGTAACTTAGATTTTCTTTTCGAAAACCGTTTTCCGCATAATTTTAAAATAGCTTTCTTTGAAAAACCTCAATTCCACCTAGTAACATCTTATATCAATAAAATATAATTAGGACATAAGATAGCCGATTAAATTTAGATCCCGATTATGTTCCGATTTTCCGATTTCGGTAAATTCGACGACAATGCAAGTTACTCCGAATTCAACGAAAATTGACGTGCTAGCTAAGTTCGACGTGCAAAACGTAGTGGTGAGGTTAGTTTTTCGAAATTGTGAGTTTTCACGTAGCGACCCGAAATAGGCCAATTTACGGTAAATTGAACCGGATTGTGTTTTAGTCAATTTAAGACATATATGAACTATCCGATTTCGATGTTGATGTTTTTAATTAATGCCGGTAATTAAGAATGGCTTTCGCGACCATTATTGGTGTTTTGGCTATTTTTCCATTTTTGGAAATTGGTAGATTAATTGATAATGATGTTGTGTGAATAAACATAATGTTTGCGACGGCGTATTTATTTATGAATACTTGTTGTTTATGCGATGCGATGACATGTTTATTTTTTGTGAATAAATATGGCGATGTGGACTTTATGTCAATTTTGGTGAGCGATGATGATGTGTTGTTGTGTGGTCTTTATTATTGAGTCACATACATTGCATAGGAGACAAGGGCTTTTATGCCAAGCGACGATGGGCTTTATGCCAAGTGTTCCTAATTATTGACAAAGCGACGGGTACCACATGCATAACATAGTCGTGTCTCATGGAGTCGGTTATGTTTATGTTTTAGTTGTTTAACATTGAGTTTTAATTGATGAATGATGATTGAATTGCGATGGTACGTGATGTTTTGTGTTGATGCGAGTATAATAATTATGTGATGAAGTTAAAGTGTTAATTTATACACTAAATGCTAATTTAAAGTATGTAAGCTTTTGATACATGCCGACGTACTTTATTTAACTTATATCATTTATAATTTCAAAACTATGTATATATCCTATCATGCTTTTAATTATATGTTTTGAAGTATCTCACCCTTTACTTGTTTCGTCGTTGCCTATATATTGGTAACGTGCAGGTGATCCCCGAGGATGAGGAGGGTTAGCTCGAGTCTCTTTATTTTGTGTTGCTCTACTCTAGTCGTAGTAACACTCGGGATTTGGGCGACGTCATTATTTTGATTAGATAGTTTATATATATTATCTTATGATGTTGTAGTTTGATGTATTGACGATAACATGATGTTGTGTATATTTTGTGAACACGTCCGCTGTGTTGTGAATAGTCATATGTGTATATGAGGAATTATGTATGAATCGGTATATCCGATTTTTTATGTTTATGATGTGCATTATAATGCGTATTGATGAAAGTGCGAATATGTGATGCCTCAATTTTGTTAGATGAAATTTTGAAACTCTGATTTTATTATTAATTACGAGGGGTAGAATTGGGGTGTTACAAACATGCCTATAATGATCATGCATTCTTACCATGCTAGCTACTTCCTTCCTCACCTTTGTATGCTATAGGTTTCATTCCTTTGCATTCATGCATTATCCATGCTTCATTCCATCTTTAGTTGCATTCTAGGTTAAACCTTTAACAAGTTCTTGTGTAGATGTTGTATGTGTGAAATTTGAACCATCTTATGATTTGATAATGCATAACTTGAGTATATTTTCATCACATACCATCTCTGATCCCAACAGTATTCAACACTTAGCACATGCACGCACAAGTACAAACACACACACGCATGCACATGTTTACCCGCACTTCCACGAATCGAGTGCATTTCTCTTGAGTGTTTTGCTTTTGAATTCTTTGAATGCATGTTTAAGTGATTTTGTTGATGGAATAACATGTTTTCTACTTTAACTTGTGTATTTTAATATTACTTGACTCATTCCTCTTCATCTTTGCCTTTCCATGGCTTCTTTTAGATTGTAAACACCTCTTAGGTTAAGCATTTCAACTAGTTTTCGCACCCATATTGTAATTGCATCTTCATTAAATTTATTTTGTAATTTGATTATTAATTCATTCATAGGATGTAGGTATTGTAGTCTCTTCATCTTGACACCTTCTTCTCATGTCATAAACCTCACACACTTAGATGCACTTCACCATACGCATTTGTTGCATGTTTGCACACTTTTGATAGATTTTGGCTCTTGAACCTTTATGGTTTATTTTGCATTATGTAAATGAGAATAAACATGATTAACTAATGACTTGTATGTCATTTTATTCTTTAATTGTCCATCAAATTCATCTAAGTCTAACGCTTCGCACAATTAGCTCTTTGCATGCTTTTAGGATTAGTTTCGACCTAGTTTGTGAATTCACTTGTTTGTGGGTGTTTATAATGATGTTTGATGTTTGTTAAAGATTTGTATAAATTTGTAAATAAATGTTGTGTCTACTGACCTCACTTCACATGACACTTTATATGAACATCATTCCCTCAAATTTCACTACATCAACTTCTTTCTTCTTCTTTTTTCTTTTTTAGCACTTGTTAGTGCTTAGTTTGTGTGCTTTTGCCAAAGCACTTTACTTGATTCTACCCCTCTTCTCATTTGGTTTCCCCACCAAGATGATTGACTTTATAGGTTCCCCTTAGGTTTTGCTCGATTAACTTAGTTATCGAGTTTAGACATTAATTTTGGCATCCATGCATGATAACTTTAGGTAGATTCCTCCCCTTGTTCATACCCTTAACCTACGATCAACTTTGCGTGATAACATTAGGATTTAGAAGTAGGTTAGTTTCCCTTAGCCATTTTACCTGTATCCTTTTGCATCCTTAAAACTAAAATCTTGTTTTGTCAAGTGCATTAAAACACTCTAATAATCTAAAACTTTTTCCAAAGTAAAATATACAAACCAATTAGTTTTAGGATGTTTCGTCGTCCTATTTGCTGTTGATGCTTCGTCGTCCTGTTGCTGATGTTTCGCCATCTCATCCTCTGATGTTTCGTCATCCCGTCCTATGATGTTTCGTCATCCCGTTTGCTGATGTCTCGTCATCTCGTCTTATGATGTTTCGTTATCCCGTCTGTAGCTGATGTTTCGTCATCATGGAGGTGTTTCGTCATCGTTTGCTGTCTCGTCTGCTAATTTAAAAAACACAAACCAACCAAAACAAGTGAGCCGAACTACGGCGCTCTGACTTTCCCCTTGCACGAGGGAATACGTAGGCATCCTGTCGCGGGGCTAGATCGAGCAACCTTTGTAAATATTTCCTTCTTTTCCCCGTGTTTTCTTTCTTTTATTCTTTTCTTTATTTATTTTTCTTTTCTTTTTGCATGCATTATACTATATACATATATAGTTAGACCTTTACATCCATTAGATAGAAAGTAAAAGCAGATACCGTAGAGTACTACGGGCGCATGGGGTGATAATCCCTTCGCCTCGCGTAACAAACTTCCTTACCCGATCTCTCGGTCGCAAGACCGTGATTTCTCCATTTCAGGTTTACTCGATGTTTACCTTTCCCTCTTGGATGGATAAAAAATGTTCGATGGCGACTTCATTGATATATAGTTATATCCTTTGATTTTCGGCCGGGTGTTTCAGATATCTATATTTCTAACCACAAAAATGATACTAAATATGCTCATATAAGAGTATCAGATTTCAGAAAAACTTAGCTCTTGCAGCAAAATCCCAGAACTCGTATGAGTGCTTCCAGTTGCCAAGTAATGATCCTGCTAGCTTCCTTGAACCTTCCTGAGTGTGTTCCAACTCCTAGCTTGCTTTGAAACCCACTGAATCCTTTTACCCACCTCAATTTCCAGGTTGATGGTTTTTGAGTGAGGAGGTATGAATGACACGATATCAGTTCTGATTTTATGACTTGGATGAGCTCTATATGAGTTATGGAAGCTTTGTGAATGATTAGAACTGAAAACGCATGAGTGGATTAAGAATTGGCTTGTTAAAGCTCAAAATATGCACAAACTGAGTTTTCTTGAGGAAACTGACTTTTGGATGATTTTGTGATTGTTTAAAGTGATGAACAAATTCTAAATGATGTTTAGAAGAGGTTTGAATGACACATTTGGTTAGAACTTGCAAGAATTGGAAGTTGGAATTCTAACCTCTTTGAAACTTAGAAAACTTGCATTTTAAGAAGAAGTGAGAAAACAAGTTTTGAGTTGTTTTGGTGTTGTTTCAAATGATGCAAGGTACTCTATTTATAGGAAAAAAATTTTGGAGATCAAGGCAAACAAGGATTGAGATTTTTACAACTTGGCCTTAAGAGATAAGAAAGGAATCTTACATTTAATGCACATGGTCAAAAATGGCTAACCATGGTTAAATTACTCAAGTGTTCTTATCCTTATCCAATTATGAACTCAAGATATTTTTGGGACAACTAGGCTTCTAGAAGAGAAAGAGATAGAATTTTGGCAAGTTTTCCTGAAAACTTTGTGAAAATGACTTATAATGCAAGTTTTTGGACCTATAATGTCTAATTTCAAAACCCTAGCTCCAAAAATTATTTTATCATGTTCTTGGACATTTTGGAAAGCTTGGAACAAGATCTACAAATTTCATGTTGAAATTTTTTCTTGAATCAAATTGGATCTAGGTGAAAAATGGTCATGAAAATGGTGAAAAAAGTGATAAAAACACTTGAAATTTTTTCTTAGTGTTTAGAAAAATTCAAGTTTTGAGTTTTTGTAATTTTTTTCCACATTTTTTATTCTTGATGATCATTATGGATAATATGAATTGCTTTGATGATTGAAAAAATTGAATTTCAAAGTTGACCAAAAAAAGTCAAAGTTTGACTGATCTAGATAGTTGACTTTTTGTCAGATGTTTCAAAAATTTCACTATCAATCTACCATGGCATTGGAGATGTTTTTAATCAAGAAATTAGTTCTAGATATTGTATTTTTGATCATGAGGTCATGCTATAAGCAATTAGGTCATACATTGAGCCAAAAGTCAATGATGCACCATCCTCGATCAAAACTCTAATTTGGTCGATTCATGGTTGATTTAATTTTGATAAAATGATGGGAATTTGAAGATTAAATATTGATGATTGTTGAAGATATATCAATTGAGATTAATGGAGATTCAAACCCTAATTGATCACATATTGCACTGATGAATGATTTTGGTTCAAAACCCTAGTTTGACTCAAGAAGCAAACATAAAAGCTATATTGTTTTGCAATTTGTCAGTGATGCAATGATGCATATGTGAATGATATGAGATGGAATATTAGGTAAAAAAATTGGGGTATGACACAGTAGACACAATTTCACTCCAAAACTCTTTAGGTAAATTTTTGACTTTCAACATACTTCGAACCATATTCATGATTGTTTGATTCTTCCTTTCTGCAGTACCATTCTGATGTGGAGTGTAGGGTGGCACCACCTCATGTATAATCCATTCTTTTTCACATAACTTCTCGAAGTCTTTCGACACATACTCTCCACCACCATCAGTTATCAAAACTTTGAGCTTTCGACCAATTTGCCTTTCGACCATTGATTTAAACTTGGTAAATACCTCAATCACTTCACTTTTCTTCTTGGTCAGGTAAGTCTACAGTTTTCGACTGAAATCATCTAAGAATGTGACAAAGTATTTATTACCTCCAAATGAGTCCACCTGGATTGGTCCACATACATCAGAATTTATGACTTTGAGAACAATCTTCAACTTGCTTCCTGCATCCTTGTTGAAGTTATTATTGTGCTGCTTTGCTTGCACACATTCTTCATAAACTTCGTTTGGAATGTCAATTTTTGGAAATTCTGAAACCATATTCTTTCTCCTTAAATATATGATGTCTCTGAAGTTGAGATAGCCAAGTCGATAGTGCCATATCCATTTGTGTCTGGTAGTTGTAGTCGAAAGGAACTTGTGCTCCATCACATTAAGTTCGATCTTGAAGATTTTATTCTGGGACATAAAGGCCTTCAAGATTAATATTCAATTCGCATGGATGACTCTCATCATCTTGGACAATCACTTTGTTATTCTTTTCGATCAACTGCTCTATGCTAAACAAGTTGCTCTTCATGCCTGTAATGTATAACATATTCGAAGTTAATGACCTTTTGCCATCTTTCCTCATGATCAAAACATCTCCAAGAATATTGTCATTTGCAAATTTCACCATGTTCTTCATTGAGGGCTTTAGATTGACAAACCAATCTTTCCTTCCAAACATGTGTGATGAGCATCCCGAATCTAAGTACCATTGATCCTTGAATGTTTCTTCATCTCTTGTTGTGACCATCAATAACATATCTTTTTCTTCATACTTTGAGAACTTTGCATCACTTTCTTGATTCTTTCTCTTCTCTAGACAATCACTCGAATAATGACCATACCTATGATAATTGTAACATTGAATATCACTCTTGTCAGGATTTCGACTACCACCTGTTCCTCGATTTGCAACGCCACCTCTTAGGTTGCCTTGGTATGGTATGGTCTTCTCTGATTCGACACGTTTCCTTCGTTCTGGTTTCCTCTATCAGTAGAATTGTTATAGCCACCTCTGCCTTTTTCGAACCAATTTCCTTTGCCTTTGGTTTCTTTGTTGAATGTGTCTGCAAAGCCACGTCACTCTTTGACTTGCCTGTAGCTCTTCCATTCATCCTTTGTTCATGAGATTCAAGCGTCCCTTGAAGCTCTTCCTTTGTAAATTTAGACAAATTTTTCCCTTCTTCTATAGCCACCACCATGTGGTCGAACTTAGGAGCCAAATATCTCAAAATCTTTTAAAAATAGCTCTTCTTGTTAATGTTTCTCCACAAGTCTTGATTTTATTCACTAGTTTTGTAACACTAGTGAAGAAATCAGACATGCTTTCGTTATCTTCCATCTGAAGCAGTTCATAGGTTCTTTTGTGAGTTTGTAACCTCATCTCCTTCATCTTCTCAACGCCTCCAAACAATTTCTTGAGAATCTCCCAAGCTTCTTTTTTAGATTCTACATCACTAACATTTTCAAAATTGTCTGAACTGACACATTGATGAATTATAAAGAGAGCTTTATAATTCTTCTACTTCAATTCTTTGCATTCTGCTTCATCAGCTTCTAAAGCTCTTTCATCAAGTGGTTCTACTCCATATTTTACAAGATCCTAAAGTTCTTGAAAACCGAATAGAACCTTCATATGTTTGCACCAATTCTCATAGTTACCTTCTTTAAGAATTGGGAGAGTTGCTGGAAAATCTCCGTTAGCATAATTCATCGCCATTGATTTTCTTCTTCTTCCATTGATCGCTTAACCAGAGCTCTGATACCAATGTTAGGGGGAAATTCCAAGGAGGGAGCATTGTTTACACTTGAGACACACCTTTTGTGAGAGGCACACCATATATCAACCTAAAACCTTAAGATTTTATGTGGATATGTGGTGTGCCTCTCACAAAGGTGTGTCCTAAGTAAATGCCCCCTCCCAGAAATTGCCTCTAACAATGGTATCATGAGCCTATGGTTTTGAGATAGGGACCGACTTAACTTATATCGAAACACTTCCTGCATGCGGTGGGTAGAAGGAGTTCTGTTGAAGAGTGTCAACGGTGATACAAGTGTATGTGAAAGAGAAAGCTTTCACATGAGGGGGAGAATTGTGAATCACACTTAATGGGGAGTGTTGGGAATCAATTGTGAGGAGGAAGTCCCAAAGAAGTCCCACATTGGTTAGAAAAAGGAAGATTGAACACTATATAAGTGAGAGAACCCACACACCTATCACCTTAAGATTTTAGATGGATATATGGTGTGTCTCTCACAAAAGGTGTGTCTCAAGTGTAAACGATGTTCCCTCCTTAAAAATTCCCCCTAACAGAAACTTCTATATGAATGTCTTGTACAACATGTTAAGAATCCTTGTTGACATGAATTCTCATGAATTGGAGAAGGAACCAATCTTGGTTGACATGACATGGATTTGAACCACTGCATCTACTAGTCCGGAGTAGCTTCTGCTCACCGTGGGTTCAAATTGAGTTTTCACCGTGAAAACAAAAACTTCCAAACATAGGCTAAGGCAAGTAAAAAAAGCAAACCTCATTTCGGCTATCACGTAAAGAAAAACATGAAATAACATAACTCCATTTCAAAGATGCAACAATTCCAAAGTAAGAAGTGCATTATATTAAACATTTGCATTCACATTCAAACATCAAAGGTACAACTATAAAACTGCTATATATCCACCAGTTCGTTACAAACTTATACGATATCTCTACTCTCCCTAGAAAAGCTCATAACAATATTATAACATATAACAATTCAAATTGTCTGAACTTATTTTCGTAAATCTTTTACATGTAAATAGAAAGCTCGTAGCAAAAACGCAAACTGAAAGTTGGAAAGAAAAAAAAACACAGATGCTTTAAGAGATATCTAATAACATATTGTAAATTTGTAATGCTTCCCAAGTGATGAGAAGGAACATTTTTAAATCCTACAATACAAATTACCGAAAACAAAAAATAAATACACGATTCACGTTCTAATTCATTTATAAAATCACCAGAATCACCTTATTTTGGATTTATGATAATAATTAATTCGAAACACATTCTAGAAATTCACTCACCGTAGACAAAATTGCACTTCTATAATACACTATGAATTAAGAAGGGACTTTTTTTATTATTTTTATATTTTTCTGCATTATATAACATTGATTAATTCGGAAATTTAAAATAATAAAGTAACAACTATAATTAGGAAATACATGTTTCGAGAAAGGATTCATATTATCATTAATATTCAAATCATCATTTGTAAATCTACCATCTTGTTTATAAATCAAAACAAAAGACCAAATTATGATAAAATAAACCCTAAATCAAAGAAAAAGGGAAAACATAATTTAATAACCGGTGAATTTGGTCACGGCCTTGGTCTAAGAACTCTGATGATGCTAATAACTAACAAATGCAAGAGTAAGAGAAACAAGTAATAAAGAAAAAGGAATTAATATGTTAATATTTTTTTGAATATTCTGAAATTGATTTAAATATATTCAATATTTGCAACCAAATCAACATCCTGTAAATTAAAAACAATTTAGAAATTAATGATAATTATATTTATGAAAAAATGAAATTCAACGATAAAAAAATAAAAAAATTATTTATTAGGTATAATATGGTTAGTTGTATTTTTTTAAATGTGAAAAAATTGTTAAAATATTATCTGTGGGTAAAAATAACATTTAATGACAAATATATAAGGTGTCACTAGGTCGTTTTTATTGTAGTGTACCCATTAGTGTATCAGTTTAATAGATGTAACAAAATCGTAAGAGTGCCTAAAACATCTTTAGCGTATCAGTTTAAGAGTGTGGAAATCAAAACATTGAATTATAAATAATCAATACTCAAAACACTCATAAATCACCAATAAATAAGCAAGCAAACCACCAATTTCGGAATTTTATGTATATAGACATAATTTTGAATCATCTCCACTAATTATTCCCTCAACTCTATTATCTAATTAAGTACACTATTATTTTCTAATATTTTTCAATTAATCAATTGTAAAAATCTGTGTTTATTATATTACTACAAATGATGATTTTGAGAACTCATTCAAAAATAGTAGAAGTTATTTTGAATTTATTTTTTTACAAATTTAAACGAATAACTTAGAAATTTGATCATTTGGATATTTACTTTGAGACTTTTTAATCTAATAAATTGCATATTTTATAAAATAAAATTTTTCTATAAACAATTTTTATAAAAAAATATTCAAAAAAAGTCAAAATATTCTTAACAAATAGGAAAAAATTAAAATTAAAAAGTGAAATTTAGTACATGATAATTTTAGGAATCAATGTTTATTATATTATTATAGATAATTATTTTGAGAACTTATTTAAAAATAGTACAAGTTATTTTGAATTTATATTGTTACAAATTTAAACAAATAACTTTAAAATTTGATCATTTGTGTATTGATTTCTAGACATTTAATCTAATAATATGGCATATCTTTTAAAATAAAATTTAACAATAAACAATTTTTATAAAAAAAAATTCAAAATAACTTCTCATTTTATAAAAAAAACAAAATTTAAATAATCACCTACATTCCTTTTTTTATTTATCTTACATAAAATTCACGAGCCGAGATATGTAATGGCATATCCTGGGTTAGGATAATCATTCCTGGTCGGGAAGGGAGGCCGAAAGAGTCAGCGTCTATAAGATATAGGAAGGTAAAGAGACTGTTGTCGGACATATAATCCGACAATTATGGAGACGTTAAGACAAAGTCGACTCTAGGAGGTTACGCCCAAGTCGGCATATTAAAGACGTAACTGCCACATCAAGTCTGACGGCGCGCGTTACATTATTCTTAATAAATAGCGACGGCGGGGTTACAAGCAGTAATGGCTTCACAGTTATGATTGATAAAGGGGCATGGTAGTTATATGAAGTAGTTAATAAGGTCTTGGCACCTCTAAAAAAGGGCTCCCACCAACGGGATAAGCAAGACATTCGATAACTTGGAGTTCAAGATACGTTGCTTGAGCCTCCAAATCCCTAAACACACTTACATAGTTTTTCTAGCAACAAAAATTTGACCCCCACCGTGGTGCCCGGTGAAATTTATCCTAGGCCACCGCACAATAGTTGAAAGCACGATGTCAACAACACCTCCAGGGACTGGCCCGCCAGACTTGGCGCAGTTGCTGGCTATGGTTGACGATTTACGTCAACACAATGATACCCTTCAAGATAGTGTCCACGCTCTTCAGTAGAGGAGTGCGAAAAAAACTGAGGAGCAGGAGGCAGAGCCACTAGAACCACAACCTTTGTCCCAGATTATCTGGGATGATCTCGTTCCAGAGAATTTCAAGCTTCCTGTTCTGGCGACATATGGTGGGAAGACTGATCCTCAAGAGCATGTCATTTCAGTTAATAATACCATGGCGTTGATAGCGGCATCTGATTCCTTGAAATGCAAGCTAATGGCTGGTACTTTCATGGAATCTGCACTACACTGGTACATGGGCTTGCCACGACTCTCCGTGATAAGCTACCAGGATGTTACTAGAAAAATAATTCAGCAGTTCTTTGCAAATTGTCACCGGAAGGTAGCTAACACCTCGTTTTTTAGTGTTAGGCAGCTTCTAGCAGAGTCGTTGCGTGATTACATGGCTAGATTCAACGAGGAAATCATAAAGGTTTCCCACCCTAATCAAGAGATATTTGTGGCAGTGTTTCAGCATGGGCTCAAAGTCGGGCCATTCAATGAATGATTGGCTCAGAAACCGACTAAGAGCATGGATGAATTTATCACCCGGGAAGAGTGTTACGTAAAAGGTTAAGAGAGCAACATGGAGAAGAGGACTCGTGATGCTAAAGAGAAAGGCAAGGGCCGAGATGTCTCAGGAACGTACCCGGGAGAAGCGACCTCAACCACGGTCACGTCATGCCCTAAGGCTAGGTGAACCCTTCACGCCATTAAATTCTAAAAGGGAAGACATTTGGAAGGACTTGAATAATTTGAATCTGTTTCCTAAATCGTGGAGGCCTGACACGGCAAATTCCATCATGGGAAAAAAATAAGGAAGCTTGGTGTGCTTATCACCGCATCAGAGGGCACACGACGGAGGTATGTGTTCAGTTGCGCAGGGAGATAGAAAAGTTGATTTAGGGGGCAAGCTGTTGTCCTACGTGAAAGACGGCCCGGGGCAAGACGACAAGCATAGCTGGCCACCAAAATGAGAGGAAGCTTCCGTCTCTCCATCAAAAAAAAAGGCTAAGACAACCAAGGAGGTCCGTGAAGAAAGATTAACCTGGCATACGCTCAACACCATTTCAGGTAGATTCGCTGGAGGCGAATCCACCAATTCAACCCAGAAGAGATACGCGCGGGGATTAACGCACGTGGTTCAGGTTTGGCCAACCAATGATGATCCCGAGATAGTAAATTTTTCCCGGGAGGACTCGAAAGGCATGCTGCCTCATGAAAACGACCCTATGGTCATTAAGGTGTAGATTAGAGACTGAGGTGTGAAGTGAGTATTGGTTGATCTGGTAATTTCAGCTACTGTTATATACTGGGAAGCTTTTAAGGGGATGGGTTTTGACCCCAAGGAGTTGTTACCGTTCAGTGGAACCTTGGCGGGTTTTTTTGGCGAGCAGGTGCAGGTGTTGGGCTATCTCCCAGTATTGACCACTTTTGGGACAAACGAAAATGCCAAGGATGTTCGGGTCCGATACCTGGTGGTTAATGTTTCCCCACCATATAATATCATCATTGGCGGACCATCCTTCAACGCCTTGGAGGAAGTTTTGTCAACATTGTACCTCACCATGAAGTATCCATTAGGTGAGGGTCGCGTTGGTATTGTCAGGGGGGGTCAGGGTTTTGCCAGGAAATGCTACAAGGACAACATGAAAATTAAGAAGAAACCGGTGTCTAGAGAAGAGACGGTGGACCATAAAGTTAATATGGTGGATATCGATCCTAGAGAGGATCCTAAGGAAGATAGCTTAACTCCACAGGAGGAGACGAAAGAGGTACAAATCGGTTCCCAACCTTTAGAGACCACACAATTGGGAATGCAGCTATCCGTTGAGGAAGAGGCCGGGATAATCCATGTTCTGAGGCAAAATTTGGACCTCTTTTCTTGGAAACTTGCTGATATGCCGGGGATCAACCTAGATGTTATGTGTCATCATCTGTCCCTTGACCCAGATGTGAAGTCAATATCTTAACGGAAGCGGAAAAGTGGCAAAGAAAAGAGGAATGTTGTTACAAAGGAGGTTGAGAAACTGATTAAAGTCGGGTTTATTTGGGAAGTCCAATACCCAACCTGTCTGTCCAATATGGTCATGGTCAAAAAGAAGATGGGGAAGTGGAGAATGTGTGTTGACTTCACAGATCTCAATAAAGAATGTCCAAAGGATCCATATCCACTACCTCATATTGATCGGCTGATTGATGGGGCTTCGGGGTTCCGACTCCTAAGCTTTTTATATGCCTACTCGGGGTATAATCAAATCAGGATGAATCCAGCAGGCGCTTCAAAAACAACCTTCATGACAGATCGAAAGAACTATTACTACAAGGTAATGCAGTTTTGTTTGAAGAATGCCAACGCGACCTATCAGAGGCTCATAGACATGGTGTTCGCTCCACAAATTGGGCAAAATATTGAAGTGTATGTGGATGACATGTTTGTCAAGACTATTGCTGACCGCAAGCATGTCGTTGATATAGAGGAAACTTTTGCAGCAATTCGGAAGTATAATATGTGCCTGAACCTGGATAAATATACTTTCGGGGTACAGGCTGGCAAGTTCTTGGGTTTCATGTTGACAAGTCGTGGAATAGAAGCCAACCCAGACAAATTCTAAGTGGTGATTGACATGAGGAGCCCGACTACAATCCACGAAGTTCAACAACTAACTGGCCGGTTGGCAGTGTTGTCCAGCTTTCTGTCTTGTTCAGGTGACAAGTCAATTAATTTCTTCACAACTATCAGAAAGAGGACGAATTTTGAATGGACTGATGCGTATGAGCAGGCATTCCAGGAGGTAAAACAGTTCCTGTCAACTCCTCCAGTTCTCACTAGGCCAAAGGAGAATACTCAGTTGGTACTATATCTCGCTGTGTTCGATCACGCTATCAGTTCCGTGTTGGTACAAGAAGGAGAGGCCAGAGAGCGGCTAGTTTACTTTTTTAGTGAAGTACTGAAAGGAGTAGGGTTAAGGTACCAGAAAATTGAACGTTTGGCCCTAGCTTTGGTGACAACAGCTCGGAAGCTAAGGCACTACTTCCACGGGCATCCTATCTTGGTAAGAACAAACTTTCCACTAAAGCAGATATTTAAAAAGTCGAATCTTGCTGGAAAAATGGCAGTATATCTGTCCGAGTATGACATTTATTTTACCCCTTGCATCAGTATAAAGTCTCAGGTCCTAGCAGATTTCATGGTGGAATTCAGCTCCCCTCTTGGGAATGATTCAGTAGCGAGATTGATTCTTTCTGTTGATGGATCGTCAAATTTGAAAGGTAGTGGACATAGTGCTCGAATATTGCTCGGAGACATAGTGCTCGAATATTCATTGCGGTTCGATTTTCAAACAAGTAACAACTAGGCTGAGTACGAAGCCCTAATAACTGGTCTGAAGTTGGCTTTGAGGTCGGGGTAACTCATCTGCTTGTCCGGACAGACTCGCAATTAGTGGTCGGGCAGGTAGAAGGAGGTTTTCAAACGAAAGACCTGATCTTGATAAATCATGTCTAGCAGGCATTATTACTTTGTAAGAAATTTGAAGGGTTTGAGATTTGCCATATCCCTAGAGAAGAGAATGCCCGAGCCTACCTCCTAGCTTGTCTAGCTAGCACTAAGGGGCCAGGAATGAATAAATCAGTGATCCAAGAGACTTTAATACTGCCGAGTATTGAAAAAGAGAAGGTTCTTGCGGTTGAGGAGGAAACCGGTTGGATGACTCCCACCATCAAGTATATTCAACAGGATATTTTACCCAGTGACAGAGAAAGGCCCCGATAGGTTAAGAATATTTCAGCAAGGTTTGTGATAGTCTCTAACAAACTTTACAGGCTAGGGAATGCTACTCCTATGCTATGTTGTGTGTCCGAGAAGGACGTTACTCTGGTAATAAAAGAAGTTCATGAAGGTATTTATAGAAATCATGTTGGCGTTCGATCTCTATCTAGTAAGATACTACGCGCTGGATATTTTTGGCCTACTATGTTGAAGGATTGTACTCACTTTGTTACTCATTGTGTAAAATGCCAAGCGTTTACTCCTAGCATCCATACACCAGTCGAACTTCTTCCCTTTTGTGGTGGTTCGATGGCCTTTTCATCAGTGGGGGCCTGACATTCTCGGATAGGGAGCGGGTTGCTCGTCCAGTATAAAGGAAATTTGGGGTGCCTGTCGGCACCATAAATGACTTGTGGACACCGAGGACCACACCTAATTGGAGGAAACCTTCTTTATAGCCTTTATAATTCGAGGTAAAGGTCTGGAGGAAACTTCCTTTTGGAATGCCACTTAGGGCTACCCAAATTTTGGAGTCCGCGTTCTTCACTTCAAAGTAAGAAAACAATAGACCTATAGTCGGGGTTATACTCAAAGTCCTACATATAATCTCAAAGGCCCTTATAAAGCCCCAACTGTTTGGACAGAGTTGGGAAAGGACCACATTCATTGTTTGAAGAACGTCTGATTCAAAATCAGTGAATGGAAGACGAATGTTAATGTCTTCCAATACTCCAGCATAAAAATAAAACCATTTAGGGTCTACCCCCTTTGGTCGGGACAAGCAGACACACTATCATTTCCAATCGAGGAGATGTTTTAGAGTGATCGAAGCATAACAATTTCCATGTCTCTAATGGAACTCTTCTTGAAATTTAGAACTTCTCCACTAAATGATTTGCTCGTTTCCATTAGAAGCTCCACATAACCTGAAAAATCAGGGTCAGAATCACTATCAGAGGTTAGAACTTCAGAGTTAATCTTGTTCATCACCCTCTCTAGTTCCTCTACCCCTAGAGCATCACTCATCTCACGCATGCATTCCTCCCATAGAGCTCTACGCTCATCGCTATTCAGATGTTTTCTATGCCTAAACTCATCGCATTCTCTAATAATAACCATTTTTGGGAAAATAAAAGAAAAGATAAAAGGACAATAGAGGATGAATACCTGAGGGATTCGTTTAAAGAAGAAGCGAGGGATGGACGTAGGGCAACGCCAAGAGAAGGGCTTGTAAGGAGGAACGAAAAAGGAAAATAGGATTTGAAAAGGAAAGGAGACGTTGTGAAATAAGGGTTAGTGTGTTTTACATTTAAGCCCATTAACTATTGCAATCATTATACCTAGAAATAAATAGGTGACTGTTGAACTAACTAGGGCACTAGGAACACGCGCTTGCGAGCCGACTTATATCACGGACAAATTTATGTTTCCTTCTGACGACTATAAAACTTCAAGGCATGAAGTCATATGCTCGGGGGACTTATGATCGTACATAAAATCCATGAGCCGAGATATGTAATCGGCATATCCCGGGTTAGGATAAGCATTTCTGGCCGGGAAGGGAATCCGGAAGAGCCGACGTCTATAAGATAAAGGAAGGTAAAGAGACTGTTGCCGGCCATATAACCCGACCATTATGGAGACGTTAAGACCAAGCCAGCTCCAGGAGGTTACACCCAAGTTGGCATTAAAGACGTAACTGCTACTTTAAGCTTGACGGCGCGTGTTACATTATTCTTAATAAATAGTGGCGATGGAGGTTACAAGCAGTAATGACTTCACAATTATGATTGATAAATGGGCATGACAGTTACAGACAATAGTTAATAAGGTCTCGACACCTCTATAAAAGGGCTCCCACCAACCAGATAAAAAAAATATTCGATAGCATGGAATTCAAGATACATTGCTTGAGCCTCTAATCCCTAAACACACTGTCATAGTTTTTCTAACAAGAATATTTATTCATTATAAAATAATGAAATTAAGTAATATATTTAAAATATTAAAATCCTGTCAATTAAATATTTATTCATTATGAATTAAAATCTACAAGAGGATATGTAAAAACTTTTACAAAAGATTATATAAAATATAAAAATAGTATTGCTTATTATTCTTCTTTATATATTGAAAATTAAGATTTAGAGTGAGAATAATGTGTATGAATATGACTCAAATTCTACAATTTTTTATTCTTTCTGGAAATCCCCTCAAATTTCTACTTATAATTGTCTCTCACATCTTTAGAGAGGTAACACTTTTTTACTTTTTCTGGAATTCCCCTCAAATCTCAACTTATAATTGTCTCTCACATTTTTAGAGAGAATAACACATGTGCGGATTCTTTAGTTAATTTAGGTTTAAATTTATTGCTCTAACCTTATTTGAATTCACTGCTTAATTTATAAAGAAGGGTTTATAATTAATAGATTAGGATTACATTTTTTTAGGTTTATTTTCTCTCGATAGAGTTGATTTTTGTCTCCCTATCAATTTTTGAGGTTGATCATTTCTTTTGTCCCGATTTTCTTTGCTATTATATGAGGTCTTTATTAAAAAATATATAAGTTATTATTATTTAATTATTTATTTTTGGATATTATCATTACATCACTATATATGGCAATATACTAATTACACATTGTATTGATACCCATTGTGATTTTTGTTTATGATAGCAATTAATTGTGGCCGTAATTTATTCTTAACAATCAAACATTGATAAAAATACAACACAAATTGCACCTATTTCCTTTTTCATGGTCAAAATTAATATTTAATGTTTATTGATATTCTTATATTTATATACCTATATATATAAGTACACCACCGATAGTTATTTTATTTCTTTTGTCAAAACTTAAAGTTGATTATAACTTGAGTATATTGAGAAAAATGGTTTCTAACATGAGTTTTGTGATCATGAGCCTCTTGATCATGGTTGTTTCTACTAATGTGATGGCAATGAATTTTAAAACGGGTCAGTTTTCAATAAAGTTTTTATGTTTTATTTTTGTTTAAAACAAATAGTCTAATCGTTAAAGATTTTAAAGATGAATGAGTAGCATGCCATCTTTATATGATTTTGGAGAGTTATCAACTAAACTAGATAATTGGATTAACGAGAAATATTTTTTATTCTTATTATTAAGATGTTAACATTGTTTCTCTTGTTTTTTATGTTGTATTTTTATTATTTCATAATTTTATGATGATTTAAAAAATTTAATAATATTTTTTTTATTTATATTTATCTATTAAAAATGTTAAATTTATGTTTTGATTTTTTTTAATATGGCTGATATAGTAATGTTATTTATTTTATTTGTATAATAATTGATTAAATTTAGGAGTGGGATTTTGTTTCAATAAACAAAAGGAATATACTTTTTCATTTTTATGAGTCACATTGTCTTGTACTATCATTTGTTTTTAAATATTTGTTATTTAGTTAACCAATTATGTTAGTTATTGAATATATATCCTAAAAAGGTGCTTTTTTGTAATCAATTAAGCGAATCCTTTTCATTAATTTAATATTTGGATTATTTACTAAGATAATGAAAAATTATATTTTTTCCACCAGTAGAAGATAACTATTTAAATTATAATTTCATGCATCACTGACAAATATTTTATTTTATTTTTCAATTGATAGTTTCATGATTATCAATTAATTGATACCAATGAACATGTGAATATTTATATCTTTACTAACGGATGATTGATAAAAAATATATTTTGTGTGCATTTCATAAAAAAAATGATGAAATAAATAATAAAAATTAGTTTGTAGTTTTTATCTTCATAAAACATGTTTACGCAAAGTATTTATATTAAAAAATTTAATAAAATTATAAACTTGTTCCCTATACGTATCTTTCATATGAATTTTGATAACAAAAGTTAAGTTCTTATTTTATGCGTTAAGGACAACACCTCCAAAAATATAAATAGTATTATCATAATCATAAATAAGTTAATTAATTAATTTAAAATATAATAAATGAATATTTAATTGATGTTTTATATTTTTACTTTTTTATCCTCTTATGCAGTGAGTGTATCTTCACATCTTGATGAAAGATGCCACAAGTCTTCTATCCAAATAAATCAATCTCCAACTGCTCCACTTCCAAATGGTATTCCAACATATACAGTTGAGATTGCAAACACATGTGTAGCTGGTTGTTCCATCTCTAATGTTCATGTTGCATGTGGCATGTTCAGTTCTGCAACACTTATCAATCCAAACATCTTCAAACGTCTCAGCGAAAATGATTGTTTAGTTAATGGTGGAAACCTTATTCCTAATGGAGATGTTATTTCCTTCAAGTATGCTACCACATATTCTTTTTCTTTATCTGTTTCATCAGTAGATTGTAATTGATCCTCTATGTTTCAGTTTAAAAGTAATCTGATTTATAAAAAAACATTTTAATTTTTATGATAGGGTTTTTAACATGACTGTCTAAATCATTTTCTTGTAGTGGTATTGAATAAAGAGATTAGAATTTGTGGGTGGTCAATATCAAAAATCTTATTTATTTATGCAAAAATTATTTACCATGATAAATTTATAGAATTTCATTTGTGATGATTATGTTAGAATGTAGGTCCGAATTTCAATTGAGAAAATGACAGTAGTTAATTTTTTTAATGTAAAAGCAAACTCAATTTATAACATTATAAAAAAAGCAAACTCAATTTATAACATTATAAAAAAATCTTTTCATATAAAGAGGAATCAAAGATATTTGGACTAGTTAATTTTTAAATAAAGGCTTAATTATAGTTTTGGTCCTCCAAGTCCATTTTTGCCAGCATGCCTATTTTTTCTGTCAGAAAACGTTGTACCAGTTTTTATTATAGTTTTGATCCCTTATTTTTTTTATTTTAAACAGTTTTGGTCCTCCTTTTTTTCTTAAAAGACTGATATTAGAAAAAATAGGAGGATCAAAATTGTGATTACTGCTAAAATAAATAAAAACAAACCATTATTAAAAAAATGTTAAATACAATGAAGAATCAAATCAAAAGTAATAACAAAACTAAATTAGAAGCATTTGTTTTGATTTTTGTCTAGAAATAGAGAAAATCAGATAAAAAACTTTAATGTTAACTGACTTGGCCTAAAAGTCAAAACTATAATTTTTTATTTTTTTATTTTTTTATTTATGTTTGAATGAAAAGTGTTTAAAATTAAATAATTCTTTTTAAAAGTCTAATAAATAAAAACAAAAAATTAAAAAATAATATTATTTTTTGTTTTGTAAATTAATTGTGATAATAAAGAAACAATACACAAATATCTGAAATATATGACAAAAGCAATAAGGAAAAATACGATAGCATGGTGAAGGTGAGATTCAAATTGATAAAATTATACTTGTAAGCATTACCTCCTTACGAATTGTGTCAATTAATTTATTCAAAATAAAATGACGTTTAAAAATACTTGAATGGTGGACAAAAAATGGGGTATAACAGCTGCTCTATTTAAGTATCTTCAACCAGATGACATGAAGATGATCAAGATTCATATAACTATAGTGGGAGATAGTTAGATATCAAAGTAAATGTTCTTTCCCCTTTCTTCAATGACATGTGATGCTTATGAATAAATGCAATTTATATTTTCTTGTATATGATATAAAAGATCAACTTTGTGGGAATCAATCAGAAAAATGCAAAGGAATTCTAGTGGAAAAAAGATCGACTATGTGGGAATCCATAACAAAAATGCAAAGGAATTCTACTGGAAAACTTACAGGGGAAAGGAAATGGAGTTGCCAAATCATTATTAACTAATGTGTTGATAAATGCAAACAAAAGTTGACTGGCATCAACTAATGTACTAATGAAGGAAAACATATAAGTATGAAATGCACCTAAGAGGGGGGTGAATTAGGTGTTTAAAAATCTTATCGGATTTTTAGAAATACTTGTACTAATTTTTCTGATTTGGTATATGAAGTTTTTATAAGTGTTTATTTCCTTTTGGTTATGGTGTGATGAAAACAATAAATGCAAAAAAGTAAAGAACACAAGGATGTATCCTGGTTCCCCTCACAGTCCGAGAGTACTCCAGTCCGCTTACAACATGCAAGAGATTTCACTATAGTCAGAATTATCGTACAGCCTATTCACACCAATGGTGAAGCCTACTATCTAACCTATAGGGAGACCAAAGGCTCTTAACACCTTTAAAGTCTAACAACACTAAGTGCAAGAAGAACAATCATCTTCAATACACAACTTGTTTCCAACAATCCTGGAAAGCAAGAATACAATAAGTATGTTTGAATTTTTACAAGAGATTTAAAGTTGTAGCACAATATATCAATCTTGGATTGATCTTCTTCTTCAAGAAAAACAATTCTCAATAATGGATGCAACTGTTCATAATGATAGTATGAAACTTAGAATAATTTTTTAACGAAAAATAAGCATGGAAAGTCTCACAAAAATTCTGATGTAGAACACTAGAATATTCAAAAATAAAGAGTTTTTTGTATGAAGAATTGTTAATTGAAGAAGATGTATTAATTCTGAAAATTATGCAGTATTTATATGTTCTAAAACACCTTTACAAACATGTATAATCATATGAAAAGATGCCATGATTCATGCTAAGTATCTCATCAAAAATCTGCCCAAAATATAAAAGTATTTTTCACACTGGTTCAGTGGTAACCGCTTCCCACCTGGGGGAACCCAGTTCCAGCTGAGCCAACGTTAAATTTTTTTTGAAATTTAACAACGGGGAACCGGTTCCCTCATAGGAGAACCCGGGTTCCCAGTATAAAATCCAGGGGCGTGAAAATCTGGGAATTGGGTAACCGGGTTCCCATATGGGGTAACCGATTCCCAGTGCATTTTTTTTCAAAAAAATGTTTTCAAAGGTGTTCAAACTTGATTTTTATATGTAAAATATTTGTAAGAATTTTATGGCATGCATGAATCATTATGTGAACACTTGTATACATATAGAGAGATTGAATGCATAGCATTTTGACATTTTATTTAGATTCCATAATGATTCTTCAAGACTTGATTATTATGATGATTTGAGCAATTTCTTTTTGCAACCAAATCTTCATTGTAAACTTGTCTTCATCAAAACACTTAAGGAGGCAAGCTTGATTTTACATCTTGATTTCACAAAACAAAGATAAACTTATATCAGTTGGTATACTGACGAGGGATGTAAAACGATGACAAACATCAACTAATGTACTGATTGAAAAAATAAAGCGATGACAAACATCATCTGATGTATTGATGAAAGAAGTAAAGCGACCACCTACATCAATTAGTGTACTAATAAGTGCAAATTGTAGTTATTTTTTTATATATGTTTTGTTGCACTTATGCACAAAAGGTATCCCCACTTCATCATCACTGTTATATTCTATAATAAATGATTTCTCATATTGCGTACCATTCTAAGGATCATGACCTTCCTTTTGAAATACCCTACAAATCATATATGAAGCTTGGCATAAAGAAAACTTGATAAAAGCAGGATGGAATATTATCAAATTAATCACTTGAAAGATAGCAATAAGGGATACTGACTAAGGCTTGTTTTTAAGGATTGGCATTAATTGTAGTAAAACAAATAATAGTAGCAATAATGTAATGTACAATAGGATATTTAACTTAAATGATTAAGAACATGTAATCCTATTGGAATGCCTGAATATGATGTGTTAAATTAAATCAACAACTGGAACAACATGTCGAAAGAGATGTCGTGACATCAGATATCTAACATCACGCCTGCTAAACTGTTAAATTAGTTACAGTTCTATTTTAAGTTCTGTAGAATATTCAGGAAATATTATGCATCCTATGTGGTGTGCTTTTGAAGGCATATGTGAAGGTCCAGAAGATTCAATCAAAAGCTAAAGAGAAAAATCAGGAGACTTAAGATTGAAGACCTTGATTGTAGCAGAATTTTTATGTAGTTTTTTTTTTACAATTTATTTATGCAGTTTCTTACATCTGATATGTTGTTGTTTGAAGGCCAAAGTCCAATTTGGGATGAGGTTATACATAAAGAGTTTGTAACCTAGTTTAGGCAGCTAGCCAAGTTTATTAAGTATGTAATCATTAGGGTTAGTCGTGTGTGAACCACCCGATCTATGGGATGGTCACTAAATGTTTACCTCAAAGCCCGTAGGCAAGAGGAAAGTTGTCCTAACTCAGAAGCTGTGAGAAATGAGTTGAGTTATTGTTCTTGGAGGAAGCTGTGAAGCAACTCCAAGGTGTGTCCTAAGTTAGAAGCATATTGCTTTAAGTCGTAGATGGTTTGTGACAAAAATGGATCTTCTGATCACGTGTCTTTGAAGAGTGTCTTCGAGTTTGTTTTGTTGTTATAATCACCGCGTGTGATTGGGGGAGAGGGGTTCTCATATCTAACGGTTTCTTAGGTAGAAATTGCATTGGGTAGTGGATTTCATCCTTGGCTTGGAAGCCTCCAGATGTAGGTGTGTAGCACCGAACTGGGTGAACAATACTTTGTGTTCTTTATGTTTTCCTACAGTGTTAGTTCTACCTTGTCTATTTGTTTAATGTCAGATCATATGTCTCGACATCCTATCAGAGCAGGAACCATGCCTATTTCTGGATGAGATCCTTGGGAGGATACTTTCTGGTTATGTATAAGGTAGAAGGTTTGTACTGAAGAATTGTTTGAACAAGGATAGTTCATATTGTAGGGTCCCTTGAAGTGGAGGATGAACCTATCTGTGGAAGACTAGTGTGTATTGAAGACAAACCTGACCAGAACTCTTGTACTTTCTTAATGAAAGAAGATGGTGTAGCCATAATAGAAGAAATTTAAAATCAAAGGCTTCATGCAGGAGTGAAGAACTAGGATTAATATAAAGATCATTGTTCATCTTATACTTAGCAAAAGAGCAAAATTGTCAAAACCTTTATGCGGGAGTGAAGATATTGATAAGGTAACTCTTAAGCTTAATTGTTTTTAAGGATCCTTCTAGTTATGGTATTGGTTCAATCTAGTCTATAGCTTGGTGAGAAGCTATTGTACATATGGTTGATTTATTTTCAATATTAAGTTACCATGCTTATGCTTTGATTGTGGTGTAAGCATTGTTTATGAATTATGTTGA
Source organism: Vicia sativa (assembly GCA_021764765.1). Taxonomy (NCBI): domain Eukaryota; kingdom Viridiplantae; phylum Streptophyta; class Magnoliopsida; order Fabales; family Fabaceae; genus Vicia; species Vicia sativa. Next base: position 105,365,663 of record CM038793.1, read on the forward strand.
GGTGTTGGTGTATTCCGCTGCATGGATTTTGATATAACTCTCAAAGTATGGGAAGGATTCTAGGGTTATTTTTTTAACATAATATATGTCAGATGATTCCAAATGTATTAAAATTGTCAAATATACTTGAGATCCTCCTCAAGTCCACTCATAAAGACATTTATAAATGAAGTTGATGAAAATTAGCTGACCAATGATCCTCATATACATCTGCTTATGGTTTGAAGACCTTGAAAGTTGTCAAGGATGGTGTGTTCCAAGAAGGTGGAGCTAATGTTCTATGGGATGTTAGAACATTATTTCAGTATGTATGAAGCTACCAGTTGAAGAACAAATGCTTTGGGTGCCAAATAAAATGTTATGAACATTCCTATTTGGAGCCTTAATTAGGTCTTTTGGAGAGCAATTGTACTAATTTTGTTTTCTTTGTTATTGTAGGTAGTACTAAGTGGTGAAGGCAAGAGATGTGGGATGAGAAATTGTGAGGAGCAAGTCTGTAAATTGTACTGATTTGTGATTTTTTTGTATTTTGCAGGTTTGTAGTGAAAACACTATGATGGTGAAAATGTTGGATGGACAACGTGCAAAGCAACAAGCAACAACAACAATGTTTTTTTATTTCTTTGGATTTGTACTATTAATGAAAACTAAAAAAATCATACATTCCTTTGTAGTCCTTTTTGTCTTATTATAAAAAGAAAAATAAAATTATAAATAAATTCTTAGTATTAAAACTAAAATATATGCTAATTTAATTAATAGTAATGCAAAAATCGGAAAGAAATCAATAAAAAAAAGTAATTGCAATATTTTAATGATAACCTAAATTATTTATTAACATAATAATTTCAATTAAAGAAAAATGCAAATTTCGTTCAATTGCTTAAATATTACTAAAAATACACAAATAAACTGAAATGATGCAAATACAATTAAAATGACTTTGATGCAAAAAAAAAAGATTATTACTAAGTTAATTGTGCACTAGTGTAAAATGCAACATGCAAAGTAGAAAATTATTTGGGATATAAATGAATTAGATGAAAATTATGTGAATGAATTTACTATGACTAGATTCTACGATGATGAATCGAATTATAAAAAAAAATAAAAGTCAGGGTGAAATTTAGGGTGTGACAAGGACAAATTTTGGATTTGACCGATGACTCTAAAAATCTTATCCAAAATCTTGAAATAGAGACTTTGTATGGCCTACGAGACAAAAGTTTCACTAGGTTTATGCAAAGGCTCCACCTAAGGGAAATCCTTAGGTGTTCATTTCAAAATACCCTCAAGGTTAACCACCCTAGGGTTATAGTTTACCCTTTCTTATAGGTCTAGGTTTTTGGGTTGTTTCTATTTATGACATGTTTTTGTTTCCATATTTATTTATTTGTTTATTGTTTATTTATTATATTTCTATTCTTATTGGTGAGATTTGATTTCAAAAATAAAATTTTGAACCTTAGAAAGAAGGATTGTCAATTGGCCAAGGGGGTTCAACATCTCTACGAGTTTTTGCGACGACTTCATCTAGAGTAGGTCAAGTTCTGGGAAATATCTTATAGAGGGATAAACTATCTTAGAGGTAGGACTTTTGAATTTGACCCATGATTCTTTGTATAACCTGAAAAAAATCTCATGGTGAGACCTCAAATGACCTATAAGACGAAAGTCTCTATCTATATAGAGGCTCTTCTTAAGGGAGGCCTTGTTCCTTAACCCTTTTGCGGTATCCATGATACCCTAGGAAATCCACCCTTGGGGAAGGTTAGAATACCCGTAGGACAAACTTATGAACCTACGTACTAAGGATACCTTTTATAATCTCATTTTCACTATCCCTAAACTCGCAAGGGTTACCATTGGTATACAATCCCTAGCTTGTAGTGATTCCTCTTTGTCTATCATTGTCCATGATCCTTAAGGAGATCCTGTCTGTCTCAATCTTTGAGTCAATATAGGTTTCCGTTGGAGTGTCATAACCCCTAGCTTGTAGGGGCAGGGGTCTCCTCTTAAACTGTAATCCGTAGGACTTTTCTTTGTGCCTGTCATAATTCGTATATGGTGTCTTAATGTATATCTTCGTCTTTATCTCGTATTGCATTGCATTCTCCATCAACATTTTTAGCATATCCGAAAAACAAAAAGTATTTTTCATACCCATGCATTTGCATACATACAATTGGATGTCATTAAATACATTCGAATATCCAATTTCACTTTCGACCATTATCCAACTATCATCTACTAGCATGTTTCCTGGTACTCGCAAATGAACTAAAAAGATATGGAGAAACTCAAGAGATACAAGTCTTATTGGAGAGAGGAGAGAGGAGGAAGCCCTTCACCATGACAACTACGGGCCTATAAAATGCCTCAAATATAATTATCATTGGTGATTCTTCTACATTAAGAGCAACGACCCTATCAACATAATAAGTATGCCTAAGAAATGATAAGGGTCACCCCTATACTTCTACAAGTCCAAGAACTAAGAAGTATAATTCATAATGCCAAGTGGATCAACAAAGAAGCTCTTCCATAGAATCATTAAACTTTATCAATTTCAAGTTGTAATTTCCTAGTTGCTAAGTTGTATTTGGTGTAAACTTGTATCTTTGGATAAGTAATTCTAATAAAATAATCATGCATGCTTTTGAAATTGATCCATTCGTATTCACTCTTCTATCACATTCCATAAATAATCAAACTCTTCTTTTCCATTTTCATTTTTCAACTTTAACAAAATTGGAGGAAGAATGATGTAAATACACAATAACTGAATTTGGCTGAAGTACGCTTTTAATGTAAGACTGAGATGACGATGTAAGGCATTGTTTTAATTCCGAAACAATGGAAATATAAAGAGATAATCTGTATTTAACCCCCTCGAGCCAGAAGTTGGAGTTTTTTCTATGTTCTAAAAACCCTTAATTTTTTTAACCAGGGGCAGGGTAGATTTCAATTAATTCAATGGTGCGTTCAACTCTCAGGAGAATCAGTCCATCTAAGAAAAGGTTTAAGCATATCTCATTCCTCGATACATCATTGAGGAAAAAATATAAGCAAAGGTTAAGCACATTGTCTTCCTCATGTACATGAACAAAGATTGAGGAAGCAATCAATAAAGACAAAGTTCACAACATTTACTTCCTCAGTACATCCTTCAAGATCGAGGAGAGGATAAAGGTGAAGCTTACAACAATCAACATGGCACTCACAAATGTTCAAAGTCAAAAAGAAAAAAATTGAAAAAAATATAAAGCCCAATAAGTCAAGAAAAAATAAAAAAACTTGACTTAGGCAAAAGTTAGGGCATCCTGATGGACCAGATTCAAAAGAATCGGCCCATGCAAAAATAAGGGATTGAAAACAAATAAATTGGAGAATAATCTTATGACTGCCACCTCAAGAATCATCAAAGCTTCTTACCAATGCTTGGATATTATCAACGCTTGGATCTTATAAATGCTTTTCGTCGGTGCTTGGATCTTTACCAATGCTTATTACCATCTACACGACTACGAGATTTCTCTTGGAGATTTGACGCATATGTTGTATTAATTGGATTTAGGATTGGAAAACATCAAGGAGAATAGGGTGGTTTAAATAAACTTTGATCCTTATATCCCTTGTTTCTTAAACCAAGAACCATAGCCACGATACAACCCTCAAAAGCACTAATTGAAGCAAGGTTAACTATGCAAGCGTACTTGGTAAAATTTGTGTTAATCTGACTCCTATGTTTGTTAAATTTTTGCTAACCACTTCGCTTCTTTGAATCTCCATCTCTAATCATCCATTTCTATTCAAACTTTGATTTCAAAACTTGCATGTGCATCAAACATAATTACTTTTCAAAATGTACAATTATCTGCAAATCAGTACTTAGCATCAAGGAGATCTCAAAAATTGGTTTAATCAAAAGCGACTCATTTCAAAAAAATCTCATGCCTAGAGGCAAAGAATCTCAAGAAGCTCTTAACTAAGGGCATATTCAAATGATCATAGGGGTATTATCATCATAACATCCTAATGATTAAGCGGAGTCATTCTAAGATTCAATCAACTTGGATCACATCTCAAAGCAATAATAATCAGGGGAAACTATCCAAGACTCAAATTTTGGGGCAGTGCATATCCAATTCATCTTACAAAATGTAGGGTCCAAGTTCCCCTTCAAGAAACTTCGAGTACAAACTTTTCAATATTCAAATACTTGGGGTAATTCATATTGAATTTATATCATGGAGATCCAAGAGTACATCCTCCAAATTCAGGAGATTGGGGGCATATCTTTCAAAATTTGAACAATGGGGCAGACCACTGCAAGGCTCGATCAATAGGAGATTGATTCATAAAGCAGTTCCTCAAGGGCATAATGTTTCAAAGTTCAAGATAGTAGGGTTATTCACACAATGATCAAATTACTTCCGAAATCATGTCAAGAAGAATCTCTCCAAAACCCTACAAACAAATTGGGGTAAGACAGACCACAAAGGGCCAATCTCTCCTTATACATTCACTATCTCCAGTGAAATTCTCTCCTACACCAGCAATCTTCAAGTTCAAATCGAGTATCGAGAAATCATGTTAGCATAACATCCTACCATTTTGTGATAAGAAACCTTGTTACATAGGCAACCTCTCTGCGGAGCTACATGAATAATTAAACTTTACACTTCACAAACAATACTATATGAATTTAAATACATAAATAAATGAGAATATGATGAGACACAAACATTAGATCACATTCACATGCTATGTATAAAGCAGAAACAAGTCTTACCAATTTATACAAATAAAATCTCACTTTCAATTTGACCCAAAAACTCTACTGAAAATCTTCTAATTCAGGAAAGTGATTTCAAATAACTCTACATAAATCCACATAACTATAATTATTCAACCATGGCAGTGGGGTATATATGTTTTATTTGATTAATTTTGATTAATATCATTGATGGAATTAGCATCCTTAATCATCATTAATTATCAACAACAACTTTAAAGTGTAAAACAAAATATGTTAAATACTAGTAGAATGGAAGACAAATACCAAAGAACAGAACCAAATAGTGTAAGACATTAAAAAACTTGTTGGTTTTTTATGATTTAAATTCAAAGCTTGTTTCAAAAGTTTTCATTTTTTTGGGTTATATGTTCATCAACATCTTGTTCTTGTTTGAAAAATTGAAACTTTCCACACTTTCTCCATTATGGTATAAACAAACTTAACACATTCATTCAATTGATTACATAATTCTCAGTCATTCAATGGCAGAAACAGAAAGGTGGATTCAGTTCATTTAATTACCTAAGTCCTTTGTCATTCATGGCAGAAACAGAATGGCAGAAACAAGAACTCAAACAAGAATGACAGAAGTAAAACAAGATGAAAAAATGCAGAACTAAAACAAGAACTCAAACTTGTGATTCAATGGAAGAAACACATGGAAAACCGAGCCACAAAAGCAAAACCTAGGGGGAACGAACCACAATCATGGGGGAATAATTCACGGAATCCGAAAATATGGCGGAAGAAGATGAAGGGACAACGTGAGTTACCTACGGCGACATTAGTGACAGTGGAATGTTTCTGCTGAAGATGTTGAGTTCTCCTTCTTCACTTTCTCGTGGTTACGCTGTCGCCGAGATGCTGTGAGGGTTTCTCTTTGAGAAGAACGGAAGAGAAAGAGCGAGTGCGAGGATTTTCTGATTAATTTAGGAATTTTAGAAAAAATTTAATCACCTAAGGCAGCGCTTTCTAAAAGCCCTGGCATAGGTATTACCTTTAGCAGCGCTTTGGTCTTTAGTAGCGCTTTTAGAATAATTCCTTTAGCAGCGCTTTTAGAAAACTTGTCTAACATATAACCTTTAGCAGTGCTTTGGTCTTTTGCAGCGCTTTCTAGAATAATGTCTTTAGCAGCTCTTTTAGAAAGCGCTATCAAAAGTAAGCCTTTAGCAGCGCTTATTCTAATTTTTATTTTATTTTTTTAAACTAATATTAACGCTTAGGGAAAAAAAACGCTCCCTATGAATACGGCCTATAGCAGCGCTTATATGAAGCGCTGTCTAAAGTATACCTTTAGCAGCGCTTCTGTTTAAATTTTTTATTTTTTATTTTTCTAAGAACATATAGCAGCACTTTGGGCATAAGCGCTGTCTAAAGTCAATTTTGCAATAGTGTTTACTACCCAAAAATTGATTCACCGATCCACAAATTTCTAATTCTACACTTTGACTTTTACACCATACACAATCTTTCACAATATTTTGGTTTTTGTTTTGGCCGATGATTTTAGTATGAGGCCATCCATATTTTATTTTTAATTTTATCTTCTTTTGATTTGTTATTTGTGTGTTTACTTGATGGTAAATTATTTTATTTAAATTATATTTTCATTAATTTGTTAGGAGACACTTTTTTTCATTGCATACTAATATGCACGGTACACTTTCACTCACTGAAAAACTCTTTTTTCCAAACCTTGAACTTTCACTTCACCATTCACACACTGTAAAATTTCTACAAAATTATGGAGAGATTATGATTTTGAGTTTGGTTCACCATACTTATAAACATATCATAATAAGTTGATATGAAAATATGAGATATCATTATCCATTTTTGTTTGAGTTAATGTTTTCCTAACTTGTACGTGACTGCAATCCATGATTTTTGTTATTAATATTTATTTTTGGAAAATATATTGTGTATCTAATTTAGTTCATAAAAAATAAATTAAATATTTTTTTAACGATTAGTTTATGTGGAAAACATTATGGAGATACTCTAATCTTTGATATTCTATTTCTATTGCTAACTAATAAAATTGTAGAAGATGAAGAAGTCATCGGCACCATACATCAGAACCACTGCGGAATATGCTTTCATCCGGTCATGCTGCCAGAACCACGCGACAACATCACCAGAAACCGTAGATTTGAGCACCCCCTGATATGTCGTAGAAACCGACTCCACGTCCACAAAACCAGGTTTTGTCGTTTGGTATCTTTTCTTCTTCATATTATTGTTGGTTGTTTGGCCTCTTTGTTGAGGTTTGATATTTTTACTCTGCTAATTTGAGGAGGCTGGAAACCGTGAAATTGCTATGCTGTTGTTTTATTTGTTTCAATTGCAAAATATATGTCGCATGTTGCATTTTCCTGGATGTTTATTTACGTTGAAAAGTCAAATATGACTTAGATTTGTTTTATCATCTCATGATCTGAAAAATGTTAAAACAAAATGTATATATATAATGAAGATAATAAGTCACGGTGATATTACATTATTATTCTTAGTTAAAGATAAAGTGGGATATGTTCTTCCTTTTAGTGTCATGGTTTAATTGGGTTTTAATTTTTTAATATAAATAGAAATGCCACTTGCCTGGTTGTTACAATTTGTGTGAAAAGTCAAAGAATTTGTTTCTGATACAATAGATCCAACGCAGCCCCAACTTACCGCTAGTATTTTGTTTTTTGATTTATTATTATTATTATTATTATTATTATTATTATTATTATTATTATTATTATTATTATTATCATTATTATTATTATTATTATTATTATTATTATTATTATTATATTAATGATAAATTAATTAGGTTTTCATTTGAACCTCTTGGGCCTGCACTTTTATTCTTGTATTCTCCCTTTATGTTACACCTCTAGTTATTTAGGTGTGTGTATTAATTAATTATTTTATTTCTTTAATTAAGTTAATTTATTTTGGTAACTAAACAATATAAAAATATGTCATTTAAATATTATATTTAAATAATTCGAAATATGTATATAAATCAAGCTTTTCTTGTAATGAAATAAAACCAATTTTTTTTAATCAAATTAATTTTAGCATTTTTATAAATAATAGAATAGGTGGTTATCGACTTAACGTCGTACTCATTGATTATTCTATTTACAACAACTAATCGACAAATCAAATGAATTGTTTCGCCTAGCGCGATTTAATTCTAAAAAGATCAACTCTTCTTTAATAAACCAAATCAAACTTAAAATAGCTAACCAACGATCAAAATGTTTTTTCACTAACATAATCAAATTCCAAGATATTTTCGGAAAAAGGATTCAGGAGAATTGTTATCAAAATTAACTGCTAACTATGTCTACGATCACTCTTTTACAAAACTCAGACAAGGTTCAAGGATAATTCAAGAGCAATTTTATGCAATCCTATAAAAAAACACTAACCAAACACATACGAACTACGAATTGGGACTCTGATTCCTCATAATAGGATACGTAGGCACACGGTTTAAAAACCAAGGCGAGTCCCCTAACTAATAATTAAAATATACTTTTTTTCCTTTTTTAAATAATAATTAAAATAAAATTAGGCATTAGATAGACAACAAATTTTAGCCAGCACACCGTATTCTAAAATTAGAGAAGGTTCCCCTGAAGTACAAGGGAAGTGAGGGGTGCCTAACATCTTCCCCTTACTTAATTGACTCCCGAACCCTTAACTTAGTTACAACGACTGTCTTATCCATAGAATTAGGGTTTTCCCATTAGGTTCCCGTCCTTAGGACAAATAAATAATGGTGGCGACTTCATTAATTTTCGCAGGTATTACACTTACATGTTCACATATTTGCACATGAAATAAAAAAATCGAGTTTATGTGTCGGTGTTCAATTCTTATGATATTAAAGTGTGTCAAAACTTTACTTTGACTCACTTTTTCACATGTTGCCCACACATTTTCACATGTATGAATTCACAACACTTCAACACATCACAAACTTGATTAATATATGACATAATTCATGACATGCGTTTCATTGTGTATGATTCGCATTGAGCATATACCATTCGCATATGGTATGAAACACTTGCATTTCATTCATTTAAACGTCACAAAATGTACATAAACATGCATTAACATGCATTTTCGCACACTTTTTGATTTCAATTTTCAATCAAACTTGTACATAACTTGTGTTTTGTTTTGTTTTGGATTTTTGATAACATGTAGTGAATTAAAATCCGATTCATCTCACATTTCAAAACCAAACAAAAATCGAATTGGAATTTAATTCAAAACATGAATTTTGTGATTCCGTAAGCATTTTTCAGTGTTTTCATGTATCGAAACTCACTTTTCCTTGAAAGTCCAAAGTAACGGTACATGTCCCCTATGTTTTGGCACGTTGCGGAAACATTTTTGGAGGTTTCAAAACCAAATTTTAAGCATAACATGCCTAAAACATAGTGGTTGCCCCGTCACTTTAAGGTCCGAAAAATCTCACTTCCATTCAGAATTAATTAAAACTGCTTACGTTTTTTAATCCATTGAAGTTTTTGCAAGCAACCATGTGATTCTTAATCGATTTCGAGAAGTAGACTTTTCGCTCCGATTTCGGAAAACCGCCTTCCTATTCTGATTTTTGTGATCTCATTTCACTTCTTACATTCTTAAACTAGTTTATAATCATATTTGCAATCGGTTTTGCATTCAGTACTTTATTTTTAGAACTTGCTTTGTTAATTCTGACACTTTATTTCATGTGCAAGGTACTTTGATCTCTTTTACATGAGATTTGGATTTCTAGCATCCTTATTTTACGCTTGTAGATGTACATGTACATTCTATTGTCTATTTTCTTGAATTGACACCTTCTTGCAGGTTATCTGATCTTGAATGCTTATGAACGCCCATTCTAATGCTTATATGCGTACGAACGCGCATACTATTTGCATATTGTTTGGATTGACACCTTCTTGCAAGTTATCCGATCTTGAATATGTACGAACATGCATTCTAATGCTTATTTGTGTAGGAACGCGTATACTATTTGCATATTATTTGGATTGACACCTTCTTGCAGGTTATCCGTTTGTTTGAATGCATACGAACGCGCATTCCATCGCTTGTGCACATACGTGTATATTCTATTGTCTGCTTGTTTGGTTTTAATCCATTTTTGCAGATGCTTTTGTTTGAATGCGTACGAACGCACATTCCATCGCTTGTACACATACGTGTACATTCTATTGTCTGCTTGATTGGTTTAACTCCATTCTTGTCGGTTCTTTTGTTTGAATGTGTACGAACACGCATTCTATTGCTTGTGCACATACGTGTATATTCTATTCTTTGCTTGTTGGGTTTTACTCCATTCTTGCAGGTGCTTTTGATTTGAATTCGTAAAAACGCGCATTCCTATCTTTGTTTGCATACGAATGCGCATCCTATTGTCTGCTTGTTTGGTTTTACTCTTTTCTTGCAGGTGTATGTGTATCAAATGTGTAAGAACGAACAATCTGATAATTATTTTTGCATACGAATGCGCAATACTTTTTCTGCTTTGTCTGGATCATTATCTTTTGCAGCTTTGTTGTTTCAGATGTGTACGAACGCGCACTCCACATATGCTTTGATGCCTCCGCGCATTTCTCACGGGTTTACTCTTATTGCTTGGCTGCAGTACTTGAAGTTTTTCGAAGAATTTTTTAGCTTGCAGTGTTGTACGAATTTGTTGTCCGTTTGGTATTTCCTACACCATTTTATCGCTTTCTCTTACAACTTTCCTAGATATCTTGAGAAGTATGGTTTTACAACTTTCTTCTGCCATGAAAATTAGGAATAGAGATGCATGATGGGGCTTCCGTAGTTGGAGCATGTTCAAGAAACCCTTTGGTTTATTTAAAGTCCCATTTAGGGAGATTCTGTGTGTTACTTGTGTTTGGTTTGTTTAAAATTCTCATCCGTGCATAGGGAGGTAATTCTCAGTAAGTGTTTACTTTTGTGCTTGCATAAGTCATGAGTGGTTAGGAAACCTAGAGTGGCACCACAAAGCAAAGTCAGGCTTTGATACTTATTGATATATATGATGATGATATGATGGGCACGCGGAAAAGGTACACAATTAACCCCTCATAGTTCTAGTCGGTGTCAGCTCAGCAAACGCAAATCGTGTTGCTTCCTTTTTCGAGTCAAATAATAAAAGTGGCAAGAGTTCCCTATTTTGACTCTCCATGCTTTCTTGGGGTTCACATTTACTGCTAGACTTGCATCACTTGCTCTTCACACTTGACAATTCAAGTCATGTGGTGATACCATTCACGAGAATCAGAATGTGTTGGCTCCTGGTTGCTTCCGGACCTCGGTTTACTGTTCTAGGCTATGGGACTTCCTCCTTTTCCTGCGCTTGTGTGACATTTGTTTGTTTGTGCATTGCTTGTGTGCTTCTACAAAAGCACTTGATTGCTTCATCCCTTTTCATCCCTTGGTTCTACAACCAAGAAGGATATAGGATAACTTTCCCTTAGGACCGCTCGGTTAGGATAGTTCTCGAGCCTAAACATTAGGATATACATCCCTTGCATGTCAACATAGGTAGAGATTCCCTTACATACACAACCTTAGGTCCAATCTTTGCATGACAACATTAGGGCTAGTACTAGATAGTCTCCCTTTTGTTTTGCTTATTTTTGTTGCATCCTTGCATGTAATTAAAACCTAAACTTGATTTCTTTTTGTCTTGAAAACTAAAACACTTAATAAAGGTTCAAAACTCCTTTCTTAAAGGTAAAAACAACCAACCAATGCAAACTCTTTTTCGTCTACGGGCACTTTATTTTGTGTTTAAAACCTTTTTCATTAGTAAAAAACACAAAACCCACAAAAACAAGTTAGCCGAACTACGTCGCTTTGACTTTCCCATTGCCCGAGGGAATACATAGGCATCTTGTCACAGGGCTCGATCGAGCAAAACTTTGTAAAAACTTCTTTCTTTTCCACGTGTTTTATTTATTTTCTTTCTTTCACATGAATTGTAGAGATTAAGCGATAGACAGATATAACACACCCATTAGATAGAAAATAGAAGTGGATACCATAGAGTACTACAGACATGTGAGGGGTTAATCCCTTCCCCTCGCGTAACAGACTCCCGTACCCAGATCTCTCAGTCGTAAGACCATGATTTCTTCCCTCTATGGTTTACTCGATGTTTTCCTTTCTCCTTCGCAAGATAAAAAACCTTCAATGGAGACTTCATTGATATATCCTATCAGTCAATGTTCTGCCAGGTGGTTTCAGCTGGCGACTTCACTAGGGATCGTCTAGACCTCTTATTGGTCCGATCAGGAGTCGATCCTAACTTTTACTTTCTTGTTTATTGGGTGTTTATCTGTATACTTTCCTTATCGCACCATCCTTTCTATGCTTGCATTGCATCCTATGTGACAATTTATGGCTTTCATATATCCTGTACATTGTCTGCTACTGTGCTATGATATTCTGGGTGGGTATTTCAAGAGGTAAAAGGACCATTACCCAGGCCAGAGACATATAAGATAGACAGATGTTCATGTGAAATCCCGCGCTCCTTTGACGCATATGAGGACACATGAAGTACCATATTCAATCGAGGTTCTCCCGATACTACCATTGTTCTGCATCCCTTGTTCATAGGCAACATATTAAACGAAGGATTGTCGACTCTGGATGCCACTTAGGGACCACCTGTTCTGTTTAGAATTACCCGTGAGGTGGTGATGACAAAAATCATTACTACAGGTATTGATGCTGATTTCGTGATATTTGGTTTTGTGTTTTGTGACCTTCGAAATTTTTTGGATGCATGGTATTTTCTGGTGTTACCCTTGATATTCATAGTTGGCCCAATACTCTGACCGTGTTATATGTGACTTGGATCTGTTATCCACATAAAAATGGTTCAATATACAAGATACATGACCTATGTGCATTGCATTCATGTTTTCTTTTTATTTCATTTTTTTCACATGCATATTTGTTTCATTTTCAGGATTGTCTAGCCTTTGAGTCTAGTTGTGGGCCGTTTCTTGGAAGATGGATACTGAAAGGAAGACCAATCATCATCACAATGTGGGTTACAAGTTCTATATGCCATGTCTTGGCGATATTTTTCTGTTGGCCAAGCGATCTACTCCAGAGAGCCTTGATATGTTTGCAAAAGACCATGGAAGAATTCTATCCTGTTTGAAATCTCCTGTTACCGAGTATCAGAAAGATGGGCTTTTGGCTTTGCTTCAATTTATGACCGTGAGTTAAGATGCTTTGTGTTTCCTGATTATCTTTTAGCGTCAACTTTGGAGGAATACTGCGCTACTCTGAATATTCAGATACTGCATCAAGTGCCTTTTTGTTCTGCTATGGAAAAACCTGATGACTCTCAGATGGCCGCTGCCCTTTATTTGGAGAACCTGATGACAATGTCAATGATTTGTGCTTAGTTCCCAATGTGAAAGTTGTAACACCCCAAATTCTACCCGGAAAGTATAAATAAAATCAGAGTATTTTTAATTTTTTATACGATACATGGGATGCCACACTATCATCTTTATTCACTCAAAGTAATTTGAAACATCATGTTTAACTTCTAAAATAATGAACAACTTTTATTTCACAACATCACTTAAGATTCAACTATTACTAACAACAACAAGAGTCAACATATAAACAACATAGACTAAACACCCCCCGAGTGCTACGTATCAGAGCAAGACACCAACTTGAACTAACAACGACTAATCCTTCATTCTTGGATACCTGCACGTTACCAATATAAAGGTAGCGGCGAACAAATAGAAAGGGTGAGATATCGAAAAATATAAGCAAAAGTATGATAACTAATATATTAGATCTAGAATCATACAATGATCACTGCTTCAACCAACTACAACATAACAATCAACAAAACAACATATTAAATAACACCCATTATAATAACTTTTATCATCACCACATAAATCATCACAATTCATCACAATCGTCATAAATCATCATCACCATATAAATCATCACAATTCATCACAATCGTCATAAATCATTATCACCACATAAATCATCACAATTCATCACAATCATCATAAATCATTATCACCACATAAATCATCACAATTCATCACAATCGTCATAAATCATTATAAGACAACACATAACCAATGAACTCAAATAAAAATAATCGACACAATGTGACTCGACTATGTATGCATGTGGTACCAACACATTTTGTTCGTAATTAGGAACATTGGCTAAAGCCCTCGTCATTTTGGCAAAAGCCGTAACACCCCGAATCTACCCAACGTATATTATGCAAATCAGAGTGCCAAAAGTTTTCAACAATATGAGGCGTTACACTCCTAATTCAAACAGTCATCATAAAAAGCATATCATAATGGATACATAGCACATATTAATTTCAAGGAAACAATTCTCAAAGTATTAACTTCAACAATGCAACGGAAAACAATATAAAATCAATTATGCGTTCATCCCCGAGTGCTACGTATCGGGCGGCGCCCATAAGCAACTAAATTCTTTACTCCTCGTTACCTGCACGTTACCAATATAAAGGTAACTGCCAACAAAATAGAAAGGCTGAGATATCTACCAATATAAACAGGTGTGTGATAAATAATATAATAGGATTAAATCATACAAAATTACCATATCAAAAATAACACGTCACAATAAATTCCCACTCAACAACCATATGACACTACTTCATTCGTTAGCAACAACATATAATTACTTCACAATTAACAACGACATGACTTCAAATGAGACTCAACAATGCATATGCATGTGGTACCGGTGGAGTAAACTCCCTTCACTAATTTCCAGTTATCAGAGGCACAAGGCATAAGCCTTCTTCACAAATCAGCCAATACAAGCCTTCACAAATGCAAATGAAATGCGATGCTAACAACATGCAATTAACAACATAAATTCACTTCACAAGGCATATGCCTATCTCACTATTATTACCAATAATCAGAGGTAATTATCGTTACTGAAAATATCCTGCAACTTCACATAAACAACCATATAAAACAACCAATTCATCGCTAATAATTCACAAACAATTTCACAATGTGATACATTCACACAATTTCAACAAAAATAAACAATCATAATCATCTACTAAAATATACAAATCATTCCGACCATTTTTAATTAATTTTGGGCAACTAGTTATATCGCTTAAATTATTAATTCAGTTAATTCGGTATTGCCTTTAAGTACTATTTCTATTACTTCCAGAATTAGATTGCCATTTGCTAACTATACTACTAATATTCCATCTTCCTTGTATTTAACTACAATGCAACTACATTACTTGTACTGTTATTCTTTGACCCTACTACAGTACCATTTTGCTAATCACTCCCACTGCTATTTCCATTAGAATATTTGCTGTCCAAATGCTATCTGCTCATCCTATTATTATTCATATATTAACTGTTTATTCTATTATCCTACACATAAGTATATAGCAGGTACCTATAACAAGTATACTGCATGTGCAAAACAAGGCAGTGGCGCCCATTTGTTTGTTTTCCAGGAGGCGTCTACCTCCTCTTCTTGTGGCTACCGTCCGATCGATCACTGTGTATCACTAATTTCCAACCATTCTTATCCTTCGATTAACACCAGCAACACTAGTATATAAAATTTAATCATTTAATCCACATACGGTCCACACAAACACAGATAATTTCGTATAAATTCATCCCTACATACGATTTATCATAATCCCGTTTAGAAAGTTAGAACCCCACCCCTTACCTTAAATTTGACGGTGGTTATAACTCCGATCGAATTCCTATTTTCCGGTTCCGATTGTGCACTTCCGGTATCCTCTCCTAGCCCTTGTGCCTCCTCCTTCTTAAATTGGTTTTCTTTTTCTCACATACAAACCCTATTCCTATTATTTCTTTCCTTTAAATACTCCTTAATATCATCCTCTATTAATAATTAAATCAATTATTCTACTCTTTTAATAATTCAAATATTATTCTATCATATATTCTATTTGGCCAATTAAATAATACTTCTCTTCTATTTCTCACATTATAATAAAACTCACTAATATTCTAATTAATTAATTTCTACTCATAATAATAATTCTCTAACTAAATTGGTTATTCACTTAATCTTCTTAAATCGACTTATAAATTCGTTAACGTCCCTTATAATTATTCCGATAGTTTCTTCCTCAACTAAATTCCAACAATTAATTCCTCAATACTTCATTTAAATAAATAAATGGTTTTTCGGGTGTTACAAAAGCCCTCGTCATTTTGGCAAAATCCCTCGCCATTTATGCAATGTATGCGACTCGACAAAAGACAACACATGCACACAACAACACATCAACATCGTCATAATCATCAAAATAGCATAAGCCCTCGTCATTTTATTTACCAAACATCGGAGGTAAAACATCGTCATTAACATCATCACATTTTGAATTATGCAAATCATCATCAACAAAATCATGCTTCAAACCGGTGAAAGTGAGAAACGTCTAGAAATAAGCAATTTCCTCAAAACAGGCTGCATGAGCCGACTCATGGGTCCTTAGGTCAGCTTATGAGTGGAAAATTATGTTCTGGCAACACCCGGGAAGGCGCACTCCTTCCCCATGCGTCGACTCATAGCCTATTCCAAAAGTTTCTACTTCTGGACCATCAAAAGTTCTGCACCATCAGAACTTCTGCCCAACAGAACTTCTGCACCATCAAAAGTTCTGCACCATCAGAAGTTCTGCACCATCAAAGCTTCTTCCCAACAGAACTTCTGCACCATCAGAAGTTCTGCACCACTAGAAGTTTTGCCCAACAGAACTTCTGCACCAACAGAAATTCTGGACCATCAGAAGTTCTGCATCATCAGAACTTCAGCCCAATAGAACTTCTGCACCAACAGAAGTTCTGGACCATCAGAAGTTCTGCACCATCAGAACTTCTTCCCAATAAAACTTCTGGACATCAATTCTACCCAACAAAACTAGTCTGCTATTTATTTTTCTATGGCTATTTGTTTGCTACAGACCACATGTATTCATCATACTTAAAAGGCTCCGAAAAGTAATGCCAAAACAACTAGCTAAACCGTCCCCTTACAACTTCATCTCCTTCATTATTTCCTTATTTTTCCAACACTATGTGTTCTAACAGTTCAACCCATAATCAACTTATTTTCCAAAAAATACAACTTTTATCCACCAATAGAACTACACACATAATCACACCAACACAGTACTAGCAACAACAACAATTAACAGACAACAATATTTTCAATACTAATCTATCAATTTCATCACAAAACGTTGAATCTACAGTGAATTTATACACCCTTAATCCCACATAAAAATCATTATACAAATGATTATATAAATCGAACCCCACCCATTACCTATGGATTGGAGAGAGCTCGAAAAACTTGATCAGAAACAACCACTCTCGGACTGCAATTTGAGCTTTTCTCCTCAACTTCTAGCAAACCCTTATTCCCAATTTTCCCTCTTCTTTGTTCTCTCTTGCTACTGTACATGGTGTTCTACTTTCCTTTCTTTTTCTAAGTACAAGTGCTACTGTAAGTGATATCTATTTCCTTTTATAATGCCACTTCCTACTACATGCACTTGTTTTAATATAAAAATCCAACTTCACCACAACCACACACATTACCTACTACTAGGTTCCTTGGTTTATTTTAATAATTAATGGATGGTACACTATAAATTCTAGTCTTGCAACTTAAATTAATTCTTCAACTAACCAAATAAAATTCCAACTTTAATTTAATAATCCAATATTAAATTCTTATAAAATTTAATTAAATAATTAATTAAATTCGGGGATTTACAAAAGTGCCTACTAAATTCAATGTTACAGAGTTTAAGAAGTACAAGGGAAATTTATGTCCTCATTACCATTTGATGATGTATTTGAGAAGGATGTCCACTCACATTGAAGACCAGCGTCTGCTCATTAATTTCTTTCAAGATAGTTTGACCAGTACAACTTTGAGATGGTACATTAATCTAGACAGTAGTGACATCCATACATTCAATGGTTTGGGTGAAGCTTTTGTGAAGCATTACAATTACAATATGTACATGCACCTAACTGTGATCAGCTAAGGGAAATGGTTCAAAAAGATAAAGAATCCTTCAAAAAGTATGCTCATCGACGGCGTGAGCTTGCAGCACAGGTTATACCTCCACTAATTGAGCAAGAAGTAACCAAAGTTTTCCTAAAGACTTTGGGTCTCTTCTATTACAAGAAGACGGTGGCCAGTGCACCTAATGATTTTGCAAAAATGGTGAGCATGGGAGTCCATCTAGAAGAGGTTGTCCGAGAGGGACGATTGTCGAAAGAAGAAGGTTCGAGTGGGGATAAGAATCCATCTTTTGGATTCTCCAAAAGGAAATAAGAAGTTAATGTTGTTGTCCAGGGAAGGAGAACTAGACCTCCTAACAAACGTCCTGAGAACCAACAAGTTGTTGTTGTTACCACTATTGTTGCTACAACTCCAAAAACTATCCCTTATAACAAAGCATCTCACCAAGGGAAAGGCCCAAAGAGAGAACCGTTTGATCCGATTCTGATGACGTATGCGGAGTTGTATCAAGCATTGATTCAGAGGCACTTGGTGCAACCAAGGGCCCCTCCAGCTATTCCAAATCCTTTGCCATGGTATTACAAAGCTGATCAGGCTTGTGCTTACAACCAAGGAGATCTAGGGCACAATGTTGAGAATTGTTATTCATTGAAGTCAGAAGTGAAAAAGATGGTCAGATCAGGTCTTTTGTCTTTCGAAGACATGGGTCAAAATATGCAAGGGAATCCATTGCGCAAACATGGAAATGCTGTGAATATGATTGACGGAGAAATTAGGGTTTATGATGCGAATTCGATCATTGGAGATCTTGTGAAGATGCATGCTGCTCTCTGTAAAATTGGTTATTGCACTCATGATCATGCTGTTTGTAATGTATGCAGCGAGGATGCTCGTGGTTGTGATAAGATAAAGAGTGATCTTCAAGATATGATGAACAGGAACCTAATTCAGATCATCAGGTTGAAGAATGAGCCTGAGGTTGATGTGAATGTTGTTTATGGTCCTCATAGAGAAGAGCAAACCCTTGATGTGAACAAGACTAATGCTAATTTGGTGAATTTTCATGCCGAGTTCAATTTTATTGAAGGGCAAGAGTTGCACCAATATAATGAATGCTCAGTCTATAACATAGATCATCGTGGTTGTGATGTTGTGAAGCGAGATATTCAGTGTCTTCTAGATGAAGGCATTATTCATAATGTAGTAAGCAGGGTTGGTTTCAATAATGGCATCAATATGATTGAAGGATCGTTCGATGAATCTGATGATGAATACATTTCTACTGATGAGTATTTCTCCGCTGATGAGTCTGGTGAAGAAGTAGATGTAAATGTCATTGTGCCACATTTTAATATTCCCACTCCTATGGAAGTGACCTATTACAGTAAGCCTCCAATTACTCCTTTGGTTCTTAGCTTACCTGGACCTGTCCCGTATAGTTCCAACAAGGATGTGCCATACAAATACAATGCCACCATTCTAGAAGGAGATGTTGAGGTTCAAATTCAACCGTTATCTCAAGTACGAAATATTGTTGATGCTAGTCGAATGACCAGAAGTGGTCGTGTATTTGCTCCTTTATTTCCAAAGTTGGCTGATGATGGTAAGAAGATTGTGGAAACTAGTGTTGAACCCAATAAGGTTGAAGGGAGGGCTAGTGGGTAACCCAAGAGAAAGAAATGGATGATTTGTTGAAAATTATCAAGATGAGCGACTATAAGATCGTTGAGAAATTGCGGAAGACACTGTCAAAGATTTCAATCCTGGCTCTGTTGATGAATTCTTCAGCTCACAGAGAGTCCCTAATAAAGGTTTTAGATTAGGCACTTGTTGATCATAATTTGCCTTTGGAAACTTTTAATAGTGTGGTTGGAAATATCACAACTTGCAATAATCTGAGTTTCAGTGATGAAGAGTTGCCCGCTGAAGGAAGGAATCACAACATGGCTTTGCACAATTCCATGAATTGCAGGAATGATGTATTGTCCAACATGCTTATTAATAATGGGTCCGTGTTGAATGTTATTCCCAAAAGTACCCTTTCAAAGCTTAAATATCAAGGTCTGCCGATGCGTCCTAGTGGTATCATTTTGAAGGCGTTTGATGGTTCTCGTAAATCTGTTATTGAGGAATTTGATTTTCCCATTCACATTGGCCCACATCTGTTTCAAATTACCTTCCAAGTGATGGATATATTTCCTACTTATAGCTGTTTGATTGGAAGACCTTAGATTCATGAGGCTGGTGCTATGACTTCGACCCTCCATTAGAAATTGAGGTTTGTCTGTGAAGGTGTTGTGATCATTTTGGAAGGAGAACAAGCTATGTTGGTTTCTCATGTATCCTCCTTTTGCATAGTAGAAGCTAATGAAGCCTCTGTTGGAACTGTCATACCCCAATTTTTGAACTAAGATACCACATCATATCATTCACATATGCATCATTGCATCACTAACTATTCCAACACATGATACATCGTGTGTGCTCATTGAGCCAAATTAGGGTTTTTATAAAAAAATTCATCTGTTCAAGATATGATAAATTAGTGTTTGAGTCTCCACTCACCTCAAATGACCTATCTTCATCAATCATCAACATTTGACTTCAAATTCCCATCATTTCCTCAAGATCTATCTTGAATCGACCAATTAAGGTTTTGATCAAGGATGGTGAATCATTGACTTTTTGCTCAATGAATGACCTAATTGCTTGGAGATTGATATTAAAATCATCAATGCAATATCTTGACCTAATTTCTTGGTTCAAAGCATTCCAAATATCACGATTGAATCTCAGAGAAATTCTGAATCATCTGATGAAAATTCAACTATTCTGAAAAGTCAAAGTTTAACTTTTTGGTCAACTTTTTCAAATCCAAATTTTTCAATCATCAATACATTTCAAATGATCCATCATGATCATCAAAAATCAAAATGTTTGAAAAAGTCAACAAAAAGTCAAGATTTGAAATTTTTTTAACATTTAGAAAATTTTTCAAGTGTTAAAAGCTTGGTTTTTCATCATTTTCATTGTATTTTTCAGCTAGATCCATTTTGATTCAAGAAAAACACAAAGCAAGAAATTTGTAGATCTTGTTACAGGATTTCCAAAATGTCCAAGAACTTGAAAAAACACTTTGTGTAGCTAGGGTTTTTAAATTGAAACTTAAGGCTCCATAACCATATTTTACAAGTCATTTTTCAAGATTATAGGTCATTTTTTTGCATTTTCTTCCTTCTAGAAGCCTTTCATCAAATTAGATAGAATTTGAAAGATAAATATCAGATTAGAGTGACTAAGAGAAGGATAAGATCGAGTTGAAATTTTAACCATGGTTAAAAAAAATTCCATGTGCATTTATGGCAAAAATGTTTTTCTTGCCCTTTAAGGTAAGTTGTTAAATTTCAAGCCAATCCTTGCCATTGCTTGCCAAACTTATTTGCCTATAAATAGAGGTATCTACTTCACTCTCAAAATCACACCAAAGCAACCATAAACTTATTTTCTCATTTTTTTCTTATTTTGCAAGTTTTCTCATTTTCAAAGAGGTTAGAATTCAAACTTCCAAATCTTGAAAGTTCTAACCAAAGGTGTCATCCAAACATATTCTAAACATAATTTAGAAGTTTTTCATCACTTTAAACCATCACAAAATAAGCCAACAATCAGTTTCCTCACAAAAACTCCATTTGTGCAAGTTTTGAGCCTTAACTTGCCAACTTGAAATCCACTCGTGCGTTTTCAGTTCTAATCATTCACAAAGCTTCCATACATCATATAGAACTCATCCAAACCTTAAAATTGGAATTGGTATCGTGCCATTCAATGTTCCTCACTCAAAAACAAGAACACTTCACTTTGACTTGGTCAGGGAGTTTCAATACGTTTCAAAGCAAGTCAAGGGTGGGAATATACTCAGTGACACTCAAGGAAGCTCATAGGATCATTAAACAACATATGGAAACACCCCTCTGCATAATTCGATTTCCACTTTGGAGGAGGTAAGCTTAGAATCTCAAACTCATATATACATGCATCATAAGTGAAATTTTGAATGGCTATCATGTTTCTGCACATGTGAGGATCATTAACCCTCAATCAATTGTCATTTATCTTGCACATACACGATTTCAGATTGATTTGTTAAAATTAGGGTTCTTTGTGTTCATTAGAAAATCAGTGGTCTTTCACTCAAAATCAATGAAATTAAATGATACCACTGTGGTCGTGAACTTAAAACGAGAAAATTTTATGTTTGAAACTTTCCATTTCATTTAGAAACAAAGATTTTGTGAATCAAACAAATCTGGGTTCAAGTTATGTTCTTGGTGCGTTTTTTTTCAAATTCAAAAACTTGTTTTATTACTTAATTAATGATTGTTGTTAAATGACCGGATGAAACAACCACCCTATTGGTAGCTAGCGTACGCTTAAGGCTTTGCTAACTAGATTTCGAATCCCCCTAAGACCTTTTTGTTTTTTAACTTTCCAAAACCTTCATTTTTCCACTATTTTCAAACATTTTCCAAACTAGATTTCAAATATATTTTTATGGAAGCATGTTATTAACAAACCACGCATGTGGCCCAGGTGCTAAATTTTTCACGTTTCAAAGTTAGTTCATGGGTTCAAACCCTTCCAAGACCAAAACCAACTTTTTATCACTTGTTTTCTTCAAACTTTTTATCAAACTTCAACATTTTAAAAAACCAATCAAAATTTCTCATTTTGAGATGACTTTTAGCACAACTGTCATTTATTATATCTATTTTATGATTATGTCAAAAAAGTCCAATAAAATATTTTCTTTTTGATATCTTTTATTAGGTTAAAAATGAGATGTTTTTAATTGTTCTTAATACTTTTCAAAAATGTTTTATTTCCGATTTTAAAACCTAGTCTTTTTCAAAACTTCTAGTGAATATCCTTCAATTCTCAAAATCAGTTTCAAACCTCTCGAAAACATTTCAATAAACTTCCACACCTATTTTCCATGATCGATTCGATTTGAAAATACAAACCGAACTAGGTTTTTCTTCGGATTTCTTTCGAATTCAAAATCAAATTGATCATGGGCCTCCCTCACGGTGTAAGTCCCATACCCCTTTTATGTACATATCTATTTCCTTGTACATATCCACCCTTTTGTTTACATATTCAATTCCTTTGACATATTCAATCATCTTTGTAAATATTCAAGTATAACTAACGTCATTCGTTTGTTTTCATCCGCTTGTTTATACACTGATTCAATTGGTATTAAGAGGAGCATTATTTCCGATGAATTTGATCTTAAACCAATGGGCCTCCCTTATGGTATAAGTCCCAACTCTTTTGTGTATATCCAAGTATACTAGCTTATCTGCTTGTTTAAAACACTTGTTTATATTTTCACACATCATTTATATATATTCAAGTTACACTTGCTTTAATTGCTTGTTTTATACACTTGTTTATATATTTCCTTTATAAACTCCTATGAATGCGCACACACACACACAAACACTTTGTCATATATACTTGTTCATGTTTATTTATGTCATAATAAATAGTATAACAACTAGGTTCCCCATAGCCTCCTCTTGGGCTTTGTACAAGATAACTCACCTGTTGAGTTAGCCTCCCCTTGGGCTTCGTACAAAAGAACTCCCTTGTTGAGTTAGCCTCCTCTTGGGATTTGTACAAAAGAACTCCCTCGTTGAGTTTAGCCTTCTCTTGGGCATCATACAAGAAAGAGATCTGGAAATCTCTAATAGCCTCCTATTGGGCTTCCAATACAAAGAATCACCTTCGCTAGGATATAACCCTAAGAGTATGATTTCCCAGTGAAATCACTCTTGAAACCTAAGAGGATGGTTTCCCGGTGAAATCACTCTTAAGTCCGAGCCAGTCATACCCTATAGCTTCCTCTTGCGCTTCGTACAAGGACCCTTGATGTCCCTCAGAATGCCTCCTCTTGGGCTTACAATACAAGGACCCACAAGCTTCTTAAAAGCATCCCCTTAATCAATAATCAATTTCTCATAGAGGTTTTGACATGTATCATCTCTATGGAAGAAATATGTCATCTATAACATCACATACAAATCAAACTTTTTTCAAATCAATACTTTTTCAAATCAAATAATTTTCAAACAAAACATCTTTAATTGTAACTGGTAACACTTGTACACACAAGAAAAATGCCAAGTGCTTACAATGAAAGATTCAAACATTTTTCAAATATCTTTCTCA
The DNA here is from genome assembly GCA_021764765.1 of Vicia sativa. Lineage (NCBI taxonomy): Eukaryota > Viridiplantae > Streptophyta > Magnoliopsida > Fabales > Fabaceae > Vicia > Vicia sativa. The sequence goes on from CM038793.1 coordinate 105,389,841, forward strand.
ACTTGTAAGTGGTAATGCTTGTACACTCAAGCAAAACACCCAATGCTTACAATGAAAGATTTAATCAATCAACCTTTCAAAAATTTATGTGATGAAATACATTAGATACATTTTTTCATTAATATGACATTTGTCTTTGTCTTTTAATTAAATAACACCTTTGCTTCCACTAACACATAAGTGGGAACTACGATTGCTCTAGCTTTCTTAACCTCCGTTTAAGAATACGTAGGCACAAGGTCTCATCCTTGGCGAGCATACTTCTTTCTCCCTCAAACCAAACAAACCTTAGTTCCCTTAGATCCGAGCTACATATGCTCTGATTCCCACTAGGGGATATGTATGCAGAGGATCCCAATGATCTTTGCGAGCATAATAATAACAAAAATTAGGTTCCCGCCTAACGTACCTTTCTTAAAACCCAAATGAGAAACTCTCCCGAAATAGCATAGCAAATAAAACACACAAACATACAAAATATGCCTAAAAAAGTTCCTATAGAAAACTATAGATATATATAGGGTGCTAATACCTTCGCTTTATATAACCAACCCCCTTACCCTGGTCACTCCCCAATGCGTTGCGTCTAGTTCACATTAGTCGCATCACATATTATATTTAGGGTATTTCAGGTTTCCCCTTTTCCATCTTATTTCTTGTTTGGAAACAATAAAGCTTGGTTCTCGCGACATTTTTGAAATCAAGAAAATCAAAAATAGTAAATCATTTTGAGCTTGAGATTCGAATTTTGATTCGATTCCCTCATTTGTCTATTTTTACCGCGAACAGGAACGTTGTTCCAAGCTTTGTATATTGATAGTGTCCAAAGGATTGAAGACTCTATTGCTTCATTGAAGGATGTCCGTAATGTGGTTCAGAAAGGTTCTAACAATGTTTGGGGACATGTTATTGAGCTAAAGGTGAATAAGAATGGTTTTAGTTTAGGATTTTCCACAAAGATTAGAAGAGAAACGTTGAAGTTAGGACCTGTTGCTGTCAAATATCCAAATGTCTTTCGAAGTGCTGGTTATCCTGATCCTACTGTTCCAGGAGTCAATACCATTGTTGAAGATTAACCTGAGCAGGAAATGCCGAACTTTGTGACGCATGGAACCAAAGTTTGTAATTAGACTGCTATTGACATCCCCACTTGCATTCACATGTCTAAGTAATTCACTTTTGCTTGTTTAAATTTTCAAATAATGATCATTTCACTCTGCCCAAGGTGAAAGTGATGTTGTAAGGGCAATATCTGTTTGTTTTGAAATTTAAGATCATTAATAAAAGTTTGTTTTTCATTCCAAATTGTGTCTTTTATTTTCTAATTTTTCTTGAAAAAATGGTAATTAGAAAAAACCTTTCACAAAAAAAATTAATTGAATTGAATCTGCATAATCACTTGTCATATGTGTCAGTTTCTAAACTCGATCATAAACATGTGTGCAGATTAATTCATAAAACAGTTGAAAACAATGACCTTGTGCCCTCTTACAACTTTTAACATCCTGTATATGTAGCCGAAGAAGAGGAATTTGATGAGATCCCTGAAGAGGTTTCTCGGTTGCTTGTGTGCGAGGAAAACGCCATTCAACCGTACAAAGAGCCGTTGAAAGTCATTAACTTGGGTTCTAAGGAAGATGTGAAAGAAGTCAAGATTAGAGTATTGATACATCTTGAGCTGAAGATTCGTTTGATTGAAATGATGAAAGAATATATGAATATCTTTGCTTGGTTGTATCGAGATATGCTAGGGTTAGATATTGATATTGGGGTTAAGAAGAACTCATCCTGATATGGCGATAGAGATTAAGGAGGAAGTCTTAAAGCAAATTGACGTAGGTTTCCTTGTGACATCAGTCTATCCTCAGTGGATTGCCAATATTGGGCCAGTACCAAAAAAAGATGGAAAAGTCCGCATGTGTGTTGATTACCGAGATCTGAACAAGGTTAGCCCGAAAGATGATTTTCCTTTGCCACGCATTAATATGTTGGTGGACAGTACTGCAAAATGCAAAGTGTTCTCGTTCATGGATGGATTTTCCGGATACAATCAAATTAAGATGGTTCCTGAGGACATGGAAAAAACCAATTTTTATCACACCATGGGGAACATTCTGTTACAGCGTGATGCCCTTCGGGTTGAAGAACACTGGTGCAACGTACCAGAGGGCCATGGAAACCCTATTCCATGATCTGATGCATAATGAAATTGAAGTATATGTTAATGATATGATTGCCATGTCCCAATTTGAGGAAGATCATTTGGAATATTTGTTGAAACTGTTTCACCATTTGAGGAAGTATCGCCTTCGTTTGAATCCTAATAAATATACATTCGGTGTCCAGTCTGGAGAACTGTTGGGTTTCATTGTCAGCCAAAAGGGAATTGAAGTTGATCCTGATAAAGTTAGGGCAATTCAAGAGATGTCGGCACCAAGAACTGAAAAACATGTCAGAGGTTTCCTCAGACGTTTGAATTTCATTTCCAGATTCATTTCCCATATGAATGAAACTTGTGAGCCAATCTTCAAGTTGTTGAGGAAAGATCAAGGTTGCGTGTGGACGGATGATTTCCGAAGGGAATTTGAAAGTATCAAAGAGTATTTTCTTGAGCCTCCTATCCTGCTCCAACCCATCAAACGAAGACCATTGGTTCTATGTCTGACTGTGTTGAAAAGCTCCATGGATTGTATTTTTTGACAGTAAGATGAAACATGAAGGAAAGAATAGGACATTTATTACCTAAGCAAGAAGTTCACCAACTGCGAGTCCCGATATTCTATGTTGGAAAAGACTTCTTGTGCTTTAGCCTGGGACGCGAAGCGTCTGCGAAAATATATGTTGAATCATACTACTTGGTTGATCTCTCGAATGGATTCGATCAAGTACATATTTGAAAAGCATGCTCTTACAGGAAGAATTACTTGTTGGCAGATGTTGTTATATGAGTATGATATCGAATACCGCACCCAAAAGGCTATTAAAAGCAGTGTGCTGGCATAATACCTAGCTCATCATCCGGTTGAGGATAATTAATTCGTTTAAATTGGTTTTCTTGATGAAGATGTGATGTATTTAAAAATGAAAGATTGTGATGAACCTTTACCTGAAGAAGGTCCAGATCCAGAATCCCGATGGGGAATGGTGTTTGATGGAGATGTGAATGCTTGTGGAAAAGGAATTGGTGTTGTGATCATCACTTCTCAATGAGCTCACATTCCTTTCACAGTAAAATTGATGTTTGATTGTACAAATAACATGGAAGAATATAAAGCTTGTATCATGGGTCTTGAAGAAGCCATCGACCTCAAAATCAAAATTCTTGATGTGTATGGTGATTCAGCTTTAGTAATAAATCAGATTAAAGGAGATTGGGAGACTCATCACCTTGGCTTAATCCCTTACAAAGATTATGCAAGGAGGCTGTTGACTTTCTTCGATAAGGTAGAGCTTCACCATATTCCTCAAGATGAAAATCAGATGGAAGATGCCTTGCAACTTTGGCTTCCATGTACAAAGTGAACTAGTGGAATGATGTACCTCAGATCACCATTTAGCGCCTTGAGAGGCCAACCTATATATTCTCCATGGAGGTGGAAAAGGATGATAAACCCTGGTATCATGACATCAAGCACTTCGTGATGACTCGAGAGTATCCGGTTGACGCGACAAGAAAAAATAGAAAGACCTTGCGGAGATTGGCTGGTAGTTTCTTTCTAAATGAAGGTGTGTCATACAAAAGAAATCATGACATGGTCTTGCTCAGATGTGTGGATAGACATGAAGCAGACATGTTGATGCTTGAGGTTCATGAGGGTTCTTTTAGCACCCATGCCAATGGACACTCTATGGCTAAGAAGATGCAAAGGGAAGGATACTATTGGTTGGCAATGGAATCCGATTGTTACAAATTTGTGAAAGAGTGCCATAAGTGTCAGATTTATGCTGATAAAATTCATGTGCCTCATACACTTCTCAATGTTATTTCTTCCCCATGGCCTTTCTCTATGTGGGGTATTGACATGATTGGGATGATTGAACCCAAGGCTTCTAATGGACATCGTTTCATCTTGGTAGCAATTGATTACTTCACCAAATGGGTTAAAGCAGCTTCTTATGCCAATGTTACCAAGAAAGTGGTGGTCCGATTCATCAAGAACAATCTCATTTGTCGGTATGGTATGCCTAGCAAGATCATCACTCACAACGGCTCGAATTTGAATAATAAAATGATGGCGGAACTTTGTGAAGAATTCAAGATTATTCATCATAACTATTCTCCTTATAGACCCAAGATGAATGGGAAAGTTGAAGCTGCAATTAAGAATATCAAGAAGATCATCCAGAAGATGGTCGTCACCTAAAAAGATTGGCATGAAATGCTGCCATTTGCTTTACATGGATATCGCACTTCAATACGCACTTCATGAGGGGCAACCCCTTTCTCTATGGTTTATAGGATGGAAGCACTACTCCCCATTGAATTTGAGATTCCATCTTTGAGTGTGATAATGGAAGTTGAATCATCTGATGCTAAATGGGTACATAATCGATTTTCCAGTTGAATATGATTAAAGAGAAGAGAATGATTGCTTTATGTTGTGACACCACAAATAATTCAATTATTAAATAATTATAATTATAATTATTAATTTAATTAGAAGTTTAATTATTAGTATTTTTGGAATTATTGGAAATTAATTAATTCAAATAGAAGTGAAGTGTTGGTGGTGTGAGGTGTGAAGTGGAGGGTGTGAGGAGTAAAAGACTCTACTCATACTAATTATTCTATTATTATTATTTTAGAATAATAAAAGGGATTAAAAGAAGGAAAACGAGGAAAAGAGAGAAGAGTCGGAACTTTCATCAAACGTACAATTGAGAAGAGGGAGAGGAAAGAGGAAAGACCTAAAGCGTCAGAGACCGAAGAGTTATCATGAGGTAAGGGGTGATTTTATCCAATTATGATGCCTTATGGGTTTTGGGATTTGATTGAATAGTTGAGTATGTTAGGAAACTTGAATTAGAAAACCTGGGTTTGTAGGATTATCCCTAAATGTGTCGAATTGTGTGAAATTGAACCGTTAGTAATGTCATGTAATTATTGGGGATGATAGAATTATGCTATGTGTCATTATGTTGGTGTATGTTGGTTGAATTTTGGTGTTCTTACTGCTATGGTTCGTATGCGATTGAAAAGGAAAAAGTTAGGAAAATCACATACTGTCAAAACTACATTTTTTGTTCTGCAGGTCGCAGGAACCGGTTCCCATGTGGGAGGAACCGGGTTCCTAATACAAAAATCAGGGAGAAGGAATTATGGGTGAGTGGGAACCGGTTACTCCTGGGGAGGAATCGGGTTCCCAATTGAAAAGTTGCAAAAAAATGATTGTTTTTGGTGGGAACCGGTTCCCAGTATGGAGGAACCGAGTTCCCCATAGAAAAATACAGAGGCGTGAGTTCCAGCATAGTGGGGAAGCGGGTTCTCCCCTGGGGGAACCGGTTATCCCTGTAGCTTTTTCAAAAACACTTTAAACTTTGAAAACTTGTAATTTCCAAACCATAAGTCCTTTATAGACGCCGTTTTGGACGTTATTCCTTAAATTAAAAATACTATTTTATAAAATGAAGAAAATACTATTTTATGGAATTTATTTTAAAAAGAGTTGATTCTTTCGATTTTGTAAACGAAGATAATTCTAGAAATGGCGATGAATTGTTTAGGATTGTTCTGACAGGTGGAATGAGGATTCCATGCTTATGTGCTGTTCATATTGTTTATTCATGATTGTGTTGTTATCATGTGATGTTTGTTGGTGTTGGCTATGTACGGAATAATGTTGTGATATCATATTCCGTTATTTGAATGTTGCATGCTTTTGATGTGCATGCATATGCATTCTGGTGGTGTTTAATTCCAATTGTGTGGAATTGGACTTGCAGAGCCAATACCCGTACCCAGTGGTTTAGTGGTGGTGAGGCTAGATTCATATCCCAGTGGTGTATGGGCGAATCGTTGATTAACGATGTGTCCGAGGTGTAAACAGAACCGGGTGTGAATTTAGTTCACGATTGGTACCATATGCATGAAGTCTTGCATTGCATATGGATTATAACATGATAGGATGGTTTCCAGTGTTATAATCTTCTTGTTGTTGTTATTGTGCATAATGAACTGTATGAATTGTGTTGTATACTGAGATCTGATTATGCTAATGAGGGTGAAATAATATAATGAATTGTTCTGTTGCTTTTAGAAACGTATAATGCATTTTATATTTCGATGAAATCTCACCCTTACTTTGATGATTTCTGATTGAAGAATTAGCCGCTTAGGAGCTGGTGAGGATGGCTTTTGAGTTGTGCTATTAGTTTAACCACGTGTCAGTGTCATGCTCTGGTAGTTGTAACACTAGGGAACGATTTTTTAGAGTTATAGCATTAAACTCTGTTTTCTTTTGGTTTATGTTGGAATAATGATGAATTGAATTTTATTCCGGTTTTTGATGGTATTTTCCGCTGTGTAGAACATGTTATTGGTTTTGATTATTTTAATAAAGTTCTTCAGTGAAGCATGACTACTGTTATGATATTTTATGTTTAATTGAATTGTAATGCCCTTCATTGCATGTTATCTCTGATTTAATTATTATTTTTGCGGGGTATTTTAGAAGGGTGTTACAATAGTGGTATCAGAGCATAGTTGATCATTGTGACTAGTGTCTTAGTGTCATTATCCCTTTTGTATGCGACTAGTGCAAGGTAACACTGTTGATACTTGTGTTCTAATGAGGTTGTTTTGTAATGTTACAGAACAATGGCCAGAAGAGGTAACGGAAGAGACGATGCTGCTATTGCTGAAGCTTTGGGAATGCTAGCTAGTGTGCTTGGAGGGAATCAGCTGGGAGCTGGTATTGGTGCTGATAGACAATTGGGGAATTTTCAGTGGAACAATCCTCTACTGTTCAAAGGCACGCATGATCCCGAAGGTGCTCAGAGATGGTTGAAAGAGATTGAGAGGATCTTCAGAGTGATTGACTGTGCTGAAGAGATGAAGGTGAGATATGGTACTCATATACTGGCAGAGCAAGCTGATGACTAATGGGTTGCTACCAGGACTGAGATGGAGCAAGATGGTGTTGCACTAACTTGGGCTGTGTTCAAGAGGGCTTTTCTGAGGAGGTATTTTCCTGAAGATATTCGGGGAAAGAAAGAGATTGAGTTTCTGGAGCTCAAGCAGGGTAATAAGACCGTGAGTGAGTATGCTTCCAAATTCACTGAGTTGGCGAAGTACTATGCTCACTACAACAATGATGTAGATGGAGAATTTTCCAAATGTATCACGTTTGAGAATGGTCTTCGTGATGAGATCAAGCAGGGTATCAGGGTATCCGCAGGTTTTCTGATCTGGTGGATTGCAGAGGATTCTGGAAGAGGATCTTATTAATACTCGAACGAATTCTCGAGGGTATGTTGATCGAAAAGGGAAGCAATAGATGGATCATGGAAAACCTTATGATAGGAATAATCAGAGGTCCGGTGGTTGGAAGAAGCCTAGTGGGGGAGATTCTAATGCTCCTATCAAGTGCTATAGGTGTGGTGAAATGGGACATCGAGCTAATGAATGCAAGAATGATACGAAGAAGTGTTACAACTGTGGGAAACCTGGTCATGTAGCTACTGATTATAGAGCAAGGAAGGTAACTTGTTACAACTATGGTGAGGAGGGTCATACACGTCCGCAGTGTACAAAACCCAAGAAAGAGCAGTCTGGTGGTAAAGTGTTCGCTTTCTCTGGATCAGAGACTAAGCCAGATGATCGGTTGATTAAAGGTACATGTTTTATTAATGGTATACCTTTGATTGCGATTATTGATACTAGAGCGACTCATTCTTTTATTGCTTTGGATTGTGCTAAAAGATTGAATTTGGATATATCTAATATGGATGGAAGTATGGTTATTGACACTCCTGCGTCGGGTTCAGTGACTACTTCATTTGTTTGTAGGAATTGTCCTATTGTGATTTTTGGTAGGGGTTTCAGTATGGATTTAGTGTGCCTACAGTTAAGACAACTTGATATCATCCTTGGAATGAACTGGTTGGAATTCAACCAGGTTCATATCAACTGTTTTGCGAAGACGATTATTTTTCCTAAAAAAGCTAGTGTTGAGGATGTTACTATGTCAGTTAAGCAGATGAATTTAGCGGTTAATGATGGTGATGTGGTGTTTATGTTGTATTCTTCGATGGAAGCGAAAGGAAAAGCTAAGAGTAATGAATTGCCAATGGTGAATGAATTTCCAGAAGTGTTTCCTGAAGTTGTTCATGAATTGCCACCTGAGAGGGAAGTGGAATTTGCTATAGATTTAATTCCTATAACTAGTCCGGTGTCGATGGCGCCTTATCGCATGTCAACATCTGAATTATCTGAATTAAAGAAGTAGTTAGAAGAATTGCTTGAGAAGAAGTTCATTTGTCCGAGTGTTTCGCTGTGGGGTATTCCTGTGTTATTGGTTAAGAAGAAAGAGGGTTCGATGTGACTGTGTGTTGATTATAGGCAATTGAACAAAGTTACAATCAACTAGTTAGGGCTTGTGTGTTCAACAAGATTGATTTGAGGTCTGAATATCATCAGATTCGTGTGAAGATAGAAGATATTCAGAAAACTGCATTTAGAACGAGGTATGGACGTTATGAGTATTCTATTATGCCGTTTGGAGTTACTAATGCACCTGGTGTTTTCATGGAGTATATGAATAGGATATTTCATCCGTATCTTGATAAGTTTATGGTAGTCTTTATTGATGACATCCTGATTAACTCAAAGAATGATGAAGAGCATGCAGAACATCTTAGGATTGTGTTGGAGTTGTTGAAAGAAAAGAAGCTTTATGCGAAGTTGTCCAAGTGTGAATTTTGGTTGAGTGAAGTAAGCTTCCTTGGTCCATGATTTCCAAGAATGGCATTGTTGTTGATCCTACGAAGGTATAAGCAGTATCTCAGTGGGAAGCGCCGAAGAATGCTTCTGAAATCCGTAGTTTTCTTGGTCTTGCAGGTTACTACAAAAAGTTCATTGAAGGATTTTCGAAGTTAGATTTGCCGTTGACTAAGTTGACGAGAAAGTGTCAAATGTTTGTTTGGGATTCTGAATGCGAGAAAGGTTTCCAAGAGTTGAAGGAGAGGTTGACTAGTGCTCCGATTTTGATTTTGCCGAAACTGGCAGAATCTTTTGTTGTGTACTGTGATGCTTCATTGATGGGATTAGGTGGTGTTTTGATGAAAGATAAGTAGGTAGTGGCTTATGCTTCGAGACAGTTGAAGATTCATGAAAGGAATTATCCGACTCATGATTTAGAGCTGGCAGCTGTGGTCTTTGTTTTGAAATTGTGGAGGCATTACTTGTATGGTTCTCGATTTGAGGTATTCAGCAACCATAAGAGTCTGAAGTATCTCTTCGATCAGAAAGAGCTAAACATGAGGCAGAGAAGGTAGTTAGAATTCCTGAAGGATTATGATTTTGGTTTGAATTACCATCCCGGTAAGGCAAACGTGGTTGCAGATGCATTGAGTAGGAAGTCGTTGCATATGTCTATGTTAATGGTGCGTGAATTGGATTTAGTTGAGCAATTCAGAGACTTGAGTTTGTTATGTGAGACTACTTCTGATAGTGTTAAGTTGGGTATGTTGAAGTTGACTAGTGGTATTCTGGAGGAGATTCGAACTGGACATAAATCTGATGTTGGTTTAGTTGAGAAATTGACATTGATTAACCAAGGTCAAGGAGGTGAATTCCGAATTGACGAGAATGGTGTTATGAGATTTGGTGATAGAGTTTGTGTTTCGGATATTACAGAACTTAGGAAGAGTATTTTGGAAGAAGGACATTGTAGTTGATTGAGTATTCATCCTGGTGCTACTAAATTGTATAATGACTTGAAAAAGTTGTTTTGGTGGCCTGGAATGAAGAAGGAAATTGCTGAGTTTGTTTATGCTTGTCTGATTTGTCAAAAGTCGAAGATTGAACATCAGAAACCGTCGGGATTGATGAAACCGTTGTTTGTTCCGAATTGGAAATGGGATGGCATTTCTATGGATTTTGTGTCTGGTCTGCCGAGGACAGCCAAGAATTGTGATTCTATCTGGGTTATTGTTGATCGGTTGACGAAGTCTGCTCATTTTATTCCGATAAGAATGGATTATCTGATGGAGAAGTTGGCTCAGTTGTATGTTGAGAAGATCGTGAGTTTGCACGATATTCCTTCTAGTATTGTGTCGGATAGAGATCTGAGGTTTACTTCAAAGTTTTGGACAGGGTGTCATACCCCAAAATTTTCCCTCTTACATTCCATACATCCATACTCAAGGATTCCTCAAGGGTTGATCAGACAAACCCTCTCCTACACAATCAACCCAAAGTAGGGTTTGGCAATTCACAGATCAAGATAGGTTCTCAACACCTCCAATGATCATCATGCCTCCTCATATGCTTCAAAGAATCTCCATGACAAGATTCAAGCCTCACAGGTCAACTTTCCTCAGACAATTGCTCAGCTGGTTGAAAATCAGTTGTATTGGACAAAAAGTCAACTGTGGTCAACATACAGTCAAACTTCATGATTTTTGGTCAACATCATCATTTTGAAGTAATATTCATCATTTGATCAAGGGTTGATCATGATTCATCAAGAAAACTCAAGATTTGCTCAAAAGTCAAACTTTCCAAATTAGGGTTTTTCAATGAAAAAGTCAACAAAACTTTGACTGAGCATAACTTCTTCATACTTTATCAAAAAAATTTCCACCACCTCTCATTTTTAAGGAAATTCAATTCTTTACAACTTCATGTCTCACAAGCATGTTCAAAAAATGCTTTGTTTGGAAGATATGGATCAAAACATTACAGGTCCTTTTCAAAGTCAACAAAAAGTCAACTTTTTGTAATGAAGTTTTATTGAGCATGGAAACTCCAATTGAGATGAAACCAAAGAGGTTGTTTATAGGACACCTAGAGCTTTCTAAAAGGTCCAATAACACTCAAAAATGTGGAAAATTGAGCAAAATACACCTTGCACAAGTTGGGCATTTTTGAAGAGGTGCACAAAAAGAAATACTTGTCAAAATCCAAAATTTTGCAAATGGGCCTAACTTTTCTTGATTCAAACTTGTTCCTTAGATAATTTGAAACCTCCAAGCCCAAAGCCACGAATTTTATCTTTATTTTTCTATTTAATTTGGATTTATTCATTTAAAAGCCAATTAAATTAAAAAATAAGGTATAAAATCAAAATTAAATGCAAATTGGATTTTTCTCTCATTTATGAGGTCCAAGCAACTCACAAAAGCTGTCAATTTCGAAATTGGCTTTGATTTGGCAACGAATTGATGAAAATTGGATCAAAAAAGAAAGATTTGATTTCATACAAAATCAAATATTTTTTACATTGATTGATCATTATTTGCTCTTGAATTTAGACCTAAATCCATCCATTATAAATATACAATGTATACAACATGAGAAAAAAAGAAAAATTGCTCAAAAGAACCCAAACACAAGTAAAAAAAAACGTGGTATTCAAGGTAGTGGCAACCCTAATTTTGCTTCGATTCTGCCAATTCTAGTCATTCAAACATGTTCCTTGAAGCCTCTTGAATCATTCCAGACCTTTACAACTCTCAAAAACATCAAGAATTGAGAAAACACGATTTCGGTTTGTTAACTTTTTTTCAAAATTGATTTCTGTTATTCATGCATATTTAACGTTTTTTGATTGTTTGTTCATGTTCAACATCGAGTTTGCAAGCTATCTGGGTGGTTTAATTGCATTTTAATGGCCTGAAACGAGAATCACCATTGCTAGGGTTTTCTGGTTCGATTTGGGGTTTCCCTAAATCCGTTAAATTGGACAAAACCAATGCCACCAGTGTGTTTAGAATGTCGTTTGCAATCGATTCATGTATTCATAACTCATTTATATTGCTTGTACGAAGTTTTGAAATATCTTCCTTAGCGTCGAGCAAGACCGACGCTAAGTGTTTAAAAATTCAAATGAAGAAGACGATGTTCTTCGCGCGTGTTCTGGGCAATCAGGGAGCGAGTTTGCTTAAAAGCGTTGTGTTCCAACATCATGACACCAGATGCAGCCTGGCCTAGTGGTGAAGGAGGCGCGTGTTTTCCCTGTGGGCATGAGTTCAAATCCTGGCAAGACCAAATATTTTTACTTCTTTGAAAACTAACTTCTTTTTTCTATTTCTTATTTTTTCTAATATTTTCATGCTATTTTAATTTATCTTTAAATATTTTTATCATGCATTTAAAAAATCACCAAAATATTTTTCTTTTTTGCATTATTATCAGAAAATGTTTATTTAATTTTTAATATTAAAATTAATATTTTTGCATGCAAATTTTAATTAATTGTTAATTAACCATTATATTGACTTTTAATTGCTTTTAATTATCGAAATCGATTCAGAAAATTACCAAAAAATTATCTTATCATCTTATTTTCATTACTAATCTAAAACCTTTTTCTTCATTCAAATATTTCTTTTTACTAACATTTTTTCTCTTATGCAATTTCTCTTGTTTTCCGATTATGTATCTGTTCACAGGTTGTAACATTTCAGACACTTTTTCTCGTTTTCTTTTCAATTATGTAACTGCCTATGGGATGTAATAGTTTAATTAGGAATTTTATTTTCCGTACTCCTATTATGTAACTGCCCCAAAGCCATGTGATAGCGTAGGACTTTATCTTTCCGCACTTTACATTTCCGCAATTTATTTTCCGCACCCTATAAACTGCTTGTAATTAGGCGTGTATGGCAAGATAAAATTGGACATAGATCACTCATAATTGCAAGATAACATATCTGAATTTGACACACTCTTTCACACACGCACCCCTTAGGGTAATTCTCTCTCGTTGCCTTACGAATACAAATGGTCAAGTCCCTCGAACGTAGAGGTATCCTAGCACCATTGCCTACGAAACATATCATCATAGTCCCTTCAATACAAAGATCATAGAATCACGATGTCGCCTACGAACACATGATCTTGACCCTCGATTGTTGCCTACGAAAAGTGACGATCGTCCCTTCGAATGTGCTAGGATACTTCCTACAAGTTGCCTTCTATGACCATCTGATGTCCCTTCGAATGTCCCTTCTACATCCAATGAATGGAGTTACCTATCAACTAATGGTATGGATAGCACTATTCTAAAGGAACGTAAAATAACACGAAAACGACCATTCTGAGTAGGTAATAAGACTTTTAGTTGATTGCTCTATCAAAATGTTTCTCACACCACACACACTTTTGTAAAAGTTCAAATACTTTTCAAAACGAAACATTTCCGAACACTTTGTATACATTCCTATATGAGTCATTACAAAGTCAAAGCGAAAGAGCCAAAGCGTCAGAGACAGAAGAATTATCACGAGGTAAGGGGTGATTTTATCCAATTATGATGTCTTATGGGTTTTGAGATTCGATTTTATCCAATTATGATGCCTTATGGGTTTTGAGATTCGATTGAATAGTTGAGTATGTTAGGAAACACACAGAAAGCAATTTTTAAAGTGAGCTAAGAGCAACTAAGAGCCTGTAGATAACTACGGATGGAAAGGGGTGCTAATACCTTCCCTTTTCATAACCTTCTCCCTTACTCAGAATCTAACGAAGGTCTTTTCCTGTTCTTTTCACCTTCCCTTAATTGGATAAAAGAAAAGTCGGTGGCGACTCTTGCTATCCGCAACATTTGCGATACAAAAATCTCAAAGTCAGTTCACCGTATTACATAGGGTTGTAAGAAGCTTTGGGTAATAAGTTGAGGTTAAGTTCTGCTTATCATCTGTAGACAGATGGTCAAACGGAGAGAACGATTCAGTCGTTAGAGGATTTGTTGCGAGCTTGTGTGTTGGAGAAACGTGGAGCTTGGGTTAGTTACTTACCATTGATTGAGTTTACCTACAACAATAGTTTTCATTCGAGTATCGGTGTGGCTCCATTTGAGGCATTGTATAGTAGGAGGTGTCGAACACCATTGTGTTGGTACGAATCTGGAGAAAGTGCTGTGATTGGACCGGAGATTGTCCAACAGACTTCAGGAAAGATCAAGATGATTCAGGAGAAGATGAGAGCTTCTCAGAGTCGTCAGAAGAGTTATCATGACAAGAGGAGGAAGGACCTCGTGTTTAGTGAAGGAGATCATGTGTTTATGCGAGTTACTTTGATGATTGGTATTGGCCGAGCTTTGAAGTCAAAGAAGTTAACTCTGCGCTTTATTGGTCTGTTTTATATTACGAAGAAGGTAAGAAAAGTTGCTTATCAGATTGCTTTACCGCCGTCGCTTGCGAATTTGCATGATGTATTCCATGTATCTCAGTTGAGGAAGTACATTATTGATCCGTCTCATGAGATTCAAGTAGATGATATCTGGTCGAGATAATTTGTTGTTGATACATTGCTGCGAATTGAGGATCGAAAGTTGAAGCGATTCTTGTGATAAAGAGATAGCTCTGGTGAAAGTAGCTTGGGGAGGAGCGGCAGGTGGAAATGTTACTTGGGAGCTGGAGAACCAGATGAAAGACTCGTATCCCGAACTTTTCGTCCAAGGTATGTTTTCGAGGACGAAAACTCTTTTAGTGGGGGAGAGTTGTGACACCCCAAATAATTCAATTATTAAATAATTAGAATTTTAATTATTAATTTAATTAGAAGTTTAATTATTAGTATTTTTGGAATTATTGGAAATTAATTAATTCAAATAGAAGTGAAGTGTTGGTGGTGTGAGGTGTGAAGTGGAGGGTGTGAGGAGTAAAAGACTCTACTCATACTAATTATTCTATTATTATAATTATTACTTTAGAATAATAAAAAGGAATAAAAGAAGGAAAAAGAGGAACAGAGAGAAGAGCTGGAACTTTCATCATAGGTAGAATTGAGAAGAGGAAGAGGAAATAGGAAAGAGCCAAAGCGTCAGAGACAGAAGAATTATCACGAGGTAAGGGGTGATTTTATCCAATTATGATGTCTTATGGGTTTTGAGATTCAATTTTATCCAATTATGATGCCTTATGGGTTTTGAGATTCGATTGAATAGTTGAGTATGTTAGGAAACACACAGAAAGCAATTTTTAAAGTGAGCTAAGAGAAACTAAGATCCCGTAGATAACTACGGATGGAAAGGGGTGCTAATACCTTCCCTTTTCATAACTTTCTCCCTTACTCAGAATCTAACGAAGGTCTTTTCCTGTTCTTTTCACATTCCCTTAATTGGATAAAAGAAATGTCGGGGGCGACTCTTGCTATCCGCAACATTTGCGATACAAAAATCTCAAAGTCAGTTCACCGTATTACAGAACTGGCGACTCTGCCGGGGAGACACCCTAAAGAGAGAATACCTTAGGGATTTCTAGATCACTTTACTGCTTTCTGTTTGACTTGCTTGCTTTATCTTTCAAGGGTTGCTTGGGTATTATATTGTTGGGGGATCCTACACCCGGATCCAGGTTTCCTTTAGGTAAGTAGCAATAGATCGTCGCGACCGTTAGGCGTATACCGAAACGGTCAACATGATGGCTACGTTAGTGTGACACTTTGGATGTCCTGATACTCTTCATTTCCAAGTTGAGGATAGTATTTGGCTTCTGCGTGGTGTCATCAGCACTAACTAAACTTTTAGAACCTTAATTGACCCATCATGGCCATTAGAAGGTAGTGAGATGGCCTGCTTTGGTGTAGACTAAGGTTGGTTGATACTCGATGCTACGCTCATTAAGATCAGACTTTTGGGATATTTTCGGTCGACCACTTGGTAGTCGTATTGAAATAACGCCACGAAAGATGAATGATATGAGATTCCTAGAACCCGGTTACTATTATAGGACAGGATGAACCAACTCAAACCTTTGGTGGGGTAATCACCTATACCTCATGCAAGCCTTAAACCTAGGCTCATTGTGTGATTTGTTTGTGTGTGCTAAACATGACATCATGACATCATTCGCATTGCATATCATTTCTAACTATTTCAAGGACCTAGGGATTTATCTTTGCTCTGTTTTGTAGGGATTATGGCTTCCAGAAAGACTATCCGAATCAACTTCATGGGTATACCTTCTCAGCTCAAAGAATTGGTTTCAGAAGTTCCCGATCATGCCCAGTTCACCAGAAGACATGGTTATCTGCTTGATTTGGTTATCTCCGGTTTTGAAGAAGATATGATGCATGTCCTATTCCAGTTCTTTGATCCGAAACACCATTGCTTTACATTCCCAGATTATCAGTTGGTTCCTACCTTGGAAGAGTTCTCTAAGCTACTTGGGATACCTATTCTTGACCAAATGCCATTAACCAGTCTAGAAAAGGTTCCTAAGTACGAAGACATCACATCAGCATGGCACCTAAAGTGCTCAGATATTGAAGCCAATTGGGAAACCAGAAGTGGAGTTAAGGGTTTACTTGCCAAGTTTCTGATAACGAAAGCCCGAGAATTCCTCAAAGCTATGAGTTTCCAAGCATTTGAAGACATTGTGGACTTGCTAATTTATGGTTTGGTTCTATTTCCTAACTCAGATCAATTCATAGATGTGAACGCCATCAAGTTATTCCTTACCCGTAATCCTGTACCTACCTTACTTGGAGACATCCTACATTCTCTCCACACTCGTACCATCAAACGACAAGGAACTCTCATGTGTTGCATACCATTACTTTCCAGGTGGTTTATTTCGCACCTTCCTCCGTCAGTATTGAAAAACGAACAAAGGTTGAAGTGGTCTCAAAGACTGATGTCACTCTCTCATTCAGATATCCGTTGGAGCATTTTCTCTCAAAAGGACTTCACATTCATTGAGTGTTATGGAGAATTCCCTAATGTGCCACTCCTTGGCATAAGAGGAGGTATCACTTATAACCCTTCTCTAGCTCTACGTCAGTTTGGTTATGCTCAAAGAGATGGTCCTTATAATATGCTTCTCCAAGATGTTGTGTTCGACTACAACCACGATCTCGAAATTGCGAAGGTTCATACACTTGGGGCATGGTAAAGCGATCCCAAGACTTTGGGGCACCAAACTCCATTCCTTGGGAACCTTACCTCAAATGGGTGCGAGCTCGAGCTCAAAACCTCATGATGCCATTCACGTCATTCTACTAGTAATTATGGAACTGTTGCTATAGGTGTACCTATCTTGTTCTCCATCCGGACATGCGTACTGATTTCGAAGACTTGAAAAGATCCTGGATTCAGCTCAAAGAAGAAAGGGATACATTCGAAGCTCAGCACTATGCAAGCGAGAAGAAGGCACTAGAATTGACCAAGCTACTTCACGAGGAGCGAAACATCAACGCCTACCTCGGCGCCAAGAGGAAGCGCCCATGGGAGACTTAGAGCTCTAGGATGTTTGTTCTTTTGTTTTATTTTTCCGAACTATTTCTTGTACTTAAAAAGAAAAAAAGAGAATAAAAGAAGCTAATAAAGTTTGTTCATGCTTGTTTAACAAATTTAAATTCTTAAGGTCCTTGAAAATATTGCATTGCATTGCATTCACATAAACATCGCATAACATAGCATAATATTGCATAACAGGTACATTGAAGATCAGTTTTCTCATTTTCTCGCTATTTATTTTAGCAGAAATGGCTCTTGAACAGACTGTCAAAGATCTTCAGGCTCAAAATGCTCAGTTCCAAGAAATGTTTACCAGCTTGGTCCAAGGCCAAGAAGATCTGAAGAAGCTCATCAACAGAAAGAAGAGGGTTGTTGGTGTTCTCAACATGGGCAGACGTTACAAAGGAGGTCCTAAGGTGGTCAGCCGGATAGAGCTCTCAGAGAGTGTCAAGACTGAGGGAAGTGTCAAGGGCAACGAAGATGACCAACGTGAGCCTGAGAAGAAGGAAGAAGAATATGAGAATGACCAGTACTCTGATGAAGATGACAAGTTCAAGCAACTTGAAGACCGTCTGAATGCTGTGGAAAATCTGAAAATGTCCGGGCTGAATTTTGATGATCTGAGTCTTGTTCCTGGTGTGGTGATTCCTCACAAATTCAAGGTTCCTACTTTTGCCAAGTATGATGGCATTTCTTGCCCAAAGCTGCATCTGAAGTCCTATGTTCAGAACATCAATCCCCACACTGATGACAGAAAGCTATGGATGCATTATTTTCAAGAGAGTTTGTCCGGAACTCAGTTGGAATGGTATTATCAGCTAGAGAGTGACTATATCCGTACTTGGGTGACTTAGCGGATGCTTTCTACAAGCGATATGAGTACAATCTTGAATTGGCACCCGCATGCAACTACAGAGCATGTCTATGGGTCGTGATGAGAAGTTCAAAGGTATGCTCGAAATGGAGAGATCTAGCGAGTTCAACCACCCTTGTCCAATAGGGAGTTGGTTGATATGTTTATGGGGACAGCAGACCCATTCTTTAATCATCGATTGAAATTCTTCACAGTTCACCGGTGATATTGAGAGAAGCATTGAATGGTATCAAGAGTGGAAAGATTCAAGCAGTTCATCGTCAAATCTTTGTGAAGAGATCTTTTGGTGGTAAGAAAGAAGTCAATCTTGTGTATGGTCGAAAAGCCGAGCCAAGACCGACCGTGCTCAATCTGTGGGGCGTTGTGATCTCCATCCTACCTCGGTGAACGCGAGAATGCACCACGAAGCAGTTCGAAGATCAACATGCCATTGTGCGCCTTGCAACACATGTTGAAAGCAGTGATTACCTTGAGGATCCTCCTCAAAACATCAACACTTCCTCTCCAGATACAATCCTAATGCAGAGTGTCCAACAGCCTAGGGCATAGCACTGATGATTGTTGGGCTCTGAAGAATAAGATTCAAGATATTGAAGCTAAACAGATTGAGTTTGATCCTCCTGTTGAGACTCTGAATGTGATCAACGCGCCTATGCCTAATCATGACAAGAGTGCCAATGCCATTGACAAGAATGCTTATGTTTTCAATATAGATGACCACCTCCTCGATGATTAGAGGAATTTCTGCAGCGGTGTCAATCAGGGATGAAGAATTGTCGTTGGTGCCCATCGCACAGCGGTTGTGTTTGAGAAGGCGTATTGGTGCATGATGGATAACCGTGAAGTGCTATTCCTGAAACCACCTATGGAGAATCTGTGTGAAGACATGTCTAAGAAACTGAAGATCGAAGATGTGAGCGAAGCCAAACCATCTGCATGGGATACCTTGGGACAGCCAAGTGGATGGTTTGACTACATGGTGAAGTATACTGTTCCTGAAAGCTACAAGATTCCTATTGAAGATGTCAAAGCAACCGGATGGGGAGACGATTTTCCAGAAGACTATGCTGATGTTAACACAATAAGGATTTCCTCTGCTGATCCTGTGCCTAGAGTGGCACCTCTCATCATTACTTCTCCCGGACCAGTTCCCTATTCCTCTGACAAAGCTATCCCTTGGAATTATGGAGCTGATGTTTACTATCATGGCGTCAAACAAGACCCTCTGACCATTGAGGATCTTACAGTTGAAGCTACCATTCCTGACATTGATAACATCACCGGATCAAGCAAGGTGACCAGAACCGAAAGAGTGTTCTCTCCAGATATCTCTCCTCCAAAAGACATTGCGATTCCAACTCGCATTCCAGCTATTGAACGAGTTCCCGAGACTAGAGGGAAAGAACCAGTGACTCATCCTGCTCAGACAGAAGTACCAAAGGAAGTTGCTATAGACGCCTCCAGACGAGAAATGGAGGAAATTCTGAAGATCATCAAGAAGAGTAACTACAATGTTGTGGAACAGTTGGGACAAACTCCGTCCAAGATCTCCATGCTTGCTCTGCTCTTGTGCTCTGAGGCTCATGCTAAGGCCTTGGTGAAGTTTATGAAGAATGCTCACATACCGCAAGACACTACTACTGATCAATTTGAAGTTTGTATTGCTAGCCTGGCTGCCAACAACGGCCTAGGCTTCTCTGATGCTGATTTGACTTCTGCCAGAAGGAAACACAACAAAGCCTTGCACATCTCTATGGAATGCAAGGCGTTACAACTCTCATGTTTTGGTGAACCGATTACGCTCGAATATCCTACCGAAGAGTGCTTTTGATCGACTTGATGTTGAAGGATTGGTCCTAAAGCCCAGTGACATTATTGTGAGAGCTTTTGATGGTTCTAAATGAACAGTGCTTGGAGAGCTCATTCTGCCAGTCAAGGTCGGTTCCCAGACTTTCGACTCCACTTTCTTTGTCATGGACATCCGTCCCACTTCTCTTACTTGGGCCCTTAGATACATGGGGCTATTACCTCTACCTTGCATGAAGTACCGGTGAAGGGAAGGTTGTTACGATATGTGGTGAAGGAATACATGGTCGGTCATCTGCGATCATTCCGATACCTTGAGATGGAAGGTGAATTCTTTGAGACTCCTGTCAAGCTTTGAAGCAATCCCAGTCATGCACTTGACTCTCCTGTCCTCTGAGTTACACCGGCTCCCTAGGATGTCCTCTACGAAGATGCTCAGCGGCGGTTGAAGAAGGAGGTAATACTATTGGGGTCAACTCCCGATCTCCCTTTCGTCGACAAGGCTGGTTTAGGCTTCACCATCAAAGGCGGAAGATGATACGCCGCGAACGTGCCGGCCAACTTCCTTTCCGCATCAGTCAGAATGGAGTTCATGCTATAGAAGACAACAACAACGACTTCGACATTAGCAACTGGATCTTCCCAACTCCAGACAACGGACTCAGCAATTGGAAGACTGAAGACGTCATACCAATCTCCTTTAGATTGGAGTAATTGCTTTTGTTTTCTGTTTTGCTTTTCGTTTTTCTATGCTTTGAACAATAAACTTTAAAGCCTAGTGCCTTGCCCGGGGCACCATGACTCGTTTGTGAGGGTTATTATCTGTCATTTTCATATTTTCATTCAATAAAATCGTTGGAATTTTTGCATTTAATTCTTTCTTTTTACTTTATCAACCCTTCAAAAAGCTATGTGTTTCTTACACACACCCACGTGATACACTGCAGAATCACTCCGAATCTCGTTGATAACAGCTATGCTATTGCTAAATATGACTTGATAATCCGATCTACCAAGCGAAGGTGGGGAAGATTGTGAAGTGCCGGAGAACTTGTCGATTTTCAAGAAGAGCGAGTTATCTGACCACGAAGAGCCGATTGAGGTTGTGAATCAGAGTGCGGATGAAGGCGAAAAGCAGATCAAGATAGGAGTAGGTCTTAAGGACAGTGTCAAGGAAAGATTGGTTCAGATGTTACGAGACTATATTGAGGTTTTTGCTTGGTCCTACGAAGACATGCCAGGTCTAAACATTGATATTGTGGTACACTGGTTACCAACAAAAGAAGGTTTTCTTCCAGTAAAACAGAAGGTCCGTCGTATGCGTCCTAAGATGTCAGAGAAGATCAAAGCCGAAGTTATGAAGCAGTTCAACACCGGTTTCCTAGCCGTTACTTCTTATCCACAGTGGGTTGCAAATGTAATGCCCGTACATAAGAAGGATGGCAAAGTACGAATGTGTGTAGATTACAAAGATCTGAACAAAGCGAGTCCGAAAGACGATTTTCCACTCCCTCATATTGATGTTCTGGTTGACAACACCGCCCAACACAAAGTTTTCTCCTTCATGGATGGTTTCTCTGGTTATAATCAGATCAAAATGGCTCCTGAAGACATGGAGAAGACGACTTTCGTTACACAGTGGGGCACTTTCTGCTACAAAGTTATGCCGTTCGGACTGAAGAACGCAGGCGCCACTTATCAGCGTGCCATGGTGGCATTATTTCATGACATGATTCATCACGAGATAGAGGTCTACGTCGACGACATGATAGCTCGGTCAAAGACTGAAGAAGAACATCTCGATCATTTGCGAAAATTATTTGACAGACCCAAGAAGTACAGACTAAGACTCAATCCCAATAAGTGCACCTTTGGAGTCAGATCCGGTAAACTCCTAGGGTTTGTTGTTAGTGGTAAAGGTATTGAAGTTGACCCCGCCAAGGTTAAAGCTATTCAAGAAATGCCAGCTCCCCGCACCGAGAAGGAAGTCAGAGGTTTCTTGGGACGTTTGAAATACATTGCCCGATTCATTGCACATCTAACTGCCACTTGTGAGCCAATCTTCAAGTTGCTAACGAAAGATCAAGTAGTGGAATGGAACGACGATTGCCAGATCGCTTTTGACAAAATTAAGGAGTACTTACAGAATCCTCCTATCCTGATGCCACCCGTCGAAGGAAGACCTTTTATCATGTACTTGCGATGTTAGAGAATTCAATGGGGTGTGTGTTGGGGCAACATGGCGAGTGCAGTCGAAAAGAGTATGCAATATACTACCTTAGCAAAAGTTTACCGATTGTGAAGCAGGATACTCACACTTCGAGAAAACTTGCAGCGCTTTGGCTTTTGCTTTCCGACTAAGGCGATATATGTTGACTCACACTTGTTGATCTCCAAGATGGATCCGATAAAATACATATTTGAGAAACCATCTTTCTTGGTAGAATAGCAAGATGGCAAATGATCTTGACCGATGACATCGGTATACTTCTCGAGCGATCAAAGGAAGTGTAGTAGCGATCATTTGGCTCATCAAGCCGTGGATGACTATCGATCTATGCGTTTGAGTTTCAGACGAAGATGTTTTGTTAGTTCTTGATTGCGAAGAACGGGACGGACGAAGGACACGAACAAGGATCCCGATGGACTATGGTCTTTGATGGAGCCTCAACGCACTTAGCAATGGCATTGGCACCATCATTACATCCCTACAAGCGGACACCGCCTTTCACCGGACTTTGCTTGGTTGTCACGAACAACATGGCGAATCTGACGTGTATCATGGGTATCAAAGCTGCTATTGACTTAAGAATCAAGTTCTTGCAAGTGTACGAAGACTTAGCTTTAGTGATCAGTCAGATTAAGGGCGAGTGAGATGCGAAGCATCCGAATCTCATTCCGTATCGAGAGCATGTTATGAGCCTGATCCCCTACTTCGAAGAGATTACTTTCAATCACATTCCAAGAGAAGAGAATCAGTTGGCAGACGCATTGGCTACTATGTCGTCTATGTTCAAGGTTAGATGGGATAACGAGGCTCCCCAGATCATCATTGAAAAGTGTGACGAACCAGCATACTGTTGTGAACTCGATACAGAAGAGAAACCTTGGTTCTACGATGTGAAGAGATATCTTGAGACTCAGGAATATCCCGCAGGGGCATCTGTCAACGACAAGAAGTTCTTGAGAAGATTTGCATCCAAATTCTTCCTCAGCAACGACATCTTATACAAGCGCAACCACGACCTGTGCTTAATTCGATGTGTAGACCAAAAAGCTACGAGACGTATCATGGAAGAGTTACACGAAGGCACATTCGGTACCCACTCCAGTGGACATACTATGGCTAAGAAGATTCTGAGGACAGGTTACTATTGGTCCACCATGGAATTTGATTGTCACCGCTATGCTCGTTCTTGTCACAAATGCCAGATATATGCAGACAAAGTGCACGTACCTCCGGTACCATTGAATGTTCTTACCACTCCTTGGCCTTTTGCAATGTGGGGCATTGACATGATTGGAGAAATCAAGCCCACCGCTTCCAACGGACATCGTTTCATCCTTGTGGCAATTGATTATTTCACCAAGTGGGTAGAGGCAGCCTCGTTCGCATCTGTTACCAAGAATGTTGTGGTTCGATTCATCAAGCATAATCTTATCTGTCGGTATGGAACTCCCGAAAGGATTATCACAGATAATGGCTCTAATCTCAACAACAAAATGATCATCGAACTTTGCACGCAGTTCAAGATCACGCATCACAATTCGTCTCCATATCGGCCTAAGATGAATGGCACAGTGGAAGCCGCCAATAAGAATATCAAGAAGATCATACAGAAGATGACAGTGACCTACAAGGATTGGCACGAGATGTTACCATTTGCTCTTCATGGTTATCGCTCTGATCGAACATCTGAGGGCAACCCCCTTCTCTCTTGTATACGGTATAGAAGCAGTCTTACCCATTGAGGTTCAGATACCCTCAACCAGAGTCCTCCAGGACGCAGAGCTAGGTGAAGATGATTGGATCCAGACTCGCCTCGACCAGATCAACCTGATTGATGAGAAACGACTCGCGTCCATCTGCCATGAACAGATCTATCAGAAGCGAATGATCAGAGCATTCAACAAGAAAGTCAAGCACCGAGTCTACCAAGTCGGTGATGTAGTAGTCAAGCGCATCATTCTTCCACAAGGTGATCCTAGGCGCAAATGGACTCCCACCTATGAGGGACCATTTGTAGTCAAAACAGTATTTTCCGGCGGAGCTATGATACTTAGCACCATGGATGGCGAAGACTTCCCACACCCTGTGAACGCAGACATAGTCAAAAAATACTACGCATAAACGAGAACCGCTAGGTCGAGTGACCTAGGAAAAAATAAGGGCATCCTGGCGAACCAAAAGGTTCGGGCCAAAGTTAAGGAAATATAAAAAAAATGTGTACACCCGGCAAGTCGAAAACCTGAAAAGGCGGCTTGGGCAAAAAAAGGGTATCCCGGTAGACTGAAAATTCGAAAGGGGCGGTCTAGGCAAAAGTTAGGGATTTAAGCGTACGACTATGTCTCGTCCAGATCACCTACCTATAGACTACTATCAGCATTCAATATTCAAATGGCGAAAATCAATTCACTCACTTTCTACTGACAGCAAGGAGATGAGTACTAGCCAATATAGCTTTTTATTTTTTCTGTGTACAAACGGCTTGGCCATACGCCACCCTTTTAAATTAATATAAGTTCTTTCTTTTCACAAAGTGTTTGTTTTGTTGTTTTTGCATAAAGTCCAACGATTGCTTTGAATGAGTATATGCATTTGACAATAAAAATCTGTTTACAAACATACGAAAAACAGACATACAAAAGTATTTACTACAGGCTCTAGGAATTGAGATGACGACGAAGGTCACCAGTGCATTCCCCTGCAGAGTACAAATCCTCGCTGAGCCTTCGTTTATCACAAATCTTCCCCAGCAAAGTACATACCTCTTTTTACACTAAATCTCCAGTAGAGGTATTCATCCCCAGTAGAATATCTCTCATTTCCCCGGCAAATGCAATATCCCGACTCGAGACTTGGTCAGATAGTGCATCGGAGGAATCAAGGTCATCTATTCTTATTCCAAACAAGGGTTTCCACGGTTCCATCCCCAAGCAGAACGTTCGCATCTTCTTCAAGATGGATATGTTTTGAAACACCGACATCTATCATTCATACATTATTCATTAAAAATTATAACTTGTGCATATATCCTTCATACGCATTACATGCATCATAATCTGCATCAGTCTAACTATATCCTATCAAAGTTTCTCTTTTTTCTCCAAACAGGTGAAAAGCGCTTCTAAACGACAGGTCCAGGATTAATACCCGAAGCTTGACGGGAAACCCTATCCAAACGACCGCCCCCGGTTGTCCTCCGACAACAGATACAGGATTAATACCCGAAACCAGATGGGAAACCTTATCCGAACGACTACTTGAGTTGTCTTCCGACAACAGGCATTGGATCAACACCCGAGGCACAACAGGGAAGCTATCCTCACTATGCCTATTATCCCCTCAGAGTAATCAAAATGACAGATTGATTCCAACACTCTCTTATTATCAACCGCAACTACAGAGTCTGGCGTACGACTCAGTTGCCTTGGATGGCATCTTAAGCCCATCTCCGACTATTTGTCGACATTTCTCCATTTTCAGAATGCTGCATATTTGGTTAAAAAACCAATACAAACCAATAACTTCATTCAAAGACGAGCGCGGAGTCTAGCGTACGACTCTCTTCGGATGGCATCTTAAGCCCATCTCCTATACTTTCAGGAACATCTACAGAGCCTAGCGTACGGCTCATTCCTCAGCACCAATCTCTCTGGATGGCATCTTAAGCCCATCTCCGACGTTCTCCCTATCCAGGCGATGTTCTCGAGTCTAACGTACGAATCATTCCCCAGTGAAGTCTCCAGCTTCTCCAAGCGGCGTCTATAAGCCCTTTCCCTTACATCAACAATCGACGGCGAGTGCAAATTTTCAGGTGTACTCGAGTGTTCAATCATCTTCTACCTCCAGGTTACGAAAGACAAGCATGTCAATCTAGCCCTTCTAGTACAAGAATATTGAATAGGGGCAGCTATCATACCCCAAAATTTTCCCTCTTACATTCCATACATCCATACTCAAGGATTCCTCAAGGGTTGATCAGACAAACCCTCTCCTACACAATCAACCCAAACTAGGGTTTGGCAATTCACAGATCAAGATAGGTTCTCAACACCTCCAATGATCATCATGCCTCCTCATGTGCTTCAAAGAATCTCTATGACAAGATTCAAGCCTCACAGATCAACTTTCCTCAGACCATTGCTCAGATGGTTGAAAATTAGTTGTATTGGACAAAAAGTCAACTGTGGTCAACATACAGTCAAACTTCACGATTTTTGGTCAACATCCTCATTTTGAAGTAATATTCATCATTTGATCAAGGGTTGATCATGATTCATCAAGAAAACTCAAGATTTGCTCAAAAGTCAAACTTTCCAAATTAGGGTTTTTCAATGAAAAAGTCAACTGAACTTTGACTGAGCATAACTTCTTCATACTTTATCAAAAATTTTTCCACCACCTCTCATTTTGGAGGAAATTCAATTCTCTACAACTTCATGTCTCACAAGCATGTTCAAATAATGCTTCATTTGGAAGATATGGATCAAAACATTACAGGTCCTTTTCAAAGTCTACAAAAAGTCAACTTTTTGTAATGAAGTTTTATTGAGAATGGAAACTCTAATTGAGATGAAACCAAATAGGTTGTTTAGAGGACACCTAGAGCTTTCTAAAAAGTCCACGAACACTCACAAATGTGGAAAATTGAGCAAAATACACCTTGCACAAGTTGGGCATTTTTGAAGAGGTGCACAAAAAGAAATACTTGTCAAAATCCAAAATTTTGCAAATGGGTGTTGCACCCCAAAATTCGCCCTCTTCATTTTGTTATTAAAAAAATGGCTAACACTTAATCATTAGGTGCATCGCATACATATCATGCATGCATTGATCATGGGTTCGACAGTTTCTAAATTGTGTGAGCCTGTGCAATTCTGAGGAAGAGGTTTGGTTCCAAAATATGAGTATCTGAGGTTCTGTTATTTCGAGCGACATCTCAATACGCAAGATATGTGTGTTCAGAAGCTTCTGATTATCTCGCGAATTGAGGGTTTGGTGTTTTGATCGCCTATCAGGAGGATATTGATTACAGTTTCGAGCTATAGTGTATGGTGATCGAATATTTGAGCCCAAATTGATTCTACGGTCTTCTGTAAGTGGTGAAGTGTCGGTATACGACTTATCGATCCGCGCGATTCATCAAAAAATCAAGGACAGACAGATAAAATGATATTTGAGTGCATGTATCAAAAAGTCAACAAAAAGTCAAAGTTTGACCGGGTGAAATTTTTGGTCAAAATTATGGTCAAAAGTCGACATTAGAGAAAATGCGATCATTTGTTGAGAAAAGTCGGAAGAAACGGGTGAAAATGAGGTTTCTTGCATTTTAAGTAATTTTAGACTTAGAAATTTTTTCTAAGTTTAAGGTACTTTGTGTTCACGGAGCCATGGTGTCGCATCTGTATCTTGCCCATCTGTGGTCAGAAGTTTGTGAATTGATAGTTGTTGGAAAGAGCGCATTTCGTACTCCGACTTTTTCCTTGTGATGATTTTTCTAGAAATGCCCGGATTTCGAGTTATAAAGCTCCGAAGTTTGAAGTTTAGAATTTTTGAAGTTTACACTTAGTAAAATTTTAAGTGTTTTTTAAGGTGTTCAAGTGCTCGACTTCGGAGACATTTTACACGTGTTTCGAGGCGTCGATTCGAGTCAAGTTCAAAACCAAAGTTGTTCATTTAGTGGCAATCTACAACTTTGCTGAAGAAATCGAATCCATTTGGGAATCGGATCAAAAATTACGGAGCTCGGAAGATACGGTTTATCATTTCTCAAAATTCAACACTTAGAAATATTTTGAAGTGTTTGTTTCTATGCTCAAGCTGACAGTTTCAGGGTCGATTTTATCATAGTTCAGCGCTCCGAATCAAAAAATATTCAACTGGAAAGTTGTTCATCTCACGGCAATCTATAACTTTGTTGAAGGAGTCGAATTCATTCGGGACTCGAACCGGAAGTTATAAATCTCGGAAAATAAGAATTCATTATGTTTGTAAGATTCGAATGGTTGTTGTGCGCATGTTCAGGGCTGTTTTTGTCATTGATTCGGTCATCGCACGGAAAAACTCCGAACATGAAAGTTGGAGTTCTTGATTCCATCTACAAGTTCCGTTTAGAAACTTTTTCGTTTCGGACGACGGAGCGGAAAATACGGAACGCCGTAATCGATGACTTGAAGTTGGAAAATTGCTACATGTAATGTGCAAAACTTGCCCAGCCAGGCCAGGCATTTCATCGAACAGTCTCATGTCAAACTTCAAACACTTTTTATTCGGTGATAAGGGCTTCGTATGGATTTTTGTCGAACTATAAAGTTGTTGTATCACACGCGAACTTTCCAATGGTGTCGAATTCAAGTCATTTGGTCGAGTATCGGAAGAGTTATAGATCCGTAAAGTGGGGTACATGGATTGATGTATTAAACTTGACACTTAGGAAAAAAATTTCAAACATTCAAAACAACTTATGTCGTCCTAACTTCGAAGCTAAATACGGCGAGCTTGTGATCAATTCTTCATCGGGAACTCAACAACAAAGTTGTTCTGCCACATGCCTTCTTTCCAATGACACCGAGTTTGCATTATTTCGTCATGTATCGAAAGAGTTATAGGATCACAAACTTGACACTTGGCCATGATTTGAACTCGTGATCATTTGGCAAGAGTTGTGTTGGCACGCGTTTACTTTATAACTCACGATGTGAGACCACACTTCACGGTTCACTTTCATTTTCCTCTTTTCACCCTTCCATCACCTTTTTTTATTAATTTTTTTCCAACAATTCTCTAACAACACCAAAAACGCAAAATTCTCATTCGGGTCAAGTGAAGTCTTTTCGAACAATTCAATGGCATCCAAATCATAGAAGAAAGCCAATCTCTTAGATCATCACTCCACCAAGCACATTCTCGATGAATCTATTTCTGAGGTGGTTAAGGAACGTGGGTATTCTGAAGGCGTGAGATTGAGCAATGTGAGGCTGTTGATTGGGTCTATTATTATGGTCATTGCTCTGTTTGCTCAGTTTTACAAGAAGAAGTTTCTTGAGAATAGGGATTTTCTTCTTGCCTGCATCGCCTTGTATGTGATTTTCAACGGGTTGTTGCAGCTGATCATATATACTATGGAGAAGAACACCGTTCTGTTAAGAAATATAACCAACTTTATTTTCTCACACTCCATCGCCGATTTTTATTTTCCTTCTAACATCCACCATATCTAACAAAATCATAACAGAGTCCTCCATAACAACCTCAACCGTAACCTTCATCCATGGACCACCACTATTCTTTTCTCTCACCAGTGCAACGCTGCTCTTTTTCGGTTACTCTTTCTTCTCTCTAACTCCCACACATCTCCGTCGAGATCTTTCTATCGTCGTCGAGGAGTTAAAATTCTTTCTCACTTTTGAGAAAGGATCGATATCGAAGGTTATCATTACGGTATCCTCATCAACGTCTCGGTCAGAATGCTACAATTTTCTTCCCCGTTCGAAATTGATCAAAATTTTGTTTGAATCTCTGTATAAGCGTTCGTTTTGGTGAATGGAGTAAGTTTGTGGATATTTAAACACCAGATCTGGATTTCTCTCGCAATTCCGAGCGAGGGTATGGTGATTGTCGTGCGCGTTTTCGTCGAGGTTGACGTTTTCCGGCAGCCGTTGCAGTGAAGAAGATGATCGGAAAATGGCAGATTCCGGCGAGGTTTTGTTTTTTTCTTCTCTCGTGAACCCCATACGTGTCTGCTTCATATTGGATCATGCAATTTCTCCCTCCGCCAATCAGGTTACGCCACTTGTCATCTCATGTTTATAATAAAAAAAAAATCTGAGTTTTATTTGACTGTGACCAATTGATATATATATGTATAACATGAAATAAACGTAACATACCATATAAAAAATAAAATGTGACATTTAATATTAAATAAATCTGAATAAAAAATATAATAATAATAATTTTGTTTTGGACAAAAAAAAAGGAAACTGGACTGAATGAAAAACAATTGGACTTAGACTAAAGAGAAAAACTGAAATGGGCTTAATATAATCCGGACTAGACCTTAGCCATTTTACTAGCTCATACCCCCTGATTTAGGCCCACAACAGCGATATTAACTAAGCTTAGTTCACTTTGAAATTCAGCTTCACACCCCCCTGTTTCATGTACTATAATTTTGACATATGTTCAATTTCGATTTCGATTTCGATTATTTTGACTTGTAAAAAATACGTAGAAAATATATTCTGACATTTTTAGGATATTCAAATATTTTTGACATTTTTTTTATATATTTTTTCAATTAATTCTAATTCATTTTTTATTAATACATTTAAATGTTCTTTGAATTAACTTAGAAGTATAATGTCATATTTTTTTAGAAACTCTAAGGATATTTCTTATACCATCTAATTATAATTGGAAGTGTATGTTACCTTAGTGTTGTAAGTAAAATTTCAAATTTATCTTTGATATTCCGATTTCATTGTAAATAACCATTTTTTTTTGCGTTTTATGCTTTACTTAAAAGCCACATTGCTATTTCTGCCCCTCTGTTTTGTATGCGAGGTACGCGGAGCGTTATACTATTTTGATTTGGACGTATAAAATCCATATTTTTATGTTGCACACACGTGTGTGTACTTTGTATTTGTTTGTCTGGATTATGATCTTGTACAGGTGTATTTGCTTCAGATGTGTATGACACACATTCTGGTTATGCATTTCGTGCCTCTGCACACTTCTCACCGGATTTCTTTATTGCGTGCCAGCAGTACTTGAAGTTTTCCGGAGTATTTCTTAGCTTGCGTGCTCTTCGGATTTAATATCCGTTTGGTATTTATTTTACTTTATTTATCGCATTTCTTTACCGCTTTTCTAGAGAGCATGAGAAGTAGGATTTTACTGTTTTCCTTGCCATGAGAAGTAGGAATAGAGATGTATGAAGGGGCTTCCGTAGTTGGAGCATGTTCAGGAATCCCTCTGGTTTATTTAAAGACCCGTTTAGGGCAATTCTGTTTGCTAATTGTGGTTGGTTTGTTTAAAATCCTCCATCTGCATAGGGAGGTAATTTTCAGTAAGTGTTTACATTTGTGCTTGCATAGGTCAGAGTGGTTAGGACGCCCGAGGTGGTACCACTAAGCAAAGTCCCGCTTTTTATATTTCCTGTCATCGAGTCATTGATATATGGGCAAGCCGGAAGAAAGGGTCCGCAATCAACCCCCCCGCACAGTTCTAGTCCGTGTCAGTTCAGCACACGCGAATCGTGTTGCTTCCTTTATCGAGTCAATAATAAAAGTGGCAAAAGTTCCCTATTCTGACTCTCCACGCTTTCCTAGGGTTCGCATTTATTGCAGAACCCGCATCATTTGTTCTTCAACAAGAATTGGATGTGTCGGCTCCTAGTTGAATCACGGTATGCTCGTTACTGTCGAGGCTATGGGACTTCCTCCTTTTCCTGTGCTTGTGTGCCATTTGTTTGTTTGCATTGCATTGTTTGTGTGCTTTTGCCAAAGCGCTTATTCGCTTCATCCCTTTTGTCGTCTTCGACTCTACTTTAGTTAGTGATTCGAGATGGACATAGACTTAGGTTGTAAACATTTTCCCTCCTTTTTGTCATCTTCGACTCCATTTTAGCCGGTGATTCGAGATAGACATAGATCTAGGTGGTAAACCTTTGCATGTTCCTTTAGGATTCTCTCGACTCTACCTTAGTTAGTGATTCGAGTTAGACCTTAGGATGTAATCCATGCATGATGACATTAGGGATAACATTAGATAGTTTCCCTTGTTTGTTTTACAGTTTCTTTTTGCTTCCATGCATGTAATAAAACTAAAAATTGTTTTCTTTTTTCCTTTTGCACATCAAAACACTTAATAATGGTTTAAACTCCTTTTTCAAGGTAAAAACAACCAACCAATGCAAACCTTTTTGCCTACGGGTTTTACTTATTGTGTTTTAAATTATTTTCATAATTAAAAAACACATAACCCATCAAAACATGTGAGCCGAACTACGGCGCTCTGACTTTCCCATTGCACGCGGGAATACGTAGGCATCTTGTCACGGGGCTCGATCGAGCAAACTTTGTAAATACTTCCTTCTTTTCCCCGTGTTTTCTTTATTTTCTTTTCTTTCACATGCATACTCTTTTAGCATACAAATATAGCAATTAAGAAGTAAGTAGATATAAACACACCCATTAGATAGAAAATAGAAGTGGATACCGTAGAGTACTACGGGCGTGTGGGGTGCTAATACCTTCCCTTCGCGTAATAGATTCCCTTACCCTATCTCTCGGTCGCAAGACCGTGCCATATCCCTTTTAGGTTTTCGAGATGCGTTTACCTTTCTCCTTTTACGAGATAAAAAACGTTCGATGGCGACTTCATTGATATAGTTATCGGATGATGTTCAACCGGTTGTTTCAGCTTGCGACTCCACTAGGGGTCGTACAGACCTGTGCTAGTCCAATCAGGAGTCGATCCTAGCTTTTATTTTCATGTTTATTGGGTGTTTATTTATTTTTTTATTTACTTACCTGCTTTATCGCATCATCCTTTGTATGCTTTGCATTGCACTCTATATGGAATATTTATTGCTTTCATATACTGGTTGGGCTGCTGTACAGGTTATTCTATTGATTGGGTGGGAGTTACAAGAGGTAAAAGGCCCCATACCTCGGCCAAGAGACACATAGGAACACCTAGGAATAGAGTGGAACATGTCAGATACCGGATGTAGATCTAGTAGTCTGGCATGTCGTCCATGCTTTAGAGGAGGTTCAATCAGGGGGCTATCATCTTCACGTAGGTGATAAGATGTTAGTTTCTCTAGGCGAACTAGATCCTGGAGTTACCTTGACCTTACCCAAGCCTTAGTTTCACCTGTGAGCGGGGCAGGATCATGATTATTACAGGTACCGTTGGTGACTATTGGTTACTTGATATTGATGGTGACTATGTTCTGATGGTGACTATTTATTCTGATGGTGATTATATTGGTCCTTATGTGACGTTCTGTTATTGATGACTATGTGGCTTATGATACTTGGTTCTTGACACCTGGTTCTCTGGTATTTCTTGTGATATTCTGAAATGGTGTCGAACCTTTGATCCTGTGATATTCGGATTGTTCAGAGACTATGCAGCCATTATTCAACGGATTGTACAGATGCTACCCATTGTTATGCTGAAATTTTGAACCCATGGTTAATGTACTTGCATAGCATGTTTATTTTTCAAAAGAAATGTCAAAAATAAATAAATATGCACATATCTAACCTGCATATTCATTCATTTCATGCATTCATAACTGGTGTTCGAAACTTGGGGATTTCTCTTATTCAGACCTGATATTGCCTTTGCAAAAATACAAATCTTGACTTCTTACCACTCTACGATCCGATCAGATTTAAGTGACGGAACAACTTCATGGGGAATTGGATGAAATGAAAGAACAAATGGCGTTTTTGATGCTAGATATACAAGATTTGGTTAGTGGACAAGAACTTT
Source organism: Vicia sativa (assembly GCA_021764765.1). Taxonomy (NCBI): domain Eukaryota; kingdom Viridiplantae; phylum Streptophyta; class Magnoliopsida; order Fabales; family Fabaceae; genus Vicia; species Vicia sativa. The sequence continues at coordinate 105,423,661 of CM038793.1, forward strand.
TGAAAGAGGAGAACCACCAGTTGAAGACTCAGTTGAGTTTTGTTATGGAAATTCTGAATACCGTGTTGAAGAAGGAAGACAAACTTGCACCCGCTTCCGCAACAAGAGTTTCTATTCCTCCCTGTACTTTGGGGGATTCTTCAAGTCTTAAATTAGTGCATGTATCTCCTCTACCACCTCGTGTTCCGGGGTATTCTCATCCAGAACCAATTTCTGTTGCTCAGAAAGATCCAAAGGGTAAAGCTCATCCACCAGGACCGTCACAACCTGAGAGGAAATTTGATCCCATTCCGATGTTATATGCTCAGTTACTTCCTCAATTGCTTAAGTTTCAATTGGTTGAGCTCTGAATTTTCACGATGCATGGAAAGCTTCTGCATGATTATGATGAAAGTGCTAGGTCTGATTTCCATTCCGGGGCACCTTGTCATGATACTGAGAATTGTACAGCATTGAAACATAGAGTTCAGGATTTACTTGATGAAGGGATAATTCTGTTTACTCCCATGGGTTTGAGTGTGCAAATTAAGTTTATCCCAACTACTGATGTGACTATTACAGCTGCTGCTGCGCCTCAAAAGGAAACTTATTCTCCGAAGCAAGATAATCCACGACGACCAAAGATGCCAAGGAAATTTGATCCTCTCCCGATGTCATATACTGAATTGTTTTCTCATCTTTTGGAACTGAAATTGATTGAATTGCGTACTTGGAAAGTTGATCCAAATAAGTTTCCAAATAATTTCAATGTCAATGCTCGGTGTTCCTTCCATTCTAACGGGCAGGGGCATACTATTGAGAATTGCATGGATTTTAAGCACATGGTGCAGGACCTACTTGATTCTGAGGCTTTTAACTTCGGAGCAGCACCAACATATGATGCTACTCAACATCCATTACCAACTCATGCTAATGCCACTATCAATGCTATTGTTGAAGATGGAAGTTTAAACCTGGTTAAAGATGTAAATCTGCTGACAGCTCCTTTATCCTCTATGAAAGAGTATTTGTTGAGAAAAGGTGTATTCCCAGGTTGTGGTATTGACTGTGAAGATTGTATGATCAAGCCAGAAGGTTGTAAATCCTTGAAAGATAAAGTGCAAGACCTGCTTGATGCAAAGGTTATCAGTTTCACACCGGATGATCAGATTTGGGTGCTCCTTTGACTCACTGAATGTCAAGACTTCAAAAGGCATCATCTGAAGCAATAAGTCCATTCGGATCCTACTCTCCTCAACGATGGAAATTTCCAGTTTTATTTTGCATTCTCATTTGTAATTTTTCTTGTATGTTCATTACTTACTAGTATGCAAAACTTGTTCATTCTTGAATATTAATCATAATGCATTGAATATGTTTGTCTTGAATTGATCCATTCGTATTCACTCTTAATTGTTTTAAATGCTTTTGATGCTTAACTCTTGTGAATAAAGCAAAACCTCTGTAGGGAGGATGATGAACAATATACCAAAAATCTCAAACGGTATTGCTTTCGAATAAAAACTTTGCTGAGGATGTACATGCATTGTTTCAAATTCCCAAACACCGGAGATATAAGGGAGTGAAACCCTCGTTAACCCCCTTTGAGCCTTGAAGTAGGAGTTTCTTTTCTATTCAGAAAAAACCCTCAATTTTTAACCTGGGGGAGGGTAGTGTTCAGCTAACTTGATCGAGCCTTTAAATCTCATCAGGAGAGTACATTCAAGGATCAACCACAATTGTTATCCTTCATTTATCAAGAGGTCGAGGAAAATGGCAAAACCCCAATGGGTATTCATTGTCCATCAAGGAATAAGGTAGTCACACCTTAACAAAGAGTCGAACGACTTAGTTTCACACGACTTGTTCAAAGAAATAAAAAAAGGAATAAAGAAAAGAAAAAAAGGTAATAAAAAAAGAAAAGAAAACAAAACAAAAGAAAAGAAAGAATATGATATTGCAAATCAAAGAACAAGGTCGTGTGATCATATACTATTAATGAAACAGGTGAGTGACTACGATGTCCAAAAAGAAGATACCTCGTGGATTCCCCAATTATTGTGAACTCCCTGTGAAAGGTGGGTGCTCGTATTGAGTTAATTGAACGTAGGAATGGAGAACATCACGGCGAATGGGTGGGCACCAAATATTTTGAGCCTTAAATATTTTTTTCTAAAACCGTGAACCAGGACACGTTATAACCCTTGAAAGCCCTAATTGAAGCAGGGTTAATTTGAAATCTAAACTGTAACGAGAGTACGGTATCCTGACTCCTAGGAGAATTGCTTAAATTTTGAGTTGGTATCACTCCATCTTTTTTACTTTCTTTGAACAAAAATTCGATGTTTTGACATCTTTTCAATAAATGTTTTTAATTTCAAGACAAACATAGGATTTGCATTAGAATTATCATTCATAGAATAAAACATTCTTTGCATATGGATAAGTGTTTGGACATCAAGTAAGCTTGCATAATGAGCATCAGATGAAAAAATTGATTATCCTCAGAGACAAACTGCTTCAGGGATGTGTTGAATATTGAACCATTGTTGAAGAGTGTTCCTAATCTGGGGCATGCTTTTTATTGACTCTGTTGAGTATAAGAAGACCAGTTTGAAGATTGGTTTGAAACAGATTGTATGCAAGTTTCTGATTGCCTAGATGCTTTTGTGGAGCTATGGTGTATCACTTTCAATTATTCCCAAGGGGTTGATCGCTTAAAATGTCTTCCTGAGCGCGAAGCAGACCATGTTGATAAGAATAATTGTGTGTTAGCTTGCATTCCAGATATAAGACAATTACCCTGATGAGGTTTGGTCTTTAAAATCTGTGAGTCTCCCATCTCTCTGATAGCACGAGGTGAAGAATTGGATTATCAAAACCCCGCGAAGCAGGGGCAACATCCCAATAATGTTATTCTTTTGAGAATAATTATCTCAGTGTTTGATTGCCCTGAAGGGTGAAGAAACATGTTAATGCTTTATGGAGTGAGCTGTGATTAAATCAGGGCAGTTATGTCGAGATTCTGACAATCTCTCAAAGTGATGATCATTCCGGTGAAGTTATGTCGAGATTCAAAAATCTCTCAATTGATGAGTAATCAGAGGTATTCAAGTCGGGATTATATCCCTCAAAGTTCAGTTAAACTGGGGCATTTATGCCAAGATTCAATCTCTATGAGAATCTGTTGATTAAAGGAGAACCTTTTTCAAAATCCGAAGATGCAGAGGCACGTTGTCTCTCTATAATTATCTCCGTGCTTGGAGACGTTGTTATGACTTGCAATTTGCAGGTAACTGATGGGTTATCAGTATGGGGTCCCTTTTCCCCAATGAAGAGTATACCTCAATCCAGGTTTCTCCCCTGTGAAACCAATTCTCAAGCAGAATTCATATCCAGAAGGTCCTGATGGGCCGATTTTGTTACCAGTGATTCGTGCTTCGACATATTGATATTGTCGTACTCCCCAGTATAAGTCTCGATGTTGGTTGAGGCTTATCCCCAGTGAGGTTGATTCTCAAGCAGAATTAATCACCAGAAGAGTCTGATGGGTTAATTAGTACCCCAATGATACACACTTTGACATATCGACGTTATCATAATCCCCAGTGCAAGTTATGGGTACCGATCTCAGGTAAATCCCCGGTGAGGTCATTGATACCTATTTCAGGATATATTCCCCAGTGAATGTCCGTCGAATTCTCAACTCATCCCCAATGGAGGGTTCTAGCCTTTATTCTCAATGAAGATGGTGTTTGAACCGTTGACTTAGGGTTGATATCCCCAGTGAGTATACTTGACAGATGAATTGTTATCGTATTCTCTAATGAATAGCGCCTTGTCACATCAAAGTTTCCATTGTGAATCTCTCCTCGGTCAATTAGTTCTATTCCCCGGTGTAAGTCGCATTCTTCCATATGAAGTTATTCTGAGCATATTCAGGAGTTTTGATTCTCAGATCAGTCATGTTGAGACAAGAATATTTGTTTCCCCAGTGGAGCTGGATATCTGAATGTATTCCCCAGTGGAGCTTTCTATCCGAATCAGATTTCTCTTCCCCAGTGAAGATTAATCATTCATCTGTTCCGGTATTTCTACACCGATGTGCATTCCTCAATCGAAGTCTCCCCAGTGTGGACTTGATATTGAGATCTTTATTTTTCGAGACAAAAGTTGTTATGTTCTCCCCGGTGGATTCGTGGTTTAAAAGCTTCATATCCCCACAAGAGGATTGACTTCCCGATGAAGTCTAATGCTATTTGATTTATTCAAGATGCTAATGGTTACTCGCAGATGTTTGCGAATTTCCCCATGAAGTTGTGTTCCCCAACAAATATTCTTTTGGAATTCCCCATGAAGTCTCTAAATTCCCCAGTGAAAGTAGGAGAATTCTCCAGGAAGTTTTCCGTATCCTCAGTGAAGAGTAATGACTCCCTCCCCACGAAGTAAAGATTTGGTTGAAGTCTAATTCGATTCTCCCCAAGTGAAGAATGCTTCCCATATTAGAATTGCAATTTATTTTTGCAAGTGTTCTCCAAAATCCACTCCCCAGTGGTACCTCTCTCTTGGATGTTAATGGCTTCTCAATAGACGATCATCGATATTATTACTTCTCATTTAATCATTCAAGCATGCATCCATTACATTGCATCTACCTTAAACGCTTAGCACTCCACTGATTGGGAGCATTACGCCATATAAATTAAAACATGCATATTAAGTGTTTGCCAATTATGTATTTATCCAGAAGAAATAAAAAAATCTATGTGGTCTACCCTCAAGGTGTTTTCTCAACGGATTCATGCTTCCCTAATTGTCACTTCAAATTAAGTGTCTTATGGGAATTCATTCTCCCTCCAGAGGAGTTTTCTGTGACTTTCTATATCTCAGTCACGTCGGGTCGTGTTACCCTTTCCCCAGTAAGTCGTAGACTTTCCTTGCGTAAGCCTTCGGTTATGTCACCCGTATTTGTATTGCAGTTAGAGTGTGAGTAAGAGTCGGTGTACAACCTTTCTTACTTTTCAAGTATTTGAGTATCCATACTTGGTGTGTGGTAATTCAGATAATTGCCACTCTTGAAGAACTATACCCCGCCTTTGGCCTGAGGGATATTATAGTTCTTGTGCTTTTGCAAGTACCTTCTTAAAATCCAACTTGTTTTGGAGAATTCGGTTAGAGTCTGCTTCAGTCAGTCTCTTTCTTTTGTAAATGCATCTTTGTACAGATGTTCCTTTTCCCCTAGTAAGTCGTAGACTTTCCTTGCTTATGCAAGTCGTTGGTTATGTTACCCGTGTTTGTCTCGCTGTTAGAGTGTGAGTAAGAGTCGCTATTCAACCTTTCTTGCTGTTCAAGTATTTGAGTATCCATACTTGGTGTGTGGTAATTCAGATAATTGCCACTCTTGAAGAATTATACCCCGCCTTTGGCCTGAGGGATATTATAGTTCTTGTGCTTTTGCAAGTACCTTCTGTTAGAGTCTGCTTCAGTCAGTCTCCTTTCTTTTGTAAGTGCATCTTTGTACAGATGTTTCCTTTTTCCCTAGTAAGTTGTAGACTTTCCTTGCGTAGCAAGTCTTTGGTTATGTTACCCATGTTTGTATCGCCGTTAGAGTGCGAATAAGAGTTGGTGTACAACCTTTCTTACTTTTCAAGTATTTGAGTATCCATACTTGGTGTGTGGTAATTCAGATAATTGCCACTCTTGAAGAATTATACCCCGCCTTTGGCCTGAGGGATACTATAGTTCTTGTGTTTTTGCAAGCACCTTCTTAAAATCCAACTTGTTTTGGAGAATGCTGTTAGAGTCTGTTTCAGTCGATCTCTTTCTCATATCTAAGTTCTGCGTCGGTCAGTTCTTTTCTTCCAGGTTTACCTGTTGGTTGGGTATTCCTTCTGTTAGCTTGGCTAACCTTGTTTGCTAGAGTCCCTTTAGTCGGTCCCCTTTCATGTAAATTTGCCTTCGATCTATGATTTGATCATTCCATGTATATTCTCCCTAGTGAGTCTATCGTTGATTATCGTTTTTGGTTTACCTGTATCTTAGATTGGGTATTTCCTTCTGTTAGCTTAGCTAACATAGAGATCTATTTTGATCAGTCTCTTCTTTCTTGGTTTACCTGTATCTTAGATCGGGTATTTCCTTCCGTTAGCTTAGCTAACATAGAGATCTGTTTTGATCAGTCTCTTCTTTTTTGGGTTACCTGTATCTTAGATCGGGTATCACCTTCCTTTAGCTTAGCTAACATAGAGGTCTGTTTTGACCAGTCTCTCCTTTCTGGTTTACCTGTATCTTAGGTCAGGTATTTCCTTTCGTTAGCTTAGCTAACATTGCAATTTAGAGGTCTTGTTTGGATCAATTCCTTTTTGGTTGGTACTTGTACCTTAGGTCAGGTATTCCTTCCGTTAGCTTAGCTAACATTGCAATTTAGATCCCTTTAGTGCCTCTTTGGAGTGATGTTCTTCCTCCTTATTAAGTTCTCATTTTCTTAGATCTCCGAAGTTAACAAGCTCTTCGTGCCGAGGGTCTATGTCAGGAGTGATGTTCTTCCTCCTTATTGAGTTCTCATCGTTTAGGTCCGCGAAGTTAACAAGCTCTTCGTGCCGAGGATCTATGTTTGGAGTTCATCTAATCAACATTCGTTTCTCATTACTTGTTGAGTTCACCGTGGTCAGGTGTTCTCATTTACGTAAACCTGCGAAGTTAACTAGCTCTTCGTGCCGAGGGTTTATTTTGGAGTGATGTTTATCCTCCATGTGGAGTTCTCACTTGTTTAGGTCCGCGAAGTTAACAAGCTCTTCGTGCCGAGGATCTATGTTTGGGATTCGTCTGTCAACAGTCGTTTCTCCTTTCTTGTTGAGTTCTCTTGTGCCTAGATCCGCGAAGTTAACAAACTCTTCGTGCCGAGGGTCTATGCTCGGAAGTTATGTCTTCCTCCTTGTTGGGATCTCATTTACTTAGATCTGCGAAGTTAACAAGCTCTTCGTGCCGAGGGTCTATGTTTGGAGTGATGTTCTTCCTCCTTTGTTGAGTTCTCATTGTTTAGGTCCGCGAAGTTAACAAGCTCTTCGTGCCGAGGATCTATGTTTGAAGTTTGTCGTTGCCTGACGTCTTCTCCCTTTTGAGCCCACCGTGTCAGGTGTCCTCTTTACCCTTGATCTGTGAAGTTGTTTATCAACAAGCGCTTCGTGCCGAAGATCATTGGTTATTCTCATCTTCAGTGAGTCACTCTTTCATAGGTGTCTTTTGTATCATCCCTAGAGGGTCGTTTCAAGACAAGTGTTCTCGTGTGCGGAATGCCCGAGTTTGCATTTATACATTTTCCCTCTTTATATCCCAATGCATCATCCTGGATGGTTATTTCAATACAATGTTCTCGTGAGCGGAATGCCCGAGTTCATTCATATGAATTTGTCTCCTTTATATCCCATCCACATTGAGTCGCTCTTTCATGGGTGTCCTCTTTTCATCATTTCTGGTGGGTCGCTTTAATACAAGCGTCTTCGTGAGCGGAATGCCCGAGTTCGTCGATATAAGTGTGCCCTCCTTATGTCTCTCCAATGTATATGTTCAAACAGAAAATAAAAAAAAATAATAATAATTCTCCGCTCGCATTCAGAGCGCGAATTTTACGGTTCATTTAAGTATTCAATCATCTTCTACCTTATTGGTTCGAAAGGCTTACGCCAATCTCACCCTCCTGTCGAAAAAAGATTGAATAGGGGCAGCTGTTGCACCCCAAAATTTGCCCTCTTCATTTTGTTATTAAAAAATTGGCTAACACTTAATCAGTAGGTGCATCACATACATATCATGCATGCATTGATCATGGGTTCGAGATTTTCTAAATCGTGTGAGCCTGTGCAATTCTGAAGAAGAGGTTTGGTTCCAAAATATGAGTATCTAAGGTTCTGTTATTTCGAGCGACATCTCAATACGCAAGATATGTGTGTTCAGAAGCTTCTGATTATCTCGCGAATTGAGGGTTGGTGTTGTGATCGCCTATCAGGAGGATATTGATTACAGTTTCGAGCTACAGTGTGTGGTGATTGAATATTTGAGCCCAAATTGATTCTACGGTCTTCTGTAAGTGGTGAAGTGTCGGTATACGACTTATCGATCCGCGTGATTCATCAGAAAATCAAGGACGGACGGATAAAATGATATTTGAGTGCATGTATCAAAAAGTCAACAAAAAGTCAAAGTTTGACCGGGTGAAATTTTTGGTCAAAATTATGGCCAAAAGTCGACATTAGAGAAAATGCGGTCATTTGTTGAGAAAAGTCGGAAGAATCGGGTGAAAATGAGGTTTCTTGCATTTTAAGTAATTTTAGACTTAGAAATTTTTTCTAAGTTTAAGGTACTTTGTGTTCACGGAGCCATGGTGTCGCATCTGTATCTTGCCCATCTGTGGTCAGAAGTTTGTGAATTGATAGCCATTGGAAATAGCGCATTTCGTACTCTGACTTTGTCCTTATGAAGATTTTTCCAGAAATGCCCGGATGTCGAGTAATAAAGCTCTGAAGTTTGAAGTTTATAATTTTTGAAGTTTACACTTAGTAAAATTTTAAGTGTTTTTTAAAGTGTTCAAGTGCTCGACTTCGGAGACATTTTACACGTGTTTCGAGTTAGAGTTGTTCACTTAGTGGCAATCTACAACTTTGCTGAAGAAATCGAATCCATTCGGGAATCGGATCAAAAATTACGGAGCTCGGAAGATACGGTTTATCATTTCTCAAAATTCAACACTTAGAAATATTTTGAAGTGTTTGTTTCTATGCTCAAGATGACAGTTTCAGGGTCGATTTTATCATAGTTCGGGGCTCTGAATCAAAAAATATTCAACTGGAAAGTTGTTCATCTCACGACAATCTATAACTTTGTTGAAGGAGTCGAATTCATTCGGGACTCGAACCGGAAGTTATAAAGCTCGGAAAATAAGAATACATTATGTTTGTAAGATTCGAATGGTTGTTGTGCGCATGTTCAGGGCTGTTTTTGTCATTGATTCGGTTGTCGCACGGAAAAACTCCGAACACGAAAGTTGGAGTTCTTGATTCCATCTACAAGTTCCGTTTAGAAACTTTTTCGTTTCGGACGACGGAGCGGAAAATACGGAACACAGTAATCGATGACTTGAAGTTGGAAAATTGCTACATGTCATGTGCAAAACTTGCCCAGCCAGGCCAGGCATTTCATCGAACAGTCTCATGTCAAACTTCAAACACTTTTTATTCGGTGATAAGGGCTTCGTATGGATTTTTGTCGAACTATAAAGTTGTTGTATCACACGCGAACTATCCAATGGTGTCGAATTCACGTCATTTGGTCGAGTATCGGAAGAGTTATAGATCCGTAAAGTGGGGTACATGGATTGATGTATTAAACTTGACACTTAGGAAAAAATTTCAAACATTCAAAACAGCTTATCCCGTCGTAACTTCAAAGCTAAATACGGCGAGCTTGTGATCAATTCTTCATCGGGAACTCAACAACAAAGTTGTTCTGCCACATGCCTTCTTTCCAATGACACCGAGTTTGCATTATTTCGTCATGTATCGAAAGAGTTATAGGATCACAAACTTGACACTTGGCCATGATTTGAACTCGTGATCATTTGGCAAGAGTTGTGTTGGCACGCGTTTTACACACTGTTTATAACTCACAGTAACAGACCACACTTCACGGTTCACTTTCATTTTCCTCTTTTCACCCTTCCATCACCTTTTTTTATTAATTTTTTTCCAACAATTCTCTAACAACACCAAAAACGCAAAATTCTCATTCGGGTCAAGTGAAGTCTTTTCGAACAATTCAATGGCATCCAAATCATAGAAGAAAGCCAATCTCTTAGATCATCACTCCACCAAGCACATTCTCGATGAATCTGTTTCTGAGGTGGTTAAGGAACGTGGGTATTCTGAAGGCGTGAGATTGAGCAATGTGAGGCTGTTGATTGGGTCTGTTATTATGGTCATTGCTCTGTTTGCTCAGTTTTACAAGAAGAAGTTTCTTGAGAATAGGGATTTTCTTCTTGCCTGCATCGCCTTGTATGTGATTTTCAACGGGTTGTTGCAGCTGATCATATATACTATGGAGAAGAACACCGTTCTGTTAAGAAATATAACCAACTTTATTTTCTCACACTCCATCGCCGATTTTTCTTTTCCTTCTAACATCCACCATATCTAACAAAATCATAACAGAGTCCTCCATAACAACCTCAACCGTAACCTTCATCCATGGACCACCACTATTCTTTTCTCTCACCAGTGCAACGCTGCTCTTTTTCGGTTACTCTTTCTTCTCTCTAACTCCCACACATCTCCGTCGAGATCTTTCTATCGTCGTCGAGGAGTTAAAATTCTTTCTCACTTTTGAGAAAGGATCGATATCGAAGGTTATCATCACGGTATCCTCATTAACGTCTCGGTCAGAATGCTACAGTTTTCTTCCCCGTTCGAAATTGATCAAAATTTTGTTTGAATCTCTGTATAAGCGTTCGTTTTGGTGAATGGAGTAAGTCTGTGGAGATTTAAACACCAGATCTGGATTCCTCTCGCAATTCCGAGCGAGGGTATGGTGATCGTCGTGCGCGTTTCCGTCGAGGTTGACGTTTTCCGGCAGCCGTTGCAGTGAAGAAGATGATCGGAAAATGGCAGATCCCGGCGAGGTTTTGTTTTTTTCTTCTCTCGTGAACCCCATACGTGTCTGCTTCATATTGGATCATGCAATTTCTCCCTCCGCTAATCAGGTTACGCCACTTGTCATCTCTTGTTTATAATAAATAAAAAATCTGAGTTTTATTTGACTGTGACCAATTGATATATATATGTATAACATGAAATAAACGTAACATACCATATAAAAAGTAAAATGTGACATTTAATATTAAATAAATCTGAATAAAAAATATAATAATAATTTTGTTTTGGACAAAAAAAAAGGAAACTGGACTGAATGAAAAACAATTGGACTTAGACTAAAGAGAAAAACTGAAATGGGCTTTATATAATCCGGACTGGACCTTATCCATTTTACTAGCTCATACCCCCTGATTTAGGCCCACAACAGCGATATTAACTAAGCTTAGTTCATTTTGAAATTCAGCTTCACCCCCCCCTGTTTCATGTACTATAATTTTGACATATGTTCAATTTCGATTTCGATTTCGATTATTTTGACTTGTAAAAAATACGTAGAAAATATATTCTGACATTTTTAAGATATTTAAATATTTTGGACATTTTTATTATATATTTTTGCATTTAATTCTAATTCATTTTTTATTAATACATTTAAATGTTCTTTGAATTAACTTAGGAGTATAATGGCATATTTTTTTAGAAACTCTAAGGATATTTCTTATACCATCTAATTATAATTGGAAGTGTATGTTACCTTACTGTTGTAAGTAAAATTTCAAATTTATCTTTGATATTCCGATTTCATTGTAAATAACCATTTTTTTTTTGCGTTTTATGCTTTATTTAAAAGCCACATTGCTATTTCTGACACTCTGTTTTGTATGCGAGGTACGCGGAGCGTTATACTATTTTGATTTGGACGTATAAAATCCATATTTTTATGTTGCACACACGTGTGTACTGATTTTATGCGGATTATGATCTTATGTGTATTTGCTTGATGTGTATGACACACATTCGTTATGCTTTCGTGCCTCGCACACTTCTCACCGATTTCTTTATTGCGTGCGGTGCTTGAAGTTTTCGAGTATTTCTTAGCTTGCGTGCTCTTGGATTTAATATCCGTTTGGTATTTATTTTACTTTATTTATCGCATTTCTTTACCGCTTTTCTAGAGCATGAGAAGTAGGATTTTCTGTTTTCCTTGCCATGAGAAGTAGGAATAGAGATGTATGAAGGGCTTCGTGGTTGGAGCATGTTCGGGAACCCTCGGTTTATTTAAAGACCCGTTTAGGGCAATTACGTTTGCTAATTGTGGTTGGTTTGTTTAAAATCCTCCATCTACATAGGGAGGTAATTTTCAGTAAGTGTTTACATTTGTGCTTGCATAGGTCAGAGTGGTTAGGACGCCCGATGTGGTACCACTAAGCAAAGTCCCGCTTTTTATATTTCCTGTCATCGAGTCATTGATATATGGGCAGGCCGGAAGAAAGGGTCCGCAATCAACCCCCCGCACAGTTCTAGTCCGTGTCAGCTCAGCACACACGAATCGTGTTGCTTCCTTTATCGAGTCAATAATAAAAGTGGCAAGAGTTCCCTATTCTGACTCTCCACGCTTTCCTGGGGTTCGCATTTATTGCAGAACCCGCATCATTTGTTTTTCAACAGGAATTGGATGTGTCGTCTCCTGGTTGACTCACGGTATGCTCGTTACTGTCGAGGCTATGGGACTTCCTCCTTTTCCTGCGCTTGTGTCCCATTTGTTTGTTTGCATTGCATTGTTTGTGTGCTTTTGCCAAAGCGCTTGTTTGCTTCATCCCTTTTGTCGTCTTCGACTCTACTTTAGTTAGTGATTCGAGATGGACATAGACTTAGGTTGTAAACATTTTCCCTCCTTTTTGTCATCTTCAACTCCATTTTAGCTGGTGATTCGAGATAGACATAGATCTAGGTGGTAAACCTTTGCATGTTCCTTTAGGATTCTCTCGACTCTACCTTAGTTAGTGATTCGAGTTAGACCTTAGGATGTAATCCATGCATGATGACATTAGGGATAGCATTAGATAGTTTCCCTTGTTTGTTTTACAGTTTCTTTTTGCATCCATGCGTATAATCAAACTAAAAATTGTTTTCTTTTTTCCTTTTGCACATCAAAACACTTAATAATGGTTTAAACTCCTTTTTCAAGGTAAAAACAACCAACCAATGCAAACCTTTTTGCCTACGGGTTTTACTTATTGTGTTTTAAATTATTTTCATAATTAAAAAACACATAACCCATCAAAACATGTGAGCCGAACTACGGCGCTCTGACTTTCCCATTGCACGCGAGAATACGTAGGCATCTTGTCACGGGGCTCGATCGAGCAAACTTTGTAAATACTTCCTTCTTTTCCCCGTGTTTTCTTTATTTTCTTTTCTTTCACATGCATACTCTTTTAGCATACAAATATAGCAATTAAGCAGTAAATAGATATAAACACACCCATTAGATAGAAAATAGAAGTGGATACCGTAGAGTACTACGGGCGTGTGGGGTGCTAATACCTTCCCTTCGCGTAATAGATTCCCTTACCCTATCTCTCGGTCGCAAGACCGTGCCTTATCCCTTTTAGGTTTTCGCGATGCGTTTACCTTTCTGCTTTTACGAGATAAAAAACGTTCGATGGCGACTTCATTGATATAGTTATCGGATGATGTTCAACCAGTTGTTTCAGCTTGCGACTCCATTGGGGATCGTACAAACCTGTGCTAGTCCAATCAGGAGTCGATCCTAGCTTTTATTTTCATGTTTATTGGGTGTTTATTTATTTATTTATTTATTTACCTGCTTTATCGCATCATCCTTTGTATGCTTTGCATTGCACTCTATATGGAATATTTATTGCTTTCATATACTGGTTGGGCTGCTGTACAGGTTATTCTATTTATTGGGTGGGAGTTACAAGAGGTAAAAGGCCCCATACCCCGGCCAAGAGACACATAGGAACACCTAGGAATAGAGTGGAACATGTCAGATACCGGATGTAGATCTTGTAGTCTGGCATGTCGTCCATGGTTTAGAGGAGGTTCAATCAGGGGGCTATCATCTTCACGTAGCTGATAAGATGTTAGTTTCTCTAGGCGAACTAGATCCTGGAGTTACCTTGACCTTACCCAAGCCTTAGTTTCACCTGTGAGCGGGGCGGGATCATGATTATTACAGGTACCGTTGGTGACTATTGGTTACTTGATATTGATGGTGACTATTTATTCTGATGGTGATTATATTGGTCCTTATGTGACGTTCTGTTATTGATGACTATGTGGCTTATGATACTTGGTTCTTGACACCTGGTTCTCTGGTATTTTTTGTGATATTCTGAAATGGTGTCGAACCTTTGATCCTGTGATATTCGGATTGTTCAGAGACTATGCAGCCATTATTCAACGGATTATACAGATGCTACCCATTGTTATGCTGAAATTTTGAACCCATGGTTAATGTACTTGCATAGCATGTTTATTTTTCAAAAGAAATGTCAAAAAAATAATAAATATCCACATATCTAACCTGCATATTCATTCATTTCATGCATTCATAACTGGTGTTCGAAACTTGGGGATTTCTCTTATTCAGACCTGATATTGCCTTTGCAAAATTACAAATCTTGACTTCTTACCACTCTACGATCCGATCAGATTTAAGTGATGGAACAACTTCGTGGGGAATTGGATGAAATGAAAGAACAAATGGCGTTTTTGATGCTAGATATACAAGATTTGGTTAGTGGACAAGAACTTTTGAAAGAGGAGAACCACCAGTTGAAGACTCAGTTGAGTTTTGTTATGGAAATTCTGAATACCGTGTTGAAGAAGGAAGACAAACTTGCACCCGCTTCCGCAACAAGAGTTTCTATTCCTCCCTGTACTTTGGGGGATTCTTCAAGTCTTAAATTAGTGCATGTATCTCCTCTACCACCTCGTGTTCCGGGGTATTCTCATCCAGAACCAATTTCTGTTGCTCAGAAAGATCCAAAGGGTAAAGCTCATCCACCAGGACCGTCACAACCTGAGAGGAAATTTGATCCCATTCCGATGTTATATGCTCAGTTACTTCCTCAATTGCTTAAGTTTCAATTGGTTGAGCTCTGAATTTTCACGATGCATGGAAAGCTTCTGCATGATTATGATGAAAGTGCTAGGTCTGATTTCCATTCCGGGGCACCTTGTCATGATACTGAGAATTGTACAGCATTGAAACATAGAGTTCAGGATTTACTTGATGAAGGGATAATTCTGTTTACTCCCATGGGTTTGAGTGTGCAAATTAAGTTTATCCCAACTACTGATGTGACTATTACAGCTGCTGCTGCGCCTCAAAAGGAAACTTATGCTCCGAAGCAAGATAATCCACGACGACCAAAGGTGCCAAGGAAATTTGATCCCCTCCCGATGTCATATACTGAATTATTTTCTCATCTTTTGGAACTGAAATTGATTGAATTGTGTACTTGGAAAGTTGATCCAAATAAGTTGCCAAATAATTTCAATGTCAATGCTCGGTGTTCCTTCCATTCTAACGGGAAGAGGCATACTATTGAGAATTGCATGGATTTTAAGCACATGGTGCAGGACCTACTTGATTCTAAGGCTTTTAACTTCGGACCAGCACCAACATATGATGCTACTTAACATCCATTACCAACTCATGCTAATGCCACTGTCAATGCTATTGTTGAAGATGGAAGTTTAAACCTGGTTAAAGATGTAAATCTGCTGACAGCTCCTTTATCCTCTGTGAAAGAGTATTTGTTGAGAAAAGGTGTATTCCCAGGTTGTGGTATTGACTGTGAAGATTGTATGATCAAGCCAGAAGGTTGTAAATCCTTGAAAGATAAAGTGCAAGACCTGCTTGATGCAAAGGTTATCAGTTTCACACCGGATGATCAGATTTGGATGCTCCTTTGACTCACTGAATGTCAAGACTTCAAAAGGCATCATCTGAAGCAATAAGTCCATTCGGAGCCTACTCTCCTCAACGATGGAAATTTCCAGTTTTATTTTGCATTCTCATTTGTAATTTTTCTTGTATGTTCATTACTTACTTGTATGCATAACTTGTTCATTCTTGAATATTAATCATAATGCATTGAATATGTTTGTCTTGAATTGATCCATTCGTATTCACTCTTAATTGTTTTAAATGCTTTTGATGCTTAACTCTTGTGAATAAAGCAAAAACTCTGTAGGGAGGATGATGAACAATATACCAAAAATCTCAAACGGTATTGCTTTCGAATAAAAACTTTGCTGAGGATGTACATGCATTGTTTCAAATTCCCAAACACCGGAGATATAAGGGAGTGAAACCCTCGTTAACCCCCTTTGAGCCTTGAAGTAGGAGTTTCTTTTCTATTCAGAAAAAACCCTCAATTTTTAACCTGGGGGAGGGTAGTGTTCAGCTAACTTGATCGAGCCTTTAAATCTCATCAGGAGAGTACATTCAAGGATCAACCACAATTGTTATCCTTCATTTATCAAGAGGTCGAGGAAAATGGAAAAACCCCAATGGGTATTCATTGTCCATCAAGGAATAAGGTAGTCACACCTTAACAAAGAGTCGAACGACTTAGTTTCACACGACTTGTTCAAAGAAATAAAAAAAGGAATAAAGAAAAGAAAAAAGGTAATAAAAAAAGAAAACAAAACAAAACAAAAGAAAAGAAAGAATATGATATTGCAAATCAAAGAACAAGGTCGTGTGATCATATACTATTAATGAAAGAGGTGAGTGACTACGATGTCCAAAAAGAATATACCTCGTGGATTCCCCAATTATTGTGAACTCCCTGTGAAAGGTGGGTGCTCGTATTGAGTTAATTGAACGTAGGAATGGAGAACATCACGGCGAATGTGTGGGCACCAAATATTTTGAGCCTTAAATCTTTTTTTCTAAAACCGTGAACCAGGCCACGTTATAACCCTTGAAAGCCCTAATTGAAGCAGGGTTAATTTGAAATCTAAACTGTAACGAGAGTACGGTATCCTGACTCCTAGGAGAATTGCTTAAATTTTGAGTTGGTATCACTCCATCTTTTTTACTTTCTTTGAACAAAAATTCGATGTTTTGACATCTTTTCAATAAATGTTTTTAATTTCAAGACAAACATAGGATTTGCATTAGAATTATCATTCATAGAATAAAACATTCTTTGCATATGGATAAGTGTTTGGACATCAAGTAAGCTTGCATAATAAGCATCAGATGAAAAACTTGATTATCCTCAGAGACAAACTGCTTCAGGGATGTGTTGAATATTGAACCATTGTTGAAGAGTGTTCCTAATCTGGGGCATGCTTTTTATTGACTCTGTTGAGTATAAGAAGACCAGTTTGAAGATTGGTTTGAAACAGATTGTATGCAAGTTTCTGATTGCCTAGATGCTTTTGTGGAGCTATGGTGTATCACTTTCAATTATTCCCAAGGGGTTGATCGCTTAAAATGTCTTCCTGAGCGCGAAGCAGACCATGTTGATAAGAATAATTGTGTGTTAGCTTGCATTCCAGATATAAGACAATTACCCTGATGAGGTTTGGTCTTTAAAATCTGTGAGTCTCCCATCTCTCTGATAGCACGAGGTGAAGAATTGAATTATCAAAACCCCGCGAAGCAGGGGCAATATCCCAATAATGTTATTCTTTTGAGAATAATTATCTCAGTGTTTGATTGCCCTGAAGGGTGAAGAAACATGTTAATGCTTTATGGAGTGAGCTGTGATTAAACCAGGGCAGTTATGTCGAGATTTTGACAATCTCTCAAAGTGATTATCATTCCGGTGAAGTTATGTTGAGATTCAGAAATCTCTCAATTGATGAGTAATCAGAGGTATTCAAGTCAGGATTATATCCCTCAAAGTTCAGTTAAACTGGGGCATTTATGCCAAGGTTCAATCTCTATGAGAATCTGTTGATCAAAGGAGAACCTTTTTCAAAATCCGAAGATGCAGGGGCACGTTGTCTCTCTATAATTCTCTCCGTGCTTGGAGACGTTGTTATGACTTGTAATTTGCAGGTAACTGATGGGTTATCAGTATGGGGTCCCTTTTCCCCAATGAAGAGTACACCTCAATCCAGGTTTCTCCCCTGTGAAACCAATTCTCAAGCAGAATTCAAATCCAGAAGGTCCTGATGGGCCGATTTTGTTACCAGTGATTCGTGTTTCGACATATTGATATTGTCGTACTCCCCAGTATAAGTCTCGATGTTGGTTGAGGCTTATCCCCAGTGAGGTTGATTCTCAAGCAGAATTCATCACCAGAAGAGTCTGATGGGTTAATTAGTACCCCAATTATACACACTTTGACATATCGACGTTATCATAATCCCCAATGCAAGTTATGGGTACCGATCTCAGGTAAATCCCCGGTGAGGTCATTGATACCTATTTCAGGATATATTCCCCAGTGAATGTCCGTCGAATTCTCAACTCATCCCCAATGGAGGGTTCTAGCCTTTATTCTCAATGAAGATGGTGTTTGAACCGTTGACTTAGGGTTGATATCCCCAGTGAGTATACTTGACAGATGAATTGTTATCGTATTCTCCAATGAATAGCGTCTTGTCACATCAAAGTTTCCATTGTGAATCGCTCCTCAGTAAACTAGTTCTATTCCCCGGTGTAAGTCGCATTCTTCCATATGAAGTTATTCTGAGCATATTCAGGAGTTTTGATTCTCAGATCAGTCATATTGAGACAAGAATATTTGTTTCCCCAGTGGAGCTGGATATCTTAATGTATTCCCCAGTGGAGCTTTCTATCCGAATCAGATTTCTCTTCCCCAGTGAAGATTAATCATTCATCTGTTCCGGTATTTCTACACCGATGTGCATTCCTCAATCGAAGTCTCCCCAGTGTGGACTTGATATTGAGATCTTTATTTTTCGAGACAAAAGTTGTTATGTTCTCCCCGGTGGATTCGTGGTTTAAAAGCTTCATATCCCCACAAGAGGATTGACTTCCCGATGAAGTCTAATGCTATTTGATTTATTCAAGATGCTAATGGTTACTCGCAGATGTTTGCGAATTTCCCCATGAAGTTGTGTTCCCCAACAAATATTCTTTTGGAATTCCCCATGAAGTCTCTAAATTCCCCAGTGAAAGTAGGAGAATTCTCCAGGAAGTTTTCCGTATCCTCAGTGAAGAGTAATGACTCCCTCCCCACGAAGTAAAGATTTGGTTGAAGTCTAATTCGATTCTCCCCAAGTGAAGAATGCTTCCCATATTAGAATTGCAATTTATTTTTGCAAGTGTTCTCCAAAATCCACTCCCCAGTGGTACCTCTCTCTTGGATGTTAATGGCTTCTCCATAGACGATCATCGATATTATTACTTCTCATTTAATCATTCAAGCATGCATCCATTACATTGCATCTACCTTAAACGCTTAGCACTCCACTGATTGGGAGCATTACGCCATATAAATTAAAACATGCATATTAAGTGTTTGCCAATTATGTATTTATCCAGAAGAAATAAAAAAATCTATGTGGTCTACCCTCAAGGTGTTTTCTCAACGGATTCATGCTTCCCTAATTGTCACTTCAAATTAAGTGTCTTATGGGAATTCATTCTCTCTCCAGAGGAGTTTTCTGTGACTTTCTTTATCTCAGTCACGTCAGGTCGTGTTACCCTTTCCCCAGTAAGTCGTAGACTTTCCTTGCGTAGCAAGCCTTCGGTTATGTCACCCGTATTTGTATCGCCGTTAGAGTGTGAGTAAGAGTCGGTGTACAACCTTTCTTACTTTTCAAGTATTTGAGTATCCATACTTGGTGTGTGGTAATTCAGATAATTGCCACTCTTGAAGAACTATACCCCGCCTTTGGCCTGAGGGATATTATAGTTCTTGTGCTTTTGCAAGTACCTTCTTAAAATCCAACTTGTTTTGGAGAATTCGGTTAGAGTCTACTTCAGTCAGTCTCTTTCTTTTGTAAATGCATCTTTGTACAGATGTTCCTTTTCCCCCAGTAAGTCGTAGACTTTCCTTGCTTATGCAAGTCGTTGGTTATGTTACCCGTGTTTGTCTCGCTGTTAGAGTGTGAGTAAGAGTCGCTATTCAACCTTTCTTGCTGTTCAAGTATTTGAGTATCCATACTTGGTGTGTGGTAATTCAGATAATTGCCACTCTTGAAGAATTATACCCCGCCTTTGGCCTGAGGGATATTATAGTTCTTGTGCTTTTGCAAGTACCTTCTGTTAGAGTCTGCTTCAGTCAGTCTCCTTTCTTTTGTAAGTGCATCTTTGTACAGATGTTTCCTTTTTCCCTAGTAAGTTGTAGACTTTCCTTGCGTAGCAAGTCTTTGGTTATGTTACCCATGTTTGTATCACCGTTAGAGTGCGAGTAAGAGTTGGTGTACAAGCTTTCTTACTTTTCAAGTATTTGAGTATCCATACTTGGTGTGTGGTAATTCAGATAATTGCCACTCTTGAAGAATTATACCCTGCCTTTGGCCTGAGGGATACTATAGTTCTTGTGTTTTTGCAAGCACCTTCTTAAAATCCAACTTATTTTGGAGAATGCTGTTAGAGTCTGTTTCAGTCGATCTCTTTCTCATATCTAAGTTCTGCGTCGGTCAGTTCTTTTCTTCCAGGTTTACCTGTTGGTTGGGTATTCCTTCTGTTAGCTTGGCTAACCTTGTTTGCTAGAGTCCCTTTAGTCGGTCCCCTTTCATGTAAATTCGCCTTCGATCTATGATTTGATCATTCCATGTATATTCTCCCTAGTGAGTCTATCGTTGATTATCGTTTTTGGTTTACCTGTATCTTAGATCGGGTATTTCCTTCCGTTAGCTTAGCTAACATAGAGATATATTTTGATCAGTCTCTTCTTTCTTGGTTTACCTGTATCTTAGATCGGGTATTTCCTTTTGTTAGCTTAGCTAACATAGAGATCTGTTTTGATCAGTCTCTTCTTTTTTGGGTTACCTGTATCTTAGATCGGGTATCGCCTTCCTTTAACTTAGCTAACATAGAGGTCTGTTTTGACCAGTCTCTCCTTTCTAGTTTACCTATATCTTAGGTCAGGTATTTCCTTTCGTTAGCTTAGCTAACATTGCAATATAGAGGTCTTGTTTGGATCAATTCCTTTTTGGTTGGTACCTGTACCTTAGGTCAGGTATTCCTTCCGTTAACTTAGCTAACATTGCAATTTAGAGTCCTTTAGTGCCTCTTTGGAGTGATGTTCTTCCTCCTTATTGAGTTCTCATTTTCTTAGATCTACGAAGTTAACAAGCTCTTCGTGCCGAGGGTCTATGTCAGGAGTGATGTTCTTCCTCCTTATTGAGTTCTCATCATTTAGGTCCGCAAAGTTAACAAGCTCTTCGTGCCGAGGATCTATGTTTGGAGTTCGTCTAATCAACAGTCGTTTCTCCTTACTTGTTGAGTGCACCGTGGTCAGGTGTTCTCATTTACGTAAACCTGCGAAGTTAACTAGCTCTTCGTGCCGAGGGTTTATGTTTGGAGTGATGTTTATCCTCCATGTGGAGTTTTCACTTGTTTAGGTCCGCGAAGTTAACAAGCTCTTCGTGCTGAGGATCTATGTTTGGGATTCGTCTGTCAACAGTCGTTTCTCCTTTCTTGTTGAGTTCTCTTGTGCCTAGATCCGCGAAGTTAACAAGCTCTTCGTGCCGAGGGTCTATGCTCGGAAGTTATGTCTTCCTCCTTGTTGGGATCTCATTTACTTAGATCTGCGAAGTTAACAAGTTCTTCGTGCCGAGGGTCTATGTTTGGAGTGATGTTCTTCCTCCTTCATTGAGTTCTCGTTGTTTAGGTCCGCGAAGTTAACAAGCTCTTCGTGCCGAGGATCTATGTTTGAAGTTTGTCGTTGCCCGACGTCTTCTCCCTTTTGAGCCCACCGTGTCTGGTGTCCTCTTTACCCTTGATCTGCGAAGTTGTTTATCAACAAGCACTTCGTTCCGAAGATCATTGGTTATTCTCATCTTCAGTGAGTCACTCTTTCATGGGTGTCTTCTGTATCATCCCTAGAGGGTCGTTTCAAGACAAGTGTTCTCGTGTGCGGAATGCCCGAGTTTGCATTTATACATTTTCCCTCTTTATATCCCAATGCATCATCCTGGATGGGTCATTTCAATACAATGTTCTCGTGAGCGGAATGCCCGAGTTCGTTCGTATGAATTTGTCTCCTTTATATCCCATCCACATTGAGTCGCTCTTTCATGGGTGTCCTCTTTTCATCATTTCTGGTGGGTCGCTTTAATACAAGCGTCCTCGTGAGCGGAATGCCCGAGTTCGTCGGTATAAGTGTGCCCTCCTTATGTCTCTCCAATGTATATGTTCAAACAGAAAATAAAAAAATAATAATAATAATAATTCTCCGCTCGCATTCAGAGCGCGAATTTTACGGTTCATTTAAGTATTCAATCATCTTCTACCTTATTGGTTCGAAAGGCTTACGCCAATCTCACCCTCCTATCGAAGAAGATTGAATAGGGGCAGCTGTTGCACCCCAAAATTCGCCCTCTTCATTTTGTTATTAAAAACTTGGCTAATACTTAATCAGTAGGTGCATCGCATACATATCATGCATGCATTGATCATGGGTTCGAGATTTTCTAAATCGTGTGAGCCTGTGCAATTCTGAAGAAGAGGTTTGGTTCCAAAATATGAGTATCGAGGTTACATTATTTGACGACATCTCAATACGCAAGATATGTGTGTTCAGAAGCTTCTGATTATCTCGCGAATTGAGGGTTTGGTGTTTTGATCGCCTATCAGGAGGATATTGATTACAGTTTCAAGCTACAGTGTGTGGTGATCGAATATTTGAGCCCAAATTGATTCTACGGTCTTCTGTATGTGGTGAAGTGTCGGTATACGACTTATCGATCTGCACGATTCATCAGAAAATCAAGGACGGACGTATAAAATGATATTTGAGTGCATGTATCAAAAAGTCAACAAAAAGTCAAAGTTTGACCGGGTGAAATTTTTGGTCAAAATTATGGTCAAAAGTCGACATTAGAGAAAATGCGGTCATTTGTTGAGAAAAGTCGGAAGAATCGGGTGAAAATGAGGTTTCTTGCATTTTAAGTAATTTTAGACTTAGAAATTTTTTCTAAGTTTAAGGTACTTTGTGTTCACGGAGCCATGGTGTCGCATCTGTATCTTGCCCATCTGTGGTCAGAAGTTTGTGAATTGATAGCCGTTGGAGATAGCGCATTTCGTACTCTGACTTTGTCCTTGTGAAGATTTTTCCAGAAATGCCCAGATTTCGAGTAATAAAGCTCTGAAGTTTGAAGTTTATAATTTTTGAAGTTTACACTTAGTAAAATTTTAAGTGTTTTTTAAAGTGTTCAAGTGCTCGACTTCGGAGACATTTTACACGTGTTTCGAGTCAAAGTTGTTCACTTAGTGGCAATCTACAACTTTGCTGAAGAAATCGAATCCATTCGGGAATCGGATCAAAAATTACGGAGCTCGGAAGATACGGTTTATCATTTCTCAAAATTCAACACTTAGAAATATTTTGAAGTGTTTGTTTCTATGCTCAAGATGACAGTTTCAGGGTCGATTTATCATAGTTCGGGGCTCCGAATCAAAAAATACTCAACTGGAAAGTTGTTCATCTCACGGCAATCTATAACTTTGTTGAAGGAGTCGAATTCATTCGGGACTCGAACCGGAACTTATAAAGCTCGGAAAATAAGAATTCATTATGTTTGTAAGATTCGAATGGTTGTTGTGCGCATGTTCAGGGCTATTTTTGTCATTGATTCGGTCGTCGCACGGAAAAACTCCGAACACGGAAGTTGGAGTTCTTGATTCCATCTACAAGTTCCATTTAGAAACTTTTTCATTTCGAACGACGGAGCGGAAAATACGGAACACAGTAATCGATGACTTGAAGTTGGAAAATTGCTACATGTCATGTGCAAAACTTGCCCAGCCAGGCCAGGCATTTCATCGAATAGTCTCATGTCAAACTTCAAACACTTTTTATTTGGTGATAAGGGCTTCGTATGGATTTTTGTCGAACTATAAAGTTGTTGTATCACACGCGAACTTTCCAATGGTGTCGAATTCACGTCATTTGGTCGAGTATCGGAAGAGTTATAGATCCGTAAAGTGGGGTACATGGATTGATGTATTAAACTTGACACTTAGGAAAAAAATTTCAAACATTCAAAACAGCTTATCCCGTCGTAACTTCGAAGCTAAATACGACGAGCTTGTGATCAATTCTTCATCGGGAACTCAACATCAAAGTTGTTCTGCCACGTGCCTTCTTTCCAACGACACCGAGTTTGCGTTATTTCATCATGTATCGAAAGAGTTATAGGATCATAAACTTGACACTTGGCCATGATTTGAACTCGTGATCATTTGGCAAGAGTTGTGTTGGCACGCGTTTACACATTTATAACTCACGATGTGAGACCACACTTCACGGTTCACTTTCATTTTCCTCTTTTCACCCTCCCATCACCTTTTTTTATTCATTTTTTTCCAACAATTCTCTAACAGCACGAAAAACGCAAAATTCTCATTCGGGTCAAGTGAAGTCTTTTCGAACAATTCAATGTCATCCAAATCACATAAGAAAGCCAATCTATTAGATCATCACTCCACCAAGCACATTCTCGATGAATCTGTTTCTGAGGTGGTTAAGGGACGTGGGTATTCTGAAGACGTGAGATTGAGCAATGTGAGGCTGTTGATGGGGTCTATTATTATGGTCATTGCTCTGTTTGCTCAGTTTTACAAGAAGAAGTTTCCTGAGAATAGGGATTTTCTTCTTGCCTGCATCGCCTTGTATGTGATCTTCAACGGGTTGTTGCAGCTGATCATATATACTAAGGAAAAGAGCACCATTCTGTTAAGAAATATAACCAACTTTATTTTCTCACACTCCATCGCCGATTTTTCTTTTCCTTCTAACATCCACCATATCTAACAAAATCATAACAGAGTCCTCCATAACAACCTCAACCGTAACCTTTATCCATGGACCACCACTATTCTTCTTTTTTTTCACCAGTGCAACGCTGCTCTTTTTCGGTTACTCTTTCTTCTCTCTAACTCCCATACATCTCTTCTATTTTTCATCACCGTAACCGAATTCACATCCTCACTTCAACCTCACTCTCTTTCCATTCGTTGTGAAGAAGATAACTGGAGTTACAACAAACTTCGGCGAACGGTGACGACGTCGACGAAATCTTCTCCAATAATAACGTCGCTCTTCCATGGAATCTTGAGATTCGGTATTCATCCTGGTTTTCATATGTCTCCGTCGAGATCTTTCTATCGTCGTCGAGGAGTTAAAATTCTTTCTCACTTTTGAGAAAGGATCGATATCGAAGGTTATCATCACGATATCCTCATCAACGTCTCGGTCAGAATGCTACATTTTTCTTCCCCGTTCGAAATTGATCAAAATTTTGTTTGAATCTCTGTATAAGCGTTCGTTTTGGTGAATGGAGTAAGTCTGTGGAGATTTAAACACCAGATCTGGATTTCTCTTGCAATTCCGAGCGAGGGTATGGTGATCATCGTGCGCGTTTCCGTCGAGGTTGACGTTTTCCGGCAGCCGTTGCAGTGAAGAAGATGATCGGAAAATGGCAGATTCCGGCGAGGTTTTGTTTTTTTCTTCTCTCGTGAACCCTATACGTGTCTGCTTCATATTGGATCATGCAATTTCTCCCTCCGCCAATCAGGTTACGCTATTTGTCATCTCATGTTTATAATAAAAAAAAAATCTGAGTTTTATTTGACTGTGACCAATTGATATATATATGTATAACATGAAATAAACGTAACATACCATATAAAAAATAAAATGTGACATTTAATATTAAATAAATCTGAATAAAAAATATAATAATAATTTCGTTTTGGACAAAAAAAAGGAAACTGGACTGAATGAAAAACAATTGGACTTAGACTAAAGAGAAAAACTGAAATGGGCTTAATATAATCCGGACTGGACCTTAGCCATTTTACTAGCTCATACCCCCTGATTTAGGCCCACAGCAGTGATATTAACTAAGCTTAGTTCATTTTGAAATTCAGCTTCACACCCCCCTGTTTCATGTACTATAATTTTGACATATGTTCAATTTCGATTTCGATTATTTTGACTTGTAAAAAATACGTAGAAAATATATTCTGACATTTTTAGGATATTTAAATATTTTTGACATTTTTTTTTTATATTTTTGCAATTAATTCTAATTCATTTTTTATTAATACATTTAAATGTTCTTTGAATTAACTTAGGAGTATAATGTCATATTTTTTTATAAACTCTAAGGATATTTCTTATACCATCTAATTATAATTGGAAGTGTATGTTACCTTAGTGTTGTAAGTAAAATTTCAAATTTATCTTTGATATTCCGATTTCATTGTAAATAACCATTTTTTTTTGCGTTTTATGCTTTATTTAAAAGCGACATTGCTATTTCTGACACTCTGTTTTGTATGCGAGGTACGCGGAGCGTTATACTATTTTGATTTGGACGTATAAAATCCATATTTTTATGTTGCACACACGTGTGTGTACTCTGTATCTGTTTGTCTGGATTATGATCTTGTACATGTGTATTTGCTTCAGATGTGTATGACACACATTCTGGTTATGCTTTTCGTGCCTCTGCACACTTCTCACCGGATTTCTTTATTGCGTGCCAGCAGTACTTGAAGTTTTCCGGAGTATTTCTTAGCTTGCGTGCTCTTGGTTTAATATCCGTTTGGTATTTATTTTACTTTATTTATCGCATTTCTTTACCGCTTTTCTAGAGCATGAGAAGTAGGATTTTCTGCTTTCCTTGCCATGAGAAGTAGGAATAGAGATGTATGAAGGGCTTCGTGGTTGGAGCATGTTCGGAACCCCTCGGTTTATTTAAAGACCCGTTTAGGGCAATTCTGTTTGCTAATTGTGGTTGGTTTGTTTAAAATCCTCCATCTGCATAGGGAGGTAATTTTCAGTAAGTGTTTACACTTGCATAGGTCAGAGTGGTTAGGACGCCCGATGTGGTACCACTAAGCAAAGTCCCGCTTTTTATATTTCCTGTCATCAAGTCATTGATATATGGGCAAGCCGGAAGAAAGGGTCCGCAATCAACCCCCCCGCACAGTTCTAGTCCGTGTCAGCTCATCACACGCGAATCGTGTTGCTTCATTTATCGAGTCAATAATAAAAGTGGCAAGAGTTCCCTATTCTGACTCTCCACGCTTTCCTGGGGTTCGCATTTATTGCAGAACCCGCATCATTTGCTCTTCAACAGGAATTGGATGTGTCGGCTCCTGGTTGACTCACGGTATGCTCGTTACTGTCGAGGCTATGGGACTTCCTCCTTTTCCTGTGCTTGTGTGCCATTTGTTTGTTTGCATTGCATTGTTTGTGTGCTTTTGCCAAAGCGCTTGTTTGCTTCATCCCTTTTGTCGTCTTCGACTCTACTTTAGTTAGTGATTCGAGATGGACATAGACTTAGGTTGTAAACATTTTCCCTCCTTTTTGTCATCTTCAACTCCATTTTAGCTGGTGATTCGAGATAGACATAGATCTAGGTGGTAAACCTTTGCATGTTCCTTTAGGATTCTCTCGACTCTACCTTAGTTAGTGATTCGAGTTAGACCTTAGGATGTAATCCATGCATGATGACATTAGGGATAACATTAGATAGTTTCCCTTGTTTGTTTTACAGTTTCTTTTTGCTTCCATGCATGTAATAAAACTAAAAATTGTTTTCTTTTTTCCTTTTGCACATCAAAACACTTAATAATGGTTTAAACTCCTTTTTCAAGGTAAAAACAACCAACCAATGCAAACCTTTTTGCCTACGGGTTTTACTTATTGTGTTTTAAATTATTTTCATAATTAAAAAACACATAACCCATCAAAACATGTGAGCCGAACTACGGCGCTCTGACTTTCCCATTGCACGCGAGAATACGTAGGCATCTTGTCACGGGGCTCGATCGAGCAAACTTTGTAAATACTTCCTTCTTTTCCCCGTGTTTTCTTTATTTTCTTTTCTTTCACATGCATACTCTTTTAGCATACAAATATAGCAATTAAGAAGTAAATAGATATAAACACACCCATTAGATAGAAAATAGAAGTGGATACCGTAGAGTACTACGGGCGTGTGGGGTGCTAATACCTTCCCTTCGCGTAATAGATTCCCTTACCCTATCTCTCGGTCGCAAGACCGTGCCTTATCCCTTTTAGGTTTTCGCGATGCGTTTACCTTTCTGCTTTTACGAGATAAAAAACGTTCGATGGCGACTTCATTGATATAGTTATCGGATGATGTTCAGCCGGTTGTTTCAATGGGCCTAACTTTTCTTGATTCAAACATGTTCCTTAGATAATTTGGAACCTCCAAGCCCAAAGCCACGAATTTTATCTTTATTTTTCTATTTAATTTGTATTTTATTCATTTAAAAGCCAATTAAATTAAAAAATAAGGTATAAAATCAAAATTAAATGCAAATTGGATTTTTCTCTCATTCTTGAAGTCCAAGCAACTCACAAAAGCTGTCAATTTCGAAATTGGCTTTGATTTGGCAAGGAATTGATGAAAATTGGATCAAAAAAGAAAGATTTGATTTCATACAAAATCAAATGTTTTTTATATTGATTGATCATTATTTGCTCTTGAATTCAGACCTAAATCCATCCATTATAAATATACAATGTATACAACATGAGAAAAAAAGAAAAATTGCTCAAAAGAACCCTAACACAAGTCAAAAAAATCGTGGTATTCAAGGTAGTGGCAGCCCTAGTTTTGCTTCGATTCAGCCAATTCTAGTCATTCAAACACGTTCCTTGAAGCCTCTTGAATCATTCTAGATCTTTACAACTCTCAAAAACATCAAGAATTGAGAAAACACGATTTCGGTTTGTTAACTTTTTTTCAAAATCGATATCTGTTATGCATGCATATTTAACGTTTTTTGATTGTTTGTTCATGTTCAGCATCGAGTTTGCAAGCTATCTGGGTGGTTTAATTGCATTTTAATGGCCTGAAACGAGAATCACCATTGCTAGGGTTTTCTGGTTCGAATTGGGGTTTCCCTAAATCCGTTAAATTGGACAAAACCAATGCCACCAGTGTGTTTAGAATGTCGTTTGCAATCGATTCATGTATTCATAACTCATTTATATTGCTTGTACGAAGTTTTTGAAATATGCAGGGGCCTTAGCGTCGAGCAAGACCGACGCTAAGTGTTTAAAAATTCAAATGAAGAAGACGATGTTCTTCGCGCGTGTTTTGGGCAATCAGGGAGCGAGTTTGCTTAAAAGCGTTGTGTTCCAACATCATGACACCAGATGCAGCTTGGCCTAGTGGTGAAGGAGGCGCGTGTTTTCCCTGTGGGCAAGAGTTCGAATCCTGGCAAGACTAAACATTTTTACTTCTTTGAAAACTAACTTCTTTTTTCTATTTCTTATTTTTTCTAATATTTTCATGCTATTTTAATTTATCTTTAAATATTTTTATCATGCATTTAAAAAATCACCAAAATATTTTTCTTTTTTGCATTATTATCAGAAAATGTTTATTTAATTTTTAATATTAAAATTAATATTTTTGCATGCATATTTTAATTAATTGTTAATTAACCATTATATTGACTTTTAATTGCTTTTAATTATCGAAATCGATTCAGAAAATTACCAAAAAATTATCTTATCATTTTATTTTCATTACTAATCTAAAACCTTTTTCTTCATTCAAATGTTTCTTTTTACTAACATTTTTTCTCTTATGCAATTTCTCTTGTTTTCCAATTATGTATT
The DNA here is from genome assembly GCA_021764765.1 of Vicia sativa. Taxonomy (NCBI): domain Eukaryota; kingdom Viridiplantae; phylum Streptophyta; class Magnoliopsida; order Fabales; family Fabaceae; genus Vicia; species Vicia sativa. The sequence goes on from CM038793.1 coordinate 105,453,092, forward strand.
TGTTCACAGGTTGTAACGTTTCGGACAATTTTTCTCGTTTTCTTTTCAATTATGTATCTGCCTATGGGATGTAATAGTTTAATTAGGACTTTTATTTTCCGAACTCCTATTATGTAACTGCCCCAAAGCCATGTAATAGCGTAGGACTTTATCTTTCCGCATTTTATATTTCCGCAATTTATTTTCCACATCCTATAAACTGCTAGTAATTAGGCGTGTATGGCAAGATAAAATTGGACATAGATCACTCATAATTGCAAGATAACATATCCGAATTTGACACACTCTTTCACACACACACCCCTTAGGGTAATTCTCTCTCGTTGCCTTACGAATACAAATTGTCAAGTCCCTCGAACGTAGAGGTATCCTAGCACCGTTGCCTACGAAACATATCATCATAGTCCCTTCGATACAAAGATCATAGACCCACGATGTCGCCTACGAACACATGATGTTGACCCACGATTGTTGCCTACGAAAAGTGATGATCGTCCCTTCGAATGTGCTAGGATACTTCCTACAAGTTGCCTTCTATAACCATCCGATGTCCCTTCGAATGTCCCTTCTACATCCAACGAATGGAGTTACCTATCAACTAATGGTATGGATAGCACTATTCTAAAGGAACGTAAAATAACACGAAAACGACCATTCTGAGTAGGTAATAAGACTTTTAGTTGCTTGCTTTATCGAAATGCTTCTCACACCATACACACTTTTGTCAAAGTTCAAATACTTTTCAAAACGAAACATTTCCGAACACTTTGTATACATTCCTACATGAGTCATTACAAAGTCAAAGCGAAATGCCTTTTCAAAACATTTTTGTCAAACACACAGAAAGCAATTTTTAAAGTGAGCTAAGAGCAACTAAGAGCCCGTAGATAACTACGGATGGAAAGGGGTGCTAATACCTTCCCTTTTCATAACCTTCTCCCTTACTCAGAATCTAACGAAGGTCTTTTCCTGTTCTTTTCACCTTCCCTTAATTGGATAAAAGAAATGTCGGTGGCGACTCTTGCTATCCGCAATATTTGCGATACAAAAATCTCAAAGTCAGTTCACCGTATTACATAGGGTTGTAAGAAGCTTTGGGTACTAAGTTGAGGTTAAGTTCTGCTTATCATCCGCAGACAGATGGTCAGACGAAGAGAACGATTCAGTCGTTAGAGGATTTGTTGCGAGCTTGTGTGTTGAAGAAACGTGGAGCTTGGGTTAGTTACTTACCATTGATTGAGTTTACCTACAACAATAGTTTTCATTCGAGTATCGGTATGGCTCCATTTGAGGCATTGTATGGTAGGAGGTGTCGGACACCATTGTGTTGGTACGAATCTGGAGAAAGTGTTGTGATTGGACCGGAGATTGTCCAACAGACTTCAGGAAAGATCAAGATGATTCAGGAGAAGATGAGAGCTTCTCGGAGTCGTCAGAAGAGTTATCATGACAAGAGGAGGAAGGACCTCGTGTTTAGTGAAGGAGATCATGTGTTTATGTGAGTTACTTCGATGACTGGTATTGGTCGAGCTTTGAAGTCAAAGAAGTTAACTCCGCGCTTTATTGGTCTGTTTTATATTACGAAGAAGGTAAGAAAAGTTGCTTATCAGATTGCTTTACCGTCGTCGCTTGCGAATTTGCATGATGTATTCCATGTATCTCAGTTGAGGAAGTACATTATTGATCCGTCTCATGAGATTCAAGTAGATGATATACAGGTACGAGATAATTTGACTGTTGAAACATTGCCTGCGAGAATTGAGGATCGAAAGTTGAAGCAGTTGCGCGGTAAAGAGATAACTCTGGTGAAAGTAGCTTGGGGAGGAGCGGCAGGTGGAAATGTTACTTGGGAGCTGGAGAACCAGATGAAAGACTCGTATCCCGAACTTTTCGTCCAAGGTATGTTTTTGAGGACGAAAACTCTTTTAGTGGGGGAGAGTTGTGACACCCCAAATAATTCAATTATTAAATAATTAGAATTTTAATTATTAATTTAATTAGAAGTTTAATTATTAGTATTTTTGGAATTATTGGAAATTAATTAATTCAAATAGAAGTGAAGTGTTGGTGGTGTGAGGTGTGAAGTGGAGAGTGTGAGGAGTAAAAGACTCTACTCATATTAATTATTCTATTATTATTATTATTATTACTTTAGAATAATAAAAAGGAATAAAAGAAGGAAAAAGAGGAACAGAGAGAAGAGCTGGAACTTTCATCATACGTAGAGTTGAGAAGAGGAAGAGGAAATAGGAAAGAGCCAAAGCGTCAGAGACAGAAGAATTATCACGAGGTAAGGGGTGATTTTATCCAATTATGATGCCTTATGGGTTTTGAGATTCGATTGAATAGTTGAGTATGTTAGGAAACTTGAATTAGAAAATCTAGGTTTGTAGGATCATCCCTAAATGTGTCGAATTGTTTGAAATTGAACCGTTAGTAATGTCGTGGAATTATTGGGGATGATGGAATTATGCTATGTGTTATTATGTTGGTGTATGTTGGTTGAATTTTGGTGTTCTAACTGCTATGGATTGTACGGGATTGAAAAGGAAAAAGTTAGGAAAATCACATACTGTCAAAACTGCATTTTTTGTTCTGCAGGTCGCAGGAGCCGGTTCCCATGTGGGAGGAACCGGGTTCCTAGTACAAAAACCAGGGAGAAGGAATTATGGGTGAGTGGGAACCAGTTACTCCTGGGGAGGAACCTGGTTCCCAATTGAAAAGTAGCAAAGAAAATGACTGTTTTTGGTGGGAACCGGTTCCCAGTATGGAGGAACCGAGTTCCCCATAGAAAAATCCAGAGGCGTGAGTTCTAGTATAGTGGGGAAGCGGGTTTCCCCTGGGGGAACCGGTTATCCCTGTAGCTTTTTCAAAAACACTTTAAACTTTGAAATCTTGTAATTTCCAAACCGGAAGTCCTTTATAGATGTCATTTTGGACGTTATTCCTTAAATTAAAAATACTATTTTATAAAATGAAGAAAATACTATTTTATGGAATTTATTTTAAAAAGAGTTGATTCTTCCGATTTTGTAAACTAAGGTAATTCTAGAAATAGCGATGAATTATTTAGGATTTTGGAATGAGGATTACATGCTTATGTGTTGTTCCTGTTGTTTATTCATGATTGTGCTGTTATCATGTGATGTTTGTTGGTGTTGGCTATGTATGGAATGATGCTGTGATATCATATTCCGTTATTTGAATGTTGCATGCTTTTGATGTGCATGCATATGCATTCTGGTGGTGGTTAATTCCCATTGTGTGGAATTGGATTTGCAGAGCCAATACTCGTACCCAGTGGTTTAGTTGTGGTGAGGCTAGATTCGTGTCCCAGTGGTGTATGGGCGAATCATTGATTAACGATGTGTCCGAGGTGTAAACGGAACAGGGTGTGAATTTAGTTCACGATTTATACCACATGCATGGAGTCTTGCATTGCATATGGATTATAACATGATACGATGGTTTCCAGTGTTATAATCTTGTTGTTGTTGTTATTGTGCATAATGAACTGTATGACTTGTGTTGTATACTGAGATCTGATTATGCTAATGAGGGTGAAATAATATACTGAATTGTTCTGTTGTTTTTAGAAACGTACAATGCATTTTATATTTCGATGAAATCTCACCCTTACTTTGATGATTTCAGATTGAAGTATTATCCGCTTAGGAGCTAGTGAGGATGGCTTTTGAGTTGTGCTATTAGTTTATCCGCATGTCAGTGTCATGCTCTTGTAGTTGTAACACTGGGGAACGATTGTTTAGAGTTATAGCATTAAACTCTGTTTTCTTTTGGTTTATGTTGGAATAATGATGAATTGAATTTTATTCCGGTTTATGATGGTATTTTCCGCTGCGTAGAACATGTTATTGGTTTTGATTATTTTAATAAAGTTCTTCAGTGAAGCATGACTACTGTTATGATATTTTTTGTTTAATTGAATTGTAATGCCCTTCATTGCATGTTATCTCTGATTTAATTATTATTTTTGCGGGGTATTGTAGAAGGGTGTTACATATGTCATAGTCTGTTATACCAGAAAAGAATGAAGAAAGCTTTTGATAATAAGGTCAACCTCGTGTATTCAAAGAAGGTGACCTCGTGCTCAGAAAGATCATGTCTTTAAACTTTGATTCCAAAGGCAAGTGGACTCCCAATTATGAAGGCCCATATGTTGTCAAGAAAGCCTTCTCTGGTGGTGCATTTATTCTTGAAACTATGGATGGAGAAGAGTTCCCACGTCCTCTGAATGCTGATGTAGTCATGAAATACTTCGCCTAAATAAATAAAAGAATACCTCACTAAGTTGAAAACCCGGAAGGGCGACATAGGCAAAAAAGAGCGTCTCGGTAGACTGAAAACCTAAAAAGGCGGTCTAGGAAAAAATTAGAGACATAAACATAATAAATCTCCCGGTAGGTTGAAAACCCACAAGGGCAGTCTAGGAAAAAGTTAGGGACTTATATGACATGTAACTACATCAGACAAGTTTTGATCATAGAAGCAACAATCTGCATGGATTATCTTCATACCTCAACTGAAAACTACAATACATTAGTTCAAAGTTGTTAGGGAGAATAGTATTCATTATTCTTTGATGTACCTTTTCCATGTATTTACCATTTTTCAAAAAAAACTTTGTAATCATCTATAGAGTCATGCTATTAGCAAACTACCATTCTATCAAAAAAATTTGATCCTTTATCTAATTCCTTGGCAATCTTATTTTTATTCAGTTTATAAAAATGTTCTTTTATTATTGAAAATGCATTTCAAAACAAACACACTTGTTAGAACATACTTGCGAAAATTTGCAATTTAAGTGTGTTAACTTCGGGTGTGAGGCAAAGGGATAAGATGACACTGTCCTAATAAGAAACAAGATTTATAATGTTGAAGTTGGTACCATCAGGACCCATTTTTTGTTTGAATATGAGATATAAGTGAAAAGCGATTTGTTTCCATAGAATGCCCCATTTTTTCCTAGAAGAGTTGGTAAGAGTTGTGCTCTGATGAGACATGATGACAACCCCATGGGATGCTTCGATCAGAAGGAACATGTGAATGTTTACGATATGCCTGCAACTTCTTTAGAATTTCGTTGCGATAAAGAGCTATTATTTGATGGTTTGTGAAGACTTCAATTTGGATGAGTGTTGTCCATGAATTAGGCAACCTTCCATGCTGATCCTCAACGAAATATACATATGCACCTCACGTACATTCATTCATACACTATACATAACTAAACTTCAATTCATTGCTCATTCGCATAAGTTGATAATCAGAGTATGTTTCATCTTTGCAATAGAACGTCAGCTTTAAGCAAAAATTTCATCTTTCTGCTTTCTCCACTGAATTACCCCTCGTGGAACAATGGAGTCTCGACCCTCTTTTTAAGTCTTTGTGATTGTTCAAATCACCCTTCCCTAGCTTGATTATGGTTGGAACTCTGGTCTCCAAGCGACATTATTACCTTGTTCTTCTTAGACTATAAGTTCTAATTGGAATGCACAATTATGTCAGGAGGATCTCATCTCTCCAACAAAGGTGAATCCAAAAGAATTAACTTGTATTCTCCTGCAATATTGTTATAATCGTTTCCTAACAGTAGGTGATAGTCTCTTCCCGCAAGCGGTTGGTTTCCCTAGAAATTCTGTTAATGCCAATTTTGCATCCTTTCAACAACCCAACAAGGAATCTCTCGCTATGGATTGATCGTAATTCTCCAGCAAGTTGAAGACTTGTTATGGAAATCTCCGATAAGTGATCTATAAGCTCATTATTGGCTGATTCCCTTAGCTGTGTGCCGCGAGATTTGTTGTTCCGATGAATGGAAACCTTGTCTTTATAGAAGGTAGTTTATCGAAGATTTGTTGTTTCGATGAATGGCAACCTTGTCTTTATGGAATTAGTTTATCAAAGATTTATTGTTTCGATTAATGGCAACCTTGTCTTTATAGAAGGTAGTTTATTAAATATTTGTTGTTCCGATGAATGGAAACCTTGTCTTTATGGAAGGCAGTTTATCGAAGATTTGTTGTTCCGATGAATGTCAACCTTGTCTTTATGGAAGGTAGTTTATCAAAGATTTGTTGTTCCGATGAATGGCAACCTCGTCTTTATGGAAGGTAGTTTATCGAAGATTGGTTGTTCTGATGAATGACAACCTTGTCTTTATGGAAGGTAGATTATCGAAGATTTGTTGTTCCGATGAATGACAAGCTTGTCTTTATGGAAGGTAGTTTATTGAAGATTTTTTATTTTGATGAACGACAACCTTGTCTTTATGGAAGGTAGTTTATCGAAGATTTGTTGTTTCGATTTAATGGAAACCTTGTCATTATGGAAGGTAGTTTATCGAAGATTTGTTGTTTCGATGAATGGAAACCTTGTCTTTATGGAAGGTATTTTATCAAAGATTTTTTGTTTTGATGAACGACAACCTTATCTTTATGGAAGGTAGTTTATCAAAAATGTGTTTTTCCGATGAATGGCAACCTTGTCTTTATGGAAGGTAGTTTATCGAAGATTTTTTGTTCCTTTGAATGGCAACCTTGTCTTTATGGAAGGTAGTTTTTCGAAGATTTGTTGTTCCGATGAATGGAAACCTTGTCTTTATGGAAGGTAGTTCATCGTAGATTTATTGTTCTGATGGATGGCAATATCTTAATTATGGGAGATAGTTCTTCTTTAACTTGTTGAATAATCCAATGGGCGGAATTTTAGCTCACTGATTATATAATTACTTTGTTACCTTTTCTAGATAAAGTATCATGGTTAAAGAAAGAGTTCCAACCCGACTATGGTTAAGCGCCAGAGCTCTTTCGAAAGTCAGTTTATTGTTGGTGTTGTCTTCTTACCACCTTTTGGTTAGAAACAATTTTTGGTGTTTATTCGGGGTTGATGGTTTACTATATTTAGAATGTCGGTGTCACTCCCTTGTTTTTGCTAATTCCTTTGTAAGGAGATAGTTTTCCGTATATATAAGGATTGTTACTGTTATTCCCTTTCCATTTCCTTGTCCTGTATTAAGTCAATAATATTATAAAAAGTTGGGTTCCCATTCCCCGGTGGAGTCATGTTTTCTCTCCCATAAGATTGAGCTTCTTTCCCAAATAGTTCGTCTTCTTGGATGAGTTGTCTTTCTTAACGTGTCTTCATTATCTTTGCTTCCCCAACGACATTTTGTTTCCCATGTGAAGATCATCATATTACATTGCATAACCATCAAGCATTGCATAATACCTTAGGGCCAAATATAGGGCTCATATTATATTTAAGTATCTTCTATCCCGTCAAGGAGAAGGTTCCCTTCTTATCTTCAAATAGAAGACACTTAAATAAGGGAAGATTTTGTACCCCAATTTTTTCCCCTAAGATTCACTCATACTTCATACCATTGCATTACACAAAGATCAAATGGTCTCTCTATCGTATCTTTTGGTTTGTCTTTAAGGAGATCACCAAGCACCATTTAATCTATGTGATGATTGATGTTTGACTAACAATAATTTGTGTATACTTCACTCTCTAAATGTTGTAGGTGAATGGTGCACAAGTCTCTTATTCAAGTTGTCAATAGGTTCATGTGTTTATTTCCATGTCTTCTCTTATCAATTTTCAAGATTTTTGAAAGTATTGTCTCACATTGAAGATTTCTCTTGTCATCAGATATGGTCTGTCATCTTGAGTATATGCTTCATGTTTTAAAGAGATAATCAAATTCAAAGAATTCACCATTATATGGCCATCTACATTGAGTTACATTTTTGGACTTCTGAGGATCATATATTGGTATTTGTGTGAAGTTTGTGGATGATTTCAAAGTAATTTTATTCTTAAGAGGACTTATAATATGAATATGTTTGAATCCAAGGAGTTTGATTGATGAGATTATTGTTTTAGAAGTCTATGATTTCCCACTCTCTATATTGATACTTCATTTATCTTGAATAACTTCAAAGGATCATAACTTGGTCATCCCTTGTCTCCTTGAGCTCATTCTTCTTTCACAATGAACCTGAGGATGTCTAATACAACTTAGTTCAAATGGTAGGAAGAGAAAATGCTTGGAAATTTGCCTATGAATTCAAAAGATTACAAGTCCTTGATGAATTTCTCAATTGTTAGTCAATCAACTTCAAAAGATCATATCTTGATCATCATTTATCACCTTGAGGACATTATTGTTTCACAGTAATCTTGAGGATGTGAAATTTATCTCCATATAAATTTTAAAGATTTAAAGTGTATAGAAGTTGCTTGAAGAAATCAAAAGATTATAGGTCATTTCATGAAATTTCATCAACTTCACAAGGACATAACTTTCTCATTTTTTGGAATTTTTGGGTGATTCTTTTTTTCCAAATGTTCCTTCAGAAGTCTAATTCATATGATCTTTGAAATTAAAGAGCAAATTTTGACTGGAAGTTCATTTTTGAAAAGAAAAGATTATAGGTCATTTTTAGAAAGTGGCATGCTTGACCAGGGCCTGGCCAGAAAAATCAGTGTTTTTTCGCAAATCCTAAAGGCTACATCTCTCAACTATAGCATACATTGGATTTGATTCTTTCTACAATATGTTGTACTAGTTGAATACTTCATTTGGCTCAAGGAAAATTGGAAAACGCACGAGGGAATTTGATCTGGCGTCAGTTCAAAATTTGTGCCAAAATCTGTTCGAGCACACCATCAGTTTGTGCATTTTGTACTACCAATAAATTTTAAGCCAAAGTTAAGCCTTGATTTCGTGACTAATCATGTTTAGTAGTTGTCCAGAATTAATTAGCACTTTGAAATGCAAGTTTTGGCTGAGTTTTGATCCACATGAGGTCACACTTCATTCGTGCACACACCATGCACGATTTCGCTCCAAATCTCACAATTCCTCCTCATTCTCATCACCACTCACTTCCCTATAAATAGAGAATCATTCCTTACTCAATTTCTCAAGCTTTGATATCCAGAAAACCCCTGCCAAACTCTCCCTCGAACCAGATTTTTTGCAACTTCGTTTTCACTTTCAAAGCCATTCCAGTTTGAAATTAACCATTCATTCTTCTTCCTTGAACCTCACTGAAGCTAACAGAACAAGACTCGTGCCTTGAAGCTTCCTGAATTGTGCTATCCAAGTTTAGTTTCAGAGCTTTGAAAGTGAACTTCGTTCAGGTAGGAATCTCCATCAAACCTTGTAAAATAAAGTACCATTGCATTCTCCTCATCTCCCTGATCCTTGTGATCTTCATCATTTGCGTTTTCATCATGTATTGACTGAGAATTTCATCAAAATCCTATTTGCTATTATTTGAGTTTTTTTCCAAATTTCTCTTCACTCAGTTTAAATAAATTTTTCATGACTATGTGGTTGAGATCGTCTTGAAGAGACGAATCCAAGGATACCACTCATGTGTATTAATTTTAAAGTTTGAGAATCATGTATGGAGGATTACTGGAGGTTGAAGACGACCTACGTGTCTATCTTCAACGAATGAAAGCATGACATGTAATTTTTTCAAACTAGACTCGGTGACTTTGCCTTACCGTACACGCGTAATAGGAGCCCTTGGATCTGATTACTTTTGTGAGTCAGACTCGATCCAACGCGTGATATCTTCCCTTGTTTTATTTTTTTAATTTAATTTTAATTCCTGATCCGGTGTGAAAACCAAGGAGGTCCATATCAAGAACAACGCGCCATGTCCATTGGATGTGATTACTAACGTGTATGACTATAATCAGATGGCCCATACTTTTTGGCTTATATTTTTATTTTCTGATTTTATGTTTTAAAGTTCATTTCTGACTCAAAAATTGTGAAAAAATTCACTAAATTATTTTGAAATATTATCTTCCTAATTTTTATTTTTTGATAATTTTATTTTTAGATTTGATATTTTTTATGATTTTTCTCTTTTATTTGATGTTTTTAATTGTTTTAAAATACATTTGACATTTTAAAATTCTGGAAAAATTCTGGAAGGATCCAATGGTCACTTGACATATATTGGTGACCTCATTTTATTTTTTTTACTTTATTTTCCATTTTTGGTTTATTTCACTTTTTATTTTATTTTCTAAAAATAATTTCTGACTTTAAAAAATTCTAAAATTTTTTGTCAACACTTGCTGACCTCTGTTTGACTTTGGGTAATTTTCTTCGAATTTTATTTTGATGAAAAAATACTATTTATGTATTTCATCAAGAAAGTCCAATTAAATAACCTAATTTCAAAGTTACTTTTAGTCCTTTTATTTGATTTTATTTTCATTTTTATCTTGCTGACTTTTTTGAATTTATTTTGAGTCGCAAATTTCCTCAACATTAATGGAATTTGGGTGTTGATAGGTCTCTTGACCAAATCCACCAAGAGAGTTGATTGATTTTGACGAAGTAAGACCAAAACATATTCATCTGATGCAAAATAAACATGGAAACTATTTCTTCTTCTCCATCTTATTTTTCTTTTTATCCCGACTTGGAAAAAGTGATCAATTGGTGGCATGAACTTTAATATTCTAACATAAACCCCAAAAGATAACTTGAGCTTTGATCTTTGTTCAATACTTGTGGTGCTTGTCGTGTGGTCGCGTTGATTTCTAATCAAGCTTCTGGCAAGTTTCCACTAACCTTGTCCACTTGAAATTCTCAATTATCTTTGATAAAGTGATGTGATAATTCCAAAACCGATGATATACTTGACAAAAAATAATTGAAACTTGTCGTGTGGTCGCGTTGATTCTATCAAGCTTCTAGAAAGTCTTCATGCGTAAGTTTCAAGATGGTCACCTTGCTGACGACTAACAATTAACAATTCGATGATAAACATGACAAGTTTCAAGATGGTCATCTTGCTAATATTTATTAAATTGTTATTTATTTTTAGCTCTTTACTTTTCGCTTTTACTTTTATGGTCTTTATTTATACGCACTTTAATTTTATCATTTACATTTCATGCCATTTTTTCTTTGCTCACTTGAGCATTTTATTTTCTATGTCATTTTTCTTTTGCTCACTTGAGCATTTTACTTTCTTGTTATTTTGAATTTGCTCACTTGAGCTTTATATTTCTTTTCCAAAACACATAATAATTCAACCTAAACATAAAAAAAACTCTTAATTGGACTTGGTTACTATCCTTGTGCACGAAGTTTGATCTTGTGACTTAGGATTAGGACCCTTGCCTCAGCTTGGAGATTTATGTGCCCTTGGTGGTGTTCTGTCTTGTCTGGTTATTATCTTTGTATGCAGGTTATTCTGTTATACTCGATTAAGAGTGGATTTCTTCCAAATGCACCCGTTACTCTGCCCGTTTTGTTTTCAAGACAAGAGTTGACCTAAAGCATTGGTTTATCTGAAGCTTGCATTTTTTTCTTCCGGTTATTTGTTGCTTATGTGGTAATCCAAAGGATGGGATATGGTATTGGCTCTTGATGTCAAGTACTAGTCTTCTCACCCGGTTAGATCTTTCTTTACCTTTACCTTTTACTTTATGCACTTAGGTTATCCTATTCATCTCTTCCCCATTCTTTAATTTTCAAAATCTTCCCTCTTTATCAAAGGATTCTTGTTTTCAAAAGTCAAACCGCTTTCATAAAAACTTGGACTTAGGTCCATGCATTTTAAAAATTCCTTTTCTTAATAAAATTTCAATTCATTTAATAATACTTTGAGTTTAATTTTGTTAAGACTAAAAAACACCTAACTTCATTCAAACATTTTTGAGCTCTTTGTGGCTTTTCTAAACTAACATTATTCCAAAAATCAGCCAACACACAACTTTATTTTTTTAGCCGAACTACTTGGTTTTGATTTTAACATTGCACGTCGTTGATATGTAGGCCTGAAAATCATTGGAAGTTCTATCAAACCAAAAATTATAAAATATACTTCTTTTCTTCCCCCAACATCCATTTTGTACATATACTCTTTTTTTAGCACACATATAAAAATTTTCAAAAGGATTCCTACGGAATACCGTAGATGCTTTGGGTGCCTAACACCTTCTCTTTGCATAACTAACCCCTGGTCCCAGATCTCTGATCTTTTTTTGTAGGATTTTATTCGCTCTTTTTCCTAGTCCTTTGGATAAAATAAAAGCGGGGTGGCGACTCTTTTGTTGCTTTTTTGAGTTAAGTCAATTCAATGGCTTATACTCGCAATTTTTGCCGCTACAATGGGAAAGGTCAAAGTCAATGCTATAACTATTTTTGCCTCTCAACCGCAAGCTCAACAAGCTTCTCTCCAGCAATATCAAGGACATCAAAATAACTGCACACCAAGAAGATTTGAGGTGGTTCCAATGACTTATGCCGAAATGTTGACGCTATTGATTGATTTGAAATTTGTGGTCCCAAGAGCTGCGTTACCTCCACCTCCTCTTGATAGGAGTCCAAGGAATTATAATGCTAATAATAGTTGTGAGTTCCATTCTGGTACCGTTGGACATAGCATTGGGAACTGCTTTGCTTTCAAGTGTAAAGTTCATGATTTGATTGAATCGAAAGCCATTCAGTTTGACGCCCAGCAGCAGCAACAACCTTGTCCTAATGTGATTCAGAATCCAATGTTGCGACATGCCGGTGGGGTAGTCCAAGATATCATGGAGGAAGGTGAGGACCTAAACTTGATTATGGATGTTAATTTGGTGAAGACACCGCTGCATTTTGTTAAGAAGTATCTGATAAAGAGAGGCGTCTTTGCAGGCTGTGAATCTAATTGTGTTAAATGTGAAAACTATTCAAATTGATGTGAAGGTTTGAAGAGTGGTATTCAAAGTTTGATCATCAATGGTGAATTACAGTTTGATAAGATTAGACATGGTAAGAAAGGCGTAAAATGAGATGTGTCTATGATTTTTATTCTCTATACTCCTGTTGTGATATCTACATCTATAAAGCATGTTCCGTTATTGATCACAAAACTCGGTCCTATCCCGTATGTGAGTGACAAAGTTGTGCCATGGAACTGCAGATCAGATGTCTATTACCACAAAGTCAAACAGGAAGATGGCGTCTCTTCTGGTAAGAAGGATGATGGGTATGATGTTGCTAACACCGATAATTTCGTCGGTAGTGGTGGAGTAACCAGAAGTGGTCAGATTTTTGCTGCTCCAATTGCACCACCTAATGCAGATGCTTTAGTGAAAGATAAAGACAAGAACCCAACAAAATATCTTGAGTTGCAGGTCACTAATCCTAACTTGGAGAAATATGTTGAGGAAATAATTAGATACATCTGCAAAAGTGATTTCTGTGTTATTGGTCAACTTGCTCAAACCCCTACTAAGATTTCCATCCCTTTCTTTGCTACGAGATTTTGAGGAACACAAGAGTTCCTTGATGAAGTTGCTGATACTACCTTTGTACCAAAAGAGATATCTGTTAGTCAATTCGAAAATGTTTATGCTAACATCTCTTCCAGCAATGGTCTGGGATTTATTGACTTTGATCTTCCACCTAAGGGTCAGAACCATAATCGTGCTTTACACGTTTCTATGGAGTGCAGGGGCACTACCCTCTCTCATGTTTTGGTGGACACTTGTTCCTCTTTAAATGTGATTCCTAAATCAACATTGATGAAAATTGATTATTGTGGTCTTGAATTGCGGCCCAATGATCTGATTGTGAAACATTTTGACGGGTCGAGACGTTCTGTCTTTGGAGAATTGGAACTTCCAATAAAGATTGGTCCCTAGTTGTTTACTACTACTTTCTTTGTCATGGACATTCAACCTGCTTATTTTTCCCTTCTTGGCCGTCCATGGATCCATAAAGCTGGAGCGGTTACTTCCACTCTCCACTAGAAGCTCAAGTACCCTGTCAACAAGAAAACTATTACCGTCTGTGTTGAAGAGGAGTACGTCGTAAGTCACCTCACCTCGTTCCGATATGTTGAAATCGACAGCGAAGTGCATGAAACCCCGTTCTAGGGATTTTAAATTGTCCATATGCTGAAGACTCCTCAGCAAGAGGAGAAGTAAAAAAACAAACCCGAGTCCTCTATGGCTTCATTCAAAGATGCAAAGGCTATAGTTGAAGGTGGATTCCATGGAGGCTAGGGCAGTGTTGTGGAGGTAGCGCTTAAGTTCAACAAGTTCACACTAGGTTTAAAACCGATGTTGCACCACCAAATACTCAAAGTGCCTAATCTGGCTACTCCCATCAAATTTTCAAGCGCCGGCGTCAGTTCTGGACAAGTGAATGTTACTGATGATTCTAATAATGAGTTTGACATTGACAAGTGGATCCGCCGTAGTGTCCCTGGCTTGGAATTGAATAACTGGACGTATGAAGTCTGTGTCCCAGTCACAATAGTTAAAGAGTAATTTTCTTTTCTTTCCTCTTATCATGCAATAATTCTTGTGCTCTACCCAAGGCATGAAGAAAGGGTAATCTAATTGCATCAAGAAGAGATTGAGAAAGTGAATCTTGGCACCGAAGATGCTATCAGAGAGGTTACAGTTGGGGCTACTCTGGAAGACAGTGTGAAGCAAAGACTGATCGAATTACTCCGAGAGTATTCAGATATCTTCGCCTGGTCTTATGAAGACATGCTCGGGTTGGATACTGATATTGTTGTGCACAAGCTACCACTGAAAGAAGATTATGCTCATGTTAAGCAAAAGCTTTGAGGAACTCATCTTGAGATGTCTAAGAAGATCAAAGAGGATGTCCAGAAACAACTTGACGCGGGATTCTTGAATATCATTTCTTATCCCCCATGGGTTGCCAACATTGTGCCTGTACCCAAAAAGGATGGAAAATTGCGATTCTGTGTGGATTATTGAGAGCTGAATAGGGTCAGTCCAAAGAATGAATTTCCGCTTCCCCATATTGATATATTGGTGGACAATACAGTTCAGGAAAAAGTGTTTTCATTTATGGATGGTTTCTTTGGAGTGAAATCGTCCAAGGTGTGTGCACGAAGGAAGTGTCACCTCATGTGCACGAAAACTCATCCAAAACTTGAGTTTCAAGGTGCTGATTAATTTTGGACAACTTCTAAACATTATTAGTCACGAAATTAAGGCTTAATTTTGGCTTAAAATTGATTGGTACTGCAAAATGCACAAACTGATGGTGTGCTCGAACAGATTTTGGCTCATCTTTGAACTAAAGCCAAATCAAATTCCATCACGTGTTTCTTGATTATCTTTGATCCAAATAAAGTATTCAAAGAGCTGAATACAATGCAAAAAGAATCAAATCCAATGGATGCTTGAGTTGAGAGATATAGCCTTTAGGATTCTTGAAAAAACACTAATTTTCCTGACCAGGCCTTGGTCAAGCATGCCACTTTCTAAAAGTAACCTATAATGTTTTCTCTTCAAACTTGCTCTTCCACTCAAAATTTTCTCTTTACTTTCAAAGATGATATGAATTATACCTCTCAAGGAACATTTGGCAAATAGAATCATCCAAAAACTCCAAAAATTGAGAAAGTTATGGCCTTGTGAAGTTGAGGAAAATTTGTGAAATGACCTATAATCTTTTGGTTTCTTTAAGCAACTTCCAAACACTTTCAATCTTCAAAACTTATATGGAGATAAATTTCCCATTCTCAAGATTGTTGTGCAAAAATAATGACCTCAAGGTGATAAATGTTGATCCAGATATGATCTCTTGATGTTGATTGACAAAAATGTGAGAAAATCATCCAAGACTTGTAATATTTTGACCTCATTGGAAAATTTCCAAGCATTATATTTTCCTACCATTTGAAATAAGTTGTATTAGATATACTTAGGTTCATTGTGAAAGAATAATGAGCTCAAGGAGACAAGGGATGACCAAGTTATGACCGTTTGAAGTCATACAAGATAAATGAAGCGTCAATCTAGAGAGTAGGCAATCATAGACTTATAAAACAATATTCTCATCAATAAAACTCCTTGGATCAAGGCATATTCATATTAGAAGTCCTCTTTAGATTCAAATGACTTTGAAATCATCCACAAACTTCACACACACACTAAGACATGGTCCTCAGAAGTCTAAAACACTAATTCAAGGTAGATGGCCATAGAATGGTGAATTCTTTGAATTTGATGATCTCTTTCAAACATGAAGCATATGCTCAAGATGAGAGACCATATTTGATGATAAGAGAAATATTCAATGGGAGACAATAAATTAAAAAATCTTGGGGATTGAGGAGAGAATGCATGGAAATAAACACATGAATCTATTGATTCCTTGAACAAGAAAGATTTGTGCACCATTCACCTACAACATTTTGAGAGTGATGTATATACACATTATTGTTAGCCAAACATCAGTCATCACATACATTCAATGGTGCTTACTGATTTCCCAAAGGCAAACCCCAAGATAGGAGATAAAGAGAGCGAAAGAGAGAGAGAGAGAGAGAGAGAGAGAGAGACCATTTGATATTTGTGTAATGCAATGGTCTGAAGTATGAATGAATCTTAGGGGAAAAAATTGGGGTACAACACCTGCGTTTTTCAATCTGAAAGGCATCAACTTGTAACAGAATGTCCCTCATGGGGTGATAAAAGTTGTTTTGGCCATGTTCTCTAGTGCCATCTTAATTTGATTCTAACCCGAGAAACTATCCATAAACAAGAACATTTTGGCATGAGCCATATTGTCTACCAACACGTCAATGTGAGGAAATGGAAAATCATCCTTCGGACTCGCCCTATTCGAATCTCAATAAGCCGCGCACATTCTAACGTTCCCATCCTTATTGGGCACTGGCACGATATTGGCAATCCATGGGGGATAAGAGATCACATTCAAGAATCCCGCATCAAGATGTTTCTGAACTTCGTCCTTGATATTTGTAGACATCTCAAGACGAGTGCTTCGAAGCTTCTTCTTAACTGGGGCACAATCTTCTTTCAATGGCAGCTTGTGCACAACAATATCGGTGTCCATCCCGGGTATGTCTTCATAAGACAAAACAAAGATTTCTGAATATTCTTTGAGTAGATCAATCAGTCTTTGCTTCACATTGTCTTTGATAGCACGAAAACGTATCGTATATTTGGATTGATTTATATAGATTATATCTTTATGTTATCTTAATTATGTTGCTTTATATTCATATTATGCCAGTATTTTCTATATTTTCACGAATTTGATTTTTATAAGGCATGTGCGAAGAAAGTCGAGAAAAGTCAGGAAAATCATACTTAAAATCCACCAAAGAAGAGAAATTATGCAATTGTGGGATGTATGGAAAACTGGGGTGCATCATAAGTAAAAAGGCTTTGGAAAATAAATAAGATTAAGCATCAAAGGACATACCAACGTGCCTTCACCAGCCCAACAAGGTGTAACGAATGTCACACCCCCGCAAGCCAAGTTGTAACGGTCGTTACGCGTTACAGGGCAAGATTCCCTTAACAAGCAAAGGTGTAACGACCGTTACACCCCTTCAACCAAACCCTAACGGTCGCCACACATCATAAGGAGACTTTTGCTCCTTACCATTAGCGAATGACATGGAAGGTTACGGAGCTCCTATATTTTCTCTAACCATCCTATATTCTCTCATTAAGCCAAGTATCCCGTAATACTCTCTCCATGAGGAAAATAATCCTATTTTCTCTCCACAAAAGTGTTATAAATAGGAGGCACTGAACACATGCAGAACGCACTCTCTTTCTCCTCCTCTCTCGTCCATTTTCCACTACTTTTAGTTTTTAGTTTTTTCTTAGAATGTAAAAGTAATAGTTCTCCACATCGGAGGACTATTACCAAAGTTAGTATTAGGATTTATTTTTGTCGTTCAATTTGTGTATTAGATTCAAACTGGTCGGCGTATTTCAAATTAAGTTCTCTTTGGTTCCATTTTCCGCATTTACAGGTTCTTCATTTTACCGCTTTATTATTATTATTATTATTATTATTATTATTATTATTATTATTATTATTATCGTTGTTATTCCTTTTATCGCATTATTTATTATTATTATTATTTTGTTTTCCGATTTAATTGCTATGTCGTCTTTTATCGTAACTATAATTATTTATGCATTTTTAATTAGTAACATGTCCGGATAAATAGTTTAGAGTTCGATGTATGAGAACCGTTGTTACCAACGGGACTCGATAGAAAATAATAGGTGTAAATTTATGATTAGGATTATGTTTTGGATTACAATGCGACACTAACCTATCCCCAACAAAATTTCCTCTACAATCAATACGCCCAATATTTTGAGGAGTCGTAAGAATACCAGAATTCCACTCTCGACGCATTAATGGAGGATATGATTGCGACATTGACTCGCTCTAGACTATAACAAATGAAGATGAAGCTATTTGTGGAGAAACAAAATGCGACGCTAACTCACTTTGAGGAACCGCAAGAATCCTATAATTTCAACCTCGAAACATCAATGGAGGATTTCGATGCGACGTTAACTCACTCGTGGCTAGAATCTGTGATGGAGCACTTTGTAGAGACACAAACTTCCATAATAAAGAGATGAGAAAAAATTCATGACAATGATGAAACTCTTAGGCAGCTGAACAATGCGGTTGAGTCCCTAGTGACTCACAACGAGGCATTAGAGGCCCAAATCTCTATGCTTTCACAAACACCTCTAGGACCCTCCCCTGAGGAGAATGTGTATGTTGTAACAACTAGTAGAGAAAAGAATTGAAAATCCTAAGGAAAATGATTATAAGGACGAAGAGAATAATAATGAGGTTGAGGAGAGTTCTGGTGAGAAATGAGTGGAGATTGAGAAAAATCCACCAACATCATCCGAAAGGAAGGTTGTAGAAAAATTAGAGCAGGGAACATTTATTGTTGTTCCTCCTTCCTAAAACTCACCTACTTCTTCTATGCAAATGCTTATAGAAGCTAATGTAGAAGCCCAAACTAATCAACACGAGGTATTGAAAAATATCCACACCAATGCACCTTTGTCTGAGGTCCTGCATAAAAAGAGAAAATTTGAGGACCATGAAACTAGGGAAATCATTAGCATTAAGATGGGAAGGTTAACATTCGAGATGGTGGATGAAATAACCAAGCCTAGACTTGAAAAGTTGGTACTTAAGATAGACCCAGAACCACTACCACAAGTCCGAATAAATGGACCAGCCCACAGAAGAAAGAAAAGAAAAGGCGAGGGATATGTGAGATGGCTTGATAAGTGGCCATGGAAAACAAAGATTAATAAAAGTTCAACCAAGGAGTCATTCTCGAGAGAACCACCATGAGTGCCTGCACTCCTGAGCCGTCAATCTATTGACGTTAAACAAAGCGTTGCATGGGAGGCAACCCACGAGTTTTCAATTGAATGTTTTCCGCTTATTGTTTGAACTTGCATAAGATAAAGATACGGATTGCGTGTCACGTATTGACAATATCTATGTGAAACATCTATAGACGATCATCTCGAAATGAGTCACTGCCCATAAACATTCCCACGAATGATGTTGGTGGTGGTGACACCGTTGATGAGTACGATAGGAGAAGAGATGTCTCTCCCGTTTGTAAATTACCTCCTCCTCATCATTTGCATGGTCATGTTCCACCTGCACACACCACACTGTATTTTTCACACTTTTGCAGGTACTTCCTTTGAAAATGAGCAATATGATGATCGACTTCAGGAAAGATAAATTTTAGCAAATTCAGATATCTCGTAGTACAAGACGTTAGAGTAGAAGTGGTCAACAAAGACATGATCAACAAGGGAAGGATCAGAGCAAAAATTGGTCGTTGTAGCACGCAATGCCGTTTATTCAGGTTTTATTTTTCCTCTTTCCACCTTTCATCGAAACATTGAGGACAATGTTTGGTTTAAGTGTGGGGGAGGACTTTACCGCTTTCATCTATCGCTCTTTAATTTAATTTATTGCTTTCTAGTTTAGTCGATGTTTTTAGGGATTTATCTATTTTAAGTATTTTGACGAGTCATTGCATGTGTTGTCGAGTATTTATACGTGATTTTCAGTTGTTATTGAATTTCCCCGAAATTTTAAAATTTTAATCTCCAATCAAATTTTTTACTTTTGATGCATGGCACACACACTCTGAAAGTATATAGGTTGTCAAACTTTAGGTTGTGTTAGAGAGACTGTGGAAAGTTTCGATAAAATTGATACTGTTAGGACACCCTAAACCCCCTCATTATGTGATATCAATCTGAGTACCTATTATGCCGAAACCTTAAGTTTGAGTTTTAAATTATCCTCAAGTATTTTATATAAGCAGTCAGCACCGTCTTGATCACAAACTACATAGAGAGCCAATGAATATAAGTGAATGGTCGTAAATTTTCAAAAAAATGATGCCTTAATAGATGGAAAACAGGGAATGCACTAATTAAGTTAGTTGCCCCTCACCCGGTCGCTTAATCCAACGGTTGAGGAACCTACAAAATATGTTATAACAACCCGTTGTAAGTCGGTTCAGTGGTGTCTGGTGCTAAACTTGGTAGGGCAAACTACGGTTGGATCCCCCTCAGCTTGCATTTGGGTAAATAAAGGGGTTACCAACTTATGTACCAGAACCCCGTGCTTAAATGACCAAGATCACTAACCGGCTACTCTACTAAGTGCGTGAAAGGATAAAGGGCTTAATGTGATTACGCTCGAATGAAAGTGGTTGAAATAAAGCAAAAGAAATAGGTTGAGTTATAATGGTATGATTTGAATTGGTTTGCATAAAGAGGGAGTCTTTGAACATTGTGTCGTTATGGTATCCTTGGTGTTGAAGATTAGCACCCATCGATCTAACGTTAGCCTAGAATCCACGTATGACTAGGAGTTGTGTCGTGCCTTTGATTCAAAAACCATGTTTAATCATTTTCTTTTACCGTGTTGGTTGATTGATTGAGGACAAGTAATGGTTTAAGTGTGGGGGTATTTGATAGCACGAAAATGTATCGTATATTTGGCTTGATTTACATAGATTATATCTTTATTTTATCTTAATTATGTTGCTTTATATTCGTATTATGCCGGTATTTTCTATGTTTTCAGGAATTTGATGTTTACAAGGCATGTGCGAAGAAAGTCGAGAAAAATCGTACTTAAAATCCCACAAAAGAAGAGCAATTATGAAATTCTAGGATGTATGGAAAAATAGGGGTGCATCATAAGTAAAAAGGATTTGGAAAATAAATAAATAAGATTAAGCATCAAAGGCCCAGACCAACGCGCCTTCACCGGCACAACAAGGTGTAACGGATGTCACACCCCCTCAAGCCAAGCTGTAACGGTCGTTACGCGTTACAGGGAAAGATTCCCTCAATAAGCAAATGTGTAACGACCGTTACACCCCTTCAACCAAACCCTAACGGTCGCCACACATCACAAGGAGACTTTTTCTCCTTACTTGTAGTGAACGACATGGAAGGTTACAGAGCTCCTATATTTTCTCTAATCCTATATTCTCTCATTAAGCCAAGTCTCCCGTAATACTCTCTCCATGAGGAAACTACTCCTATTTTCTCTCCACAAAAGTGTTATAAATAGGAGGCACTGAACACATGCAAAACACACTCTCTTTCTCCTTCTCCCTCGTCCATTTTCCACTATTTTTAGTTCTTAGCTTTTTGTTAGAATGTAAAAGTAATAGTTCTCCACATCGGAGGACTATTACCAAGTTAGTGTTAGGATTTATTTTTGTCGTTCAATTTATGTATTAGATTCAAACTAGTCGGCATATTTCAAATTAAGTTCTCTTTGTTTCCATTTTCTGCATTTACAGGTTATTCATTTTACCGCTTTATTATTATTATTATTATTATTATTATTATTATTATTATTATCTTTATTATTCCTTTTATCGCATTATTTATTATTATTATTATTTTGTTTGCCGATTTAATAGCTATGTTGTCTTTTATCGTAACTATAATTATTTATGCGTTTTTAATTAGTAACATGTCCAGATAAATATTTTAGAGTCCGGTGTATGAGGGCCGTTGTTACCAATGGGACTCGGTAGAAAATAATAGGTGCGAATTTATGATTAGGATTATGTTTTGGTTTTAATTTCCAAGTCTAATTTAATTGGCTTTGTCACTAGAGTGAGAGTTATTTAACACGATTTTGTCACGAGAGTGAGAAATCAATTAAGGTGAGAGCCGACACTACGAGAGCAAGAGCATCGAAACAAATCTAAATACAGTGAAAGAGGTTTAGTTGCGTTTAGGATATTATTGGCTTACAAAATATATTTCTTAAGTTACCGGGCGAGCGAGAGCAAAATCTTGGGATTAGGATGGATGGCTTTAGTTAATACCGCGAGAGCGTGAGGCAAAGTCTTTAAGTTAGTATATTCTACGGAACTATGTTTTAGTCGTAATTAGTACCCGTTTTCTATATGTCCTTCAGGAACGCGGAAATCATATCCCAGCCTTGTTTTAGTATTATTTCCGAAGTTCATTTATTTTAATTTTAGTTCTTAGTTTCCCCCAAAATCAAATTATTCATTTGCCTTAGCTTTACAACGTAACGATAGATTACAGTGAGTTGACAATGGTCTTTGTGGTTCGATAATCTTTTATATTACTTCGATAGTTCCGTGCATTTGCGGAATTTACCCATTAGTCTTCTAGACCATCCCCTATCTTGACCCATCTGATCACATCAGCGGTGCCCAGATTCACCTTTTCGATTTCTTCCTGATGCGGTTGGATAACCCTCTCTTCTTGCTTCAACAATCTTGCTAACTCTTCAGGCAGTTCAAAATCTTCCTCATCTTCTTCTTCAGCTTGGTTGATCGGATTATCAAAGTCATAAGAAGTGATAGTAGAGTCGTTATCGATGGGATCCATTAGAATAGTGGGATTATATCTGCATGATTGAGTTTATGCTTATTTTAGTTCTTTCGATGATAAAAGAAAAATAAGCATTGTCATTTTGCGTTTTAAAATTGTGATGTAAAATAGAAAAACAGGGAACAAAGTATTTGGATGCAAAAGACGTTCTTTATTTAATGAGAAAACTTGCATGAGAAAACAAAGGTGACCCTACATATGATTCAATGTGCCTTGGGCAGAGCACATAAATTATTGCATGATAAAAGAAAACAACAGAAAATTACTCTTTAACTATTGTGAATGGGACACAGTCTTCAGAAGTCCAATTATTCAATTCCACACCAGGGACGCTTGGGCAGATCCACATGTCGATGTCGCATTCACTATCATAATCATCAACATCATTCACTTGTCCAAGACTGACATCGGGGCTTGAGAATTTGATAAGAGTAGCCAAATTAGGAGCTTTGAGGATTTGTCAATGCAAAACAGGATCGAAACCCAACCCAAACTTGTTGAACTTGGGCGTCACCTGCACCACAGTGCCCCAGCCTTCAGGGCATCCAACTTCAACCACAACCTTTGAATCTTTGAATGAAGCCATAGAGGACTCAAGATTGTATTTTCTCTTCTCCTCCTACTGAGGTGTCTTGAGAATATGAACAGTCTCAAATCCCTAAAGAGGGGTCTCATGGACTTCTGCATCAATCTCAACGTATCTAAACAAGGTGAGGTGACTCATGACGTACTCTTCTTCAGCATAAACTGTGATAACAATCCCATTTGCAGGGTACTTGAGCTTTTGATGGAG
Organism: Vicia sativa; assembly: GCA_021764765.1. Classification (NCBI taxonomy): domain Eukaryota; kingdom Viridiplantae; phylum Streptophyta; class Magnoliopsida; order Fabales; family Fabaceae; genus Vicia; species Vicia sativa. The sequence continues at coordinate 105,476,670 of CM038793.1, forward strand.
AGTGGAAGTAATTTCCCCATCTTTATGGATCCATGGACGACCAAGTACAAAACAATAAGCAGGTTGAATGTCCATGACGAAGAAAGTAGTTGTAAATAGTTGGGGAACAATCTTGATTGGGAGGTCCATCTCTCCGAACACCACTAGATCATTGGGTCACAACTAAAGACCAGCATAATCAATTTTCATCAGCACTGATTTTGGAATCACATTTAGGGACGAACCAGTGTCCACCAGAACTCGAGATAGGGTAGTGCCCCTGCACTTAGGGGTGGCAAAACGGGCCGTGGCCCTCCGGGCAGGCCCGCACACCCGCAAAGAAATGGTGGGTTGGGTTTGGATTTTGGGACCTTTGCCCGCTAAAGCTCACCGTTCGCCTAAGCTCCCCCTGCCAAAATGCGTCGCCCGCTAAAACCCGCCGCACCTATCCGTTTAGTCTGTCCGACCTTAAGTTCCTCCTTTTTTTTGTTAATTTTAGTCATTCTAATTTTTAATGGTTTTACTTCATACATTTATATGTGAATATATGCAATATTTTTTAAATAAAATTTCTTAAAAATATGCTTTACAAAAAAATATTCTAAAAAAAAGTGAAAAATCTAATTGAAATGTAAAAAAAAAACCTATTAATATATTCAAAAAATGAAAAATAAATAAATAAAAAATAGGCGGGCGGGATTGATTTTTAAGCCCATTACACTTGGAAGGCTTGCCTAACCCAGTCTTTTTTTGGCGGGCTTTAGGCGGGTCGGGGGCGGGGCAGGGCGGGCGGCCGTTTTTCCACCCCTGCATGCACTCCATGGAGATGTGTTATGCCCTATTATGGTTCCTTCCCTCTGGCGGGAGATCAAAGTCGGAATAGCCCAGGCCATTTGTGGAAGATATACTTGCACAAACGTTCTCAAACTGACCAACAAATATCTCTTGTGGGACATAAGCGATGCTCAACATCTTCATCAAGGCATTCTTGTGTGCCTTGGAAACACGTAACAACGAGAGAGTAGAAATCTTAGAAGCGATTTAAGCGAGTTGATCAATAACACAGAAGTCAATTTTTCAAATGTAACGCATAATCTCTTTAACATCCTTTGCCAAATCAGGATTAAAGACTTGCAAATCGGGCTCTTTTGTTGGTTGCTTGCCTTTAGCTTTCGCTAAAGCATCTACATTAGGCGGTGCAATTGGAGCAGCAAAAATATGGCCACTTCTGGTCACACCACCACTACCGGCGAAATTGTTAGTATTAGCAACATCAGGTTCATCATCCTTCTTAATAGAAGAGGACCCATCTTCCTATTTAACTCCATGATAATAAACATCTGATTCATAGTGCCAAGGTGCATCATTGTCACTCACATACGGCATAGGACCAGGTCTCGTGATCAACAACGGAATAGACTTTGCAGGCGTAGAAATGACAACTGGAGTGTAGGCAATTGAAATCACAGACACATCTTGCGCTTCACCGTTCATTCCCTTTTTAATCTTGTCAAATTGTATCTCATCACAGGTGATCAAATTCTGGATACCAACCTTCAAACTTTCACAACCATACGAACTGCTTTCACAAGCAACACAATTGGACTTACAGCCTGCAAAGATGCCTCTCTTGATCAGATACCCCTTGACAAAGGGTAACGGTGTCTTCAACAAGTTGACATCCATGATTAAGTTTAGGATTTCTCCGTCTTCCATAATAGCTTGAACTACCCCTCCGCCATGTTGTGGCATTTGGTTCTGAATGACGTTAGGCCCGGGTTATTGCTGTTAGGTGTCAAACTGAATGGCTTTTGAATCAATCATGTCATGTACCTTACACTTAAATGCATAGCAGTTTTCAATATTCTGTCCTATAGTGCCATAATGGAATTCACAACTTGTATTTGCATCATAATTCGTTGGACGTCTGTCAAGAGGAGGAGGCGGTAGTGTAGGCATAAGTTTCAAGGTATCCTCATATGTCTCAAGGTATCACCATGTCAAGTTTCAAGCCTCACATCTCAAGTTTGCCCAGTCAATTGCTCAGATGGTTGAAAATTAGTCGTATTGGACAAAAATTCAACTATGGTCAACACACAGTCAAACTTCATCATTTTTGGTCAACATCAATATTTTGAAGTCACATCCATCATTTGTTCAAGGGTTGATCATGATTCATCAAGAAAACTCAATATCAGATCAAAAGTCAAAGTTTCAAAATTAGGGTTTCTTGATAAAAAGTCAACAGAACTTTGACCAGGCATAACTATCACATACTTTATCAGAAACATTTCCACCAAAGATCATTTTGAAGAGAATTCAATTCTCTACAACTTTGTGTATCACAAGCTTTGGCCAAAAATTCTTCATTTGAGAGTTATGGATTATAGGTCCTTCTAAAAGTCAACAAAAAATCATCTTTTTAAAAAGAAGTGTACATGAGCATGGAAACTTCAATGAAGATGAAACAAAAGGAGTGTTTATAGGACATCTTGAGCATTCTAAAAAGTCCAAGAACACTTCAAAATGTTGAAAATTGAGCAAGATACAACTTGTGCAAGTTTGAGAAATTTGAAGAAATGCATGAAGAGAAATGCTAAGCAAATTTAAATTTTTTCCAAATGGGCCTAAATTTTTATGGTTCAAACTTGTTTCTAACATTGTCAGGGACTTCTAAAGCTCATTTTCACGCCATGCTTCCAACTATTTTATTTATTTTTTGAATTAATTCAATTTAATTCAATTTTAATTAAAATAAAATACAAAAATCAAATCAATAAGTGCAAGGCTTATTTTCCAAGCTTCTTGAGGTCCAAGATACTCCTTGAAAGCTGGAAATTTCGAAAGTACTTGATTGTCAAGAGATTGAATATGATTGAATCCAAAAAGGAAATATTTAGTGCAAGCTTTCAATAAAATATCTAAACATCAACGAAAGATATTTCCTCCATATTTTTGACCTAATTTCAATCCTCTATAAACATACAACACCTTCAGATCACAAGGGGACGAATCCTTGCCTCCAAGAACCCTAGTAAAGTTCCAAAAAACTTATGAAAAAAGCAACTTCGGATTCAACCTTGGAGGCCAATTCAAGAAGTTTTGAGGATCAATTGAGTATCCTAGAGTTCCCAGTAACGTTCTCCAATCATTACCAAGCTTGAAGCAAGCCAAATCGTCCTCATACAATCACGGTTTGCATACCTCTATGTCAATTTCGATTTCATTTATCCACGATACATAAACATAATTTGATTACATAGTCTTGATCGGGATAATGTTTGCAAGCTTTCTGGATTGTTTGATTTGATTTTAGACGCAGGTTTAGCCATATTCTATTACTAGGGTTTCGAAGCTTCAGATTAGGGTCCCTCGATCCAGGAAAAATTGGACCAAACAAATGGTACCATTGAATTCAGGAACCGATTTCCAATCGAACCATGGCTTCCTCTGAAATTTATATTGCATATTTGTGATTTTTGAAAATTGCACGGATGTAGCTACAGACAAGCATCGTCGGTATAGGTTTACCCACAGAAAAGCCGTGGGTAACGTCCGTGGGAAATTCAATAGCCTAGATTTATCTTATGCCTTTACTTTTCGCACCTCATATTATGTAACTGCCCCAAAGCCATGTAATAGCATATGACATTTACTTTCTGCACTTTATTTTCCTGCAAATATTAAACTGCTTAGATGTATGCTAACTAGGGTTTGTATGGCAAGATTAAAAACAATCTTAGAATAACCCTAATTCAAAGATAAATATCTGAATTGAACACACTCCTTGGACCCACTCACACCCTTAGGGTATCCTCTCTTGTTGTCTTTCGAATACAATGGTCATGTCCCTCGAACGCAGGGGTACCATTAGCAAAAGTCCCTCGATTCAAAAATCATCACAAAGATCATAGTCCCTCGATGACCCTCGATGTGGCCTACGAATACATGATCTCGTCCCTCGATTGTTTCCTACGAATAAGTGATGATCGTCCCTTTGATTTGCTAAGGTATCCTTACAATGTTGCCTTCAATGACTATTCGATGACCCTACGCCTGCCCTTCACATCCAACAGATAGAGTTACATACCAACTAATGGTATGGATTACACTGTCTTAAAGGAGAAGGAAAATAACAAGAACGAGCTTCTGAGTAGGTAATAAGACTCTAAATTTCTTGCTCAAATCAGAACAAACACTTTTCACACCTAACACTTTTTTCAAAAATTACTTTCAAAAACACTCTGTATACATTCATACGAGAATCATTACAAAGTTAAACTTTCAAAATATTTTCAAATACTTCGTATACATTCTTGAGGATTGATACAAGAATTATTACAAAGTCAAAGAAAAATACTTCTTTTTAAATCACATACACAGAAACAAATTTTCAAACATGAGCTAAGCAATTAAGAGCTCGTATATAACTACGGATGGAAAGGGTGCTAATACCTTCCCTTTTCATAATTACCTCCCTTGCTTAGTGTAACACCCCTTCTAATTTCCCCGCAATTTATATAATTAATCAGAGTTTTAAACATAACAACAAGGGCGTCACAATTTTTCAAAATTTTAAAATAACAAAACAGTGATCATGCTTTTACTGAAGAACTTATTAAGTAAAGCAAAACCAAGGATTATGTTTTATACAGCGGAAATAACATAAGAATCCAGAATAATTCAAATCACAACTATTCCAAAACATAAACCAAAAGAAACCAATTTAAAATCCATAAAAATTCCAAACGATCGTTCCCCAGTGTTACAACTACCAGAGCCTGACACGACACGCGGACTAACTAAGTAGCACAGCTCTATAAGTTGTCCTCACCAATTCCCGAGCAGCTATTCACTTCAATCTGAAATCATTAAAGTAAGGGTGAGATTTCATCAAGATTAAAATGCATTATACGTTTCTTTAAAACAATCAATTTATTATTCCACCCTTATTAGCATCATCAGAATACGATTCACAAATACAATTCACACAGATCATTATGCATACAACAATAATCAATGCAATTATAACACTGGAAACCATCCTAACATGTTATAATTACATATGCAATGCAGACTCAAATGCATGTGGTACCAAACGTGAACCAAGCCCACACCCTGTTCCGCTTACACCTCGTAAAACAACGTCAATCAATGATTCGCCCATACACCACTAGGTCAAGAATCTAGCCTCACCACCACTATCCATTGGGTACGGTTATTGGCCCTGCAAGTTCAATTCCACACAATGGGAATGAACCATTACCCAAATGCTCATGCATGCACATCAGAAGCATGCAACAATTCAAACATTGAATAGGATCACACAACATTATTCTAATTATAACCAATAACAACAACAGTACATGGTAACAACAATTCCTAAACTTATAACGTTAATTACGACACCTGAAATTAACATACAACACATATATGAAACGAATGATTCACGAATCACAATGAATTCTTATTAAGGAAGCCATATTAATTCTTCCAGACCTCAATTAATGGTTTTGAAAATGTTTTCAATTGATAGTACTCGTTCTAAGCTTTCCAACGATACCAACTATGCCTAAATCGGAGTTACGGTCGAACAGAGATGACTGAAACCGTTTTCAGAAAATCATGTCTTGTCCCAGTACAGTATGTATCGATGCATAAACCTATACATCAATACATAAATAACATGTGTTGACACATGCATCGTATGCATCGATGCATACATGTAAAAATTCTGCATTTTCAAAAATTGATTCAGTATGTGTCGATGCATAACACGTATGTGTCGATGCATAGCTCTGTTTTTCTTCCTATGAGTCGATGCATACATTTTCCACGCCTCTGATTTTCCAAAATGTTACTGCTTGCATCGATTCATACGGCTATGTGTCGACCCATACTGTTGTTTTTCATCAAAAACTCAGTTTTTCTTCACTGTTACGAATTCCCATTAATTCCATTCATCACCAAACCTTATAATACATCATAACAGAATTAATTACTGCGTTTTTATATCCAATTGACCATAGAATTTGTTTTCTAATTAACCTATATTCATCTCACATGAATTAATCAATCATAACAATTTCAATCATGGTTTTACATCGGATTATAACGGTAGGGCACAACCTAGAAACATAATTCGAGATTCCTAACAGATCAATTAGTTCTATTGATCATCAAAACCTATAAGGCATAATAATCAAATTCAATCACCCCTTACCTCGCGATGAATCTTCGAATTCTCGGCATTTGGCTTTTTCCTCTTTTCTCTTCTCTTCTCCAATCTTACGTAGAATGCAAATCCTAATTCCTCTTCTCACTTTTTCCCTTTATTTATTTCTTTATATTTTCCAAATAATAGAAATAAATAAATTAGAATTAAGTAGATCCTTTTACTCCATACACCCTACAATTCAACTTCACACCCCCAACACTTCCATTATTTAATTAATCAATTAAATCTATTAATTCAAAAATGCCAATAATTAAACCTTTAATTAAATTAATAATTACATTTCTAATTATTTAATAATTGAATTAATTTGGGGTGTCACACTTAGAATCTAACAAAGGTCTTTTCTATTATTTTCACCTTTCCTTTATTGGATAAAATAAGAGTCGATGGCGACTCTTGATATCCGTAACATTTGCGATAAAACGTAAAACAAACAATTCAGTTTTCCCACCGTGTTACATATCTTGCGACTCTTCTAGGGAGAACACCCAAAGAAAGGTTACCTTAGGGCTATAGATCAATTTTTATTGCTTTCTGTCTTCTTTGGTTGCTTTAATTTTAAAGGTTGCTTGGGTAAGTAGCAATAGATCATCGCGACTAGCCGGCATAGACCGAAATAGTTAAAATGATGGCTACGGTTAGTGCGACACTTTGGATGTCCTGATGTTCCTGATGTTTAGTTGGGGAAATATTTGGCATATGTGTGGTCTCATCAAGAACTAAATAAACTTTTGAAACCCTAATTGACCCATCTTGGCCATTAGAATGTAGTGAGATAGTCGGTTTCGGTGTAGACTGAGGTTGGTTGATACTCGATGCTATGCTCATTGAGTTTCGACATTCGAGATGTTTCGGTCGACCATTTGGTAGTCATATTGGAATAAAGCCTGCGAGAATGATTTGTGATATGAGATTCCTAGAACCCAGTTACTATTATAGGACAGGTTGAACAAACTTAAACTCTAGTAGGATAGATATCTATACCTCATGCAAGCCTTAAACCTAGGGCTATTGTGTGAATTTCTTGTGTGTGATATTTAAACATGACATCATGACATCATAACATCATAACATTTCTAACCATTTCATGGACCTAGGGATTTATCTTTTCTCTTTGATGTAGGTTTATGGCTTCCAAGAAGACTATCCGAATCAACTTTGTGGGCATATCTTCCTAACTCAAGGAGTTAGTCTCAAAAGTTCCCGATCACGCTCAATTCATCAAGAGGCATGGTTATCTACTTGACCTGGTTACCTCCAATTTTGAAGAAGGTATGATGAGTGTCGTATTCTAGTTCTTTGATCTGAAACATCACTACTTTACTTTCCCAGACTATCAATTGGTACCTACAATGGAAGAGTTCTCTATGATACTTGGGATACCCATTCTTGATCAAATACCATTCATCGGTTCAAGAAAAAGTTCCAACATTTGAAGACATTGCATCAGCTTTACACCTAAAACGGTCAGACATTAAAGCCAATTGGGAAACAAGAAGTGGAGCTAAGGGTTTGCTTGCTAAGTTTCTGATAAAGAAGGCTCCAGAATTCTTAAAGGCTATAAGTTTCCACGCTTTTGAAGACATTTTGGCTTTGCTAATCTATGGGTTGGTACTATTTCCTAATCCGAATCAATTCATATATGTGAACACCATCAAGATATTCCTCGCTCACAATCCTATTCCTACTTTGCTCGGAGATATTCTGCATTCGCTCCACACTCGTACTATGAAAACACAATGAACTCTCATGTGTTGCATACCGTTATTATCCAGGTCGTTTATTTCGCACCTTCCACAATCAGTGATAAAGAATGGACAAGGTTTGAAATGGTCTCAAAGGTTGATGTCACTCTTTCATTCAGATATTCGTTGGTGTCTCTACTCTCGAAAGGACTTCACTTTCATTGAGAGTTATGGATAATTCCCTAATGTACCACTCATTGCATAAGGGGAGGTATCACTTACAACCCTCTCATAGCGCTACGTCAGTTTGGTTATGCTTGAAGAGATGGTCCTCATGACATGATTATCCAAGGCATTATGTTTGACTACGACAATGATCTCCATGGTTATCGCCGAAGATTTATGCACACTTGGGGCATGGTGAAGAAATTTGATACCAAGACCTTGGGGCATAAAAATTCCATTCATTGGGAACCTTACCTCAAATGGGTGCGAGCTTGCGCTCAAAATCTTATGATGACATATGCTGCCATCCTACCAGTAATTATGGAACCTATTGTCGAAGGCGACGAATCCTATACCATTCTCCACTGAGACATGCCTATTGATTAAGACGAATTGAAGAGATCCTAGATTCAACTAAAAGCAGAAAGGAATACATTCGAAGCTCAGTGCTATGCAAGCGAGAAAAGAGTATTAGAGCTGATTAAGCAACTTCACAAACAATAGAGAATTAACGCCTATGTCAATACAAAGAGGAAGCGTCCATGGGAGGCCTAAGCATTAGGAATTTTATTTTTGTGCTTGAACTTTCTTTTGTATTATTAATCAGACTAATAAAAAGTTTTTTCATTCTTGATTTACCAAATTTAAATTCCTAAGGTCCTTGAACATATTGCATTGCATTACATTGCATATCATAGCATATCATTTCATAACAGGTACTCCGAAGATTGGTTTTCTTATTCTCTCGGTGATTATTTCACCAGAAATGGCTCTCGAACAGACTGTCAAAGATCTTCTGGCTCAAAATGCTCAGTTCCAAGAGATGTTCACCAACTTGGCCCAAGGACATAATGATCTGAAAGAGCTCATCACCAAGAAGAAGAAGAAAGTACATGGCATTCTCAACTTGGGAAGAAGGTTCAGAGGTCCAGTCAAGGTAGTCAGACAACTTGAATTCTCAACAAATAGAGGAAAAACTAACGGTAGTGTCAAGGCTAATGAAGAAAGCCATCATGGGTCTCAAGAAGATGAGGAAGTAGACTACATGAGCGAGCAGTACCCTCATGACAATGAGAAGTATAAGAAATTGGAAGATCGTCTGAATGCTGTGGAAAATCTGAAAATGTCAGTGTTAAATTTGATGATTTAAGCCTGGTTCCTGGATTGGTCATTCCCCGCAAGTTCAAAGTTCCTAATTTTGCCAAATATGATGGCGTTTCTTGTCCGAAACTTCATCTGAAGTCCTATGTCCGAAAGATTCAACCCCACACTATTGATAGGAAGTTGTGGATGCATTTATTTCAAGAAAGTCTATCTGGAGCACAGTTAGAATGGTATTATCAGTTAGAGAATACTCACATTCGTACCTGGAATGAGTTGGAAGATGCTTTCTATAAACAATACCATTATATTGCTGAATTGGCACCAACCTGTATGCAACTGCAGAGTATGTTTATGGGCCATGACGAGAAATTCAAAGAGTACGCCCAAAAATGGAGAAATCTAGCTGGCAGAGTCCAGCCACCCTTGTCTAATAGAGAATTGGTTGACATGTTCATGGGAACGTTGATAGGCCCATTCTTCAATCATCTGATTGGAAACTCTTCAACCGGATTCACCGAGCTTATATTGACAGGCGAACGTATTGAAGCTGGAATCAAGAGCGGAAAGATTCAAGTCGAAACATCTTCAAATGCTGCGAAGAGATCTTTTGGTGGGATGAAAGAAGCCAATGTTGTGTATGGTCAGAATAACCGTGACAAAGGTGATCACCATCAATCTGTAAGGACGGTCCTGATTTCCAATCCCACACCAGTGCTACCTCAACAAGATAATACGCGCAGGAAGAAAACGCCAAGAAGATAGTTCACGAAGATCAACATGCAATTGTCTCAAGCATTACAACACTTATGGAAAGTCGAACTGGTTACACTGAAGGATCCTCCTCAACATGTAAATACATCTTCTCTGAAGTAAAATCCTAATTCAAGATGTGCATACCATTCCAATAGCTCGGGTCACGACACCAACAACTGTTGGGACCTAAAGAACAAGATCCAAGATATGATTAAAGCTCGGGAAATCAAATTCGACCCTCTTGTCGAAACCATAAATGTGATCAACGCACCTATGCTCGGTCATGGAAAGAGTTCCAATGCCATTGATAAAGACTCGTATGTCTTTTCCATGGACGAGTTAAACTCTCCTTTGATGACTGGTAAGAAGAATCTGCTACAAGTCGACATATTTCCAGGATGTTTTGACGACAATCATTGTTGTGCATCCGAACCCAATGGATGTTCTTGGTTGAAGAGAAGTGTCCAACACCTGAAAGACAATCGAGAAGTGTTATTCATTAAAACTCCATCCATAGAGAGTTTGCGCGAAGATGTTTTCAAAAACTTGAAAATTGAAGACGTAAGCAAGGTCGTACTAGAAGTCTGGGATACCTTGGGGCATCCAAGTGGGAAGTACGATTTTATGGTGAAATATACCGCCCCTGAAAGCTACAAGATTGCAATTGAAGACGTCAAGGCAACCAGATAGGGAGATGACGACTATCCCGAAGAATTTGCTGATGTGAACGCAATAAGGATCACCTCTGCCGATCCTGCGCCCAGATTGGCACCTCTGATTATTACCTCGCCCAGATCAATCCCATATTCCTCTAACAAAGCTATACCTTGGAATTATGGAGCCGAAGTTTACTATTATGGAGTCAAACAAGAGCCATTAACCATTAAATACATTATAGTTGAAGCTGCTAGTCTGGATATCAACAATATCATTGGATCGAGCAATGTAACCAGAACTAGAAGAGTGTTTTCTCTAGATATCTCTCCTCAAAAAGACACTATTGCACCAGTCCGTTTTCCAACTGTTGAGCCAACTCTTGAGGCTCGAGGAAAGGAGAAAGTGAATCGACTTGCTCAGACGGAAGTACCAAAGGAAGTTGTTAAAGGCACCTCAAAACAAGAGAGGAAGGAAATTCTATAGATCATTAAGAAGAGGGACTACAATGTTGTGGAGCAGTTGGGACAAACCCCGTCCAATGTTTCCATGCTAGCTCTGTTTTTGTTCTCTGAGGCTCATGCTAAAGCCTTGGTGAAATTTCTAAAGAATGCTCATATACCGAAAGACACTTCGGCTGACCAATTCGAAAATTGTATTGCTAGCCTGGCCGCAGACAATGGTTTGGGCTTTTTTGATGCTGATCTGACTCCTGCCAGAAGGAAACACAATAAAGCCTTGCATATTTCTATGGAATGCAAGGGTACCAAATTGTCTCATGTATTAGTGGATATCGGCTCTGCTCTGAATGTCCTATCGAAGAGTGCTCTAGACCGACTTAATGCTGAAGAAGTGGTCATGAAATCCAACAATGTAATTGTAAGAGCTTTTGATGGTTCAAAGAGAACAATACTTGGAGAGCTCAACCTGCCGATCAAGTTAGGTTCTTAGACGTTTGACTTTACTTTCTTTGTGTTGGACATTTGTCCAGCTTATTCTTGCCTGCTAGGACTCCCTTGGATACATGGGGCAGACACTATTACCTCTACCTTACACTAGAAGTTGAAGTACCCAGTGAAAGGGAAGATTGTTACCGTTTGGGGAGAAGAAGAATATATGATAAGCCATCTGCAGTCATTTTGATACATCGAAATGGAAGGCGAACTTGTCAAAACCCCCGTCAAGCTTTCGAATTAGTTCCACGAGGCATTCCTACCGACTCTCCTGTCACTCCTAAGGTTACTAGATCTCCACCGAAGATGGCCTCACTGAAAGATGCCAAAGCTGTAGTTGAAGAAGGAGGTTGTACTATTTGAGGTCAGCTACCCTATTTTCCATTCAAATTTGACAAGACTGGTTTAGGCTTCACTTCCAAAAGTCATAAAACGATACCCCGCGAACGTGCCGGCGGACCTCCTTTCCGCATCAACAAGAATGGAGTTCATGCTATAGAAGACAATGATAGCGAGTTTGACATCAACAATTGGATCTTCCCAAATCCTGGTGATGGACTCAATAATTGGACGACTAAGGATGTTATGCCAATCTCCTTTTGACAGGAGTAATTGATTTTTTGTTTTACGGTTTTTTTCTTTTACGCTTCGAACAATAAAACTATAGGCCTAGTGCCTTGCTCGGGGCACCGTGCCTCGTTTGTGACAGTTATTACTTGTCATTCGCATATTTTCATTTAATAAATCATTGGACTTTTGCATTCAAATATTGTGCTTCCTGTCTTTCTTTTTATCTTATCACCTTTTCAAAAGCTATGTGTTCTTACACACATACACGTAATAAACTGCAAATCCATATTCACCCCGGATCCCGTCGATAACGTCCCTACTATTGCTAAATATGAATTTGATAATCCGATCTACCAAGCCGAAGACGAAGGTGAGGAAGATTGTGAAGTGCCAGGAGAACTTTCCAGACTACTACAACACGAGGAATGGGCTATACAACCACACGAAGAACCGGTCGAAGTTGTGAATCTAGGTACCGACAAAGATAGAAAAGAAATTAAGATAGGAGCGAGTGTTGAGAACAGTGTTAAAGAAATATTGATCCAGATGCTGCAAGATTACATCAAGATTTTTGCTTGGTCCTACGAAGACATGCTAGGTTTAGATATCAACATTGTGGTACACCGACTACCAATGAAAGAAGGTTATCTCCCTGTGAAACAGAAGGTCCGCCGTATGCATCTTGAGATGTCGGAGAAAATTAAAGCCGAAGTCATGAAGCAGTTTAATGTTGGTTTCTTAGCCGTTACTTCTTATCCACAGTGGATTGCGAACGTGGTACCCGTACCTAAGAAGGATGGCAAGGTGCGTATGTGTGTGGACTACCAAGATCTGAATAAGGCGGGTCCAAAAGACGATTTTCCTCTTCCACATATTGATGTTTTGTTTGATAATACCGCATAGCACAAAGTTTCCTCTTTCATGGATGGTTTCTCTGGTTACAATTAGATCAAGATGGCACCCAAAAAGATGGGAAAGACTACTTTCGTTATACAATGGGGCACTTTCTGTTACAAGGTCATATCATTTGGGTTGAAGAATGCTAGCGTCACATATCAGCGTGCTATGGTGGCTTTATTCCATGATATGATCCATCACGAGATAGAGGTCTACGTCGACAACACGATAGCTCGATCACAAATCAAAGAAGAACATCTCGATCATTTGTGTAAGCTGTTTGATAGAATGAAGAAGTACACATTGAGATTGAATCCAAACAAATGCATATTTGGAATCAGATCCGGCAAACTCCTAGGATTTGTTGTCAATGTTAAAGGTATTAAAGTTGATCCTGCCAAGGTCAAAGCGATTCAAGAAATGCCAGTTCCTCGTACCAAGAAGGAAGTTAGAGGTTCCTTGGAACGACTGAATTACATTGCCAGATTCATTGCACATCTAACTTCTACTTGTGAGCCAATCTTCAAGTTATTGAAAAAAGATCAAGTAGTAAAATGGAACGACGATTGCAAGAAAACTTTTGACAAAATAAAGGAGTACCTACAAGCACCTCTTGTCCTGATGCCACCAGTCAAAGGAAGACCTCTAATCATGTATTTAACAAAATTAGAGATTTCAATGGAGTGTGTGATTGGGAAATAGGATGTGTCTGGTCGAAAAGAGTATGCAATATACTACCTTAGCAAAATGTTTATCGACTGTAAAACAAGATACTCACAGGTAGAGAAAACATGCAGCGCTTTGGCTTGGGCTGCTCGCTGACTAAGACAGTATATCTTGACTCACACTACCTTGTTGATCTCTAAAATGGATCCGATAAAATACATATTCAAGAAATCTGCTTTCTCCGGAAGAATAGCAAGATGGCAAATGATCTTGACCGAATACGACATCCAGTATACTACTCAGAAAGAGATAAAAGGAAGTGTGGTAGCTGATTATTTGGCTCATCAAGCCGTAAATGACTACCAGTCTATGCATTTCGAGTTCCCAGACGAGGATATAATGTAAGTCACCGATTACAAAGAGCCTGGACCGCACGAAGGACATGAGCCAGGATCCCGATGGACCATGGTCTTTGATGGAGCTTCCAACTCACTTGGCAATAGTATTGGCACTGTAATTACATCTCCTAAAGGTGGCCATACACCTTTCACCGCTAGACTATGTTTCGACTGCACCAACAATATGGCTGAAAATGAAGCATGCATCATGGGTATAAAATTTGCTATTGACTTGAGGATAAAATTCTTGCAAGTATATGGAGACTCACCTTTGCTGATCAGTCAGATTAAGGGCGAATGGGACACAAAGCATCCAAATCTCATTCCATATCGAGAACATATGTTGAATCTAATCCCCTACTTTGAAGAAATCACCTTCGAGCACATCCCACGACAAGAGAATCAGTTGGCAGACGCGTTATCTACCATGTCATCTATGTTCAAAGTTAGGTGGGACAAAGAAGCTCCTTAGATTATGATTGAAAGACTAGACGAACCAGCATACTGTTTTGAACTTGATACTGGAGGAGTAGAGGAGAAACCTTGGTTTTACGAAGTGAAGAGGTATCTTGAGGCTCAAGAATACCCTTAAGGGGAATCTGCCAACGATAAGAAGTTCCTAAGAAGATTTGCCGCCAAATTCTTTCTCAGTAACAACATATTATACAAACGCAACTATGACTTGGCCTTACTCCGATGTGTAGATCAGAAGTTAGCTGAATGAATTATGGAAGAGTTACATGAAGGCGCATTTGGTACTCATTCTAGTGGATATACAATAGCTAACAAGATTCTGAGAGCAGGTTACTATTAGTCCACTATGGAAGGTGATTGTTATCACTATTCCCAATCTTGTCACAAATGCCAGATATATGCAGAAAAAGTGCATGTACCTCAAATTCCATTGAATGTTCTGACCACCCTGTGGCCTTCCGTGATGTGGGGCATTGCTATGATTGGAGAAATCAAACCTACCGCTTCTAATGGACATCGTTTTATCCTCGTTGCTATTGATTCCTTTACCAAATGGGTAGCAGCAGCCTCATTCAGATTTGTTAACGATAATGTTATGGCTCGATTCATTAAGGATAATCTTATTTGTCGGTACAGAGTCTCTGAAAGAATTATCACAGACCATGGTACCAATCTCAATAATAAGATGATCATCGAACTCTACATGCAGTTCAAGATTAAGCATCACAACGCTTCTCCATACCTGCCAAAGATGAATGGTGCAGTGGAGGCCGCCAACAAGAATCTTAAGAAGATCATACAAAAGATGACAGTGACTTATAAAGATTGGTATGAGATGTTGCCATTTTCTCTTCACGGTTATCGCACTTCAGTATGAACATCTACAGGGGTAACCCCTTTCTCTCTTATATATGGTATGGAAGCAATTCTACCTATCGAGGTTCAGATACCCTCACTCAGAGTACTAAAGAACACAAAGTTTGACAAAGACGAATAGGTCTAGACTCGGCTTGACCAGATCATCTTGACCGATGAGAAGCAACTCGCAGCCATCTATCATGGACAGATATATGAGAAAGACATGATCAAAGCCTTCAATAATAAATTCAAACACCGAGCGTACCAGGTTGGCGATCTAGTAGTCAAGCGCAACATCCTAGCACAAGGGGAAAATGGACTCCCACATATGAGGGATTATTCGTAGTCAAGACAATATTTTCTGACGAAGCCATGATATTGAGCACTATGGATGGAAAATACTTCTCATACCCTATGAACGCATACATAGTCAAAAAATACTATGCATAAACGAGACTCGCTAGGTTGACTGGCCTAGGAAAAAATAAGGGCGTCCTAGCAAACCAAAAGGGTTCGGGAAAATGTTAGGGACACAGAAATAAAAAATGTACACCCGACAAGTCAAAAACCTACCAAGGCGGCTTAGGCTAAAAAGGGTATCCCGGTAGACTGAAAATCCAAAAGGGAGGTATAGGCATATGTTAGGGATTAAAGCGTACGACTATGTCTCATCAAGGTCATCTACTTACAAACTATACTACTATCAGCTTCAAATGGTGCAGATCAATTCAATCACCTTCTTCTTACAACATGGAGATGAGATAGTGGAAAATATATGAGCAATAGCAGAGTTGAAACTCGATGAGATTGTTTCTACATAGCTTTAACTATTTTCCAAATGTTTCCAACAATTTCCTCTTACTAGGGTATTTGTCTCTCTCTATACGAACTGCCTGTCTATAGGCCCCTTTCCAAAATTAATACAATTTCCCTTTTTCTAGTTTCAAACATTTTTACTTTTATCTATTTTGTTTGCATAAGTCCAATGATTGCTTTGAATGATTCTATGCATATGACGATAAATATATGTTCACAAATACACGAGAAGCGAATAGAAACAACAATTACTACAGGCTCTAGGAATTGAGATTACAACCAAAGTCACCAGCTGAAACCACCAGGCTGAACTTCCGACTGATAGGGGTGTATTAATGGAGTCTCCATCGAAGTTCTTTTATCTCACGATGGATAAAGGAAAAGATCAAGTAAACCTGAAGGGAGAAATCGCGGTCCTATGATTGAGAGATCAAGAGAATCTAGGTAAGGGGAGTTAGTGACGCGAGGGGAAGGGATTAACACCCTACACGTCTGTAGTAATCTATGGTATCCGCTTCTATTTTCTAGCTAAAGGGTGTGTTATATCTATATATGCTTAATCGCTATAATGCATGTAAAAGAGAAGGAAAATAAAGAAACCACGGGGAAAAGAAGGAAGTATTTACAAATTTTGCTCGATCGAGCCCCGTGATAAGATGCCTATGTATTCTCGTGTGTAATGGGAAAGTCAGAGCGTCATAGTTCGACTTGCTTGTTTTCGTGGGTTTTGTGTTTTTTACTTGTGAAAAATGTTTTAAAAACAAAAGAAAATGCGCACAAAGGTGAAAAAAGTTTATCTTGGTTGGTTGCTTTTACCTTGAGAAAGGAGCTCAAACCATTATTAAGTGTTTTGTTTTCAAAAAGAAAAAAAAAACAAGTTTTAGTTTTATTACATGCAAGGATGCAAAAAGGAAGCTAGGAAAACAAAAGGGAGACTAGCTAAGTACTAACCCTAATGTTGTCATGCAAAGATCTGACCTACGGTTGAGGATGTGGAGGAATCTCTACCTATGTTAACATGCAAAGGATGTGAATCCTAATGTCTAGTCTCGAGAACCTATCCTAACCGAGAAAACTTGGGGGAAATCAAACAATCAAGCACAATCCACAAGTAGACTCGCCCTAAACGGGTCTTTAAATAAACCAGAGGGGTTCCTTGACATGCTCCAACTACGGAAGCCCCATCATGCATCTCTACTCCACTTCTCATGGAAAAGAAAGTTATAATGCCCTACTTCACATGATATCTAGGAAAGTTGTAAGAGAATGCGATAAATGGTGTAGAGACTACCGAACGGATATAGAATCCGAAGAGCACTGCTTGCTAATGAAATACTCCGGAAAACTTCAAGTACTGCAGCCATGCAATAAGAGTAAACCGGTGAGAATGGTTCAAAGCACCATAATCATGTGGAATACGCGTCGATACATATCCGAAGTGATAACGCCTGCAAGAACAAGGTTAAACCGAACAAAACAAGGTAGGAGGAATGCACATGTGGGTGTACAATCACAAAACACCTGCAAGAACGGAGTTAGACCCAAAAGGCAAGTACAAGAATGTATACGTGGGTATAAAAATGCAAAACATCGGCGAATTGTGTCGTATGTATATACAACACAAGCCCATGCATCAAACATATGTCAAACCATGCTTAGGAAAGTTAGAACACCAGCTGTTCGTGATTAAAATTGACAAATAACAGAAAAACCAGTATAGGTCGCGTTAAGCATGCCATACTGCGCTAAGCACGACCAAATAGGAGCTTCCGCTTAGCCTTCTCTAGATCGCGCTAAGCGCGACCTGCAAAAAAAGTCAGTAAGTTTGGTGCTTAGCGCGCTCCTGGTGGTGCTAAGCGCGGTCTGCAACCTGCAAAAATGTTGTTTTAGCTCTAGATCACCTATCCTTGATGTTCTCATGCCGAAACTTGATCCATGCAGTTAGGCAACAGTTTCGTAGCTTCTAGATGACTATTGAATGCATGAGTATCTGAGGAATGCAAATTGAAATGATAATACCGATGCTCATGTGCAAAGAAATAATGCATGAACATGCAAGGAATGCGAATCAAGATGATAATCCCAAGGTTCATTTTTGAAGTTAAATGCATGAACATGCAAGGAATGCGAACCAAGATGATAATTCCAATGTTCATTTGTGAAGCTAAATGCAAGAACATGCAAGGAATGTGAATCAAGATGATAATGCCAATGTTCGTGTGCAGAGTCGAATGCATGAGCATGTCAAGGATGCAAGTTAGAAATAACAGTCCTAATGCTCATATGACGACAATTGATGCATGAACATGCCAAGGATGCAAGTTAAGATAACAATCCTAATGCTCATGTGATGATAATCAATGGATGAACATGCTAAGGATGCAAGTTAAGATACCAATCCTAATACTCATGTGACGACAATTGATGCATGAACATGCCAAGGATGCAAGTTAAGATAACAATTCTAATGCTCATGTGACGACAATTGATGCATGAACATATCAAGGATGCAAGTTAAGATGACAATCCTAATGCTCATGTGATGACAATTGATGCATGAACATTCCAAGGATGCAAGTTAAGATAACAACCCATAATGCTCATGTGACGACAATTGATGCATGAACATGCCAAGGATGTAAGTTAAGATAACAATCCTAATACTCATGTGATGAAAATTGATGCATGAACATGCCAAAGATGCAAGTTAAGATAACAATCCTAATGCTCATGTGACGAAAATTGATGCATGAACATGCCAAGGATGGAAGTTAAGATAAAAATCCTAATGCTCATATGCAACGGAACAACGCAAGCAATTCATACTACGTAGAGGTATTGGAAGCTCTCATTCAAGTACTTGGAATGCATATGCAATGGAATTATGTACAATGCATTGTGTGCTTAATGATCAAAATGCTTCGAAACCTACATGTCGGTGCACTTCGAATGCATGTTATGCTTCAAGTCATCATGAATCAATGTAAATCAATCAAACTAAACGCTTTCTAATGCATGAGCATGTGATAGATGATGCAAGATGCATGAATTTGTGACCTATATGCAAGAAAGATACAAATGCACAAGAGTATATGCATCTTATGTACAAAAGTCCTAACACCGACACAAATAAGGCTGCCAAATCCAATTCAAATCGAATAATTCAAGAGTAAAGGTTCAAGAATCAGAATCTACATTGAATTTGCATGCAATTTCAGTATTCAATTTCAAGAAAAGCTAAAAGTCAATAATAGCTTAAAATTAGTGCTTAATTGAACCTAACACTTACTTGAACTTGAAGTTTGAATCAAATTGAAAAGG
Source organism: Vicia sativa (assembly GCA_021764765.1). NCBI lineage: Eukaryota > Viridiplantae > Streptophyta > Magnoliopsida > Fabales > Fabaceae > Vicia > Vicia sativa. The sequence continues at coordinate 105,496,261 of CM038793.1, forward strand.
AATTCCTTGTGCTCTTCAAAGAAAATACCAAATCAGCAGCGAATTGATGATAATCCTTGAAATTAACCTTAAATTCTTGAGGAAAACTTGAAATCATCAATGGAGGATTGAAGAAGATGAGGAAGAAATCCTTGAATCTTGAAATTGAAGAGAAATCAAGATGAAACAGTTCCTTCCATGTCAAATTCGAGCAGAAGAAGGAGAAGAAGATTGAGACTCAACAAGACAACCTACGAAGAAAGAAAACCAAAAATCACAGGGCGCGCTTAGCGCGGAGAGGTGCGCTTAGCGCGGTCTGTGGTGGTTGCTTGGAGGGAAAGTTGGAGTTTGAACTTTTTTGAGTTTTGCTTTGGATTTGAGAGATAATTGGAGTGTGAGCGATGGTGAAAATTAAGCAAAAAATTTTGTTGTTATTATTTGTGAAGAGGAAAATCTATTTATAGTTCTAGGAATTAGGCCTAAGTCCATAATCAAGCCTATATCATGATTATCAGAATAATTTTTGTAATTAATCCAAAACAGCCAAGTCCGTGCGAAATTCGAAGTTGAAATGTATACGAAAAGTGTCTGGAATGCGATTTTGCTTGCGTGAATCAAAGTTTCGACTTTATCGGGTTAGCTGTCAAGGAAATACGAATTTTTGAAGTTTCAGCACAGTTTTCAGACAAATGACACATGTAGAATTGTATTTGCACGCTTCCGAGATAATGCCTCGAACGAGGGTCGTGTGATTAGAATTTGCAAATGAGTATATTTAAAGCAATCGAAGCTAACGAAATTTGTGAACTTTTGGCACTAGTCTCACCTCGTTTCAATGAAAATTGAGCGAGATATGATTCTTCAAACTTCCCGCATCATATGAAAATTGCTCGGTCAGCCAAAAATCATCTCCAAAGAATAAAATTCTGGTATCGATCGATGAGGAAGCAGCTCCCGAGCTGCAAATGTGAATTGTGGAGGGCGTTGATGTAGAATTTTAGAAATTGACCCCGCTCAATTCTGAGTTTGCAGCTGGAAAATAGAGACTATTTAGTGAGCAGAATGCACGGTTCAACACTAAAATTCAGTCTAATGCACTGGAGAAATCAATTTCCTTGGGAACCTTCCTCACAGGATCTGCTTTCGGCTTTCAAATGGAAGTTGTAGATAATAATGAGAAGGAAATCCCAGTCCAAAATCGTCAGAAAATACCCGACGAGCTAAGAGATACGCCTTCTGAAGTGCCTAGAATGCGCCGAAAACTCAAAATCCGCTTTATTGAGAAATAAACGAGTAAACTTTTTGTTTTCCATTTGGAATAACTTGAACCTGGTAAACTCACAGCCAATGCTATGCATTTGACAACATGTATGTTTATGCAATCGAATTATAAGCCGAAAATATAAGAAAAAGGAGGGAAAATTTTGGGTTACAACAACTGCCCCTATTCAATCATCCCTAAGCTTGAGAGCAAGATTGGCGTCTGCCTTTCGGGCGATAAGATGTGAGGTAATTAAATACCGAAATAGACTCGAAAATTTACACTCTGAATCCCAAGAGCCTCACTGGGGAAAGCATATGTTGCGCCAGAGCTTAACTCACAACAAGAAAGAGCATAGAATAAATGTTGTATTCTGCGAAGACAAGTACAGGTGTAATCCCAACCCAAATAGAATTGGCCTCTACCTAATTCGATCCACAATGTTAGGGGAGAGCCGACATGCAAGTGGAAGAAAATACTAGATACGTTAACCATAGTAACCACGTTACACCAGAAAGTAGCTGGACAATTGTGATGCAAAGACTGAAAAATGTCGATTAGGTTTTACGAAGGGGAGAAACAAATGCATTCTTGTTTCAAAATATGACCCGAAATGCCAGGGGAGAGCTGACATGCTAGTGGAAATAAAGGCTAGATACACTGACCATACTAATCACATTACCCCAGAAAATGACTGGACAAGTTTGTGATGCGAAGGCTACAAAGCGCTGTACTGTGAAGGGAAAAACAAGTGTATTCTTGTTCTCGAAAAGGTACAGGGGAAGAACCTGTCCTAAAGACGTTGCACCAGGGAATGTGCTGGCAGTTTCAACGAAGATGAAGATTAGAAATGATGACCAGACTCCGCATATAATACAGAGTAATCTATATCATGCGTATAGGAGATAGCGTAATACTCGGACCTATTCAAGAATTGGTAACGAATCAAATCTTGTGCGGAAAGGAGAAAACAAGTTTAGGGCTTGCTTTCAATACTAAAGACGTGTTGCACCAGGGTAAGAGCTGGCAGTTTCAACACCAACAGGAGGTAATGGACATATTGCGGCTCAAAAAAACTAGGGCACAACGGATTCCAAGCGATATAGGAACACCATTGAGGACGAGAATTACGTTCCTGGATATTACCCTATGAAATGCATGAATTTCAAGGAAATAATGCAGATGCGACGATGCATGTTTGCAAAAAGTATTAGAGCGAGCCAATTGGTGACTGCAAGTCACCAAACCATCTGGTTCAAATTAAGCATTTCCACCAGGGAAACATCGACGAGCAACCAAAGGTACGGCCGAAGATCTGACAAGTGAACTTGTTGAACATATGACATCATAGGAAGCCTGTCTGTGGGGCAAAGATCTGATAGGGAGCAAAGGAGATACTTTTGATGAAGAGCTTCAACCGCTACCCATCACGACTCGGGCTAGGGAAGACAATGATGCGCCCCCTTACTGGGGATGTCAGGAGAGATGTACTTCAACTCATACTGGGGAAGAACCTGAATATATTGGTACTCACATACTGGGAGCACCAGAAAATGCGACACTGGGGATGAAAAATCCGCGATCAACCTGCGAACCTGCTGGGGATAAGAGTCTGTGATTAATAAATCGAATGTTGTCTCAATGGGGAGTAAAAGGATGCAACACAGTTGAGATTTCGCGAACATCCACTAGGGAGTTTCAGGTGAAATGGGCACCAGGGACCTGCGCTGGGGAGGCAAGAACGGGCTCCGTTGGGGATGATGAGTAGGCACCCATCATCGATGATCCTCTGACTGCCATCCAAGTCACTCAAGTCTTGGAGTAATATTCAAAAGTTTCTGATCATGGTAAAGCCAACAACGTTTATGTATGCAAAATTCACCATGAAACTTTGAACGTCCTTCGCAAACAAATCAGTAAATGGAAGAAATTAATTGACAAGCAAAAACTCATTTTATTAATTGTAAGTAGGCCTATAAATAGACAAGTACAATCGGAGGCAATTCCTGAAATGAGGCAATTGCAAAAGTAAAATAAGAGGAAAACTAAAATGCATGCCAATGCGACCATGAATCCTCTTCGGATTTCAACCCTTCTATCACTTTTATAACCCCAACTATCTCATCACTTCACTTTTCCCGAAAAAGGTGATTGGCTTGATCACTTCCCTTTGGAGTAGCTTGAGATGTTGCCACAAGGTGCGACCATTTCTTAACTAAGCATGTCTATGCATAGTATCTCTTGACTACATCCGCGTTCACAGGTAGCGGAAAATCTTCTCCGTCCATTGTTGCGAGCATCATGGCGCCACCCGAGAAAACTTTCTTCACAACAAACGGCCCTTCATAATTCGGCGTCCACTTGCCCCAAGGATCACCCTGAGGAAGAATTATTCTCTGTAGCACGAGATCACCAGCATGGTAATTTTGAGGTTGCACTATCATGTTATATGCTCTTTTCATCCTCCGCTGATAAACTTGTCAATGACCGACAACTGCAACCGTTTCTCGTCAATGAGGCACAACTGGTCCAAACGGTTCAGCATCCACTCATCTTCATCAAGCTCTGCATCTTTTATGATTCTTAATGAAGGGATCTAAACTTCGATTAGAAGCACTGCTTCCATGCCGTAAACAAGAGAAAACGGGGTTGCCCCTGTTGAAGTGCGAGTGGTTTTCTTGTAATCATGCAAAGCGAAAGGCAACATCTCATGCCAATCTCGATAGGTTACAACCATTTTCTACACCATCTTCTTGACGTTCTTATTCGCCGCTTCAATATCCCCGTTCATCTTCGGACGGCATGGGGACGAATTGTGGTGCTTAATCTTGAAGGACTCACAAAGCTCTTTCATCATCTTGTTATTAAGATTCGACTTATTATCTATGATAATCTTATCAGGAATCCCGTAACGACAGATGATGTTATGCTTGATAAATCGAGCAACCACCTGCTTGGTGACGCTTGCATAGGATGCTGCTTCAACCCACTTGGTGAAATAATCTATTACAACCAGAATGAAGCGATGTCCATTGGACATTGTCGGCTCAATATTTCCGATCATATCAATGCCCCACATAGAAAATGGCCAAGGAGAGGTTAAGATGTTCCAAGGCGATGGTGGCACATGCACCTTGTCAACATATACTTGGCATTTGTAACAAAGGCGAGCATGATTAAAACAATAGACCTCCATGGTTGACCAGTAATACCCAGCTCGTAAGATCTTTTTAGCAATAGTGTTCCCACTGGAATGAGTCCCAAATGAGCCCTCGTGCATCTCTTTGATGATCTTTGCGACTTCATCTTTACAAACACATCTGAGCAGCAGCCCGTCATGATGTCTACGGTATAGCACACCATTGTTGAGGAAGAACTTCGTTGAAAATCTTCTCAAGAACTTCTTATCTCTCACAGAAGCTTCCTCTAGATAGTCTAGAGTTTTAAGATATCGCTTGACCTCATACAACCAAGGATTTCCATCTTTCTATGCTTCAATCTCAAAATAAAAGGCTGGCTCATCCAATCTTTGAATGGTTATCGAAGGCGCTTCATTATCCCATTTGGCTTTAAACATGGATGCTAGGGTTGCCAAAGCATCAGCCACGTTGTTCTCTTCTCGTGAGATATGGTCAAAAGTGATCTCCTTGAAGTAAGGAATCAATTTCATCACGTGTTCACGGTAAGGAATCAAATTTGGGTGATGGGTCTCCCAATCACCGTTAATATGGAAAATCACAAGTGCAGAGTCTCCATACACTTTTAGATGCTTAATTCTCAAGTCAATCGCCGCCTCGATACAAAAGATGCAAGCCTGATATTCAGCCATGTTATTGGTGCAATCAAAGTAGATTCAAGCTGTGAACGGGATATGATGACCGTCCGGAGTGGTGATTACCGCACCAACACCATTTCCCAACGCATTGGATGCTCCGTCAAAAACCAAAGACCATTTGGATCCTGGTTCGGGTCCCTCTTTCACTTACAACGAAACCTAGCAACTTTCCAGATAGTACACTGAACGTACACTTATTCGGATTCCGCCTCAATCTAAATTTCCTCAGCCTGTCAAACAACTTTTGTAGATGTACCAGATGCTCCTCTTCATGTTGAGATTTAACAATCATGTCGTCGACATATACCTCAATCTCTTTATGAATCATATTATGAAAAAGAGTTACCATTGCACGCTGGTACGTTGCCCCGGTGTTTTTCAATCCGAAAGGCATCACCTTGTAACACAAAGTTCCCCATGGGGTGATGAAAGTTGTTTTAGCCATGTCTTCCGGTGCCATCTTGATCTGATTATACCCGGAAAAGCCATCCTTGAACGAAAACACTTTTGCATGAGCCGTATTATCCACCAATATGTCGATATGGGGAAGCGGAAAGTCATCTTTCGGATTGGCTCTGTTCAGATCCCTATAATCCACATACATTCTAACCTTGCCATCTTTCTTGGGCACAGGAACAATGTTGGCAACCCATAGTGGATAAGAAATGACTTTCACAAAGCCTGCATCAAGCTGTTTCTTGACTTCCTCTTTGATCTTCTTAGACATATCTGGATGAGTTCTTTGAAGTTTCTGCTTAACAGGAGGACAATCTTCTTTCAAAGGTAGCTTGTGCACAACGATATCGGTATCCAACCCAGGCATGTCTTCATAAGACCAAGCGAAGATATATGAATACTCTCGGAGCAGTTCAATCAATCTTTGTTTCACGTTGTCTTCTAATGCGGTCCCGATTTTAACCTCTCTAATCACATCAGAATGAACCAGATTCACTTTCTCAATTTGTTCCTTATGCGGTTGGATATCCTTTTCCTCTTGCTCCAACATTCTTTCTATCTCTTTAGGGAGTTCACAATCTTCCTCACCTTCTTCTTCGGCTTGGTTGATCGGATTATCAAAGTCATAAAGAGCGATAACATAGTTGTTATCAAAGGGATCCGTTAAGAGTGTGGGATTATATCTGTATGATTAATTTGAATGCTTATTTTAGTTTTTTTAGATGATAAAGAGAAAAATGAAGCATTTCCATTTTGCGATTCAAAATTGTGATGTAAAATAGAAGGAAAGGGAAAAAAATATTTGAATGAAAAGACGTTCTTTATTTCATGATAAAAAGTTGCAAACGCAAACATGGTGGCCCTACATATCATTCCTTGTGCCTTGGGAAGAGCACATGAATTATTGCATGATGACAGAAACAAAATAAAATTACTCTTTGACCCTCGTGACTGGGACGCAGTCTTCCGAGGTCTAGTTGTTAAGCTCCACGCCAGGGACACTGGGGCGGATCCACTTGTCGATATCAAATTCATTATCAGCATCATCTACATCATTAGCTTTCCTGGGACTGATGTCGGCGCTAGAAAACCTCACAAGAGTAGCCAAGTTTGGTGCTTTCATAATCTGACGGCGCAGAACAGGGTCAAAGCCTAACCCAAACTTATTGAATTTGGGTGCTACCTCCACCACACTGGCCCAACCTTCAGGGCGTCCAGCCTCAACCACAGCTTTTGCATCTCTCAAAGATGCCATGGAAGATTTCGGCTTGCTTTCTTAACCTCCTTTTGTTGAGGGGTCTTCAACATATACACTGTTTCAAAGCCTTAAAATGGAGTCTCATGAATCTCACTATTGAGCTCAACATATCGGAAGGAAGCAAGATGGCTCACAATGTTTTCTTCTTCAGCGCATACTGTGATAGTTTTCCCTTCAGCAGGGTATTTCAGCTTTGGTTAAGAGTGAATGCGACAGCTCCAGCTTTGTGGATCCATGGACGGACCAAGAGGCAACATTAGGAAGGCTAAATGTCCATGACAAATAATGTTGTAACGAAAAGCTGAGGGCCAATTTTGATGGGGAGATCCAATTCTCCAAAAACAAATCGTATGGAACCATCAAATGCTTTAACAATCAAATCACTAGGCCGAAGTTCAAGACCGCCATAGTCGATCTTCATCAACACTGATTTGGGAATTACATTGAGAGATGAGCTAGTATCAGCCAACACTCGAGATAAAGTAGTGCCCCGATATTCCATGGAGATATGCAATGCTTTATTATGGTTCTGACCCTCTAGCGGAAGATCACAATCAGTAAACCCCAATCCGTTGTTGGCGGATATGTTTGCACATACATTTTCAAATTTCCCCACAGATATTTCTTGCGGAACGAAAGTAGTGCTTAGTAGCTTCATCAAAGCATTCTTATGCGCCTCTGAGTCTCGCAACAGGGAGAGAATAGAAATTTTAGCGGGTGTCTGAGCAAGCTGATCAATCACCCGGAAGTCACTTTTACGGATGAACTTCATAATCTCCTCCGCATCCTTCTCCAGGTCAGGATTGGCACTTTGCAGTTCTGGTTGTTTCATGGGCTGCTTGGCCTTAGCTTTAGCAACAGCTTCTGCATTATGCTGTATTGTCGGATTAGAGAAAATTCGCCCATTTTGGGTCATACCACCACTTCCAACAATGTTATCAACATTAGCAATATCTAACACGTCATCCTTATTAGAAGAGGAGGAGACGTCTTCGGGTTTAGTAATTTCCAACAAAATAGGTTTTGTTCGTGCAGACATGACAATCGGAGAATAAGGGATAGTAATCACAGATACACCACGTATTTCAACCTTCTTATCCTTTATGATCTGATCAAATTGCAATTGGACGCTGCTAATCAAATATTGAATACCATCCTTCAGATTTGCACAATGTTCGCACAATGTTCGCACCTCTCACAAACAGCTTCACAACCAGGAAAAACACCTTTCTTGATCAAGTATTCTTTGACAAAAGGTAGCGGTGTTTTCACCAAGTCAACATCCATTATCAGATTAAGCACCTCCCCATCTTCCATCACGGCTTGAAAAATCCTATGATGCGGCATCGGGTTCTGGGTGACATTGGGTCCAACAACTTGCGGTCGAGCTTCCAATTCCATAGTCTTAGAATCAATGAGGTCTTGCACCTTGCATTTGAATGCATAATAGTTCTCGATGTTATGCACCAACGTTCCAGAATGGAACTCACAGCTAGCATTGGCATCATAGTTTCTGGGACGCTTGTCCAGAGGAGGAGGTGCAAATGCAGGCGTTGGCACTACCAACTTGAGATCATTCAAACGAGCAAACAAGTCAACATAGCTCATAGGAACAACATCAAACCTCCTTGGAGTACGATTCTCTTGTTGCCTCTGATTCTGCTGACAAGGTGCTTGCTGAGTTTGTGGTTGAGAAGCGGATATAATCACTACATTGACCCGAGCTTTGCTTCTACCACCATATACAGCGCTGGCTTATCCCTTTTCCTTCTTTGAATGGTCGATGTATGCCTTCTTAACACTAGAGGAACTTCCTCCCTCAAAATATTGGATTTTACCCGATTTCAGCCCACTCTCAATCCGTTCACCATATAGAACCAATTCAGCAAAGTTTGCAGAAGTACTACATCCAACATAATAATGCCCAGACAAAGTACTGATGAACATATCAATCATCTCTCTCTCTCGACCATGGGTGGTTGAACTCTAGTAGCAAGTTCTCTCCATTTCTGAGCATATTCTTTAAATGTTTACCCCGATTTCTGCGACAAACCCAACAACTGTGTGTGATTCAGAGCCATATCAATGTTGAACTGATATTGTTGAATAAAAGCATTCACAAGATCACGCCACTTCCTGATGTGACTTCTCTCTAGATGGCGATGTACATATATGAATGTTATGCATGTAATCTTATGCATGTAATGGCATATTTGAACATTTCCAGGACTCTTAACACTTTGACTCAAGTTTTAGGATTTAAACAAGATAGTGGATACTGAAAAGTCTCATTATCATTAAACCTTAATCAAAGAAGTTTACAAGAAAATTGAGCAATTGTTTTTCAATTCACAATAAAAGGAGTAATTCGATCAACAAGCCTGATGGTGATTTCCCTCAAAAGACAAATAAAGCATATATCTAGAAATCAGACATAGGAAATCCTTCCGCATCTTGCACTTCCATCTGAGTCTTGAGACGTTCCAACTCTTCGACGGTAAGGGATAATTGGGCTTCTTTCTCTTGGATACGAGATTCATATGCCAACTTCTAAATATGCATTTGCTGCTTCAAGTCTTCGATTTGAGCCTTGTACAACTTTTCCACACTAGCAACAACTTTTCGGTGCTCATCAATGGGAATGGAGAAATTTTCAACTCTAGGTCGCTCCCTGGTTGAATCAGATGCTTCTCCTTTGAAATACTTGAGCTCGTGAGCCAACTGGTTCTTTGTTTGAGTGGAAACAAGACAATTCACTACTAATGTCTCCTTTTCTTCAAGCAAAAGGCGATTCTGAGCAAGCACCCGCTCATGATATCCTTTTGAGACAAGATCTGGAGTTGACTCTTGAGGATAAAAAGTTGCAGCTCCGGTGATGGAAGGCCACTGACGATCACTATTTCTCTCCTTAATCCATTGGATGTAGGAAGCATAGGCCGTGGAATCTTTCTTGCCAAAATATTGTCCTCTTCCAAGACGGATGCTTTTCCATGCTTGAACAACCTTAGTCATCATCCTGGTAACATCGGGCATATCATAGTATAGAGTTTCCCGCATAAAACTCGCATCAGGAGGTCCCATCAGAGCATAACCCAGTTGCCTCAAAGCAAGAGTCGGATTGTAATTGATACCCCCTCTTATGCCCATGAAACCAATGGTATAACAATGGTGCACAACAATTTACAATTCCGCCTTTCCCTTTGAAGCTTCTGGACTATATGGAATGATAAACATCTCCCAATAAAGTCAGAACAGGATTCTGCTAGATGAAAATGGAGATAGCATCCATGTCAACATACTTAGGCTCATTCGGAAATAAACACATCCCATAGATGCAACAAGCTAGAATGGCATTAAAACCCTTCCAATCCTTCTTGGGGACTTTGGAATCACCTTCCCGTAGCAAAAAACCCAAATGAAAGCCTCCCACGACGCCCTTGCTTGCAATATTGGCAGACACCACAGATTTCTCCAAATGAAGAGCTTTGGTGATCTGATCATCAATCGTCTGATCATCGGTCGGTCTCTCCATAGAGGAATGGAAAGGCACTTGATGCAAGATAGGAATGTCCAGAATGCTAGAATTCTCTTCCAACGTAGGCATTAACAAGTAGTCAGGGAAAACAAAACATCTCAACTCACGGTCATAGAACTGGAAAAGGGCCTGAAGCCCGTCCTTCTAGTATTCGGTCAAAGGAGATTTCAACCATGTCAGAATTCTTCCATAATCCTTGGTAAACATGCAAACATTCTCTAGTGTAGACTTGTTAGCCAGTAAGAGGAGATTTTCAAGAGTAGGAGTGGGGAATTTGTACATTGGATGACGTCTCTGATTGTTCTTCTTTTCAGTATCCATCTTCCAAAAAGGTCCCACCAACTAGACTCAAAGGTTAGAAATCCTAGAAATAAACAAATATGCATGTTAAAATATGCAAATTAAAAGTTTTAATGAATGCAATGCTTTGGAACCATATCTCCTGTATGTTAAACCACTGTGGTACTGAAATCCCGGAAAAATGTAGCAAGATCTAAAGCTTACCATCCGACCAAGGTATCATGTAGAAACTGAATCTGAATATCACAGGTTCAGAGGTCCGGTGTCAAACTGGAATTCCATGGAAAATACCAGAAAACACCAGAAAATACCAGAAAAATACCACGTCACAATCAATAACAAAGTCACCAACAGTAACAAGTCACCAACAGTCACCAATAGTACCTGTAGTAATGATATCCTGTCCCAACTCACAGGGTGATTCTAGACACAACGGGGGTCCCTAATGATAAATAGAGTTGATGATCCTTTATCGAGTACTTCGCTGACTACACAACAGGGTGTAGGCCGAAAGCACTGTCAATCGAATCTTGTCTGAGTTCGGTACTTCATGCCTCCTCACACGCACCACGGGATGCGGGATTGGACATGAACATCCATCTAGCCTATATGTCACTGGCCGGATATATGAAAGCAGTAAATATGCCACATAGAATGCAATGCAAAGCATACAAAAAATGATTCGATAAAGCGAGTAAGTAGATAAACACCCAATAGACATGGATAAAAAAGCTAGGATCAACTCCTTGACGGACTAGCAATAGGTCAACTATCCCCAGTGGAGTCGCCAGTTGAAACCACCTGGATGAACTTCCGACTGATAGGGGTGTATCAATGGAGTCGCCGTCGAACGTCTTTTATCTCACGCAGAGAAAGGAAAACATCGAGTAAACCTGAAGGGAGAAATGGCGGACCTATGACCGAGATATCAAGAGAATCTAGGTAAGATGAATTAGTTACGCGAGGGGAAGGGATTAGTATCCCACACATCCGTAGTACTCTACGGTATCCGCTTCTATTTTCTATCTAAAGGGTGTGTTATATCTATCTATGCTTAATCGCTACAATGCATGCAAAAGAGAAGGAAAATAAAGAAACCAAGGAGAAAAGAAGGAAGTATTTACAAAGTTTGCTCAATCGAGCCCCGTGACAAGATGCCTACATATTCCCGCGTCCAATAGGAAAGTCAGAGCGTCGTAGTTTGGCTCACTTGTTTTGGTTTGTTCTGTGTTTTTTACTTGTGAAAAAGGTTTTAAAAACAAAAGAAAATGCGCACAAAGGCGAAAAGAGTTTATCTTGGTTGGTTTTTTTAGCTTGAGAAAGGAGTTCAAACCATTATTAAGTGTTTTGTTTTCAAAAAGAAAAAAAAAAAGTTTTAGTTTTATTACATGCAAGGATGCAAAAAGGAAGCTAGCAAAACAAAACGGAGACTATCTAAGTACTAACCCTAATGTTGTCATGCAAAGATCTGACCTACGGTTGAGGATGTGGAGGAATCTCTACCTGTGTTAGCATGCAAAGGATGTGAATCCTAATGCCTAGGCTCGAGAACCTATCCTAACCGAGCAAACTTGGAGGAAATCAAACAATCAAGCCTAATCCACAAGTAGAATCGCCCTAAACGGGTCTTTAAATAAAATAGACAGGTTCCTGAACATGCTCCAACTACGGAAGCCCCATCATGCATCTCTATTCCTACTTCTCATGGCAAAAGAAAGTTGTAAACTGAAAAATGAAATACTCCGGAAAACTTTAAGTACTACAGCCATGCAATAAGAGTAAACCAGTGAGAATGGTTCAAAGCATAAAAAACAAGCGGATACGCGTCGATACGTATCCGAAGTGATAATGCACGCAAGAACAAGGTTAGGCCGAACAAAACAAGGTAGGAGGAATACACACGTGGGTGTACAATAACAAAACACCTGCAAGAAGGGAGTTAGACCCAAAAGGCAAGTACAAGAATGTATACATGGGTTTACAAACGCAAAACATTGGTGAATTATGTCTTATGTATATACAACACAAGCCCCTGCATCAAACACATGTCAAACCATGCTTAGGAATGTCAGAACACCTGTTGTCTGTGATTAAAATTGAGAAATAACAGAAAACTAGTACAGGTTGCGGTAAGCCTGTCATACCGCGCTAAGCGCGACCAAACAGAAGCTTTCGTGCTTAGCCTGCTCCGGTCCGTGCTAAGCGCGGCCTGCAAAACAAAAGTCAGTAAGTTTGGCGCTTAGCGCGCTCCTGGTGGCGCTAAGCGCGGTCTGCAACCTGCAAAAACGTTATTTTGGCTCCGGATCACCTTTCTATGATGTTCTCATGCCAAAAATTGATCCATGCAATTAGGCAACAGTTCTGTAGCTTCTAGATGACTATTGAATGCATGAGTATGCGAGGAATGCAAATCGAAATGATAATTCCAATGCTCATGTGCAAAGACATAATGCATGAACATGCAAGGAATGCGAATCAAGATGATAATCCCAAGGTTCATTTGTGAAACTAAATGCATGAACATGTAAGGAACTCGAACCAAGATGATAATTCGAATGTTCATTTATGAAGCTAAATGGATGAACACGCAAGGAATGCGAATCAAGATGATAATTTCAATATTCGTGTGCAAAGTAGAATGCATGAGCATGCTAAGGATGCAAGTTAGAAATAACAGTCCTAATGCTCATATGACGACAATTGATGCATGAACATGCCAAGGATGCAAGTTAAGATAACAATTCTAATGCTCATGTGATGATAATCGATGCACGAACATGCTAAGGATGCAAGTTAAGATAACAATCCTAATGCTCATGTGACGATAATTAATGCATGAACATGCCAAGGATGCAAGTTAAGATAACAATCCTAATGCTCATGTGACGACAATTGATGCATGAACATGCCAAGGATGCAAGTTAAGATAACAATCCTAATGCTCATGTGACGACCATTGATGCATGAACATGCCAAGGATGCAAGTTAAGATAACAATCCTAATGCTCATGTGACGATAATTGATGCATGAACATGCCAAGGATGCAAGTTAAGATAATAATCCTAATGCTCATGTGACAATAATTGATGCATGAGCATGCCAAGGATGCAAGTTAAGATAGCAATCCTAATGCTCAAGTGACGACAATTGATACATGAACATGCCAATGATGCAAGTTTAGATAATAATCCTAATAATCATATGCAAAGGAACAATGCAAGCAAGTCATACTACCTAGAGGTATTGGAAGCTCTCATTCAAGTCTAGGTTACGCATTAACACAAATACTAGGAATTCATATGCAATGGAATTATGTACAATGCATTGTATGCTTATTGATCAAAATGCTTTGAAACCTACATGTAAACGCACTTCGAATGCAAGTTATACGTCAAGTCATCATGAATCAATGTAAATCAATCAAACCAAATGCTCTCTAATGCATGAGTATGTGATAGTTGATGCAAGATGCATGAATTTGTGGTCTATGTGCAAGGAAGATACAAATGCACAAGAGTATATGCATTCTATGTACAAAAATCCTCACACTGACAGAAATAAGGCTGCCAAATCCAATTCAAATCGAAGAATTCAAGAGTAAAGGTTAAAGAATCAGAATCTACATTGAATTTGCAGCGAATTCCTTGTGCTCTTCAAAGAAAATACCAAATCAGCAGCGAATTGATGATAATCCTTGAAATTAACCTTGAATTCTTGAGGAAAACTTGAAATATTCAATGGAGGATTGAAGAAGATGAGGAAGAAATCCTGGAATCTTGAAATTGAAGAGAAATCAAGATGAAACAGTTCCTTCCATGTCAAATTCGAGCAAAAGAAGGAGAAGAAGATTGAGATTCAACAAGAGAAGATGCGATGAAAGAAAACCAGAAATCGTAGGGCGCGCTTGGCGCGGAGAGGCGCGCTTAGCGCGGTCTATGGCTGAGGCAGGTGTTAGAAGGAGGTCTGGTGGCGGCAGGTGACGGTTGCTTGGAGGGAAAGTAGATGTTTGAACTTTTTTGAGTTTTTCTTTGGATTTGAGAGAGAATTAGAGTGTGAGTGATGGTGAAAATTAAGCAAAAAATTGTGTTGTTGTTATTTGTGAAGAGGTAAATCTATTTATTGTTCTAGGAATTGGGCCTAAGTCCACAATCAAGCCTAAATCATGATTATCCGAATAATTTTCGTAATTAATCCAAAGTAGCCAAATCCATCCGAAATTCGAAGTCGGAATGTAAACGAAAAGTATCCGTAATGCGATTTTGCTTGCGTAAATCAATGTTTTGACTTGATCGGGTGAACGGTCAAGGAAATACGAATTTTTTAAGTTTCAGCACAGTTTTCAGATAAATGACACGTGCAGAATTTTATTTGCACTCTTACGAGATAATGCCTCAAACGAGGGTCTTCTGATCAGAATTTGCTAACGCGTATTGCTAAATCAATCGAAGCTAACAAAATTTTTGAACTTTTGGCACTGATCTCACCTTGTTTCGATGAAAATCGAGCGAGATATGGTTCTTTGAACTTCCCGTATCAGATGAAAATTGCTCGGTTCAGCCCAAAATCATCTCAAAACAATACAATTCTGGTATTGATCGCTGAGGAATCAGCTCCCGAGCTGCAAATGAGAGTTGTGGAGGGCTTTGATACGAAATTTTAGAAATCGACCTCGCTCAATTTCGAGTTTCCAACTTGAAAGTAGAGACTATTTTGTGGGGAGAATGCACGGTTGAGCTCTAAAATGTAAGTTGTAGATAATAATGTGAAGGAAATTCCAGTCGAAAATCGTCAGAAAATACCCGACGAGCTAAGATATACGCCTTCTAAAGTGCCCAGAACGTGCAAAAAACTCGAAATCCACTTTATTGAGAAATAAACGAGTAAACTTTTTGTTTGCCATTTGGAATACCTTGAACCTGGTAACCCCGCAGCCAATGCTATTCATGCGACAACATGTATGTTTATGCAATCGAATTATAAGTCAAAAATATAATAAAAAGGAGGGTAAATTTTGGGGTACAACACCAACACATCCCCACAGAGTCATTTTCACAAAAATATTCCACAGAATAATCTCTACAATCCCCACAGAGCCATCTCCCCCCGACAGAGACAGGTTTCCCAACAACACTACCACTCTATCATCTCCTTTCAACAATGTGCAACGCTTCTGTTCATCACGTTAGTCCCCGAGCAGTGATCCTATCAACTCATCACGTTAGTACCCAAGCAGTGATCGTATCAACTCATCACATTAGTCCCCGAGCAGTGATTCTATCAACTCATCACATTAGTCCCCGAGTAGTGATCTTATCAACTCATCACATTAGTCCCCAAGCAGTAATCGTATCAACTCATCACATTCGTCCCCGAGCAGTGATCATCTACAAACATCATCATATTAGTCCCTAAGCAGTGATCATATCAACTCATCACATTAGTTCCCGAGCAGGGATCGTCTACATTTTCACGTCAGTCCCTGTGTAGTGAACGTCAACCTTGTTACATTGGTCCCCAAGTAGTAACCAATCATCAACCAACTTATTATGCCAGTCTCCGAGAAGTAATAGGATATACAAGATCACATTATTCGTACACGAGATGTTCATCCCCAACTGAGTATCTCTCAAGGATTATCATTCCCCAACAACATTAATATCCAGACCTGAAATATGGTCAGATAGTGCATCAGAGGAATTCACATCTCTCTTGTTCCCCAGTCAAGGTCTCCAACAACTACATCCCCAAGCAAAAATCAAAGATCCTCGGCAAAACATTCCCATTTTCTTCAAGATGGATACGTTTTGGAATAACACAACATCTACATTCATACATCATTCATTAAAAAATCAGAACATGTGAATATATCATTCATGAGCATCATTACATACTTACATGCATCATAATGTGCATAGAACTAATCTCGTTCTCTCAGTTTAAATTCTCGAACAGGTGAAAATTATCCGCAAACTCCTATACAGAAGGTCAAAGATTAATGCCCGAAACAAGACGGGAAAACTACATGAATGACCAAACGAGCTTACCAATAGACTGCAGGATATAGATTAATACCCGAAACGAGACCGGAAAACTATCTACATCCTGACGAATACTCATTTCAGATAAAGCCAAGATGAAGGTTTATTCTGACTCTCTCTTATCATCAACTACTCTTGATGGCATCTTTAAGCCCATCTCCGACTACACATGGTCATCTCTCCACCTACATAATGCTACATATCTGGTTAAAAATCAATATATACCAGTAACCTCATTCAAAGATGAGCATGGAGTCGAACGTACAACCCGCTCCCTAAAATCAACTTCTCCAAATGGCATCTATAAGCCCATTTCAGTACATCGTCAACTGACGATCTCATTTCATACACCAGCGATTGCAAATTTTTAGGTGTACTCGAGTGTTTAATCATCCTCCACCTTCAGGTCGCGAAAGGCAAGCATACTAATCTAACCCTTCAGGTACAAGAAGATTGAACAGGGGAAACTATTATACCCCAAAATTTTCCCTCCTATTTTTTCAAGTCAATCCACATCTCCATACTCAAGAATTTCTCAAGGGTTGACCAGATGAACCCTCTTCTAAGCAATCAACCCACAATTATGGTTTTTATTCTCTCAAGTCAAAGATGATTTCCATTGTCTCAAGTGGTCATCAAACTTCCTCATGTGTATCAAGGTATTACCATGTCAAGTTTCAAGCCTCATAACTCAAGTTTGCCCAGTCAATTGCCCAGTCAACTATGGTCAACATATAGTCAAACTTCATAATTTTTGGTCAACATCAAGATTTTAAAGTCACATCCATCATTTGATCAAGGGTTGATCATGATTCATCAAGAAAACTCAAGATTTGATCAAACGTCAAAGTTTTTAAATTAGGGTTTCTTGATAAAAAGTCAACAGAACTTTGACTAGGCATAACTTTCACATACCTTATCAAAAAAGTTTCCACCAAAGCTCATTTTGAAGAGAATTCAATTCTCTACAACTTTGGGTCTCACAAGCTTTGGCCAAAAATGCTTCATTTGAGAGTTATGGATCAAGACATTATAGGTTCTTCTAAAAGTAAAAAAAAATAAAAAAATCATCTTTTTAAAAATAAGTGTACATGATCATGGAAACTTCAATTAAGATGAAACCAAAAGGAGTGTTTAGAGGACATCTTGAGCTTTATAAAAAATCCATGAAAACTTTAAAATATTGAAAATTGAGCAAGATACAACTTGTGCAATTTTGGGAAATTTGATGAAGTGCATGAAGAAAAATGCTAAGTAAATTCAATTTTTTTTCAAAATGGACCTAAATTTTTATGGTTCAAAAGTTTTTCTAACATTGTCAAGGACTTATAAAGCCCATTTTCACTCCATGCTTCCAACTATTTTATTTATTTTTTTAATTAATTCAATTTAATTCATTTTTAATTATAATAAAATGCAAAAATAAAATCAATAATTGCAAGGCTTATTTTCCAAGCTTCTTGAGGTCCAAGATACTCCTTGAAAGCTGGAAATTTCAAAAATACTTGATTGGCAAGAGATTGAATGTGATTGAATCCTAAGAAGGCAATATTTGGTGCAAAATTTCAATCAAATATTTCAACAATAATGCAAGATATTTCCTCCATATTTTTGACCTAATTTAAATCCTCTATAAATATACAACACCTTCAGATCACAAGGGGACGAATCCTTGCCTCCAAGAACCCTAGCAACTTTAGATTCAACCTTGGAGGCCAATTCAAGGAGTTTTGAGGATCAATCAATCATCCAAGAGGTCCCAGGAATATTCTCCAATCATTACCCAATCCTGGAGCAAGCCAAATCATCCTCATACAATCACGGTTTGCATACCTCTATGTCAATTTCGATTTCATTTATTCACGATGCATAAACATAATTTGATTGCATATTCTTGATCGTGATAATGTTTGCAAGCTTTCTGGATTGTTTGATTTCATTTTAGATGCAGGTTTAGCCATATGCAATTACTAGGGTTTTGAAGCTTCAGATTAGGGTCCCTCGACCTAGAGAAAATTGGACCAAACGGGTACCATTGAATTCAGGAAGCAATTTCTAGTCGAACCATGGCTTCCTCTGAAATTTATATTTCATATTTGTGATTTTTGAAAATAGTAGGGATGTAGCTACAGACAAGCTTCGTCGGTATAGGTTTACCCATGGAAAAGTCGTGGGTAATGTCCGTGGGAAATTCAAAACAAAGAAGATGAAGTCAGCGCGCGCTTTTCGTTTTAAAATATTTTTAGAAAATGTTTTTTCCTTATATTATTTTTGTTTCATATTCATTACAGGAAGATCCAATGGCTCAGATGGCATCGTGTTTTTCTTGGTAACCTCAGGGTCAGGGGTTCGAACCCTGGCACCCCACCTTATTTTTTTGCTCATTTTCCAAACTAACCTTTTTTCCTATTTTCTCATATTTTTTAACTAATTTCTTTTAAAATATATTCTAAAATACATAAAAATCAGAAAAATATTTTTATTTTCAGAATTAGGTTAGAAAAATCTTTATTTTATTTTTGACATAAAAAAAAAATTATTTTCCTCACATTTAATTAATTGTTAATTAACCATTAAATTAACTTTTAACTCTTTTTTTACACTAAAATCAACCTCAAAAAAATACAAAAATTATTTTTCTCACATAGTAATTAGGTTAACCTAACCAAAACCTTTTTTTCTACTAACCCTAAAATATTTTTCACTAACATCTAAAAATATTTTCTATTATTTATTTACTATCTCGCATTTTAAATTCTAGAAATTTGTTTTATAGGTCACAATTTTTTTTAATAGCATATATTTATCTTCTGCCTTTACTTTCCGCACATCATATTATGTAACTGTCCTAAAGTCATCTAATAGCATATGACATTTACTTTCCGCACTTTATTTTCTTGCGAATATTAAACTTCTTAGATGTATGCTAATTAGGGTATGTATGACATGATTAAAAACAATCATAGAATAACTCTAATTCAAAGATAAATATATGAATTGAACACACTACCTGCACCCATTCACACCCTTAGGGTATCCTCTCTTGTTGCCTTTCGAATACAATGTTCATGACCCTCGAACGTAGGGATACCATTAGCAAAAGTCCCTCAATTCAAAAATCATCACAAATATCATAGTCCCTCGATGACCCTCGATATTGCCTAAGAATATATGATCTCGTCTCTCGATTGTTGCCAATGAATAAGTGATGACCGTCCCATCGATTTTTTAAGGTATCCTCACAATATTGCCTTCAATGACCATACGATAACCCTACGCCTGTCCCTTCACATCCAATGGATAGAGTTACCTACCAACTAATGGTATGGATAACGTTGTCCTAAAGGAGAAGAAAAATAACAAGAAAGACCTTCTAAGTAGGTAATAAGGCTCTAAATTGCTTTCTCAAATCAAAACAAATATTTTTCACACCTCACACTCTTTTCAGAAATTACTTTCAAAAACACTTTGTATACATTCATAAGAGAATCATGATAAAGTTAAACTTTGGAAAAAATTTCAAACACTTCGTATACATTCTTGAGGAATGAACAAGAATCATTATGAAGTCAAAGCAAAATACTTCTTTTCAAATCACATACACACAGAAAACAAATTTTCAAAAGTAAGTTAAGCAATTAAGATCCCGTAGATAACTAAGGATGGAAAGGGTGCTAATATCATCCCTTTTCATAACTACCTCCCTTACTCAGAATCTAACAAAGGTCTTTCCTATTCTTTTCACCTTTCCTTTATTGGATAAAAGAAAAGTCGGTGGCGACTCTTGCTATCCGCAACATTTGCGATAAACCGCAAAACAAACAAGTTAGTTCTCCCATCGTGTTACACACTCCAAAGAAGCGCCAAATAAACTTTCTTGGAAGAAGTACATAAGAAGCCTTTCATCCTCAGTATATACCGCCATCTTGCGGAAGTAAGCAGTGATATGTGTTTTCGGGAAAGTAGCATCATTGTACTTATCAAAAGTTAGGACTTTGAATTTCGGTGGGACCTAACCCTGGGCGCTATCCCCAAGTCAGAAAGATCCAAATCGGACATCTTTTGCCCCTCAACAGCCCTTAGTATCTCTTCAAGCAAACGGTACTTTTGGTCCTCAGTGGGAAAACTGGCCTCACTACCATTAACAGACTATTATTCTTTGTTCCGATCAACATCAAAACCCTGAGAGCGTGGAAGACCCCTACCATGATGCTCCTGCATCATCTCATCATCATAAAAGTAAGGTCCCAGAGGAGGAGGTGGAGGTGGTGGATACCGACCATTGTTCAAATGCAGACCTTGATCACGAAGGTGATCATTACACCCAAATCATCATTGTTTTAAGCATTAACTACACGTGGCTTCCCTCGGGTTGTCATGACGCTCAACCTCAGGATGAGGTCTTTCAACTAGAGCTCTTAATCCTTGTTCTCCTCGGTTCATAGTAGTGATATCTTCCATAAACTCATCCATCTGCGCTTCCATCCGCGCCTTAATTACTGCCATATCTGCCTGGATTTTCTCCATTTGTCGGTGTTTGTTGCCATGAGTTGACTAACGGTGGAAGGATTGATTTGCAATTTTTTGCTAAATAAAAGCATAAGACACTAATAAGAACTCTGAGCTAAACGTGTTATACATGATATATACATGAATGAATGTAATGCATGCAATGAGATATTTAAACATTTCCAGGACACTAACACTTTGATTCAAGTTTAGGGCGAAGCCAACAAACAAGATAATGGATACTGAAAATGCTAATCATCATTGAATCAAGATAAAGAGGTCTACAAATATTCTGATCATTTGTTTTGAGATTCAAACAATTAAATGAGCAATCCCATCAACAATCTTGATGGTGATTCTCCACAAAATTCAAATAAGGCCTACGTCTAAACATTTGACATAGGGTATCCCTCAGCATTTTGTACTCCCATCTGAATCTTGAGACGCTCCATCTCCTCTCTAGCGAGAGTCAACTGAACATTTTTCTCTTTGAGTTGAGCTTCAAATTTCAACTTCTTGTTATGCATTTTCTTCTTTAACTCGTCGACCTGACCCTTGCACTTCTTCTCCGTACCAACTTTGGAGGTTTTAAGGGCCTCAAAGTCTCGACTTTTCTGCTTGTACTTCTTTTCCCAACTGGCAATAATTTTCTTGTACTCTTCCATGGGAACGGGATCTTCAACTATGGATTTCTTCCTTGTTGGATCAGACACTTCCCCTTTTAAATACTTGAGCTCGTGAGCCAGCTGATTCTTTTCTTTAGTAGCAACAAGACAGTTCATTGTAAGTGCCTCTTTCTCTTCGAGCAGAAGACAATTTTGAGCCCACAACCGCTCATAATCTCATTTTGAAACAACGTCACGAACTAACTCTTGAGAGTAAAAAGTTGTAGTTCCTGTAATATAAGGCCATTGACGATCAAAATTTCTTTCTTTAATCCACTGGACGTAATAAGTATAGGTTGTAGGATGTTTCTTGCCAAAATACTGCCCTCCTTCAAGAAGAATACTACTCCATGCTTGAATAACCTTAATCATCGATCCGGTAACGTCAGGCACATCATAATATAGAGTCTCCTGCACAAAACTCTCATCGGGAGGCCCCACCAAAGCATATCCCAACTTACTCAAAGCGAGAATTGGATTATAGTTGACACCACCTCTTATGCCCATGAGAGGTACATTAGGGAAATACCCACAATAGGTGATAATCTTCTCACTTTCAGTCTTTGACATATCACACTAATACCAACCAATATCTTCATATGTGAGACCCGTCAATCTTGGATCCCACCTCATGGTATGCTGAGTATCAATAAAAGCACCAATACAGAGAAGAAATCCCTGGAACCAATGATACAACAATGGCGCACAATAGTGAACAGTTCCACCTTTCCATTTAAAACTCATGGACTGTATAGAATTATAGACATCTCCTAAATGAGTTGGAAAAGGATTCTGTTGGATGAATATGGAAATGGCTTTCATGTCAACAAACTTGCGCTCATTCGGAAACAAAACCATCCCATAAATACAAAAAGCTAAAATGGCATTGAAACTCTTCCAATTCTTCTTGGTAGCTTTGGAATTGACTTCTGGTAACAAGAAACCCAAATGAAAACCTCTCACGGCTCTCTTGCTTGCAATGTTAGTTGACACCACGAATTTCTCCATACAAAGAGCTTTGGTGATCGGATCATCGGTCGGTTTCTCCGTGGAAGAATTAAATGGCACTTAATGTAGTATAGGAATGTCCAAGATATAAGGATACTCTTCCAAAGTTGGAATCAACAAGTAATTTGGAAATACAAAGCACCTCAATTCACTGTCATAAAACCGAAATAGAGATTGGAGACCATCTTTCTGATACTCTGTTAGAGGAGACTTCAACCATGTTACAATTCTTCCATAATCTTTGGTGAAGACGCTAACATTCTCAATTAGAGACTAATTAACCAACAAGATAAGATTCTCCAGATCAAGTGTAGGAAATTTGTACACTGGATGACATCTCCGATTGTCTTTCTTTTTAATATCCATCTTCCGAAAGGGCCCGACACTAGACTCAAAGGCTAGAAAATCCTGGAAATAAACAAATATGTATGTTAAGATATGCAAATTAAAAGTTTTTATGAATGCAATGCATTAAGGTCATATCTCCTGCATGTTTAAACATTGTTGTACTGATAACATAATCCTCGGTAAAACATAACAGGATAAAGGTCCGGCATCAAACTGTAACTCAATATAAAATACTAGAAATTACCAGGGTCATAGAACACAGAATCTCATATCACAGAACCAGCATCAGTACCTGTAGTAATGATATCCCGCCCCAACTCACAGGGTAATTTTAGACACAACGGGGGGTCCCTAATGATAAACAGAGTCGATGATCCTTTATCGAGTACTACGCTATCTACACAACAAGGTGTAAGGAGAAAGCACCATCAATTGAATCTTGTCTGAGTTTGGTACTTCATGCCTCCTCACAGGCACCACGAGATGCGGGATTCGACATGAACATCCATCTATCCTTTATGTCTCTAGCCGAGGTAGCGGCCTTTTACCTCATGTAACTCCCACCCAATCAAGAGGATCAACCAGTAAAGCAACAACCAATATATAGGATATATGAAGGCAATAAAATTCCATATAGAATGCAATGCATAGTGTTCGCGTTAAAAGGTGACGCGCTAGAGAATTGAATCAGAATTCAGATTCTCTGGCCCGAAACAATTTACTCTTTTGATTTGTTTATAAAGATGCCGCGAGCATCAAGCTTTATTATTTTCAACACAAGAAAAGATGATTTAATGATTATGAAAAAGGGGAAAGCTGTTAATACCCTCAATTGATATTGATATGTGTAACGACTAGCGCAAACTAGACGCAACGCATTGGGGAGATTCTGGGTAAGGGGGTTTGTTATATAAAGGGAATAGATGGAGCACCCTAAATATATATAGTTATCTATAGATTTATATATGAATACGTTTGATATGTTTGTATGTTTTAATTGCTATCGCTATTATTGGGAAAGTTTCTCCTTTGGGATTTCAAGAAGGATAGATTATGAGGGATCCTAGTGTTTGTTATTATTGTGCTTCCAAAGATCTTTGGATCTTCTGCATTCATATCCCTTAATGGGAATCAGAGCATTTGTAGCTCGGATCTACAGGGATCTATGGTTTGTTTGGTCTGAGGGAGAAAGAAATTTGCTCGGCAAGGATGAGACCTTGTGCCTACGTATTCCCAAAAGGATGTTGAGAAAGTCAGAGCAATCGTAGTTCCCACTTATGCTAGTGGAAAGCAACGGGATGTTAGTAAGAGACAGACAAATGTCATCTTAATGAAAAATGTATCTAATCTATTTCATCACATACATTTTTGAAAGGTTTGTCTGATAAAAATCTTTCGTCGTAAGTTATAGGTGTTTTGCTTGAGTGTACAAGCGTTACCACTTACATGTTTAAGAAAGATGTTTTGAAAAGGATGATTGAATCTTTTAACTATAAGCATTGGGTGTTTTGCTTGAGTGTACAAGCGTTACCACTTACAATTAAGAGATGTTTTTGTTTGAAAAGAGTTTTTGAAAAGTTTTTGAAAAGAGTTTAATTGTATGTGATGTGATAGATGAGATACTTCTTCCATAAAGATGATAAATGTCTAAAATCTCTAGGAGAAATTAATTGGATTAGGGGGATGCTTTTAAGAAGCCCATGGGTCCTTGTATTGTTAGCCCAAGAGGAGGCATTCAGAGGGTCATCGAGGGTCATCGAGGGTCCTTGTATGAAGCTCAAGAGGAAGCTATAGGGTATGGCTGGCTTTGTCTTAAAAGGGATTTCACCGGGAAACCATCCTTTTGGAATGAAGAGCAATTTCACCGGGAAATTATACTCTCAGGGTTTTATCTTAGCGTGGGTGATTCTTTGTATTGGAAGCCCAATAGGAGGCTGTTAAGAGATTTCTTGGTCTCTTTCATTGTATGATGCCCAAGAGAAGGCTAAACTCAATGAGGAGTTCTTTTGAACGAAGCCCAAGAGGAGGCTGACTCAACGGGGGAGTGTTGTCTTATATGAAGCCTAAGCGGAGGCTAAACTCAGATGAGTGAGTTTTCTTATATGAAGCCTAAGAGGAGGCTAAACTCAGATAAATGAGTTACCTTGTACAAAGCCCAAGAGGAGGCTAACTCTGTGGGGAGAGTTATCTTGTATAAAGCCCAAGAGGAGGCTAAAACTGTGGGGAACCTATTGGTTAGACTAGTTGTTATGTTATAACTAGACAGTTGTATAAACAAGTGTGTGTGTGTGTGTGATATGTATTCACAAGAGTTTATGAAGGAAATATAAACAATGCATGTAAAGTTTTATTTACAAGAGTTTATGAAGAAATATAAACAAGTGTTTGTGAAACGAACGTTTAAAACGAGCGTAGCTTGATTATTTACAAGTTGGAATTGTGTACAAGGATTTAAATATGTACACGAACGAGTATTTATGTACGTGGAGTTGTGGATGTACATAGGAGGGTTGGGACTTACACCATAAGGGTGGCCCATTGGTTTAAAAGCAGTTTCACCGAGAATAATGCTCCTTTCAATACCAATGGTATTCAGTGTATATACAGACGAAACGGAAACGAATGATCGATGTTTATCTGTGAAAGTATTTGTATTATGTACAGACAAAGATTTGTATGAATATAAAAAGAATTTGATATGTACAAGGAAAATATGTATGTACATAAAAGAATGTTGGTTTGTGTATACACAAGTGAAGTGAAAACAAACGATCGAAGTTTGTCTGTACTTGAGTATAAAAAGTATCTGTATTATGTACAGATAAAATTTTGTATGTATCTGAAGCGATTTTGATATGTACAAAGAAATAATTATGTACATAAAAGAATGTTTTTGGGACTTACACCGTGAGGGAGGCCCATGATCGATTGAGAAATTCGAGAGAAAACGAACTCGGTTTTATCGTTTAAATCGGATCGATCATGGTAAAAGATGTAAGTTTGATGAAAAATTTTGAAAAATGTTATTTGAAAGTGTTTTTAAATGTGAAGTTTATTTATGAGAATTTTGAAAAGAATCGGAAGTCGGAAGTTTGAAAAATTCATCTTTTAAAGTGGTTTCGAAAAGTGTTCAAAGTGTCGTTTTCGGCTCGATTAAAATATAATGAGATGAAAGTTTTTCCTGAAAATTTTTGCACTATCATTAGATATTGACAAGTGTACAAAAATCACCTCAAAATGAGGAGTTTTGATTGGTTAAAAAAAAAGTTTGTGAAAAACATGAAGAAAATCACAAAGTTTTGAAAAAATGGTCCATGGAGGCTTGAACCAGGACCTGGGTGGTATACGTGGCAAAGAGGACTACGAGCGAGCTGGCAACCGCTGGGACAAAGAGTTCATTCGTGTATTGAAACAAAACACGTGTTAATATTATATTGGAAAATTTGAATTTGAAAATAACAAAGAACACGCGCGTAGCCCTGTTCTTCATCTTTAATCCTTGATCAATGCTAGAATCCTTGTTTCTTGATGAAATTGGATGAAGTAAACATCAAACTTGAACGATTTTTAACAAGGAACATGATGGTGGTTGTTAATTGCATTTATTTTGGTTTAACATGGTTAAATTTCGAAAACGCGAAGAACCCTAAACCTGAAATGATTATAATTGAAATGATTAAGGATCGTTGATGATTTTTCTCAATTGAATCAAAGAATTATGAGATTGAAGTTCGAGCTCATGATCAAGATGGATTTTATGATTGCTATAGCATCATCGGCCTATGTGGAAGGTGTAGGAATGGTCTGCTTGCTTCGAGCTTTCCTGGATCACTCTACCCAAGTCCACCTGCACAGGTTAAAAATGGAGCTTCGATTTCTGGGTTAGAGTTGTTACAGATGTTTGTTATTGATCTGCATCATGTCTATGATGTTCATGGATGGTATTTGGATGCTTAGAACTCAAGTTACTTAAGCCAAACCATGAATTCGAAACTTAAGGCAGTTTTGGCAAGCAAAATGACATGATATGTGATTCTGAATTCTAGCCTTGCCTATGTTGATTGTAGTGTTCAAACAAGTTTCATATGGACATTAAGACATATTAGACACCAAATTACTCAAGGTTTTTCCTTAGTTTTCAAAAATGCAAGTTTTGGCAAATTGAACTATGATTCTTGAATTTTCAAAGATAAAGAGTGAAAGCATGTACTTGCATGGCTTTGGTGTGTTTGAACTTGAAAAGAATAGCTCTATTTATAGGCCATGGAATCTGAAATGTTAGGCACAAGTACATGGCATTGTGTTATTCAAAGTTGCCTTAAAGGGCAAGAAAGACATTTTGCCTTAAAAGGAAACTTCCTTTTTTCACCATGTGTTAAAAATCCAACTTGATCCATATCTTTCAATTATTACCTCTAGCTGATATTTATCAGTTCTATCTTCAATTTGGCAAGGTGTCTTTGCTTCTAGAAGAAGAAATCACAAAATGACCTATAATTTGAAGTTTTGAACTTTGAAAATCATGTTTATGGAGCCTTATGTTTCAATTTCAAAAGTATAGCTAGACTCCATGGATTTGAGAGTTCTTGGACATTTTGGAAAGCTTGTTTTGATAGCTACAACTTTCATGTTTTGAGTTTTTTTCAAATCAAAGTGGAACTATGTGAAAAAATGCCATGAAGTTTGGAAAAAATAAGAAATTTCAACACTTTAAAATTTTTCTAAGTGTTGGAACTTTTGACTTTTTGTTGACTTTTCCAAATTCTTTGATTTTTTATGATCAAGATGGATCATTTGAAGTATTTTGATGATGGAAAAAGTTTTGTTTTGAAAAATTTGACTAAAAGTCAAAGTTTGACTTTTCAATGCAAATGAATTTTCATCAGATGTTTCAGAAATTGACTGATGAATTCTGTGAACTTTTGTGATGTTTTGAATCCAGAAATTAGGTCAAGATGTTGTATCTAAGATATAATGACCAATCTCTATCCAAAAAGGTCATTCAATGCTCAAAAAGTCAGAGAATGCTCATGCTCGACCAAAACCCTAATTGGTCGATCCTTGATTGATCAATGAGAAAAATTGGATATCTGATGACCAGAGGTTGATGATTTGATAAAGATAGATCAAATGAGGTGAGTAAAACTCAAACCCTAGTTGGTTGCCTCTTGAATTAGATGAAAATTTGATGAAACCCTAATTTTGACCTGTGAATGCTACACCCGATTAATGCTGTTCTGAACTGTTAGTGATGCAATGATGCAAATGTAAGGTGGTATATTAGGTCAAAAATTGGGGTATGACAGATGCCCCTATTTAAGTTTCTTTAACCTGAGATATGAAGATGAATATCTTCATTTTGATAGGTGTAAAGAGACTTAAATATCAGAATACGCAAATTTTGGACCTAAGATACCAAAAGATGCGGATGATACAAAATGATCATAACAGGATTTACCCAGAGAAATATCAAAGAAATGACATAATGGGGAAAAACTTGTGAGGATGACTCGATCTGTTTAAGAAAAGAGGATCCTATTTGTTGGGAAACATGCAATATGTCTCGCTGGGGAAAAAGAGATTCACCAAACATGTGAATACTTGTCTCGCTTTGGGAAACAAAGAGGTTACCTTCTGTCAGCCTTGTGACAATGTTTAAGGTAAGTGAAAATGATATTACCAATTATCAGCCTTGTGATGGTTTGTGGTAATGAATTATAAAGATATTACCAATTATCAGCGAAGTGATAACTATAACAAGGTAAATCTTTGAAAAGTTTTATGAGTATTCAGCCTTGGGGATATCAGACAAAGATGGAAACAGATTTCAAACGAGTTTTTAAAGATATTACCAATTATCAGCAAAGTGATAACTATAACAAGGTAAATCTTTGAGATATATTACTGAGTATTCAGCCTTGTGAATAACAGACAATGATGGAAATAGATCTCGAATGAGTTTTGAAGATATTACCAATTATCAGCAAAGTGATAACTATAACAAGGTAAATCTTTTCGAGAAAATTGTTGATTATTCAGCCTTGTGAATAACAAACAGAACTCAAATGAGTTTCTATTTTCTTGGATATAATCTTGCCGAGGATCTCTCTTTTGAGAAGACGCAGGCATTTTGATTAGAAGACACAGGTTTTCTTTTAGACAGAAAGACAACTGCTGGGGAATTTCTCGTACAGTCGTGATTTGACCTTGTTGAGAAAAACAAACTTTCATGACAAGTTTTGGAATGAAAAGAAAAATAAGCGGCTCAAATGACGAGGCTATTGCTTATTGCTTTGTTGATTATAGACAGGGTTCTATCCAGGAATGAACTGGAAAGAAAGGGTCAATCAAGACTTTGTTCCCAATGAGGAATGATCTCAGTTGGGGAACAGGAGAGAATAGATGTATTTCTCTGCTTGGGGATAATCTATTGGGGATAGAATTGTACCTACATGAGTAAGTGTGATTTAAACTAGTGATATGGAAGCAAACATTTCGAGGAATGCAAAAATGCATGAATGATGCTATTATGTATGAATGTCATGAATGTTATATGCATGCTAACAATACTTTGACAAAGACAGAAAAGAGGTATTTGGGAAAAGGACCACGTCACAGTTCAAACAAATACTCAACAATATCCGAAGCAATGGTGTAGACGTTGCTAATGAAGGATCTGAGTTGCATGCTTTAGACTTTCGGAGAAAGGCATTTTATTGGCAACTTTGCTGGGAATTCTTTTTTGGATAAGAATACCGCCCTTTGATGATTTCTGCTGAGGAGAAGACTTCTTGTAGCAGTCATTCTATTCTTCGGAGATTAAAACACTCATGTAGAAACTGTTGAAGTTCTTTCTGTGTTCAGAGTGCAAAGGAAAATTTCTCTTTTGTTTCAAAAATTTGAAGTAAAAATTCATTTAAAACCTTTTTAGTTTCAAAAAGTGATTTTCACAATAAAAAGCGTTATTTTGCAAAACAGAATAAAGTAGGAATTGCAAACAAAAGGCACAAGGTTCAAATTTATTGATAGAATGGTAATCAACCAAAGGCGTGATTCCATGAGCTATTTACAAGAGTTGGAAATGATAATTTATTGGGAAAAGGCTACATTGAAAGCAAATAACCGCTATTATCCCTAACAACTTTGAATTCCCACTGTGCTTGTTGCTTCAGAGGATTTGATTGAAGATCCGTTGATGGAAATTTCCTCAGATTGACGAAGTACAGACTGATTGCAGTTACTTTGTCATTTTTTTTTGTATCCTTATTTATGCATAGATTGCCTTTTCAGGTTTTCAAAATATCAGGATAATTTCTGTTTATTGTCTCTAATTTTTGCCTGGACCGCCTTTTCAGGTTTTCAATCCACCGAGACGCTCTTTTTTGCCTAAGCCGCCCTTTTCGGGTTTTCGACTTACCGAGATGTTCTTTTGCTTTTTTTTTTTAGACAAAATATTTCTTGACTGCATCAGCATTCACAGGATGCGGGAGTTCATCACCGTCCATGGTTGTGAGAGTCATAGCACCGCCAGAAAAGCTTCTTTTGACGATATATGGTCCTTTGTAATTAGGAGTCCATTTGCCCCTAGAATCTGGTTGAAAAGATAGAATCTTTTTAAGCACGAGGTTGCCTTCTCGGAATTCACGAGGTCGGACCTTTTTGTCGAAAGCTTTCTTCATTCTTTTTTGATACAATTGTCCGTGACACAGAGCGGTCAGGCGCTTTTCTTCGATTAAGTTCAGTTGATCGTATCTGCTTTGACACCATTCGGCTTCAGATAACTTTGTTTCCATGAGAACTCTCATTGACGGAATCTCAACTTCTACGGGGAGCACTGCTTCCATGCCGTATACTAGAGAAAAAGGGGTTGCTCCTGTTGAAGTGCGTACTGAAGTACGATACCCATGCAGAGCAAATGGCAGAATTTCGTGCCAGTCTTTGTAGGTGATGACCATTTTCTGGACGATCTTTTTGTTGTTCTTGTTGGCAGCTTCAACGGCGCTGTTCATCTTTGGCCGGTAAGGAGATGAGTTATGATGCTCGATCTTGAATTCCTCACACAGTTCTTTCATCATCTTGTTGTTCAAGTTCGATCCATTATCTGTAATGATCTTGCTTGGAACTCCATATCAGCAAATGAGGTTGTTCTTGATGAACCTCACAACCACTTGTCTTGTAACGTTGGCGTAAGATGCTGCTTCGACCCATTTGGTGAAGTAATCAATAGCCACTAGAATGAAGCGGTGTCCGTTGGACGCTTTTGGTTCGATCATTCCGATCATGTCAATGCCCCACATGGAGAAAGGCCACGGAGAAGAGAGAACGTTGAGTAGAGTCGGTGGCACATGGATCTTATCTGCGTAGATCTGGCACTTGTGACATCTCTTGACATGTTTACAGCAATCGGATTCCATCGTTATCCAATAGTATCCTGCTCTCAAGATTTTGCTGGACATTGCATGTCCATTTGAATGGGTTCCAAAGGATCCTTCATGCACTTCATGTATGATTGTGTCTGCTTCTTGCCTGTCGACGCATCTGAGCAAAATCATGTCGAAGTTTCTTTTGTACAGCACATCTTCATTGAGGAAGAAGTTTCTTGAAATCCTCCTTAGAGTTTTCTTATCCTTGTACGATGCCCCGAATGGGTACTCTCTTGTTTGAAGGAAACGCTTGATGTCGTGGAACCACGGTTTATCGTCGAAGACTGCTTCAGTGGTAAATACATATGCAGGTCTTTCAAGGCGTCTGATACGGATCTTAGGCATATCATTCCAATCATTGAATTTTAACATGGAAGGTAGAGTAGCCAAGGCGTCTGCCATTCGATTTTGATCTCGAGGGATATGATGCAGTTCAACTTTGTTGAAGAAAGTCAACAAACGTCTTGCATAATCTCTGTAAGGAATTAGACCAAAATGATGAGTTTCATACTTGTCTTTGATTTGATTGATCACAAGGGCTGAGTCTCCATATATATCAAGGATCTTGATCCTCAAGTCGATGGCTTCTTCAATAACCATGATGCAAGCTTCGTATTCTGCGATGTTGTTGGTGCAATCAAACAGCAATCTGGCGGAAAACGGGATATGAGAACCCTCGGGAGTGATGATGACTGCCCCAATTCCATTGCCGAAAACGTTAACTGCTCCATCAAAGACTAAACCCCATCTAGATTCTGGATCTGGTCCTTCGCCGGGTAGTGGTTCGTCTGTTTAATCTGTATATTTGATTTGATTAATTAACCCTTTTTTTCGTCATTTTTTTTTTGAAAAAGTCAATGTGAAAGTGTATGCAGATTAATTTTATGTATATTTTTTTTTTTGAAGATTTTTATTGTGTTTTTTAGGATTATCATTTCCAAGAAGGGTAAAATGAAAAATAAACACAAAGTGTGCAATCAAAACAACGCATTTTATTTATGATTCACAATATGAAACAGGGCCCTAAAATACAAACTCATTCGTCTTGGGCAAGACAAAGAGAAATTATTTAAAAGCTAAACCCTATAAAACATCTCTTCACTTTGGTGAGAGTTCAAAACAAAAGCAAAGATAAACTACTTAGAACTAGGAGCGTTAGTCTGAACTTCAACAGGTTTCCAGTAGTGACGAACTCCTTGGAAGTCGAGGTACTCGGGTAATTTTCCACTTGGTTTAACCCTCGAGTAGACTTTGGCCGTTGGTCGGGCAGGTTTTGAAGATTCTGGACGACGGACCTTGCCTTTTGTACTGCTAAAACAGTCTTCTTCAGCTTGATGAACAGATCGAGAAGTATGGGATGCAGCATATGTACTTCCTGTCGACCTTTGTGTAGAATTCTGGGGATGTACCCTCCAATCTTCAAAGTGAAGAGACTCATTATTGGTGAAACTTTCCAAATCGTATCCTGAATCGCACTCTTGATCTTCAGTGATTACGTTGATGTAGTGGTAATCAAGATCTGATTTAGTGAATTCCACAGGCGGGTTAAAGCAGAGATCTTCAGTTGGGATCTCGATTGGCTAATTAGATTGAGAAGATGAGTACGCTTCCTCTGGTTGATTAGGATACTCAAAAGAATCACCTCATCCAGTGGGTTGGATATCTTCGATTCTGATTCTCGAGCTTTCTGGCGCAGTATATTTCACCATGTAATCAAATTTGCCACTTGGTTCTCCCAAGGTATCCCAAACTTCAGAAGGGACAGGTGGATTTTCATGCCTTTGCAGGGACATGTCTTTGAATTGATCAGTTGGCGCGTACAATTCCTTTTGAGACACATATTTAGGGCTATTTAAATAAGTGCTCCATTCTTCAGATTCAAAGGGATCGTCTTCATCATCTTCAATGGTTACAACGCTAAACTCTTGGAGAACAGGGTTTAAGAAACCCCCACTGTTGATTACTTCTTTAATTGGACGAAGTGCTTCATACTTTTGCTTGTCTTTGGAGAATATGGGTGTGAACCCGAGTCCGGCTTTTGTTTCGTTGTTGACAGGTTTGATTACTTGTCCCCGACCTTCAGCATTGCCATCTTTTACTATCCGTGCTGCTTCTTTATACGAAGAGATAGATGATCTGTTTTTGCTGGTAGATTCATCTTCTAACGGATGTTCGGGGAGATGCGTCCCTTCAACGTCATTAGCTGTGATGAAAGAGAAACTGGACAAATGGCTTACAAGCAAAGCTTGTTCACCACTGATGGTCACCAACTTTCCATTTACTGTGAATTTTAATTTCTGATGGAGAGTAGAAGTAACTGCTCCTGCCTCGTGGATCCAAGGTCTTCCTAGTAGACAACTGTAAGCAGCTGGCACATCCATGACCTGGAAAGTAATTTGGAAAGTGTGCGGACCAATTTTCATCGGGAGATCTACTTCCCCAATAACTGACTTCCTTGACCCGTCGATAGCTCTTACTACTATGTCATTGAACTTCATTGGTGTCCCTTTGTAAGCCAAACGAGCGAGTGTCGTCTTCGACATTACGTTCAAAGATGAACCAGTATCTACCAATACATTGGACAGGGAATCTGATTGGCAAATCATCGAGATGTGCAAGGCCAAGTTGTGATCTTTCCTTCTTCCGAAGTTCCTCATCACGAAACTTAGATTATTACAAGCTGTTATGTTGGCGACAATACCTCCAAACTGGTCTGTAGTCACATCATGGTCTACATAGGCTTGGTCTAGTACCTTCATTAAAGCTTCTCGGAGAGCTTCGGAGTTGAGGAGTAGAGACAGTATTGAAATCTTGGAAGGAGTCTGCATCAGTTGATCCACGACTCGGTATTCGCTTTTCTTGATTAATTTCAGTATCTCATCAAAATCTGCGTTGATGTTGGCTCTATCAGGAGGACCAATACTTGTACTTGGGTTAACAGCGGGAATCATCGTAGGATTCTCGGAAGATATGTTAACTGGATTTAGTCTAACAACAGGAGCTGCAAGCGGTCTTGGTGGTAACAGAGTGTGTACTCGTCCACTTCGTGTTACTCGTCCGATTTCTGTTATATTGACATTAGTTGGAAGAGTAGGCATGGGTTTCTCCTTCCCATCCTCTATCAGGGTTGCATTGTATTGGTAAGGAAATGCTTTGGTAGAACTGTATGAAACAGGACGGGGTGGGCAAATCACCAAAGGAGACCCTGGAACGTTGGAACCGTTGTATTTAAT
The DNA here is from genome assembly GCA_021764765.1 of Vicia sativa. NCBI lineage: Eukaryota > Viridiplantae > Streptophyta > Magnoliopsida > Fabales > Fabaceae > Vicia > Vicia sativa. Next base: position 105,531,110 of record CM038793.1, read on the forward strand.
CTCTACATGTTTGGGTACGTTGAAACAAGGGATGATAACGTTTACTTCGGGATTTTCCGAGTTGATATCTGAGACTAAAAGCTCATGCAGAAAATGCCCTACTGTATTTACGTCATGGTCATCTCTGTTTCTGTAAATCTGTAGGTCACCGATGTCTAACAATCGCTGAATATCTGCTCTTATGGTGGGACATCCTCGGAGATCTTTGACTCATATATCGCAAGCTGAGTAATCATGCTTAGTGAAGGCACTCATTGTACTGTACGTATCATGGAGATGCACTAAGTTTCCTCTGATCAAGTTTACGTCTGTGACGAGATACCTGTCTGTATTTCTTAATATCAGACTCACTGAATCTCCACTGTGACTGGGAAGCGGATTGGCTTGCACATTTGGATTTGTATTTCTAAAAGAAAGAAGATTAGATTTCACTAATCTCTGCACTTCTGCTTTCAATGCTATACAATGCTCAAGGTCATGGCCTGGTGCCCCTTGGTGAAAAGGGCAAGATACGTCTGCTTTGTACCACCACGGCAATTTTTCGGGAACCGGAGGTGGTGACCTTGTCTGTATCAGATTCCTTTCTATTAGCGCAGGGTAAAGTTCTGTGTACGTCATTGGAATTGGGTCGAATTGCGTGACCCGAGGCGCACGATTTTGATTGTTAAACTGCTGAGCCTGTTGACGAGGCTGTTGAGTTTGTTGATTTTGTTGAAATTACGGAGCAATTCTTATGTTTATACTTGTGTTGAAGGCGGGTGCTATGGCAGCTACCTGTCGTTGTTGACTGACATTTCTTCGTGGTTTCCCTCGGGATACCATCCCTATGTGATGTTCCTTTTTCCTTGGAAAGCTAGTTCTAATCTTTTTAGTTCCACTAGAAGATCCTGCTTCCTTGGTTACGCGTCCGGTTCGAACCCCCTCTTCTAATCGCATTCCCATGCTTACCATCTCAGTGAAATCTCCGGGAGCGCTAGCGATCATTCGCTCGTAGTAGAATGAGCCAAGAGTATTCAAAAATACCTTAGTCATCTCTTTCTCTTCCAAGGGTGGGTTGACTTGGGCAGCAATTTCCCTCCATCGTTGGGCATATTCTTTGAATGTCTCTCTTTCCTTTTGAGACATGGAGCGGAGTTGATCCCTATCGGGAGCCATATCCAAGTTGAACTTATATTGTTGTACAAAGGCTTCACCTAAGTCATTGAATGTTTGGATACTTGCGCTGTCTAACCCCATGTACCACTTCAGTGCGGCACCGGTAAGGTTGTCTTGGAAGTAATGGATTAACAACTGGTGATCGTCGTTGTATGTAGACATTTTCCTGGCATACATCGTGAGATGACTTTGTGGACAGGAGTTTCCTTTGTACTTTTCAAATTCAGGAACTTTGAATTTTGCAGGTATCCTTACGCGAGGAACTAAGCACAGATCCTGGGCGTTTTTCCCAAACAGTTCTTTTCCACGAATCGTTTTTATCTCAAGCTGCATTTTGAGGAGTTTTTCCTGGAGATTCTCCATCGAGCCACGGGAATTCGTGTTATTTCCTGGAGTATGGTGAACTTCTTCGTCTATGGTAGCGTGTACTACGGAAGCTGAGTTTGTCATGATCGGTTGAGAAACCGTCATTGTTACTTGTGGAAGATTTACTCCATGTTGCGGAGTAAATGTAGAGTTTTGCTGCAAAGTAGGTATTTCAAGCGTGGTTGTTTGCACTTGAGAAGTCGGTTGGCGAAATCCGATGCCAAAGTTGAAAGGAATGCCCCATGGATAGCCTTCTGGCATGCTGAAAGGTGAACTACTGGCTGCGACAGCTGAAACTAGAGTAGTAGTATCCTCTAAAATCGCTGCTTGGTTTTGACCGATCTCGCTTGTTGACTTTCTTTGCGAATGAATTGACCAAAGATGTGAGTCTCTCCACTTCTTCTTGTAGTGTTGTTACTGTACTACGAAGTTCAACATTCTCTTGTTCAAATCCTTCCATTACTTTTCTTCTTTTTGATCTTGTATCGTATGTTCGAGTAGGCTATGGACGCGGTCGAGAAACTCTAAAACGCGACAGCTTGGCAATCTTTTCCTATCTGTTCAAACTGTTCAAAGATCAGACTCTAGACAATAAACTCAATATGCAAAATATGATGCATGATTATGATTGTAAAGAAAAGGAATTTCCAAAGAATTTACACTAAAAGAGAAATTTATGGCAAATATTCGGATGGAAAACACGAGTTTATTGATTATTGAAAGAAGATTACAACAATTCTGCTTTTGAGCATTGCTCACACAAATGATAAAATAAATGATAAAATTACAAACTAAACTAAACTAATTGTCCTCGTCGGATGAAGATCAAAAGGCTTGATGCAGCTTCAACTTCAGGATTTCTTTTCCATAGTGAGCTTTCAGTTCAGCTTTCTCGGCTTTTAGCTTGCTAATGACTTTCTTCCACTTGTCGGGAGCAGGATAGTTGGTTGTCATTTCCTCAAGCTTTCTTTTCCTTTCTTTGACGTATCTCTGGATTGCGTTATCTTTTTGACGAATCTTCTCATCTTTCTCTATGAGCCATTCATCCTGGAAGTAAAGCGTCTTTTCATGATCTTTGACTTGCTTCTTGAGCTTCTCATTCTCAAGATTAGTCTTAAGGAACTTGTTTTCCAAGGCCTCTTTTTCAAACCTCATTTTGGCCAAAGCTTCTTGGTATTCTCCCATAGTTTCGACGGGAAAAATTGTTAATTTGGAAGCGGTTGAGATCATGGGTTCTTCATAAGCGTAAGGCATTCGAAATTCCTTTGCTCTTTTCTTTACCCAAGAAGTGTAGGTTTCCATGGCTACACAATTCTTCGCCTTACCTTTTTCTTTCTTTCGGATGTGATGCCAAGCTCTGATCATCCTAGCCTTCAATCCTTGGGAATCCTCTCCCTCATGATAGAAGTAGTTTTCCACTGTAAAACCAAGAGGTTTACTAGAATTTGCGTATCCAAGTTGACGTCTCTCCAGGAATGGGTTGTAGTTGATTCCTCCTTTTGTACCGATGAGAGGTACGTTGGCAAATTCTCCACAGCTCTCAATGATTTCCATCTCATTGTCTGCCAAGGTATACCAATGGATATCTTCGTTTGTAAGAGACATGAGTCTTCGAGACCAATGCTATTCATCTTTGTTTTCGCGGAAGACAGGAGATTTAGGCAAGTGTGAGGTAATCCATTTGAAAAACAGAGGTACACAACACACGATAGTTCCATCTCCTTGATGATTTCTATGATGAATAGAGACGTAGGTGTCACCAAGTAGAGTGGGAACGGGATTTCCAATCAGAAAGATCCTTATGGCGTTGATATCAACGAAATTTGGGACATTGGGAAATAACACCAATCCATAGAGGAGTAAAGCTAAAATAGCTTCGAAGGCTACCATACTATCAACTGCAGAGAATTTGAGAGCCTTCTCCATTAGGAACTTTGAAGTTAGTCCTAAGAGTTTTCCTCTGGTAGTTAGGTTTTTGTCTATCTCAGATTTCTTTAAGTGAGTCATCGTTGCAATGAGTGGTGACTTAGGAATGGCTTCCAAACCATTGAAAGGTACTTTGTCTGATACTGAGATACCTAGGATATGCGCGTACTCTTCCAAAGTAGGCATCAACTGATAGTCAGGGAAAGTGAAACAGCGATAGACTGGATCGTAGAACTGAACGAAAGTTTTGAGAAGTCCTTCATCAACGTTAGTGTTTAGAATAGTTAAAAGAGTTCCATAGAATTTTCTGAAATCCGAGGGATCTTCTACCAAGGATGCTAACTCTTTCAACTTTCCTACATCAGGAATTCTAAAACTGTATCTCTTGGTGAATCTTCCTCTGACGTCCATCACTCTAACCTAAAATATTTACAGAGAAAAATCTCTAAATTCTTTGGAAATGGGAAGAGAAATGAAGTTTTTGAATAAATGAATGAATGCATGGATGCGGCAAACATGGTTAGTAGTTATACACATGGTCAAGCGTTCGAAGTCACGAGCATGAGGCCAACAATAAGAATCAACGTGGTTAAGTTCTAAGGGCTTATTCATCTGTGAAATGGGTTCTACTGATAATACAGGCTCAACACTCCTCTTTGAAATATTATCAGATTTGTTGAATACTCAATGGTCCAATAATATTTTTCAAGAGAAACTCGCCTGATCGTAGTCTCGCATGACAATTACTCTAGGCTTACGCCCGAATAATCTCTGCACTACATCCTAAATGGCCAGGATGGGTTATGTGTTCTACAGCCACTCAGCTTCGCAAGTTCCCTTGAAAGCAAAATGTCTTCGCAAATACTTGCTAAACACAAATAACCGCAAGAAAACCTCCACTGAGAGAGGGATATTAACTTTGTAAGTACTGAGACTTCTCACAGGTTAATACCCCCACCTAGATCTTAAAATGTTTCTTAAATCCGGGTTAGGATTTCTTTCCATCAGATGAAATCGCGAAAACACACAATAAAGAAAAACAAACATATGCACATATGAAAGCTTAACCCCTTTTTTTCTTTTTGAAAACAAAAAAAAGCTTGGTGCTCCTGAGCAGAGTCACATTTTTTTTGAAAATCAAAGTTTCAGCGTACTCCCCAGCAGAGTCGCCATTTTTCCTGTTCGCGTTAAAAGGTGACGCGCTAGAGAATTGAATCAGAATTCAGATTCTCTGGCCCGAAACAATTTACTCTTTTGATTTGTTTATAAAGATGCCGCGAGCATCAAGCTTTATTATTTTCAACACAAGAAAAGATGATTTAATGATTATGAAAAAGGGGAAAGCTGTTAATACCCTCAATTGATATTGATATGTGTAACGACTAGCGCAAACTAGACGCAACGCATTGGGGAGATTCTGGGTAAGGGGGTTTGTTATATAAAGGGAATAGATGGAGCACCCTAAATATATATAGTTATCTATAGATTTATATATGAATACGTTTGATATGTTTGTATGTTTTAATTGCTATCGCTATTATTGGGAAAGTTTCTCCTTTGGGATTTCAAGAAGGATAGATTATGAGGGATCCTAGTGTTTGTTATTATTGTGCTTCCAAAGATCTTTGGATCTTCTGCATTCATATCCCTTAATGGGAATCAGAGCATTTGTAGCTCGGATCTACAGGGATCTATGGTTTGTTTGGTCTGAGGGAGAAAGAAATTTGCTCGGCAAGGATGAGACCTTGTGCCTACGTATTCCCAAAAGGATGTTGAGAAAGTCAGAGCAATCGTAGTTCCCACTTATGCTAGTGGAAAGCAACGGGATGTTAGTAAGAGACAGACAAATGTCATCTTAATGAAAAATGTATCTAATCTATTTCATAACATGCATTTTTGAAAGGTTTGTCTGATAAAAATCTTTCGTCGTAAGTTATAGGTGTTTTGCTTGAGTGTACAAGCGTTACCACTTACATGTTTAAGAAAGATGTTTTGAAAAAGATGATTGAATCTTTTAACTATAAGCATTGGGTGTTTTGCTTGAGTGTACAAGCGTTACCACTTACAATTAAGAGATGTTTTTGTTTGAAAAGAGTTTTTGAAAAGTTTTTGAAAAGAGTTTAATTGTATGTGATGTGACAGATGAGATACTTCTTCCATAGAGATGATAAATGTCTAAAATCTCTAGGAGAAATTAATTGGATTAGGGGGATGCTTTTAAGAAGCCCATGGGTCCTTGTATTGTTAGCCCAAGAGGAGGCATTCCGAGGGTCATCGAGGGTCCTTGTATGAAGCTCAAGAGGAAGCTATAGGGTATGGCTGGCTTTGTCTTAAAAGGGATTTCACCGGGAAACCATCCTTTTGGAATGAAGAGCAATTTCACCGGGAAATTATACTCTCAGGGTTCTATCTTAGCATGGGTGATTCTTTGTATTGGAAGTCCAATAGGAGGCTGTTAAGAGATTTCTTGGTCTCTTTCATTGTATGATGCCCAAGAGAAGGCTAAACTCAATGAGGAGTTCTTTTGAGCGAAGCCCAAGAGGAGGCTGACTCAACGGGGGGAGTGTTGTCTTATATGAAGCCTAAGCGGAGGCTAAACTCAGATGAGTGAGTTTTCTTATATGAAGCGTAAGAGGAGGCTAAACTCAGATAAATGAGTTACCTTGTACAAAGCCCAAGAGGAGGCTAACTCTGTGGGGACAGTTATCTTGTATAAAGCCCAAGAGGAAGCTAAAACTGTGGGGAACCTATTGGTTAGACTAGTTGTTATGTTATAACTAGACAGTTGTATAAACAAGTGTGTGTGTGATATGTATTCACAGGAGTTTAAGAAGGAAATATAAACAATGCATGTAAAGTTTTATTTACAAGAGTTTATGAAGAAATATAAACAAGTGTTTGTAAAACGAACGTTTAAAACGAGCGTAACTTGATTATTTACAAGTTGGAATTGTGTACAAGGATTTAAATATGTACACGAACGAGTATTTATGTACGAGGAGTTGTGGATGTACATAGGAGGGTTGGGACTTACACCATAAGGGTGGCCCATTGGTTTAAAAGCAGTTTCACCGAGAATAATGCTCCTTTCAATACCAATGGTATTCAGTGTATATACAGATGAAACGGAAATGAATGATCGAAGTTTATCTATGAAAGTATCTGTATTATGTACAGACAAAGATTTGTATGAATATAAAAAGAATTTGATATGTACAAGGAAAGTATGTATGTACATAAAAGAATGTTGGTTTGTGTATACACAAGTGAAGTGAAAACAAACGATTGAAGTTTGTCTGTACTTGAGTATAAAAAGTATCTGTATTATGTACAGATAAAATTTTGTATGTATCTGAAGAGATTTTGATATGTACAAAGAAATAATTATGTACATAAAAGAATGTTTTTGGGACTTACACCGTGAGGGAGGCCCATGATCGATTGAGAAATTCGAGAGAAAACGAACTCGGTTTTATCGTTTAAATCAGATCGATCATGGTAAAAGATGTAAGTTTGATGAAAAATTTTGAAAAATGTTATTTGAAAGTGTTTTTAAATGTGAAGTTTATTTATGAGAAGTTTTGAAAAGAATCAGAAGTCGAAAGTTTGAAAAATTCATCTTTTAAAGTGGTTTCGAAAAGTGTTCAAAGTGTCGTTTTCGGCTCGATTAAAATATAATGAGATGAAAGTTTTTCTTGAAAATTTTTGCACTATCATAAAATAGATATATTTATTGACAAGTGTACAAAAAATCACCTCAAAATGAGGAGTTTTGATTGGTTAAAAAAAATGTGAAAGTTTGTGAAAAAACATGAAGAAAATCACAAAGTTTTGAAAAAAATGGTCCATGGGAGGCTTGAACCCAGGACCTGTGGGTGGTATACGTGGCAAAGAGGACTACGAGCAAGCTGGCAACCGCTGGGACAAAGAGTTCATTCGTGTATTGAAACAAAAACACGTGTTAATATTATATTGGAAAATTTGAATTTGAAAATAACAAAGAACACGCGCGTAGCCCTGTTCTTCATCTTCAATCCTTGATCAATGCTAGAATCCTTGTTTCTTGATGAAATTGGATGAAGTAAACATCAAACTTGAACGATTTTTAACAAGGAACATGATGGTGGTTGTTAATTGCATTTATTTTTGGTTTAACATGGTTGAATTTCTGGAAAACGCGAAGAACCCTAAAACTGGAAATTCTAATTGAAATGATGTATGGTTGATGATTTTTCAAATTGTTTGAGGGTTAAGGATCGTGAGAGGTGCAGAAAACAAATGGCCAAGAGTTTTTCTCAATTGAATCAAAGAATTATGAGATTGAAGTTCGAGCTCATACCTGTTCAAGCTGAGATCGAAGATTGTGTTGGAGTGTTTCCAGAACTGATTTTATGATTGCTATAGCATCATCGGCCTATGTGGAAGGTGTAGGAATGGTCTGCTTGCTTCGAGCTTGCCTGGATCACTCTACCCAAGTCCACCTGCACAGGTTAAAAATGGAGCTTCGATTTCTGGGTTAGAGTTGTTACAGATGTTTGTTATTGATCTGCATCATGTCTATGATGTTCATGGATGGTATTTGGATGCTTAGAACTCAAGTTACTTAAGCCAAACCATGAATTCGAAACTTAAGGCAGTTTTGGCAAGCAAAATGACATGAGATGTGATTCTGAATTCTAGCCTTGCCTATGTTGATTGTAGTGTTCAAACAAGTTTCATATGGACATTAAGACATATTAGACACCAAATTACTCAAGGTTTTTCCTTAGTTTTCAAAAATGCAAGTTTTGGCAAATTGAACTATGATTCTTGAATTTTCAAAGATAAAGAGTGAAAGCATGTACTTGCATGGCTTTGGTGTGTTTGAACTTGAAAAGAATAGCTCTATTTATAGGCCATGGAATCTGAAATGTTAGGCACAAGTACATGGCATTGTGTTATTCAAAGTTGCCTTAAAGGGCAAGAAAGACATTTTGCCTTAAAAGGAAACTTCCTTTTTTCACCATGTGTTAAAAATCCAACTTGATCCATATCTTTCAATTATTACCTCTAGCTGATATTTATCAGTTCTATCTTCAATTTGGTAAGGTGTCTTTGCTTCTAGAAGAAGAAATCACAAAATGACCTATAATTTGAAGTTTTGAACTTTGAAAATCATGTTTATGGAGCCTTATGTTTCAATTTCAAAAGTATAGCTAGACTCCATGGATTTGAGAGTTCTTGGACATTTTGGAAAGCTTGTTTTAATAGCTACAACTTTCATGTTTTGAGTTTTTTTCAAATCAAAGTGGAACTATGTGAAAAAATGCCATGAAGTTTGGAAAAAATAAGAAATTTCAACACTTTAAAATTTTTCTAAGTGTTGGAACTTTTGACTTTTTGTTGACTTTTCCAAATTCTTTGATTTTTTATGATCAAGATGGATCATTTGAAGTATTTTGATGATGGAAAAAGTTTTGTTTTGAAAAATTTGACCAAAAGTCAAAGTTTGACTTTTCAGTGCAAATGAATTTTCATCAGATGTTTCAGAAATTGACTGATGAATTCTGTGAACTTTTGTGATGTTTTGAATCCAGAAATTAGGTCAAGATGTTGTATCTAAGATATAATGACCAATCTCTATCCAAAAAGGTCATTCAATGCTCAAAAAGTCAGAGAATGCTCATGCTCGACCAAAACCCTAATTGGTCGATCCTTGATTGATCAATGAGAAAAATTGGATATCTGATGACCAGAGGTTGATGATTTGATAAAGATAGATCAAATGAGGTGAGTAAAACTCAAACCCTAGTTGGTTGCCTCTTGAATTAGATGAAAATTTGATGAAACCCTAATTTTGACCTGTGAATGCTACACCCGATTAATGTTGTTCTGAACTGTTAGTGATGCAATGATGCAAATGTAAGGTGGTATATTAGGTCAAAAATTGGGGTATGACAGATGCCCCTATTTAAGTTTCTTTAACCTGAGATATGAAGATGAATATCTTCATTTTGATAGGTGTAAAGAGACTTAAATATCAGAATACGCAAATTTTGGACCTAAGATACCAAAAGATGCGGATGATACAAAATGATCATAACAGGATTTACCCAGAGAAATATCAAAGAAATGACATAATGGGGAAAAACTTGTGAGGATGACTCAATCTGTTTAAGAAAAGAGGATCCTATTTGTTGGGAAACATGTAATATGTCTCGCTGGGGAAAAAGAGATTCACCAAACATGTGAATACTTGTCTCGCTTTGGGAAACAAAGAGGTTACCTTCTGTCAGCCTTGTGACAATGTTTAAGGTAAGTGAAAATGATATTACCAATTATCAGCCTTGTGATGGTTTGTGGTAATGAATTATAAAGATATTACCAATTATCAACGAAGTGATAACTATAACAAGGTAAATCTTTGAAAAGTTTTCTGAGTATTCAGCCTTGTGGATATCAGACAAAGATGGAAACAGATTTCAAACGAGTTTTTAAAGATATTACCAATTATCAGCAAAGTGATAACTATAACAAGGTAAATCTTTGAGATATATTACTGAGTATTCAGCCTTGTGAATAACAGACAATGATGGAAATAGATCTCGAACCTAAGAGATCGGGGTAAGGGAGTCTGTTACCTTGAAAAAGGAGTCAGAACCATTATTTAGTGTTTTTATTTGCAAAAAGAAAAGAAAGCAAGTTTTAGTTTTATTACATGCAAGAATGCAAAAGAAACATGAAAACATGTAAAGGGAGACTAGCTAGTTCTACCCTAATGTCATCATGCAAAGTTGGACCTAAGGTTGAGGATGTAAGGGAATCTCTACCTATGTTGACATGCAAAGCATGTATATCCTAATGTTTAGGCTCGAGAGCTATCCTAACCCGAGCAGTCCTAAGGGAAGTTATCTTAATACCTGTCTTGGTTATAGAACCAAGGGATTCTCGTGAAAGGTATCACATAATGACATGAATTGTCAAGTGTAAAGAGCAAATGAGGGCAGGTATCAGTAGTAAATGCGAACCTCGAGAGAATGGATGGAGATTCAGAATAAGTAACTCTTGCCACTTTTATTATTGAATCGATCAAGGAAGCAACACGATTCGCATGTGCTGAGCTGACACAGACTAGAATTATACAGGGGTTGATTGCGAACAATTTCTGCGTGCCCATGATATCATCATTGTGATGACTGGTTTTTTCATCGGTTGTTTTAAAAACAATGAAGTCTCCACCTAATTTTATTTGTTCTAAAAATAACGGGAAAATATTGATAAAACCCACGAATGATGGATAAGGTGGTCTACAAGACCAAAAGACGTGAATTCGGGAGTCGGTTATGCAAGGGGAAGGTATTAGCACCCTTCACATCCATCGTACTCGATGGTATCCATTTTGTTCTATGTGTTTGTGTGTATATTGATAATTTCTAAGTTATGAATAAGAAAGAATAAAAGGGGTTTGTTTATTATTATTTTGAGTTTGCCGCAGTTTCAAAACCTTGTGCCTACGTATTCCCTCGTGCAATGAGAAAGTCAAAACTCCGTAGTTCTTCTTGAAAAGGTTTTAAGTTGGTTGTGTTGATTTTATAAGAAAAATCATGCTTTAGACATTTCAAATGCTTGAACTTGGACTTATTTAGTTTATTTGAAATCTTACTCTTCGTTCGTGTTTGAAATGGCAGTTGCACACTCTTTGTAAGAAAAGAGTTTGATGGTCGCATACGAGCGAAAAAAGGTTGAGTGAGTTGAATTGATTTTAATTGGGTAAAAATTACCGAACAATAGGACTAGCATCCTACGATTCAAATACTAGAAACCAGAGGAGCTCAATGCTCAACGAGTCATCTATCATCCTAAAAGTTTTCTTATAAAAGAGAGTGAAGTGAAACAAAGTTCACATTATTAAGAGCCTCTAAACAATTGGACTAGCATCCAACGGTTTAAAGACTTAGAGTTCATTTGGCATAAGCTTTTAAACAATTGGTCTAGCAACCAATGATTTAAATACTTGGGTTTTATTGTGAAAAGGAGTTTTTAGAAAGGCACTCGACGTTGGATCGAGGTTTGGAAATTAATTATGAAAGTGTTTTAGGGGTTTGGTATATAGACCAAGAGAAATGAATCGGGTTATAATTAATCAAGTATATGGACTTAATTAACCTCGTAAGGGTAGGTGCTCCTATCCCCAACCATGAGACCCTTGTGCATGGACAAATGGTATATGGACAAAATTACTCGGGTTATGGTTAATCAAAGCAACAATGGCTTTGGTTAACCTTGTGAGGATGGCCATGCCCATCCCCAACTATGACACCCTTATGGCCTACGAGCCAATTAAAAGAAATCAGAGTTGCTTTATATTAATTATGTGTGAAGTGTGCAACTGTGGATAATCGTACAAGCATGCAAGAGCAGATAAATAATTATCACACAATACAATTTAAAAAATTAAATAATTATTAGAGTAGATCTTTTTTATTTGATAAAAAATCAAATAATAATTTAATCAATAAATTCTCAAATAAAAATTATCATAAACTAATTATTATTTAATACATCAATCCCAAAATAAATTATTTGCATAATTAAATTGAATTAATTAATTAAAGAGTAGAGTGTAGAAATAGCGTGAATTTTGCAGAAATCTAGGGCTGTGAATAGCAGAAGGATCCAAGCCCAATAGGATGGTCCGCTGGATCTAATGTGACCGTCTAGCGCAAGTCTAATGTGGGAGCACAGCCCTGGAGCGTTGATGTTGTGTGATGAGGCTCTGATGAAGATCTGGCGATAGAGAAAGAGGGAATATGGTAACTCGTATGGGAATACCTACGTAAGAATGAAAAACTCACCAAGTAGGCAGTGACAAGTGTCACCGCCGTATCAAACCAACAATTAAATTAATTTAACACATGTTATTAAAAAAAGCAACAACAAAAAGAAAGAAAGAAATAAGGGGAAAAAATAAATCCATCGGTTCTCTTCAGACTCTCATCTTTTTTTATTTATTACTCGTTCTCTCTCTTACTCGAAAAATGCTCTCGCCTCTCTCTTGATGTACTATGTTCTCTCTTGCTATTGCATGTTCTTCTGTAACTTTCCTTTCGCTGGAGTATCCATCTTCTCCTTACCCTTGCTCACGATCTTCATCTGTTACGATGGTTGGGTGTTGTCCAATTTGTCCCTCTCGCAATCGATATCATCGGAGATCCCTGTTTCCTCAACTTCTCGCTGGCTTGCACGAATTCTGGGGACTCTGTTATTCTCTCGATCTTGTCGAAAAAAAGAATTCCTCCGTGCCAGAAATCGCCCTTGGTGGCGGTGGACGGAGGTCTCACGGCGGAGCAGCTCCAATCTCTGGCTTCTTTACATATTTAGCTTCGTTTTTCCCTCTGATTGCTAATTTGTTGTTTGATTTTGCAAGAGGTGAATGATTTCTCCCAGATCTAAAGAGGGGTTTTGAAACCCTAGGCGTTGGATTCAGACTCTTCTAGAAATTTTGGATGAGATTGTTCCTTTGGAATCTCGTTTCCTCTTAGTCTTTCTCGCTTTCTGAAGGGTTTAGGATTCAGGAAGATGATGATGAATAATTAGGGTTTAATTTCTTTGTTTGTGGCTTGCTGGCTATTTCTGGGTTTATGATTTGTTTTGGTTCTGAAAGTAAAGATGATGGTGATTCTGGTTAAGATTTTTGCTTGTATCTTGCTTCCATTTTCAGTTTTTTTTTAGGGTTTCTATGAACATCTGTGGCTGCGTGAACAGTAGTCTCTATCTTGATTTATGTGCATTCAGTGCTTTTATAGTGATGTTGAGAGTTAGGGTTTTGTTGCTATTGCTGGCCCCTCTGATCGGTCATCATTTCTAGTAAGCTTTTGTGTTCTATTCGGCATAAATTCATCAATCTGGTAACATCTGTGGTCGTTTTTAGTTGCTTTTAAGGAAGTTAATGTGTCTTGGTTATTTCAGTCTTGTTGTGCATTTTTGAGTTTAAGTGTCTTTAAAAGTATTTGTTTTATGCTTTAGTTGGGTAGTCTCAGTGTTTCAGGTTAATGCATGCGATAGAAGGAACTTATGGCAGGACGATAAGCACCTCGGAAGGCTGAAAGTTGAAGATTTTGAGGATTTCAGAGGTCAACATGGGCACCCGTGTTCATCAACACGGCCCGTGTGGAAAAGCAAGTGGAAAGCGCAAAACTGCACAAGACAGTGGATCAACACGGGCACCCGTGTTCATCAACACGGCCCGTGTTGAAAAGCAAGTGGAAAGCGCAAAACTGCACAAGACAGTGGATCAACACGGGCACCCGTGTTCATCAACACGGCCCGTGTTGAATGACCTGGAGCATGAATTCTAATTTAGAGACCAACACGGGCACCCGTGTTCATCAACACGGCCCGTGTTGATGAGAGCGTGTGGAAGCTTGTTTTTTTTTATTTTTGGAGCTCGTTGCTGTCATTAAGGGTACTTCTGACTTTTGCCTAAACGGGGATAGAGAAGATACTATTAGAAGGAATTTGAGGAGAGGAAAACTTACTTTGGAACGTACGAAAGAAATATCACTGAGAATAGAGAGCGACAGAGAGGAATTCGGAGATGGCGAGATTCAAGGGCAGCCACCATTGAAGATCAAAGTCATCATAATTCTTTATAATGTTTAACTCTTATTTGTTGTTTTCTTTTAATACTATGAGAAGCTAAACCCCCTAATGCTAGGGGGTGGTATTGGTTTGATTATTGTATGAATTCGAATACTTGATTTCCTTAGTGCAGTGTTTTTATATTTCAATTTAATTGTGTAGTGTTCTTACGATCATGTATCGGACAAATACATGTACACCTATGACTAACAATTGGCAGGACTGTCATTGTTAGGGTTTCTACACAATTAGATTATTAGGAGTCTAACCTAGGACTAGGAACTCTCTTTTAATCACCGGCATTCTTGATATTTTAATAGTTAAAACTAAGATTGTTTGAATGGACATTTGAACAAGGATTAGGGTTTTAATAGTTGTCTTCATTAAGGACTTAAGGAAGAACAATCTAGAGATAGGTAATTGATAGTTTTCATATGCAATGAGGAAGTCGGAATTCGGATCATAGTTTTGTTAAATCAACCACTCACCCTAGCATCTTTCTCATTATATTTCATCAGTCATCACTTGTTACAAGCTTAATTGAAACTTTTAAAATCAACCCAACCATTGTTTTTGTTCAATTGAATTAAGAGCACGAATAGGTATTTACTACGCAGTCCTCGAGATCGATACTTGGGGGAACTCATTATAACTACATCGGCGAAAATAGTACACTTGCTATTTTTCCGATAAGGTTTTTGGCGCCGTTGCCGGGGACTGCCAAAATACTAATTTACTCTTAGTTTGATTGAAATTTTATTGCTCTGCAATTAAAATTTTTCTATTCATTTGTTTACTTATTTTCTATTACATTGTATTGGAACGAATATTGTGTCTAATATTTTTATGCAAGGTCAGGCCTCAGCAGAATATCTTTTTGACACAGAAATAGAGAGAACCCTTCGCGCTCGGCGAAGAGAAGCAAAGCAAGCAAGACTGGCCGAGGAAGAAGATATGAATTCAACACACTCCGACTCAGATTCAGAAGACGAACCAATGAATCCACCTCAAGAGAGATTGCTAGGGGATTATGGAGGGACAAATGCACCAGGGGGAAGATTGACCATTGTCAACCAACCCGTTAATGTTCCTAATTTTCAGCTCCATCTGAGCACCATCACTCAGTTGGAGAAGAGATCTTTTTCTGGAAGGGTTAATGAGGATGCTAACAAGCATTTGCAACGATTCCTGACTATGAGCACTACTCTCAAAATAGATGGGCATACTGGAGAGCAGAAAAAGTTGCGTATGTTTCCGTTCACCCTTACAGACGATGCAGAAGAGTGGTTCTATTCCCTTCCCGCAGGCAGCATTACATCTTGGGAAGAGATGGAAACAGCTTTTCTCAATGAATATTTTCCAGCATCGGTGTTTTTGAGAAAGAGATATGAAGTCCTCAATTTCAAGCAGAAGGAGGGTGAATCATTGGGAGACTCTTTTAAGAGATTTAAGAGACTCTTGGTTGCTTGCCCTACTCATAACTTGGATCAGACCGAGCAGATGTAGATGTTTGTGAATGGTCTGAGAATCAAGACGAAGCAACTCATTGACACAGCTGCTGGTGGCTCTTCTAACTTCTCAACAGCCACCGGCATCAGGAAGATTATTGAAGCGATAGCTGCAAATGAGCATCTAGAGTTATACGACAGGGTTGCAAGCAAGCCAGATGGAGTAATAGATTTGAAGTTGGAAGCCAATAAGCAGTTAAAAATTGAAGAAACAATAGCTGCCGAAGTAGAAAAGAAGTTGAAAGCCATGAATATTACTACACAGCAGGTGGCTCAAGTCCAACAAGGTCAAAGTGCTATATGTGATATTTGTGGCGGGCCTCATCAGACAGCACACTGTCTTGCAACAGCTCAGCAGATTGAAGAAATCAAGTTCCTCAAACAGAATAATCCTTATTCCAACACTTATAATCCAGGTTGGAAGAACCATCCAAACTTTGGGTGGAGGGATCAAAAAGCAAACACTCAACAACAAGGTCAGGGTCAATACCAAAACCAGTATCAACAACAACAACAAACTCATAAGAAAGCAGATTGGGAGTTAGCTATTGAAAAGATGGCAGCTCATAATATTCAATTTCAGGAGGAAACAAGAAACAATCACAAGAACACCTCAGCGTCAATCAAAAATCTTGAGGTTCAGATAACAATTGGCGAATGTGCAAGCACCAGGCTCTCTGCCGAGTTCAATCGTACCAAATCCAAGAGATAATCAGGGGATGAAAACTGTGGTGACAAGAAGTGGAAAAACCGTGGGAGATGTTGAGAACAAATAGATTAAAGAGGAGAGCTTGCTTGAAGTAGATCTGGAAATCAGGGAGGATCAAAAAGAGACTGAGGAAAAAATAAGAAGACCTGTGGGAGAAAAAGAAAAGCCTAAAAAAGAGAAACCTAAAGTTGTCCTCCCATACCCTGCAAGAACAAAGAAGAAAGATCTGAATAAGAAGAACTTCGAGAAATTTTTGGAGTTATTCAAGAAGCTTGAGATTAACATTCCATTTTCTGAAGCTTTAGAGCAGATGCCAATTTATGCAAAGTTCATGAAGGACATCATTTCAAAAAAGCGCTCATTGGAGACTGAACTGGTTATACTAACTGAAAGGTGTAGTGCTATTTTGCAGGGTCTGAAGGTTCCACTAAAGAAGAAAGACAAAGGGGCAGTAACTATCCCCTCTGCTATAGGGGATAGGACATTCAGAAAGGCACTGATTGACCTTGGCGCTGGTGTAAGTCTTATGCCTCTCTCAATTTATAACAAGCTTGGCATTGGTGAAGTCAAAGATACAAGGATGACATTACAGTTTGCTGACAATTCGATGAAAAGACCACATGGAATAACAACGGATGTTCTTGTGAAGATAGACAAGTTTGTGTTTCCGATTGATTTTGTGGTTCTGGATATGCCGAAGGACGAAGAAATTCCAATAAAATTAGGAAGGCCTTTTCTTGAAACAGGGAGAGTGATGATAGACATGGAAGAAGGAACTATGACCCGCAAGGTCTACGATGAAGAGCTAAAAATCAATGTTAGAGAGTCAATGAAGTTCAAAGAAGATATTGGCACAAGCAAGAATGTTGAAGTTTTGGATACATTATTCATCAAATCGGTGCATAACCATGTACCTGAATTACCCCTAGAGAGAGTGTTGAGTCTGGCAATTTTTGAAAGAGATGGAGAGATTGATGAAAAGGAGTTAGAGGTTTTAGATATGATGGAAACTCAACCTAAATGGTCGAAACATACACCAAACAGGTGGGAAGATTTAAGGCAACCACAACCTGTCGTAGAGAAAAAGGAAGAAAAGAAAGGGATGGAGTTGAAACAGCTACCTAGAAATTTGAAATATGTTTTTCTTGATTCAGAAGATAAATGTCCGGCAATTATCAACTCTGCCCTAAAATTTGTGCAGGAGGAAAAACTCATACAGGTACTCAAGAGATACAAAAGTGCTATTGGATGGGAAATCAAAGACTTGAAAGGTATTAGCCCTACAGTGTGTATGCACAAGATTCTAATGGAAGATGATCATAAGCCAGTCGTGCAACCTCAAAGGAGACTTAATCCAGCTATGAAGGAAGTTGTGCGTAAGGAAGTCGTGAAATTGTTGGATGCGGGACTTATTTACCCGATATCTAATAGCTCATGGGTGAGTCCGGTTCATGTTGTACCAAAAAAGGGAGGAACAACGGTTATGATGAACGAGAAGAACGAGTTGATTCCAACCAGAACAGTCATTGGATGGAGAGTGTGCATTGATTACAGAAGGTTGAACATTGCTACAAGGAAAGATCACTTTCCTCTTCCTTTCATTGATCAGATGTTAGAAAGATTAGTTGGGCATGATTACTATTGCTTCTTAGATGGGTATTCCGGTTACAACCAAATTGCAGTAGCCCCTGAAGATCAGGAGAAGACCGCCTTCACATGTCCTTACGGTATTTTTGCCTACAGACGGATGCCATTTGGCTTATGTAACGCCCCAGCTACTTTTCAAAGGTGCATGACGTCTATATTCGCTGACATGCTCGAGAGGAACATGGAAGTATTTATGGATGACTTTTCGGTGTTCGGGCCCTCGTTTGACGAGTGTTTGGCAAATTTGTCTCTGTTCCTAGAAATATGTCAACAAACCAACCTAATCCTCAACTGGGAAAAATGTCACTTCATGGTGAGAGAGGGAATAGTGTTGGTCCACAAGATTTCACATAGAGGGATTGAAGTGGACAAAGCGAAAGTAGAGGTGATAGCACATTTACCCCCCCCCCCCCGGTAAATGAGAAGGGTATAAGAAGTTTCTTAGGACATACGGGATTCTACCGTCGGTTCATAAGAGATTTTTCAAAAATCGCGAAGCCATTGACTAGCTTACTGGTGAAAGACACTCCTTTCATGTTTGATAAAAAATGTGGGGAAGCCTTTGAAACATTGAAGAATAGGTTGGTGACCGCACCGATAGTTATTTCTCCCGATTGGTCCCTACCTTTCGAGATAATGTGTGATGCGAGTGACATAGCAGTGGGAGCAGTGCTTGGGAAAAGAAGAGAGAAGTTGTTGCATGTTATTTACTATACAAGTTATGTGTTGAATCCTGCCCAGATGAACTATGCTACCACAGAAAAGGAATTGTTGGCAGTGGTGTATGCCTTTGACAAATTCAGATCCTATTTATTAGGAACAAAGGTAATCATTTACACTGACCATGCTGCTTTGAAATATTTGTTTTCTAAATAGGAATCAAAACCAAGATTGTTGAGATGGATCTTGCTGCTGCAAGAATTTGACTTAGAGATTTGGGATAAAAAAGGGTGTGAAAACACAGTAGCCGATCACCTATCAACATTCGAAAGCTGTCAATCTTTCTCACTTATCAGGTTTAAGATGATTGAATAGGGGCAACTGTCGCACCCCAAAATTTCCCCTTTGTTTTACTTCATTGTTTCAAGCATAGACGTTCATTCGTTGTGGCTTCAGAGGAGTTTTTACTGGGAAATTTTCATTAAAAAAAACTGCGTTGGGTTTTATTTTGTTACTGATTCAATTTGAGAATAATTCAAAATTCAAGAGGTTTCGAATTATTTTTTTTAAGAGGAGCGGTTTCGAATTATTAGTTCAAAGAGAACTGTTTGGAATTATTTGTCCAAAAAGGAATTATTTGTCTTTTTGGGATTTGAATTAAAAAATAATTATTTATTTTAGAATTTAAATTTTAAAAGGAATTTTTTATTACTCGGGGAATTTAAGTTCAATAGAGGGAAAGATGCCGTTCTTGGTGTTTGAATTCACTAGCAAAAATATATAGTTACAAGTAGCTATTCAATTCATATTGGATATGTTACTCGTTCTGTTCTTTTCGTGTGAATTTTTCATTCAATCAAAATGTTGTGCAAATGGTATTCAGGCTTGTATTCATTTATCTCAAGATCTACAAAGTTATGGAATTACAAGTTTAATTTTGAAAAAAAAAAGAAAAGAAAAAAAACATTATTTCACATCCAAACTTCAAATTACAAGGACTTGTAAATTTCTCAAGCCTAAAAGGAAATTCAAAGATTTCAAACCAATTCAAAAGATTGTTATACTTTGGATTAGCAAGTGGTCACAAGTTTGAGTTCAAAGGAAATTTTGAATTCAACTCAAGGAATAATACAAGATAGAATTGTTGGATTTTTTAATATCTTGATAGCAGCTCAAATGTTCAGAAGATTATAAAATCGAATTCAAGTCCCAAAATTATGGTATCAACATTGGCACAAATTGAATTTCAAATTTCATTCATTTAAGTTTTATGTCATGAAGATTACAAGAGTGTTACAAGTATGCTTTTAGTTTACAATGTTCTACAAAAAAGTCCTAAATCCTAAAAACTACATTCCGGCAGTATCTTCAAATCGTCACCCTCTTTGTTCCAAACATCACCATTCGATCTTCAAGCTCTCCTATTTTGCTCTATCCATGTTCAACCTCCACATGTTTCATGAAACAAGGAAAAGTAATTTGGTTAGCAAACATAAACATGAACAAATACAAGAAATTATCAAAAGAATTATTCTTTTTTCAGACTCATCATTAGGTGTTTGGCGGGAATCAGGTTTTAAATGCTAAACCTCATAATCTTGCTTAAGATTAATCATTGGCGAAAAACAGCTTATTTGCAAATCGCGAGCTAACTCGGTTCACACACGAGCATAAATCAAGGCAACAGTTCGATTCCCACAAGCAGCAAGTACAAGGCAACAGTTTAATTCCCAACAGGCAGCAGCAAGTATAATCCAACAGTATAAATCCCAACAATTAACAGGGTCAAAGTCAACTTAGAGCAGCATTAGTTAAAACAAAAGACACCATCATTACAGCATGGTTATTGGCAACTAATGCAAGCAACAACTCAGGAGCAGAGCAGACAGCATGGTCATTAGCAACTAATGCAAGCCAAAAATTCAGAAAAGCAGAGCAAACAGTATGGTTATTAGTAACCAGCACAAGCAACAGAGACAGAAGGAAGACACAAGTATAATATTTGTTCAAGATATATCAGAAAAACACACAGAAAGCTCTGGAGCAGAGAGAAAGTTCTAAACATAAGTAGAAGAAAAAAAACTTTGTTTTCCAAACCAGAAAAATATCGTAGCATCTGTTCTCACAGTTTCAGAAACCAATTCCAAACAATCAAACCAAACCAAGACTAAAGGCAACGTACAAAACAAAAACAGCAAAACCTAAACAAGCAAGCTTTTAATCATCATTTTCTCAACACCAAACACCTTCAGAATTTTGGTTTTTTCAGAAATCATAGTTTTGAAAATCGAGAAAGAAGAAGAGGATCAGAAAGGTAATACCCGTTTTTGACGAAGAGGTTGCGAACTCTGTCGCCGTCCTTCTCCCTTTCCATTTCCAATCTGTAAACAGAAACGAGAAGTCAAACAGTTATCAAAAATCAAACATGCAATAACGGTGCGAGAGAGAGACAGAGAGCGATTTCCGGCAACGGTGAGAGAGAGAGAAAGAGAGCGATTTCCGGCGAGAGAGAGATGAGGAGAGCGGCAGCGATGAGGGTTTTGTGAGGAAAACGAGAGATGGAGAGCGCGATGAGAATGAGAGAGAGACAGAGTTCTTTCTTTTCCTTCTTTGCCCATTTTACATAAAAACATGTTATTTGTTATTTATTTTCTAATTTCTTTTTTTTTAATTAATTAAAAAAACAGTTTAATGGATTTGCTTATTTTATTATATATATATATATATATATATATATATATATATATTGGTCTGGTGGTGACAAGTTTCACCACCTTGCTTTTTTTTTTAAAAAATGAAAAAAACCTTTTCTTTCCTTTCTTTTATTTATTGTCTTTTTGTTTAAATTATTCTAAGAAAAAAGAAAGAGGAAAATATTAATATTAATATTGATAAATATATATGTGGTGTAATATTGCTATTTTTTGGAACCGTCGGAGTATTTTGGATCGGAAGCTGTGGTACTCGGTTCATTAGTGCGTGGAGGTATTTCGGACCAGTCAAAGATCAGATGGTTTTCTTTTCATACTCCGCGGAATCACTGCAATACAGGCTATTTCTGAACTTATTTTATTTCCATTAATTTATTTTGTCGTGAATAATATTTTTGTTGCGATGTACTAAATAATTATTGGATCTGATAGTTTGTGTTTGATGATTTATCGATTAAACTATTAGCCGATTTTTCATCAAACAGAAAAAATCATCTCTAATAATTATTTAAATTTCCGATTGTATTGTATGGTTTTGTCTGTTTATTTACTCATTCAGTATTTATTCACCAATGTACACTTTGCACACAATTAAAATTAAAATCAATTCGATTTCATCCTGATTGGCTCATATGCCGATTTCTTAAAGGGTCTCATGGTTGGGGATGAGCATGGCCATCCTCACGAGGTTGATTAAAGCCCTTGTTGCTTTAATCAATCATAACCCGAAAATAATATTGGTCTATATACCAATTCTCCATGCACCAGGGTCTCATGGTTGGGGATAGGAGCACCTATCCTCACGAGGTTAATTAAGTCCATATACTTGATTAATCATAACCCGTTTCCATTCCATCTCAGCACGCGTATCAGAATACTTTCATAATTTAAAATTTCAAACCTCGATCCAACGTCGAGTTTCTTTTCAAAATAATTTTAAATAAATATTCTACTTCTCCCTCCTCCCAAACATATGGTAGTCAGTCCAGTATCGACCCTCGACCGTATGTTTGGTGTCTTTAATTGAATTAAATTAACGTGAAACATGTTTCACCTCACCTTTTCTTAACAAAACTTTTGCGTAGAAAAAGATGATTCGGATGTTTCTGTCCACTCATCCAAGTAATTGGGGCGTTAGCCGTTGAACGCTTATGGTCCAATACTTGTCTCCCACATAAAAATAACTCAACTCACTCAAATTCTTTTATCGCTCATATGCGATCATCAAACTCTTTTCTTACAAAGAGTGTGCAATAGTCGTTTCAAACACGAATGAGGACTTAAGCTTTTCAAACAAACTAAACAAGTCCAAGTTCAAGCATTTGAAATATCTAATGCACGATTTTTCTTATAAAATCAACACAACCAATTAAAACCTTTTTAAGAGGAACTACAGAGTTTTGACTTTCCCATTGCACAAGGGCATATGTAGGCACACGGTTCTGAAACGGTGCCAAACTCAAAATGATAATAAATAAATTCCGTTTCTTTTATAACTTAGAGATTAGCGAATATACACACACTTAGAATTAAACGGGTTCCATCGAGTACGATGGATGTAAGGGGTGCTAATACCTTCCCCTTACATAACCGACTCCCAATTCCACTTTTTTGGTCGTAGACCGCCTTATCCATATCTATGGGGTTTTATCTATATTTTCCCGTTCTTTTTAGAACAAATAAAATTAGGTGGCGATTTCACTGTTTTCGAGAATTAAATGATTTTTGAAAATCGAGTTTCTTCACAAGGATGTCGCCAATAATGGAGACGGAAAAGACACACCCCATCCAGGATGAGTTCGTTAGCGGAACGAATCCTAGCTGTCACGGGAGTGCCATGGTTCGCAGACTACGCAAATTACCTGGTAAGCGGTATCATACCTGAGGATTTTGATTTTAACAAAAAGAAAAAGTTTGTTCATGATTGCAGGCTCTATTTGTGGGACGAGCCATTCCTGTATAAGAAAGGGGTGGACGGATTAATCCGCAGGTGTGTCCCAGAGGAAGAGCAGAGAGAAGTCTTGAAAGCCTGTCATGATTCAGACTATGGGGGACACTTTAGTGGAGACAGAACAGCTGCAAAAGTCCTCCAATCAGGATTGTATTGGCCCACATTGTTCAAAGACGCCCAAGTAATGGTGAAAGAATATGATAGATGCCAGAGGACTTGAAATATCTCTAAAAGAAACCAGATGCCACAAAAGGGTATGCTTCAGGTGGAGTTGTTTGACGTGTGGGGAATTGATTTCATGAGCCCGTTTCCGCCATCATTCGGAAAAAAACTACATCCTAGTTGTTGTGGATTATGTGTCGAAATGGGTAGATGTTGTGGCACTACCTACGAATGATGCGCGAGTAGTGGTGATTTTTCTCAAGCATAACATCTTCTCGAGGTTTGGAGTGCCTAGGGCACTTATCAGTGATGAAGGGACACACTTCTTAAACAAGCTCATGGAAAACTTGTTGAAGAAATATAATGTGAAACACAAGATTGCGACTCCATATCATCCTCAAATGAGTGGGCAAGTTGAAGTGTCCAATAGACAAATAAAGCAAATCTTGGAAAAGACTGTAAGTGCATCGCAGAAGGATTGGTCAGTAAAGTTGGATGATGCACTATGGGCATACATAACTGCGTTCAAAACACCAATCGGTGTGTCTCCTTATGAACTGATTTATGGTAAAGCTTGTCACCTACCTCTTGAACTCGAGCACAAGGCTTTTTGGGCCTCCAAGTTGTTAAATTGTGATCTTGCAAAAGCCGGTGAATCCAGAATTCTACAACTTCATGAGTTAGAGGAATTTCGTAATCAGGCTTACGAGAATGCCAAAGTTTATAAGGAACAAACAAGAAAATGACATGATCAGAGAATACAAAAGAAGGAGTTTTGGGAGGGTCAGCAAGTGCTGTTGTTCAACTCCAGATTGAAGCTATTTCCGAGAAAATTGAAGTCCCGTTGGTCCGGTGCGTTTGTAGTGCATAAAGTATTTCCCCATAGGGCGATTGAAATTCAGAATCCCCACAATGGAGATGTTTTCAAAGTGAATGGACAGAGGTTGAAGCCCTATGATATAGGACTAGAACCGGGATTGATTGATCAGGTGCGTCTCACCGGATGAGGGCGAGGCGAGCCATGCGACGTTAAGCGCCGTGGAGGCAACCCACGGATTTTCACTCTAACGCATTTTATTTTTGTTTGTTTTGTTTTCTTTGTTGTTATTAGGGAAAGAGAGATTGGATAAGCTGGAGTACATAGGATCTGATGCGGAAAGAAAAAATCGAACAAGTGCACCCGGAAATAGCATGGGAATTTCAAGTTTTGACAGAATCAGAGCATCCACACGGGTGCCCGTGTTCATCAACACGGCCCGTGTGGTTTTCTTAGCGGAACGTGAAGTTTTGGGTGAAATAGAGCATCAACACGGGTGTCCGTGTTCATCAACACGGCCCGTGTTGTTTTCCCTGTAGCACACAGCAGTTGGAGCGTAACAAAACATCCACACGGGTGCCCGTGTTCAGGAACACGGCCCGTGTTGTTGTGCACGGGTTTGAAATTTCAATTTGTTTTTTTTATTCCTGTGGACCCCACTTGATTTATAACTTCCATCCACCACTTTTATCTCACTTTTATTGTTTTCTAATTTCCTCAACCTTCTTCCTCCATTAGAACCCTAGCCTCCATAAGACCTCAAGAACAAAAAGCTTCATTCTCCCCATCATAAACTGCACCAAATAATTTTTCCTCTCCACTAAAGTGACCCCATTTTCCATCCTCTACTCAGTAACGGTTTTGGTTTTTCATAATTGTGTGTTTTTTTTTTTCAAAATTTCTCTCTTGTAGGTTTCAAGTATGCCTCCCAAAATATCCACGAGAGGAAAGGAAGTTGTTGAATCTTCCAGACCACACCAGCGAGCACGTCGCATTCCTAATGCACATGATCTGGTGTTTGAAAAACCGGAACACCGTAAGCGGTACGAAGCACTCGCTAAGCGTAAGTTACTTCCAACGAGGTATATTTGCAATGAAACTCTGGATAAATTAGGATTGAGAGAAGAGATTCATCGCATGTTTGGTAACTTAGGCATGTTAGAATTTATGCAATTTGAAGCACCAACATTTGAAAAAATTACTCTAGAAGTTTTGAGCACTGTTGAATTTAAACTGAGACGCAGGTGGAATGGCTCCGAAATGGAGTATTATGGTGACTTGGTATTTCAGCTCTTTGGTGAGGAACACACCCTGTCTTTGCAGGAAGTTGGAGCGGCTCTAAAACTTCCTTCTGCTGGATATGGCGCGCCCCCAGAAACTTTTGCATCTGCAAAATTCTGGACGGTGATTACTGGTAAAACTGGTTATAACCCAAGCACTGCTAAAGCCTCGGGCATTCACAATCCTTGTTTTAGGTATGCCCAGAAGGGACTAGCTTTTACACTTTTTGGACGCGGCGATAGTACTAGTGTTGCTGCCAAGAGAGAACTCTTCTTCTTGCACTGCATGACAGAGAACAGTCGGGTTAATGTGGCTGCCTTTGCAGCTAATCACCTGAAGCAAGTTGGCTATGCCAACACAGGTGACATTTCAGTGGGTGGCAGGATCACTCAGATCGCGGATCATCTTAATTATGGTCGGTTATTGATGGAAGAACCGGCTATGGCAGGTAAAAAGATTGACCTGCAAAATTTGGTCAATCAAGGTATGATTGTGGTGCATCGCAGGTATTATTCGCTTGTTAGTCGTGATAGCCATATTCTTGCCTTACCAGCTCCAAATTTTATCAGTATTGCAATTGTTGCTAATTGGCTCTATGCAGCTTCTGCCCCTTCGTTAGGGGATAGTCCTCCTCGTGATCATCAGTTTTCAGGTGACGAGATGGAGGATGACACTCCAGTTGAAGCATAGTTCAGCCCACCACCCCAAAGTTTTACCCGACCAGATGTGGGATCGTCCTCTATGTCTCAAGATCAATGGGGGTGGGTGCAATCTGAAATGGGTGCTCTTCGCACCGAGCAAACAAGACAAGGTGTGGAGCTGTTTCAACAAGGCGTTGTTATGGATGACATGCAGGCCATGATGCAACGCCTCATGTTACATTTTCCGCACGACCCTCCACCTCCTCCGTCTCAGTGAGTTATGCGAGTGGCCTCTACTTGGGGTTAAAACATTGAGGTCAATGTTTAATTCAGGTAGGGGAGGCTCACTATTTTAGCTAATATATTTTGTTTTGCATTCCCTTTTCGTTTTTTTTTTCTTTTCGTTTTTACTTCATTTTATCTGTTCTTGGTTTGTTCTATTGTTTTGTTTTGTTGCACGGTCACCATTACGTTACAGATTGATTGATAATTGTTGGATGAAGATGGAACTGACAACGAGTGGTTGAACGACACTCCCCTTACTGGATCTCCTAAGGAACCCCGAAAGTTGACACAACTAAAGAATTAAAGGTCGGACGCAAGTTAGTGGAACTGGACCGAAATTGTCGGATGGTAGGCCCGAGCCGGAAAAGAAGCCACATGACACGAGGAGGACTTCAGAGTATGCAAGCTTAACCCACATGGTGAGATTACCAAAGGCCAAATACAACATTATCATCATGAGAGATTGGGCAGGTATGACTTTATCATTCTGATTTTGCGTATGTTCTTTTAGCACAGCACATCATGACGACACACACTGAGGCATGTTGTTTCTCTACCCTTGAGCCTTTCTAGCCTACCCGTATTAAATGTTATCCCTCGTAAACCACGTTGAGCTTAGTTTTGATTTTCATGTTTGTTTGTTTTGTCTCCGCTGTAATAAACCCCATGTTAACCTTTCACCACATTTGTCTCACCATTGCTCGGCATGTTTGTGATCAATTTTAAGTGTTGCACGAATTTAAGTTTGGGGTAGTAATTCATAAAAATTAAGGGCAAGTGAGTAAAAGAGATTAAAAAAAAATAAGAAAAAAAAAGAAAAAGAGAACTAAAGGAACATGAAAGTTCTAGAAAAAAAAAAGAAAAAGGATAGAAAGAGAACACTTGCCTATGTGTCGGACTCTAGTTAGTACATTGCTCAAAGAAAACATGAGTAAGGATGAGTCAAAGCGAATGAACCCCAAATAGTTACTAGTGTAGCATAAGATAGAAGAAAAAGTTACATGAATGCCGAGCCAAAAACCTTTGTTACCCAATTTTCTTGTTTATCCCACCGTACCTAAGCCTCGTTACAATCCAAAGACCTCATAAAGTGTGTGGAATCTATAAGTAAAGTGCGAGTAGAATCTATTCAAAGTTAAGAATGATATTGCATGCTTCAGTCTGTGAGTGCAAAAACTTTAACCCTGAGAGATTTGGTGAGAGTGTGAAAAGCTTGCAGATGAAGAAGTCTTCTGACGTGGAAGTGTGGTAGACACAGGTCGATTCGGGAGGCCAGCCTCTTGATCGGGAAGGAAGAAATTAATCTGCGAAAGACATAGGTTGTGTTGTGGAAAGAAGATATTCGTGGGTGACCTCTGTTGGACTCAATCATTACTCGAGGACAAGCAATGAGATAAGTTTGGGGTTGTGATCGGTCACCATTTCTAGTAAGTTTGTGTGTTTTATTCGGCATAAATTCATCAATCTGGTAACATCTGTGGTCGTTTTTAGTTGCTTTTAAGGAAGTTAATGTGTCTTGGTTATTTTAGTCTTGTTGTGCATTTTTGAGTTTAAGTGTCTTTAAAAGCATTTGTTTTATGCTTTTGTTGGGTAGTCTCAGTGTTTCAGGTTAATGCATGCGATAGAAGGAACTTATGGCAGGACGATAAGCACCTCGGAAGGCTGAAAGTTGAAGATTTTGAAGATTTCAGAGGTCAACACGGGCACCCATGTTCATCAACACGTCCCGTGTGGAAAAGCATGTGGAAAACGCAAAAATGCACAAGACAGTGGATCAACACGGGCACCCGTGTTCATCAACACGGCCGGTGTTGAAAAGCAAGTGGAAAGCGCAAAACTACACAAGACAGTGGATCAACACGGGCACCCGTGTTCATCAACACGGCCCGTGTTGATGAGAGCGTGTGGAAACTTGTTTTTCTTATTTTTGGAGCTCGTTGCTGTCATTAAGGGTACTTCTGACTTTTGCCTAAACGGGGATAAAGACGAGACTATTAGAAGGAATTTGAGGAGAGGAAAACTTACCTTGGAACGTACGAAAGAAATATCACTGAGAATAGAGAGCGACAGAGAGGAATTTGGAGACGGCGAGATTCAAGGGCAGCCACCATTGAAGATCAAAGTCATCATAATTCTTTGTAATGTTTAACTCTTATTTGTTGTTTTCTTTTAATACTATGAGAAGCTAAACCCCCTAATGCTAGGGGGTGGTACTGGTTTGATTATTGTATGAATTCGAATACTTGATTTCCTTAGTGCAGTGTTTTTATATTTCAATTTAATTGTGTAATGTTCTTATGATCATGTATCGGACAAATACATGTACACCTATGACTAACAATTCGCAGGACTGTGATTGTTAGGGTTTCTACACAATTAGATTATTAGGAGTCTAACCTAGGACTAGGAACTCTCTTTTAATCACTGGCATTCTTGATATTTTAATAGTTAAAACTAAGAGTTGTTTGAATGGACATTTGAACAAGGATTAGGGTTTTAATAGTTGTCTTCATTAAGGACTTAAGGAAGAACAATCTAGAGATAGGTAATTGATAGTTTTCATATGCAATGAGGAAGTCTGAATTCGGATCATAGTTTGGTTAAATCAACCACTCACCCTAGCATCTTTCTCATTATATTTCATCAGTCATCACTTGTTACAAGCTTAATTGAAACTTTTAAAATCAACCCAACCATTGTTTTTGTTCAATTGAATTAAAAGCACGAATAGGTATTTACTACGCAGTCCTCGAGATCGATACTTAGGGAAACTCATTATAACTACATCGGCGAAAATAGTACACTTGCTATTTTTCCGATCACCCTCTGATTTTTTCTTAACAGGCATGTTACCTTCTGAATTATGGTTTTGTTGTTGGGCTTACTATGGTTTTTCTGAATGTTGGACTTTCTGTACTGTGATGTAATGTTGGGTTGAAAATTTGATTTCTGTACTTGAATTTTCTATGTTGTACCTGCTGAACTGTGATGATATTACTGAGTTTGTACTTTTCACACCCTCCTTTTTGTGAACCGAAGTAATTCGCGATTTACAGTAGGAATTTCTTTGGCCAATGATTGAACTTGAAGTTCTGAGGCTTTTGTGTTGCTTGCAGATGATTTAGAAAAGAAAACCCTTCGAAAAACCTGATTCCTTGTACTAAACCCTAATGATGAATTAGAAAGAAAATCTTGCTTGAAAAGTTTTGTTTATGTTCCTTTGCTTTACTCTCTAACCATTTCCTTTCCTTTGTTTCATGGCATGAATGATGGTGAGGACGACAAGGTCGAAGGATGAAGAGTTTAGAGCAAGACTAATTAGAATTGAAGAGAGTTTTGGAGCTCGGAATTTAGGTTTAGGATCAAAAACCTCATAAAATCTTGTAATGTAGAACATGATATCTTGTAATTAACATGAGTGAAAATTTGACTTGAATACCATTCTTTGTAAATTGTAAAAGTGAAAAATATTTTGAACAATTTGGATTCTACTCTTTTGCTAGAAATGGGTTTGATAATTTGTATTTTTGGAATCTTGAACGATCTTGATATATCATGAATCATGAATTTTAAGTCTTAGTCTCAAACTTGAATGAATGCCATCAAAAAGTCTCCTCTCTTTTTGGCCAAGTTGCAATTTGTATTTCAAGAAACCAATCATGGATGAATATAGCCTCTCTAACATGAATCAAAACTCTTGAACAAAATAAATGTTTGAAGACTTTAAATGTCATGATGAATAATTAGACCATTACCTCGAAACTTGAATGATAAGTATTTGAATGGTTTGAGTAAAGCGTCGAACTTTGATTGATGAATGAAAAGAAATGATTCTTATTTAGAAAATCGTAAAGATTCACTTGAAATTTGAAAGACTTGAATGGAAGTCCATTTGAATTATTGCATAGAAATTGATATGAAGAAACTTGAGAACTAGTCTCCTTTTGAAACAATGTGCGTTCCTAGCTTGAAATAGTTCTTGCCACCATAAGCATATATTTTTTTGAGCAAATTAACTGCAATGCATCAAGTAGACAATTACAAGTCCGAAACTTTGATTATCAAATCCAAATTTTACTTGTACTTCAAGAAGATGCAGATAATCCAACTTCGACCTAATATCTTACAAGCCTCAAATAACTTGATTCCACTAGTCATCTTATTCTTAAAAAGACTTGAATGCATACCAAACCAACAAATTCAATCCTTATGGAACACAACCAAATGTTCATGTAACTGCAATGAACCCTTAAATCAATTAAAGTGAATCTTAAATTCAAAACAATCAAGATTCAACGTAATGATATAAACAAAAGATGTCTCGATTACAATCTCATTCTTCATCTCAAACAAACAAGGTTTCTTGAACTGATGATTAACTTCCACATCTTTTTTGTCTTGACAAAATCTTATGATAATACTAACACAAGAAGAGTCTTATATTGGCAAAGCCTCTTAGATGGTGATGAAACTTTTAACAAGGAATAATGATGTACTGATTAGATAGAAACTCGTAATAAATGACCAAAATCCTATCTTATGTCAACTTCAGACGATGCCATGATCTTATGAGGAATACTAGGAAATAAAATCCTAATCTTGTGCACTGATGAAATTCAAAGGAGTATATTATATGAAGAAGAGATGCCTCACAATCACTCCTCACAACCACAAACTCAAAATTCATTGCCTGAAGATGAAACACTGAGGCTAAGAGGGTAAATTTTGGGGTGCGATAATCATATATATATGTATCAATTAGTATCAAGTGGGACTTTACTTGGTGGTGCCACTCTGGGTTGCCTAACCACTCATGACCTATACAAGCACAAATGTAAACACTTATTGTGAATTATCTCCCTATACATGGAAGAGGATTTTAAACAAACCATGCAAAATTAGGACACAGAATCGCCCTAAACGGGTCTTTAAATAAACCAGACGGGTTCCTGAACATGCTTCAACTAAGGAAGCCCCATCATGCATCTTTATTCCTACTTCTTATGGCAAAAAAAGCGTTAAAACCCTACTTCTCATGCTCTCTAGAAAAGAGGTATAAGAATGCGATAAAAAAGTATAGCAAAAACCACACGGACAATAATCTGTAAGCAACTGCAAGCTAAGAAATTATCTGGAAAACTTCAAGTACTGCTGCCAAGCAATAAAGAAACCGGTGAGTAATGCGTGGAAGCATCAAATCATGATCGGAATATGCGTTCGTACATATCTGAAGCAAATAAAACTGCATACGGTGGCATCCAGACAATATAGACAAGATAATGGGCGTTCGTGCACAAAAGGTATCAGAATGTTTGTTCGTACACATTAAAGATAAGATAAACTTGTAAGAAATTACAATCCAGACGATAAGATGTGAATTTGGGCGCAAACAATTGTTAGAATGTGCGTTCATACACATTCGAAACAAGAGAACCTGCAAGAAAAGTTTAAACCAAACAAGCAGACAATAGAATGCGCGTTCTTACGCAAATAGGCATCGAAATATGCATTCGTACATATTCGAATCAATAGAACCAGCAAGAAAGGTGAAAACCAAACAAGCATACAATAGGATGCGCGTTCGTACGCAATTAGGAATCAAAATATGCGGTCATACACATTCAGAATATGGTACACCTGCAAGAAAAGATTAAATCCCCACAAACAGACGAAGGTTGCGCAGTCGTACGCAAATAGGCAATACAATGTGCGTTCGTACATATTCAAAATCCTGGATAACTTGCAAGAAAAGTGTAAATCCAACAAACAGACCATATGATGCGCGTTCGTATGCAAACAAGCAATAGAATGTGTGTTCGTGCATATTCAAATAATTGGATAACTTGCAAGAAAGGTGTAAATCCAACAAACAGACAATAGGATGCGTGTTTGTACACAAACAAGCAATTGAATGTGTGTTTGTGCATATTCAAACAATCGAATAACCTACAAGAAAGGTGTCAATCCAAACAAACAGACAATGGTGCGCGTTCGTACGCAAAAAAGCATTAGAATGTGTGTTCGTGCACATTCAAACAATTAGATAACCTGCAAGAAAGGTGTAAATCCAAACAAGTAGACAATAGAATGCTCACGCATGTGTGGAAGCGCAAAATAAGGATGCTACAAATCCAAATCTCAAGTGTAAGTGTTCAATCTACCTCACACATGAAATAAAATGTCAGAATTAACAAAGCAAGTGCCAGAAATAAAGCACCAAATGCAAAACGGATTGAAGATATGCAAATAAACTACTATAAGCATGTAAGAAGTGAAATAAAATCAGAAAAATCGGCTTAGCAAGGCGGTTTTCCGAATTCGGAGCGAAAAAGTCAACTTCTCAGAATCGATTGAAAATCGCATGGTTGCTTACAAAAACGTCAACAGATTCAAAAACATGAGCGATTTTAATTAATTCTGAGTGGAAGCAAAGTTTTTCGGACCTTAAAGTTAAGGGGAAGCAATAGCCTTTTAGGCACGATGCACTTGAAATTTTGTTCCAAAACCATCACCGATGGTTTGAAAACGTACCAAAATTTTGGGAACAACTATCGTTACCTCTGACTTTTGAGAAAAAGTGAGCTCCGATGCACAAAAACATTGAAAAACGCTTATGGAACAATGAAATTCATGTACCGAATTAAGTTCCAATTAACTTTTGTTTTAGTTTTGAAATGTGAAATGAATTGTAATTTAATTCATGTACATGTGATCAACAAATCAAAACAAATTAGAATCCAAGTTATTCACAAGTTTGATTGAAGCTTGAATAGAAAAGGATGCAAAAATTCACATTTAAACATGCATTCAATGTGTATTTATGAATGAAGATGCAACATGTTCATGAATGCAATGTAGATGTATGGAATACAATATGCAAGTGATTTGTTAACCGAGCATGAGAAGACAGAAAGGGATGGGATCTGGCCAGAAACGGCCTTGCACGGTGGAGAAAGGGCGGTCGGATGAGCTACCTGCGAAGGCAAAGAGAAGACCGGTCTTGGAACAGTGAAAAGAAGGGAGGAGGCCGCGGGGTGAGCCGACGCCTAGTGAGGAAGGGGTGTGGCTGGGCGAGGAGAGGCCACACTGGAGCGGGTTTCCCGACCAGAGTAGGGCGGCGTACGGCTGGCTTGGGAGTAGCGAAGAGGAAATTTGATTTTTCTTCTTCTTTGTTCTTTGAGTTCGAGAGAAAATTGAGAGAACTAAGAATTGATTTGAGGTGAAAGTTAAGCAAATGATTGTGTGTGTCTAATTTGTGAAGGGAAAAATTTATTTATAGTGTAATCTTAGAGTGTCTTGGATCCACAATTAAGCCCAAAATGCGATTATCCGAATAATTTGCGTAGTTATTCCAAAACAGCCAAATCTGTGCGAAATTTGAAGTCGGAATATAAACGAAAAATGTCCGGAACACAATTTTTCATAAATGAGTCAACATTTCGAATCAATCGGATGAATGGTTCAGGCGATATGAATTTTTTAAGTTTCAAAACACTTTTCAGGCATCTGACTCGTGCAGAATTTTTATTGTGCTCTTCGGAGAGATTACCTCGAACGAGGGTCTTCTGATCAAAATCTGAACAAGGAGTCTCCGTAACAATTTAAGCCAACGGAATTTATGAAAGTTTGGCACTGGTCCCACCTTGTTGTGATAAAAATTGAGCGAGATATGATTTTTCAAACATCGCATATCAGATGAAAAATGACCGGTTCGTCTCAAAATCAATTCTAAAGAATAACAAATTGCTCTTAAATGGTAAGGAATTGGCTCTGAACTTGTAAGTGAAAGTCGTAGAGGACTTCAATACGGAATTTTAGACACTAGTCCCGCTCCGTTTTGATGTTCCACCTAGGAATTATGACCTTTTTAGTGCACCGAGAACACGGTACAGCACTAAAATTCAGTTTATCCCACTTGAAAAATCAATTTCTTTAAGGGATTTCTTCACATAATTTGCTTCCAACTTTCACATGAGATTTGTAGATAATAATGAGAGGGACTTGCCAGTCGAAAATCATCAGAAAATACCTGACGAGCTGAATTATATGCCTTCAGGAGCACCCAAAACGCACTGACAAAATTCACTTTATTGAGAAATGAATAATTAAAGTCTTTTTCTTGACGAAACAACCTTCGATCTGAACAGATAAACTAGAGAATATATTGAAGTGATCCCAATGCTCATGGAACGAAACCTAAATAGCTTTCTGGCCAAAAAATATTGCATCAAGCAAACGAACCGAGAAATATTGATATCAGTCTTGAAATAATCTGAGATAGCCGAAACGCACAAATTCTTTCGTAAATTGAGATTATTAGAACCTAGTAGTCGTGTGATCAATATTATGCATGTGTATGCATGTATGTTGATGATGAAGCAATTATAATCCAGAAATATCAAAATAAATAGGGTAAATTTTGGGGTACAACACTTTGTACGCGATAAGTGTGTGAAACATTGTTGGTACTTGTTGTGTTTCTAATATGTTGTTTGCATAAATTGAGTTAAATCTAAGTGGGGGATAAGTGTTTCTTCTCGGATATGTTTTAGTGGTAGGATGTTGGTATGCTGCTAATGGCTACGGTGCAAGTGTTGTTGAAGCTTCGTTATTTCCGGAATTCGAAAGTAATACTGATTAAAGATTCTAGTTATTTAACAAGTTGGAACGTCTTGGAAAATAATAATTGTTATAAGATGGAATTTAGTAAGTTTTTGTTTAAAAAGCCTTGCGGAAGAGATGGGCGTAGGGACAATGATTAAGTGGCAGATTATTGTAGAACTTGTTGTGGAATACAGTGAGTAATTAGAGAAGTTGTTGGGATCTTTTGAACCGTGAGTGCAAGTTGGAAAAAGAACATTATTAATGTTGGTAATGATGTTTTATACTACATTATGATTGTCGGCTATCTATTGAAAAATTGAGGAACTGATCACCCTTAATCTCTTGTTGATAGTGGACGAGATCGTGTTGGACGGTATAGAATTATCTTTCTATATCAATGGTGAGTAAAGTGATGGATACCATATCAAGAATGTTGTTGGGAGAAGGATGCAATGTTGTATAGTCAAGTGTGAGCGAGTAGTGGTTGTTACTACTTTATAAGTTGTTGTTCCAAGACATTGATGAAATGGTTGGCAAAACAGTAACGACTATGATGCGAAGGTGTTGTATGATTAACATATGTGTATATTGGATTTAAGCCATGTTAAGTTGTTGGAGTATCAGAAAAGTAGTAGTCAAAGTGTTGTCAAACGCGACTTGGGGATCAGAAGGTTAGACGTAGAAGCGAAGTTAAGAATAGTTGTCTCAGATAGATTTTCGAGGACAAAAATATCCTAAGTGGGGGAGAGTTGTAACGCCCCGAATTTAATTAATTATTTAATTAAATTATTAAAGGAATTATTTATTGGAATTAGTCGAAGTCGGGAATTATCAGAATTATTATAAGACATAAATGGATTAATATGATGATTTGAGTGGTTAAGTTTATAGTCGAATTAATTGTCGGTTTAATTGAAGAAATAATATTTGAAATAATATTATTATATTAGACTATTTATTTAATTAAGTTGGTTCGGTTGTTGTGTCGTAAATAACAAATTCGAGGTGTTAATAATAGCCCCGGTATAATAATATTATTATTATTATTATTAAGTTGGATTTAAAATAATGTTATTATTGTTAAGTTGCATGTATATATAAGTGAAAGGTATAAACTAGGTTAGTTTTGGGAGAAAGACGTAGCAGCAAGGGTTTTGAAAGAGGAGAAACATTGCTCGTGGATTAATGTAGAGAAAAATAGAAAGAAATAAGGTTTTGAAGAGCAATGAAGGGAGAAGAGATGATACGAGAAGATTGTTGCAGTTAGCCAAAAATTCAGGAATTCGACCGAAAATTATAGAGAAACCACCAATCTAATGTAAGGGTGTGGTTCTAACTCTATAATCGGGTTTATGATGAATCGTATGTGGAGATGGAATTGTATGGAATTATCTCTGTTGTGTCTAAACTGTGTGTAGGATAATTGTTTAATTTTGTACAGGTATTGTTGATGTTGATCGATTGATGAAATAATGGTATATGTAAGTAATTGCTTGACTACGATGGTAGGTGCTTTGTTAAAAATGTAATTTGGTAAATCGATGAGAAAAAATTAAATCAATCATGATTTCAAGGCTAGGTAGTGAAGTGGAAGTAATTCTGTAAAAAATTATGGAACCGAAACAGATTATAACGTAATAGAGAAAAGAAGGAGAAAAGAAGAAATTGGGGGCAGAGGCCCCACCATGAAGGGTGGGCGCCCCAGGTAAGTAACAGAA
Source organism: Vicia sativa (assembly GCA_021764765.1). Classification (NCBI taxonomy): domain Eukaryota; kingdom Viridiplantae; phylum Streptophyta; class Magnoliopsida; order Fabales; family Fabaceae; genus Vicia; species Vicia sativa. The sequence continues at coordinate 105,567,871 of CM038793.1, forward strand.
ATTGGCATGGCCACTTAGGTTAAGGGGTGGACACCCCATGAAGCGCCACATGTGTCCCACCAAGGGGCGGGCGCCGCACTATGTGAAAAGGGGCCACTTTACTGTTTGCATCGTTTTAGTGGCATATATATATATATATATATATATATATTTTCTTACTTTTAATTGTTCTGTTATTTTTAAAGTATCTAATTAATAACTTTAGGTACTTAATTTAATTAAGGATAAATTAATATGAAAAATAGCATTGACTAATTAATAGGAACCGTCGGTTTTATTAGGTAGCAGAAAGAAATACCAGGTTTAATAGGAGATGAAAGAGAAGCAAGGGATAATTGTGCTGACAGTATAATTTAGATGCAGAAAATTAAGAATATCCGTAATATACTTAGACAATAATAATGTATTATTCGGTAGTAATAATAGTGCTTGAAATCAGTACCGAATTAGCTGAATGAGTGAATTAAGAGGAAAAACTAGTTTCCCGGAATCCGTTGAAAATTGTCGAGGTAGTTCGTATACTTTAGTATGTATTTATGATTGGTTTGTTTTGTGAATTAGGTTGAATACGCTGTGTTGTTGTTTCTTGTGATTTACAAGCTAGGAATTGTTGTTGTATGTTGTTGTTGTTGTTTATGCGAAGTTGCAGGATGTTCAGTGATGATGTTTACCTCTATTTATTGGTAAAGAAATTGGTGATATAAGCTTACGCCTGGTGATGTGGATTTGTTGTTTATGTTGTGTGTTGTGCATTATTGAGTTGCATACATTGAATATTTTAGCGACGGCCTGAATTGGCAACTGTGTTGAAGGCTTATGCCTTGTTTGATGCCTCTATTAATTGGCAATTGGTGACGGGGGTTGAAGCCCTGATTGGTACCACATGCATTTGCATTGTTGTGTCTCATCTGATTTGGCATAAATATGATTGTTGTGATGCGAAGTGATTTGTGTTGTTGTTAATTGTGAAGTGATTTGTGTTTTTGTTAACTGTGAAGTGATTTATGATGTTGTTTACTGTGAAGTGATATTTTTGTATGATTTATGAAAACACCGGCGGAACCTCCAACATGATAACTAGGTATCAAATAGAGTCGCCATCGAACGTCTTTTATCTCACGAGGGAGAAAGGAAAACATCGAGTAAACCTGAGGGGAGAAATCGCGGTCCTATGACCATGAAATCGAGAGAATCTAGGTAAGAGAGTTAGTTACACGATGGGGAAGGGATTAGCATCCCACACGCCCGTAGTACTCTATGGTATCCACTTTCTATTTCTAGCTAAAGGGTGTGTTATATCTATGCTTAATCGCTATCATGCATGCAAAGAAGAGAGAAAATAAGAAACCACGGGGAAAAGAAGGAAGTATTTACAAAGTTTGCTCGATCGAGCCCCGTGACAAGATGCCTACGTATTCCCGCGTGCAATGGGAAAGTGAGAGCGCCGTAGTTCGGCTCACTTGTTTTAGTGTGTTTTGTGTTTTTTACTTGTGAAAAGGTTTTAACACAAAAGAAAAGAAAGCGCACAAAGGCGAAAAATTTTGTGTTGGTTGGTTGTTTTTACCTTGAAAAAGGGATTTAAACCATTATTAAGTGTTTTGTTTTTGAAAGGAAAAAGAGCGAAGTTTTAGTTTTAATCACATGCAATATGAAAAAGAAACTAGCAAAGCAAGGTTGGACCTATGGTTGAGGATGCAAGGGAATCTCTACCTATGTTGACATGCAAAGGATGTGGATCCTAATGTCTAGGCTAAAGAACCAATCCTAACCAAACTCCTGGAGAAAAATAGACAAACAAACAAATACGCACAGATCACAAGTAGAATTGCCCTAAACTGGTCTTTAAATAAACCAGAGGGGTTCCTGAACATGCTCCAACTACGGAAGCCCCATCATGCATCTCTATTCCTACTTCTCATGGCAAAAGAAAGCTGTAAAGCCCTTCTTCTCATGATATCTAGGAAAGCTGTAAGAGAATGCAATAAACGGTGTAGAAACTACCGAACAGATATAGAATCCGAAGAGCGCTGCGAGCTAATGAAATACTCCGGAAAAATTCAAGTACTGCAGCCATGCAACAAAAGTAAACCAGTGAGAATCGCTCAAAGCATCAAAAATAAGCGGAATACGTGTCGATACGCATCCGAAGCAACAATGTCTGCAAGAACAGGATAAGGAAAGCAAAATGAGATAGGAATGGTGTACACGTGGGTGTACAAGTTCAACCAAAACCTGCAAAAAGGGAGTTAGACCCGAAAAGCAAATAAAGGAAAAGTGTGCGAATATCGAAGAAACGAGCCGCGTGTGTATGCGTCGCGAGTCCCTGCATGAAATGAAGTGTGAACAGTAGCCAAGCATAGCTAAGGTGACTACTGTTCACCATCAGAATCGAGAAAATCAGAAAAAATACACCAGAGGACCGCGCTAAGCGCGGTATACCGCGCTAAGCGCGTCCTGCAACCCAAAAATCCAGAATGTTTGGCTCTTAGCGCGCTCTAGACCGCGCTAAGCGCGACCTACAACCTGCAACCTGCAGAAAAAAAATTATTTTGATCCGGACCACCTGTTTATGATGTTTTCATGCAACAGTTCGATCCATATTGTTAAGCCAAAATCCAGCAACAAATGAGAGTTAAATGAATGTACATGGAATGCGAATCGAGCGATAAAACCAATATTCACATACATGTAAAGATGCATGAACATGTGAGGAATGCAAATCGAATCGATAAAACCAATGTTCAAATACATGTAAGGATTCATGAACATGTGAGGAATGCAAATCGAATCGATAAAACCAATGTTCAAATACATGTAGCAATGCATGAACATGTGAGGAATGCAAATCGAATCGATAAAACCAATGTTCATATACATGTAAGGATGCATGAACATGTGAGGAATGCAAATCGAATGATAACTCCAATGTTCAATTGCAAAATAAAGGATGCATGAACATGCCAAGGATGCGAGTTACGATAATAATCCTAATGCTCAAGTGCAAAAGTATGCTACATAGAGGAAAATTTTACTTCAATCCTAGGTTATGCATTAACACAAACATAATGCACTAAATGCTTGGATATCTACATGTTGAATGCAAGTTATGCTTCAAATCATCATGAATCAATGAAATTGATCAAGCTAAATATTCACCCATGCATGCGCATGCCATAGGTGATGCAAAATGTGTGAGTTTATGCCCTATGAGCAAGGTAAAAACAAGTGTACAAGTGTATATACATGCTATCCACAAGGAAATTCAAACTCCGACACAAATAAGGTGGCAAAAATCAATTCAAATCAAAGAATTCAAGAGAACAAATTCAAGACCTAGAATCTACATTGAATTTGCATGCAATTTCAGTATTCAATTTCAAGAAAAGCTGAAAATCAGAAAACAGCTTAAAATAAGTGCTTATTTGAACCTAACACTTACTTGCACTTGAAGTTTGAGTCAAATTGAGGAGGAAATCCTTGTGCTCTTCAAAGAAAATACAAAATCAATGAGGAAGTGTGGATAATCTTCAGAATTAGACTTGAATCCTTGAAGAAAAGCTTGAAATCCAATGGAGAATTGAAGAAGATGAGGAGAAATCCTTGAATCTTGAAATTGGAGTAGAAAATCAAGAGGAAATCGATCCTTCCATGTCAAATGTGAGTAGAAGGAGGAGAAGAAGATGTAGATTGGAATAGGATGTGCAGCCAAGAGGAAAAATCAAGAATCGCAGGTCGCGCTTAGCGCGCTCTGTGAATAGAGCTGGTGGTGCACGGAGGTCCAGTGGCGGCCCGTGGTGGTTGCTTGGAGGGAAAGTTGAGGTTTTAGCTTTGTTGAGTTTTTTGTGCTTTTGAATTTGAGAGAATTGGAGTGTGTGTGGTAATGGAAAATTAAGCAAATAATTGTGTTGTTGTTATTTGTGAAGAGGAAAATCTATTTATAGCTTTGGATCCCCAATCAACAAGCTAATTATGATTATCCGAATAATTTTTGTAATTAACCCAAAACAGCCAAATCCGTGCGGAATTCGGAGTCGGAATGTAAACGAAAAATGTCCGGAATGCAATTTTGCATGCGAGAACCAAAATCCCGACTTGATCCGATGAATGGTCAAGAAAATAGAAAGTTTTTGAAGCTTCGGCGTCAGTTTTGGACCACTGACACATGCAGAATTTTTCTTGCGCTCTGTGGGGAGAATGCCTCAGACGAGGATCTTCTGATCGAAATTTGCACATGAGTGTTTCTGAGACATTTGAAGCTAACGAAATTTGTGAACCCTTGGCACTGGTCCTGTCTCGTTTCGATGAAAATCGAATGAGATATGACGTTTCGAATTTCGTGTATCAGATGAAAATCGCTCAGTTCAGCTCAAAAATCACACTCAAAGAATAAAATTCTGGCACCGATCGGTAAGGAATCAGCTCTTGAGTTACAAATAAGAGTTGTAGAGGACTTTGATACGGAATTTTAGGAATCGGTCCCGCTCAATTCCGAACTTCCAGCTAAGAGATAAATCCTTTTCGGCGGGCCAAAACGCACGACTCAGCACTAAAAATCAACCTGATCTACCGGGGAAATAACTCTATTGAGAGTCTTCCTCACAAAATTTGCTCTCGACCTTCAAACGAAAGTTGTAGATAATAATGAGAGGGGAATGCCAGTCGAAAATCGACAGAAAATACCCACGAGAGTGTGAGACACACCTTCTGGAGTACCCAAAATGCACCGAAACCCGAAATCCACTTTATTGAGAAATGGGCTCTTTTTAGTGCCATTCGGAATACCGTGAACATGATACTCCTCATGACAAATGCCATGTATGATATGACATGCATGTTTTATGCGAACGGAATTATAATCCAGGGAAATGCAGAAAAGAAGAGAGTAAATTTTGGGGTATAATAATTTAATCCTAGCATATTATTTATCATACACTTGTTTATATTGGTAGATAGTTCACCCCTTCTGTTGTGATGTTGGCTCTACGTGAGTAATGTGTAGGTAATGAAGAGTGAAGATTTAGTTGTCGTTAGTTCGAGTCGGTGTTGTCACTCTGATACGTAGCACTCGGGGGATGAACACTTTGTTTTGTTTTGCTGTTTTGTTATGTTAAAAATCTATTGCGTTGTTTTAAAAATAAAGTTAGTTTATATTTTGAGAATAAAAAGGTTGTTGTTATCAATTCATCCGAATGTGACGTGTTATGTATCTATGTGAATAAATGTGACTATTATGCTGTTGTTTTAAGTTGAGAATGTGACATCCTATTTGTGTGTGGGAATTTTGAAACTCAGATTTTAATTATATTTGCCGCGTAGAAATGAGGTGTTACATTACTGTTTGCAAAGAATTTTCTGAGATAATGCAGGATGAGTTTTAAATGAGCATGATAGGAAAGCTGAAGTTCTTTATTGGGATTAAAATTAACCAGTGCAAGTAAGGTGTATATGTTCATCAAAAAAAATACACAAAAGAGCTTCTGATGAAATTCAACTAGAAGATTGCAAGATCATGGCTACTTATACTATAATCTAAGCCAAGAGTAAAGCAACACTAAGGTCTATCAGAAGTTGTACAGAGGTATGATTGGTTCTTTACTTTACTTAACTACTTCTAGATATGATATTTTATTTAATGTCTGTTGGAGTTCAAGGTTTCAATCTAATCTTAGATAAACTTATTCAACTTATGTTAAGATAATCTTTAAGTATTGAAAGGAACAACAAATCTAGGACTTCTTTACAAAAAATCCATAGATTACAAGCTGGTTGGATTATTTGATGCTAACTATGTCGGGGATGGAATTGAGAAAAAATCCACTAGTGGAAACTATCAATTCATAGGTGAAAACCTAATATCATGGGCTAGAAAAAGACAAACACTTATTTCTTTGTCTACAACAGAAGAATAATACATCTCAACTGATAGTTTTTGAACACAACTACTCTCGATAAAATGTGAGTTAGAAGACTATCAAATTTGTGCTAGTATTCCAATTTTTATGTGATAATACTACTGCTATTTGTTTGACAAAGAATCCTATTTAACATTATAAAGCAAAGCACATAGAAATAAAACTTCATTATTTAGAGATTATGTTCAGAAAGATGTAATAAATATGCATTTCATGTATAATGACCATCAATGGGTAGATATATTTACTAAGCCACTTATTGTTGAAATATTTGATTTTATTAAAAAGAATATGAACATGCATTTTGTAAAAGAATAAGTGCTTACTTCTGAATGGAAGATCAGAATCCGATATTGATCAAAAGTAACTATGATCATAGGCTCTGAGTGAGCTTCTGATGAATTTGGTGAGTATTGTAACGCCCCGTTTTATTTAATATTATATTATATTAATATTTTTGAGTTACCGTTTGATGATTATTTTGCGACGAGAATATCTATATTAATCGATATATCTGTTAATATATTCGGCGACGTTTCGTTCGGTCCGGTTTTTATTCCGTTCGGTTCGGTAAAATATTATTCGGACCGATATTTAATTTCTTGGAGTTAATTTAATTAATTGGGTTAGTAATATTATTAGTGTATAATTAATAGTAAGATAAGTTAGGGGGTGTGAGTGCTAATTGGTGAGATTTAGGTGTACACCCTTGGCTTGGTAGTAAGAACACAACATAAAACCACCATTTTCCTCTTTTCTTTCATTACAACACCAACCAAACTTAGAAAGAAAAACTAGAGAGTTTTGGAAGAAGAATAAGAGCAAGAGCAAGCTAGGAGTTTGGATTGGTTGGAGCATCTTGCATCATCCAAGCATTTAAGGTAAGGGGTTTGATCTTCCATTTCATATAGTTAGGGTTTGGTGGATATATTTTGGATTTAGGAAAAATTAATATTTTGATTCATGAGTTTTGTTGAGTGATTGTTGAAATAAATTAGAAAGGTTAAGTTAGGAGTATGGATTATTGGTGTTTTATTGCTAAGCTAGTAGGAATAAGTTGCTAGAATGGAAAATGCAATAACTATAAACCAGAAAAACCATGTACATTGGAACCGTGGGAGAAGAAGATGAAGTGGATGGCCTGAAGCATGGGAGGCGCCCAACTCACAAGGGAGGGCGACAGTCCCAGCCTCCTAGGCGCCCTCCCCCTTTCCCTTAACCCCCTGGGACGTGCGTCCCTTCATGCTGGGAGAAGAAACGGAAATATGACATTTTCTGTTTCTGTATTTCTGAGTTTCTGTCTTCTGCATAATTGTGTTACCTGCATAATTGTGCATTTTGCTTCTGTTTCTCCCCTTTTTCCAAATTCCTTATACTACTAGTTGGCATTAATAAAATATAATTAGGACATCAGTTAGCCGATTAAATTTGGAACCCGATTATGTTCCGATTTCCCGATTTTGGTAATTTCGACGACGGAGCAATTTGCTCCGAATTCAACGAAAATTGACGTACTAGCTAAGTTTGACGTGTAGAACGTAGTGGTGAGGTTAGTTTTTTGAAATTCCGAGTTTTTATGAAACGACCCAAAATAGGCCAAATTACGGTTAAATTGAATTGGATTACGTTTTAGTCGGTTTAAGTCACGTATGGACAATCCGATTGCGAGGTTGACAATTTTGATTAATGTCGATTATTAGGAATGACTTTCGCGAAGATTATTGGTGTTTGACTATTTTTCCATGTTTTGAATTTACTGAATTAATTGATAATGATGTGATGTGATTAAACATGATGTTTGCGACGGTGTATTTATAATGAATACTTGATGATATGCGATGTGATGATATGTTTATCTTGATGTGGATAAACATGGCGACTTGGACTTTATGTCAATTTTGATGAGCGATGATGATGTTTTTGTTGTTTCGTATTTGTGATGTTGTATTGTCGAGTCACATATATTGCATTGGCGACGAGGGCTTTTATGCCAAGCGACGATGGGCTTTATGCCAATTGTTCCTAATTATGGACAAAGCGACGGGTACCACATGCATAACATAGTCGTGTCTCATGGAGTCAGTTATGTTTATGGTTGAACTGTTTGGCGTTGGGTCTTAATTGATGGCTTATGTTGAATTGCGATGTTATATGATGCTTTGTTTTGATACGAGTATAATGATTATGTGACGAAATTAAAGTGTTAATTTTATACACTAAACTCTAAGTTAAAGCATGTAAGATTTTGATACATGTTGACATACTCTTATTAACTTATATCATTTATAATTCCAAAAATATTTATATATTTTATCATGCCTTTAATTATATGTTTTAGAGTATCTCACCCTTTACTTGTTTCGTCGTTGCCTTTATATTGGTAACGTGCAGGTGATCCACGAGGATGACGAGGATTAGCTCGACTCTCTTTATTTTGAGTCGCTCTGCTCTGATCGTAGTAACACTCGGGTTTTGGGCGACGTGATTATTTTGATAGGATAGTTTATGTATACTATTTTATGATGTTATTACTTTATGTATTGATGATAACATGATGATATGTATATTTTGTGAACACATCCGCTGTGTTGTGAATAGTCATATGTTTATATGATGATTTATGATATGAATCGGTATATCCGACATTTGATTTTTGTGATGTGCATTATAATGCAAAGTGATGAAAACACGAATATGTGATACCTCAATTTATTTGGATGAAATTTTGAAACTATGATTTTATTATTAATTACGAGGGGTAGAATTGGGGTGTTACATTAGTGGTATCATAGCAGGTCGGTCTGTCCGGCCAAGTTATTGAGTTTGTTGTCGTCTAACAATCAAGTATTGTTATTTGTTGATTCTAATCCTTGTTTTGTTTTGAGCAGAAGTTGTTATGGCTGGAAGGAACGCTGGTAGGAATGATGAGGCTCTTGCTACTACTATGCAGGAAATAGCTCATGCTTTCCAACACCCACCAAATGCTGACGAGAACTGTAACACCCCTTCTGATTTACCCGTGATTTATATAATTTAATCAGAGTTTTAAACATAACATCAAGGGCGTCCTAATTTTAAGAATTTAAAAATAACAAAACAGTGGTCATGCCTTTTACTGAAGAACTTATTAAATAAAACAAAACCAAGGATTATGTTTATACAGCGGAAATAACATAAGAATCCGGAATAATTCAAATCACAACTATTCCATAACATAAACCAAAAGAACTAGTTTTAAATCCATAAAAATTCCAAAACGATCGTTCCCCAGTGTTACAACTACCAGAGCATGACAATGACACGCGGATTAACTACGTAGCACAACTCTATAAGCTGGCCTCACCAATTCCCGAGCAGCTATTCACTTCAATCTGAAATCATTAAAGTAAGGGTGAGATTTCATCAAAATTAAAATGCATTATACGTTTCTTTAAAACAATAAAACAATTAATTCATTATTCCACCCTTAATAGCATCATCAGAATACGATCCACAAATACAATCACACAGATCATTATGCATACAACAACAATCAATTCAATTATAACACTGGAAGTCATCCTAACATGTTATAATTACATATGCAATGCAGACTCAAATGCATGTGGTACCAAACGTGAACCAAGTCCACACCCTGTTCCGCTTTCACTTTGGAAAATAGCGTCAATTAATTATTCGCCCATACACCACTAGGTCAAGAATCTAGCCTCACCACCACTATCCATTGGGTACGGTTATTGGCCCTGCATGTTCAATTCCGCACAATGGGAATGAACCATTACCAAAATGCTCATGCATGCACATTAGAAGCATGCAACAATTCAAACATGGAATATGATCACACAACATTATTCCAATTATAATCAATAACAACAATAGCATATGGTAACAGCAATCATGAACATCTAATGTTAATCACAACCCATGGAATTAACATACTGCACATTTACTCAATAAATGATTCACAAATTCACAACGAGTTTTGATTACGGAAGCCAGATAAATTCTTCCAGATCTCAATTATTGGTGTTGAAAATATTTTTATTAGATAGTACTCGTTCTGAGCTTTCCAACGATACCAACTATGCCTAAATCGGAGTTACGGTCGCAAAGATATGACCGAAATCATTTTTAGAAAATTCATGTTCTGCTCCTATACAGCATGTGTCGATCCAAAATCCTATGTGTCAACACATAGACTTCTTGTGTCGATCCATAAGTCGTATGCATTGATGCATACCAGTTAAAATTCTGTATTTTCAAAAATCATTTCAGTGTGTATCGATGCATAAGCTTATGCATCAATACATAGACTGCATGTGTCAACACATGCTTCGTATGCATCGATGCATACATGTAAAATTATGCATTTTTAAAAGTTGATTCAGTATGTATCGATCCATACGCATCATGTGTCGATGCATGGCTCTGCTTTTCTTCCTATGAGTCGATGCATGACTCTATGAGTCGATGCATACGATTCCAACGCATCTAGTTTTCTAATTTTCCACTGCTTGCATCGATTCATAAGGTCTTGTGTCGACCCATTGTCATACCCCAAAATTTGCCCTCCTATTTCTCAAGACATTTCTCATATCCATACTCAAGGATTTCACAAGGGGTTGACCAGACAAACCCTCTCCTAGGCAATCAACCCAAACTAGGGTTTAGCCATCCTCAGATCAAGATGGGTCTCCAACATCTCCAATGGTCATCATGCCTCATCATACGTTTCCAAGAACTTTAACCCGGCATAACTTTCTCATACTTTATTAGAAATTTTCCCATCAAAGCTCATTTTGAAGAGAATTCAATTCTCTACAACTTCATGTCTCACAATCTTGGTCAGAAAATGCTTCATTTGGAAGATATGGATCAAAACATTATAGGTCCTTTTCAAAGTCAACAAAAAGTTAACTTTTTATAAAGAAGTGTTATTAAGCATGGAAACTCCAATTGAGATGAAACCAAAGAGGTTGTTTAGAGGACATCTTGAGCTTTATAAAAAGTTCAAGAACACCCAAAAATGTTAAAAATTGAGCAATATACACCTTGCACAAGTTGGGCATTTTTGAAGAGGTGCACAAAGAGAAATACTTGACAAAAGCCAAAATTTTACAAATGGGCCTAACTTTTCTTGATTCAAACTTGTTCCTCAGCTGATTTGGATCCTCGAAGCCCAAGGCCACGAATTTTATCTTTTATTTTCTATTTATTTTGGATTTTAATCATTTAAAAGCCAATTAAATTAAAATAAAAGGTAGAAAATCAAAATTAAATGCAAATTGGATTTTTCTCTCATTCTTGAGGTCCAAGATATCCACACAAGCTGGAAAATTTGAAATTGATTGAAATTTGATCAAAAAGGCAATATTTGGTTTTATACCAAATCAAATATTTTCTCATTGATTGGTACATTATTTCCTCATGATTCTTGACCTAAATCCATCCACTATAAGTACACAATGCATTCACATGACACAAGGACGAAAATTCTGCCTCTAAGAACCCTTACCAACTTCAAATAAACCGTGACATTCAAGCAATTGGCAGCCTTGTTTTTGCTTCGATTCAGACGATTCCAAGCCTTGCAATCGATTCCTGGAGGTTCACTGATCCGTTCCAGACCCTTACAGATCACCGAAACATCAAGAATCACGAAATTGCACTCACGGTTTGCACAACTTTTATCCAATTTCGATTTCTATGATTCACGCATTATAAATACATTCTGATTGCATATTCTTGTTTGTTTTGATGTTTGGAATGTTTCTGTATAGATAAATTTGAGTTTAGACCCCAGAATCGTAACCTGCCATTGTTAGTTTTCTAAGCTTCGAATTGGGATCAGATGATTTAGGCAAAATTGGACAAAACTAAGGGTACCATCGTGTTCAGGAGGCCAAAACGAGTCGATCTATGTACTCACAATGAATTTATTTTGCTTGTATTTGATTTTGGAAATTTGCAGGTGATATAGTGACGGACGAAGCCGTCACTATAGGCTTTAGCTACGACCAAAAATCTGTAGGTAAAAGCCTGGTTCGAAATGAGGAAGAAGAAGGACGCGCGCGTTTTGCCTTTTTAAATATTTTCAGTTTTGAATTTCGCTTATAACGTATTTGTTTCATTATTCAAATAGCTAGATATCCCAACTCAGATGGCAAAGGCGCGTGCATGTGAAGGAGAGGACCAGGGTTCGATCCCTGGCTCCTGAATTTCTTTTTTACAACTTTTCCAAACTAACTCTATTTTCTATTTTTCTTCATATTTTTCTCTTTTAATTTATTTTCTTTTCAAATAATTTTTTTATACATTTAAAAATCACAAAAAAATAATTTATTTTTGCATTTAGGTCAGAAAAATGTTTATTTGATTTTTAGCGTAAAAATTAATATTTTTGCATGTATATTTTAATTAATTATTAATTAACCATAAAATTGACTTTTAATTAGTTTTCTTCATTAAAACCGATCCAGAAAATTCCCAAAAAATTATTCTATCATCTAATTATCATTACTAACCTAAAAAACATTTTTCTACTAATTTCTGAAACATTTTGCTAACATTTTCTTATTGTTCCGATTATCCACTTATTATTCCGCATTTACAATTCTAGAAAGGATGTATAGGTCGCAAAGTTTTTTTATCATGTAATAGCGTAGATTTATGTTTTCTGCCTTTACTTTCCGCACTCTTATTATGTATCTGCCCCAAAGCCATGTAATAGCGTAGGACATTTACTTTCCGCACTTTACTTTCCGCAATTTACTTTCCGCACCCTATAAACTGCTAGTAACTAGGCATGTATGGCAAGATAAAAACGAACATAGATTACTTCCAATTGCAAGATAAAATATCTGAATTTAACACACTCTCTTCACACATGCACCCCTTAGGGTAATTCTCTCTCGTTGCCTTTCGAATAAATGGTCAAGCCCCTCGAACGTAGAGGTATCCTAGCACCGTTGCCTACAAACATATCATCATAGTCCCTTCGATACAAAGATCATAGACCCACGATGTCGCCTACGAATACATGATCTCGTCCCTCGATTGTTGCCTACGAAAAGTGATGATCGTCCCTTCGAATGTGCTAGGATACTTCCTACAAGTTTCCTTCTATGACAATCCGATGTCCCTTCAAATGTCCCTTCTACATCCAACGAATAGGGTTACCTACCAACTAATGGTATGGATAACACTATTCTAAAGGAACGTAAAACAACACGAAAACGACCATTCTGAGTAGGTAATAAGACTTTTAGTTGCTTGCTCAATCAAAATACTTTTCACACCTCACACTTTTGTCAAAGTTCAAACACTTTTCAAAACAAAACATTTCCGAACACTTTGTATACATTCCTACATGAATCATTACAAAGTCAAAGCGAAATGCCTTTTCAAAAACATTTTTGTCAAACACACAGAAAGCAATTTTTTAAAAGTGAGCTAAAAGCAACTAAGAGCCTATAGATAACTACGGATGGAAAGGGGTGCTAATACCTTCCCTTTTCATAACCTTCTCCCTTACTCAGAATCTAACGAATGTCTTTTTCTGTTCTTTTCACCTTTCCTTAATTGGATAAAAGAAAAGTCGGTGGTGACTCTTGCTATTCGCAACATTTGCGATAAAAAGCAAAACAAATTCCAAAGTCAGTTCTCCCACCGTACTACACCCATACAATTAGTTTTTCATCAAAACTTAGTTTTTCTTCACTGTTACGAATTCCCATTAAATCCAATCATCACCACACTTCATATTATCACAAAACATAATTTATTACTGTGTTTTTACATCCAATTGACCACAAAATTTGTTTTCTAATTAACCTATGATCATATTACACAAATTCACAGTTCATAACAATTTCAATCAAGGTTTTACGCGGATTATAACAGTAGGTTACAACCTAGAATCATAATTCGAGATTCCTAACGGATTGAATTATTCTATTGATCATCAAAACCTATAAGGCACAATAATCAGATCAATCCCCCCTTACCTCGCGATGAATCTTCGAATTCTCGGCGTTTGGATTTTTCTCCTCTTTTCTCTTCTATTCTCCAATCTCACGTGGAATGCAAATCCTAATTCCTCCTCTCACTTTTTCCTTTTATTCCTTTATTTATTCCTTTTTATTTTCCAAATAATAGAAATAAATTAATTAGGATTGAGTAGAGCTTTTTACTCCATACACCCTACAATTCAACTTCACACCCCCAACACTTCCATTATTTAATTACTTAATTAAATCCTTTAATTCAAAAATTCCAATAATTAAACCTTTAATTAAATTAATAATTAAATTTCTAATTATTTAATAATTGAATTAATTTGGGGTGTCACAAGAACGCTGGGTCTCGTAGTTTGGCCACCTTCCAAAGACAGAATCCCCCTACTTTCCAAGCAAAGTATGATCCTGAAGGTGCTTTAGCGTGACTGAAGGAGATTGAAAGAATCTTTCGGGTGATGGATTGCACTCCTCTGCAAAAGATCCGTTATGGTACTCATTAATTAAGTGATGAGGCTGATGACTGGTGGGTTGACACCCGTTAGAGGCTTGAGGTTGCTGGTGAGGAAGTGACGTGGGGAGTTTTCCGTAGAGAATTCATGAGGAAGTATTACCCGGAGGATGTTCGGGGAAAGAAGGAGATAGAGTTCCTTGAGCTGAAACAAGGGAATATGTCTATCATTGATTATGCTGCAAAGTTTACCGAGCTGGGTAAGTTCAATCCTCATTATGATGGAGAGAATGCCGAGTTTTCAAAGTGCATTAAATTTGAGAGTGGCTTGCGTCCTAAGATAAAGAAAGCGATTGGATATCAGAAAATCCGTGTCTTTGCGGATTTGATTGATAGTTGTAGAATCTTCGAGGAAGATAGTAATGCACATTATAAGATTATGTCTGATAAGAGAAACAAGGGTCAACAGAGCCGTGGGAAACCATATGATACTCAATCGGTAAAGTGAAATGAAGCGTTTCAAGGCGAAGGACTAGTGGGGAGATGCTCCTACTAGTATTGTTTGTTACAAGTGTGGGAAACCCGCCACAAAAGTAATGTTTGTCGAGTGATGTGAGAGCTAAGGAGAATGAGGTGAGATGTTTCCGATGTGGAGAAGTGGGTCATGTGACTCGTGATTGCAAGCATAAGGATGTGGTTTGTTTTAATTGTGGCGAGGGAGGTCACATTAGTGCTCAATGTAAGAAGCCTAAGAGAACTCATGGAGCGGGAAAGGTGTTTTCTTTGTCGGGTGCTCACGGCAACGAAGATGGTCTTGTTCGAGGTACTAGTTTCATTAATAGCATTCCTCTTATTACTATTATTGATACCGGTGCTACTCAACTTTTATTGTTGATTGTGTAAAGAGATTGGGTCTCACTTTGTCATCTCTAGATAGAGATATGGTGGTAGAAGTTTCGGCTAAGGGAATGGTTACTACTTCTTTTGTGTGTGCAAGTTTCCCTTTATCAATCTTTGATAGAGACTTTATGGTGGATCTAGTTTGTTTACCGCTTGTCGGGTTGGACGTGGTTCTGGGTATGGATTGGTTGAGAGCTAATTACGTCCATATCAATTGCTATGACAACACTGTGAGGTTTTCTTCCTTAGTAGAAGAAGATCAAGCTATGCTGATGTCAACGAAACAATTGAATGAGTTCATGAAAGATAAAGCATTGGTTTTCTTGTTGATGGCGACTCTTTCTCTGGAGAGTCAAGCCATGATTGCAAACTTTCCGGTGGTGTGTGACTTTCCCAAAGTATTCCCTGATGAGATTCCTAGTGCACCTCCAGAAAGAGAAGTTGAATTTTCTGTGGACCTTATCCCTGGTACTAAACCTATCTCTATGGCACCATACAGGATGTCCGCATTTGAGTTAGCAGAATTGAAGAGCCAATTAGAAGATTTGCTCGAGAAGAAGTTTGTTAGACCAAGTGTGTCACCGTGGGGAGCTCCTGTGTTATTGGTGAAGAAGAAAGACGGTAGTATGAGACTTTGTATTGATTTTCGTCAGTTGAATAAGGTAACTATCAAGAATAGGTATCCACTTCCTAGAATTGATGATTTGATGGACCGATTGGTTGGCGCTCGTATGTTTAGCAAGATTGATTTGAGATCGGGTTACCATCAAATAAGGGTGAAAGAAGAAGATGTTCAGAAAACTGCTTTCAGAATGAGGTATGGACATTATGAGTATTCGGTGATGCCTTTCAGTGTCACTAATGCACCGGGAGTATTCATGGAGTACATGAATCGTATTTTCCATCCTTACTTGGATCGTTTCGTGGTTGTTTTCATTGATGATATTCTGGTTTATTCTAAATCAGAAGAAGAGCACGCAGAACATTTGCGCATTGTGTTGGAAGTCCTGAAACAGAAGAAGCTTTATGCTAAGTTATCAAAGTGCGTGTTCTGGTTAAGTGAAGTGAGCTTTTTGGGGCATGTCATTTCTGGTGATGGCATTGCGGTTGATCCTTCTAAGGTTGATGTCGTGTTAAGATGGGAAACTCCTAAGTTTGTTACTGAGATTAGAAGTTTCTTAGGTTTGGCTGGTTACTACAGAAGGTTCATAGAAGGTTTTTTTCTAAGTTGGCACTTCCTTTGACAAAGTTGACTTGTAAAGGAGCTGCTTTTGTGTGGGATGTCAAGTGTGAAGAAAGTTTTGTTGAATTGAAGAAAAGGTTAACAACGGCTCCGATCTTGATTCTACCTAATCCTGAAGAACCGTTTGTTGTTTATTGTGATGCTTCTAAGATAGGTTTACGTGGTGTGCTTATGCAAAATGGCAAGGTGGTTGCTTATGCTTCTAGGCAATTGAAGATTCATGAGAAGAACTATCCTACTCATGACTTGGAACTTGGAGCGGTTGTTTTTGTGCTTAAGATTTGGAGGCATTATCTTTATGGTTCTAGATTTGAAGTATTTAGTGACCATAAAAGTTTGAAGTACTTGTTCGATCAGAAAGAGCTTAATATGACGCAAAGGCGGTGGCTCGAATTGTTGAAAGATTATGATTTTGGATTGAATTACCATCCTGGTAAAGCTAATGTGGTGGCCGATGCTTTAAGTCGAAAGACTTTGCATATGTCACTTTTGATGATGAAAGAGTTGGAAATGATTGAACAATTTAGAGATATGAGTCTTGTGATAGAGGTGACGCCAAAGAGTGTTATCTTGGGAATGTTGAAGATCAATAATGATTTCCTTGATAGCATTAGAGAAGCTCAGAAGCTTGATGTGAAACTTGTTGATTTGTTGGTTGGTATTGGACAAACTGAAAATGAAGATTTCAAGTTGGATGCTCAGGGTGTTTTGAGGTTCCGAGATAGGATTTGTATCCCCGATGATGTGGATTTAAAGAGAATGATGTTGGAGGAAAGTCATAGAAGCAATTTGAGTATTCATCCCAGAGCGACCAAAATGTATCAAGATTTAAGGAAACTATTTTGGTGGTCGGGCATGAAAAGAGAGGTGGCTCAGTTTGTTTATGCTTGTTTGACTTGTCAGAAGTCTAAAGTGGAGCATCAGAAACCTGCAGGGTTGACGCAACCGTTAGAGATCCCGAAATGGAAATGGGGTAGCATTTCTATGGATTTCGTAACGGGGTTATGAATACACCAAGAGGACACAATGCGATTTAGGTGATTGTTGATAGGCTTACGAAGTCGACTCACTTTATTCCTATTAACATCACTTATCCCGTGTCGAAGTTGGCAGAAATTTATACGCATGTGATTGTTAGATTACATGTTATTCCTTTGTGTATTGTTTCGGATAGAGATCCGAGGTTCACTTCTGAATTTTGGAAAAGCTTACAAGAGGCTTTGGGTTCAAAGTTGAGGTTGAGTTCGGCTTATCATCCTCAAACGGATGGTCAGACGGAAAGGACGATTCAATCGTTGGAAGACTTGTTACGAGCATGTATTCTTGAACATGGTGGTTCATGGGATACATATCTTCCTTTGATTGAGTTAACTTATAACAACAGTTTTCATGCTAGTATTGGAATGGCGCCGTTTGAGGCTTTATATGGTCGGAGGTGTAGAACTCCTTTGTGCTGGCACGAGTCGGGTGAAAGTGTGGTGCTTGGACCCGAATTGGTTAGACAGACTACTGTGGTGGTGAAGATGATTAAAGAAAAGATGAGATTTTCTCAAAGTCGACAAAAGAGTTATCATGATAAAAGGAGAAAAGACTTGGAATTTCAAGATGGTGATCATGTATTTTTGCGAGTTACTCCTACAATCAGCGTTGGACGAGCATTGAAGTCGAAGAAGATAACTCCTCGCTTTATTGGTCCTTACCAAATTACTAGTAAAGTGGGAAAAATGGCTTATAGAGTGGCGTTACCGCCAAATCATTCGAATTTGCACGATGTATTCCATGTGTCACAACTTCGGAAGTATGTTCCGGATCCGTCGCATGTGATTGAGATGCATGATATTCAAGTTTGAGACAATTTTACGGTGGAAACGATTCCTTTAAGGATTGAAGATCGTGAGATAAAGTCTCTTCGTGGTAATGAGATTTCCTTAGTCAAAGTTGTTTGGATAGGAGCAGCTGGTGAAAGCGCGACGTGGGAGTTGGAAAGAAAGATGCGGGATTTCTATCCCGAGCTTTTCGAGTAAGGTAATTTCGAGGATGAAACTTTTTAAGTGGGGGAGAGTTGTAACGCCCCGTTTTATTTAATATTATATTATATTAATATTTTTGAGTTACCGTTTGATGATTATTTTGCGACGAGAATATCTATATTAATCGATATATCTGTTAATATATTCAGCGACGTTTTGTTCGGTCCGGTTTTTATTCCGTTTTGTTCGGTAAAATATTATTCGGACCGATATTTAATTTCTCGGAGTTATTTTAATTAATTGGGTTAATAATATTATTAGTGTATAATTAATAGTAAGATAAGTTAGGGGGGTGAGTGCTAATTGGTGAGATTTGGGTGTACACCCTTGGCTTGGTAGTAAGAACACAACATAAAACCACCATTTTCCTCTTTTCTTTCATTACAACACCAACCAAACTTAGAAAGAAAAACTAGAGAATTTTGGAAGTAGAAGAAGAGCAAGAGCAAGCTAGGAGTTTAGATTGGTTGGAGCATCTTGCATCATCCAAGCATTTAAGTAAGGGGTTTGATTTTCCATTTCATATAGTTAGGGTTTGGTGGATATATTTTGGATTTAGGAAAAATTGATATTTTGATTCATGAGTTTTGTTGAGTGATTGTTGAAACAACTTAGAAAGGTTGAGTTAGGAGTATGGATTATTGGTGTTTTATTGCTAAGCTAGTAAGAATAAGTTGCTAGAATGGAAAACGCAAAAATTATAAACCAGAAAAACCCTGTACAGTGGAACCGTGGGAGAAGAAGATGAAGTGGATGGCCTAAAGCATGGGAGACGCCCACCCCACAAGGGAGGGCGACCGTCCCAGCCTCCTAGGCGCCCGCCCCCTGTCCCTTAACTGTGACACCCCAAATAATTCGATAATTAAATAATTATGATTTTTAATTATTAATTTAATTGAGAATATAATTTATTAATATATTGGAATTATTGGGATAATTATGGAATTATTAGAGGTGTGTTGAGTAAAGTGAGGGTGTGAGGAGTAAAAGACTCTACTCACATTATTTAATTCATTTTATTTATGTTAGAGGAATAAAAGGAAATAAAATAAGGGAAAGAGGAAAAAGGAGTTATTTTGGAGAAAACACAGATACGTGAAGTTGAGAAGAGGAAGAGGAAGGAAGAAAACCTAAAGTGTCAGAATTCGAAGAACCCACAAGGTAAGGGGTGATTTTGATTAGTTAATTCATATTATCGGTTTAGATATTCAATGGTATGGATCGTAGTATGTTAGGAATCCCGATTTAGAGTTTCTAGGGTTCCGTGGAATTATACCTATTGTGTCGGATTATAGATTGAAAACAATTAGAGTGTCAGTTGATGAATAGAAATGATGGGATATTGTGGTTTGATGTTATAATGGTGCAAAATAGATGTATTTTGGTGTTTCTCATATAGCAATTCGTATGGGTATGTTTGGGTTTGGTGGAAAATGAATGAATGCTGTCAAAAGTGCAGAATTTGGCTCTGCAACACGTAGGAACCGGTTCCTAGTGGGTAGGAACCGGGTTCCACTTTGAAAAATTTGTAAAAACTTGAAAATTGCACTCAGGAACCGGTTCCTGTATGGGTAGGAACCGGGTTCCCATACAATTTTCCAGAGGCGAGTTTTTGAAACTTTTCAGAACCGGTTCTTATATGTAGGAACCGGTTCGCTTTTTTTTAAAAATGTCAAACTTTGAAAATTCATAACTTCCAAACCGTAAGTCCGTTTTGAGTGCCGTTTTGGACGTTATTTCTCAAATTTAACGCTCTATTTTATAAAATGAAAATATTTTCCAAAACTTGAAATTATTTTGAAAATGAGCCGAATTCAAATAGGTGATTTTGACCGACGATATTGATGTATATGTAGCGAGAACCTTTGTGATGGATGTATTGGTATTGTGTGGATGTAAAGCATGTTTATGTCTTTAATTGTATGCATGATGGTTGAAATATCATGTTGTTGGTTTTGATTCAGTTATGATAAATTGATGTATTACATAGACTGATTTGATGTTGCATGCTAGTGATGTGCGTGCATATGCATTGTCTTGGTGAAGTTAATTCCCATTGTGCGGAATTTGACTTGGATTGCCGATAACCGATACCCGAGTGAGGATGGGTGGTTAGGCTGGATTCGTGTCCAGGTATTTATGGACGAATCGATGGTTACTGTATTTGGTTGATGATGGATCAGTGTTGGGTGACTTGGTCACGTGTTGGTACCACATGCATTGTGTCTGCATTTGTGTTTGCATGAGATTGTAACATGTTAGGATGTGTTCTAGTGTTGCAATTCCTTTGTTGTCTATTGATTATGCATAATGACTTGTATGATTGTGATTGCGTGTTGAATATGAATTTATGATAAATGGGTGAAATAATATGCTTGTGATATATTGTTGATTGAGAAGCTTATAATATGTTTTAATTATGAGAAGTCTCACCCTTACTTTAACAATTTCAGATTAAAGTTAGCAGCTCAGGAGTTGGTGAGGATGGCTCTAGAGCTTGCCTTTTAAGTCCGCGTGTCAGTGTCATGCTCTGATTAGGTTGTAACACTGGGGAACGTTTAGTTGAGGAATTAGTTATTATTAAATTGTTTCTTTGAATCTCATTGAGAATAATTATGGTTTATTCAGTTTTGGTTTTGGTATTTTCCGCTATGTAAGACATGGTCTTAAATTGATTGAATTATTTGAATAATGATCCTCGGTGTAGCATGGCTACTGTTTATTTGGAAGTTTTATTTTATTTGATAATTGTGGCATCCCTTGTTCCGTGTTAACTCTGATGAATTATGACTTTAATCATTGATATAATTAATATATTCGGGGTATTTTAGAAGGGGTGTTACAATAGTGGTATCAGAGCATAGTCGGTCTTGTCTTGTGTCGTTATCCCTTTAGTATGCGACTAGTGTAAGATAACACTGTCGATACTTGTGTGCTGATGAGGTTGTTTTGTAATGTTACGTAACAATGGTGGAAGAGGTAATCGGAATGATGATGCTATTGTGAAGCATTGGGAATGTTGGTGGAGTGCTCGGAGGGAGTGATTGGTGACAATTGGGGAATTTTCGGAGGAATAATCCTCCATTGTTCAAAGGTGCACATGATCCCGAAGGTGCTCAAGTGGTTGAAGGAGATCGAGAGGATCTTCAGTGATTGATAAGGGTGAAGGTGAGGTACGGAACTCACATGTTAGCAGAGGCGATGGTGGTGGGTTGCTACCCGTGAATGGAAAAGATGGTATTGCATTGACTTGGTGTGTTCGAAGAGCTTTTCGAGGAGGTACTTTCCGAGGACATCGAGGCAAGAAGGAGATTGAGTTTGGAACTCGCTAACAAGATCGGTGAGTATGCTTCAAGTTTCGAGTTGGCGTATTATGCTCATTATACTAACGATGCGATGGAGAATTTTCCAAATGTATCAAGTTTGAGAATGGTCTTCGTGATGAGATTAAGCGGTATTCGGTCGCGTATCCAAAGATTTTCCGATCCGTTGATGTAGTAGGATTTTAGAGGAGGATCTTGCTAACACTAAGTCGAATGCTCGAGGGTATGTTGATAGGAAAGGTAAGCAACAGATGGATCATGGTAAGCCTTATGATAGAGTAATCGAGATCCGTGGTTGGAAGAAATCTGTGGAGGAGATTCGGTTCTTCCATTAAGTGCTACAAGTGTGGTGAGACAGACATCGTATGGTGGACCAAGAGCAATGATAAGAAGTGTTTCAAGTGTGGGAAACTCGCCATGTGGCCAATGATTGTAGAGTGAGAGTGACTTGTTACAACTGTGGTGAAGAGGGTCATACTGTCTCGCACAAAACCCAAGAAAGAGCAAGTTGGTGGTAAAGTGTTTGCATTGTCTGGATCAGAGACTAAACCAGATGATCGGCTGATTAAAGGTACATGTTTTATTAATGACATACCTTTGATTGTGATTATTAATACTGGAGCTACGCATTCTTTTATTGCGTTAGGTTGTGCTAAAAGATTGAATTTGGAAATTTCTAACATGGATGGAAGTATGGTTATTGACACTCCTACGTCGGGTTTAGTGACTACATCATATGTTTGTAGGAATTGTCCTATTGTGATTTTTGGTAGGGGTTTCGGTATGGATTTAGTGTGCCTACCGTTAGAACAACTTGATATCATCCTTGGAATGAACTGGTTGGAATTCAACCAGGTTTATATCAACTGTTTTGCGAAGACGGTTATTTTTCCTGAAGAGGTTGGTGTCGAAGATGCGACTATGTCGGTTAAACAGATGAGCCTAGCTGTGAAAGATGGTGCTGTGGTGTTTATGTTGTATTTTGCGATAGAAGCAGAGGGAAAAGCAAAGAGTGATGGATTGCCAGTGGTGAATGAATTTCCAGAGGTGTTTCCGGAAGACGTTAGTGAACTGCCACCTGAGAGAGAGGTCGAATTTACTATAGATTTGATTCCTGGAACTAGTCCGGTGTCGATGGCGCCTTATCGCATGTCGGCATCTGAGTTAGCTGAACTGAAGAAGCAGTTGGAGGAGTTACTTGAGAAGAAGTTCATTCGTCCGAGTGTTTCGCCGTGGGGTGCTCCGGTGTTGTTGGTTAAGAAGAAAGAAGGTTCAATGAGATTATGTGTTGACTACCGACAGTTGAATAAAGTTACAATCAAGAATCGGTATCCTCTGCCGAGGATTGATGATTTGATGGATCAACTAGTTGGGGCTTGTGTATTTAGTAAGATTGATCTGAGATCTGGATATCATCAGATTCGTGTGAAGTCGGAGGATATTCAGAAGACTGCATTTAGAACGAGGTATGGGCATTATGAATATTCTGTTATGCCGTTTGGAGTTACTAATGCACCTGGTGTTTTCATGGAGTATATGAACAGGATATTTCATCTGTATCTTGACAAGTTCGTAGTAGTGTTCATTGATGATATTCTAATTTATTCGAAAAGTAATGAAGAGCATGCAGAACATCTCAGGGTTGTATTGGAATTGTTGAAAGAGAAGAAGCTTTATGCGAAGTTGTCCAAGTGTGGATTCTGGTTAAGTGAAGTAAGTTTTCTTGGCCATGTAATTTCCAATAATGGAATTGCTGTGGATCCTACTAAGGTAGAAGCGGTATCTCAGTGGGAGGCACCGAAGAATGCTTCTGAGATCCGTAGTTTTCTGGGTCTTGCAGGTTATTACAGAAAGTTCATAGAAGTAATTTCCAAACTAGCGTTGTCGTTGACTAAGTTGACCAGGAAGGGTCAGATATTTGTTTGGGATGTTGAATGTGAGAAAGGATTTCAAGAGCTAAATAGGAGGTTGACAAGTGCTCCGATCTTGATTTTTCCGAATCCGACTAAGTCTTTTGTTGTGTATTGTGACGCATCATTAATGGGATTGGGTGGTGTGTTGATGCAAGATAAGCAGGTTATGGCTTATGCTTCACGACAAATGAAAGTGCATGAAAGGAGTTATCCGACTCATGATTTGGAGTTGGCAGCTGTTGTATTTGTTTTGAAGTTGTGGAGGCATTACTTGTATGGTTCTCGGTTTGAAGTATTCAGTGATCACAAGAGCCTGAAGTATCTCTTTGATCAGAAAGAGTTGAACATGAGGCAGAGGAGATGGTTAGAATTCCTAAAGGATTATGATTTCGGTTTGAATTACCATCCTGGTAAGGCAAACGTTGTTGCGGATGCTTTGAGTAGGAAGTCCTTGCATATGTCGATGTTAATGGTCCGTGAGTTAGATTTGGTTGAGTAGTTGTGGCACCCCAAGTTTTACCCTGCTATTTTTCTACTTACATTGTATTTATATTAAATATAAAAAATCATTCACTCATTGCATACGCATCATGCGTAGAGCATTTCGTTTCCAGGTTAGTTGTTTGATATCATGCATACCTCATTTTAATCTTTAATAAAATTTTCAATCATTTGTATTTTTGGCATATTTTAATATTTACATTTTCACTTTTTTTTTAGTCAATGACAAGTTAATTCACATTTTTTTATATTTATATTTGATTGCATTTTATTTTGTTATTGTGGATAATTGTACATTTCTTTTTAAAAAAAATGATGATTAAGTGTGACTAAGAATTAAAATTGTATTAACATGATTTAGTTGTTATTTATTTATTTTATTTTCTCTCTCTCAATCAATCAATTTATATTAATCTTCTAGAATAATTATTAGAGTAATATGTGGTAGTTAATTCAATTTTTGCATATTTGTAGCTATTCCACAAGTAGTTTTTATTATTTGAGTGATTAAGTGAAATTTGTTTTTTTAATAATAATTACTCTTATTATTAATTGAATTTATTTTCTTTTAATTAATAAGTTTAATTGTTAATTAAATTCCTATTTTTATTTCAAAATTGCATTAATTCTTTTTTTGTTATTCTTTAGTCAAATCCAAAATTAGTCTCCCGTTGTTACAATTAACCAAGCCTTTTATACATCGTTTTACATACCTCACATAATACAAAAATATAATAATAGTATTACATTACATATATTGTATAAAAAATATTAAAAAATACAAAATTGTTATTTCACTCTTCCTTCCACTACCTCCTTGCCTCCACCAATTTCTTGTACCACAAGATAAAACAAAAAAAACAAATTCTCTTCCCTTGCCTCCACCTCCTATACTGCCAAGTTTACAGAAAATTCAAACAAAATCAGTACAAAACCTTCCACCATCCCACAAATTCATACAACAAACTTGTACAATTCCAAAAATAAGAACAAAATCCCACTAGCTTCCACTACTCAAATTCTAACAAATTCACACCACAACTAGTCCTTGATCCTTATCCAAAATCCTCACTAATTCCTCTATTGCCCTCCACCTCTTGCTTTATAAGATACAAAATCTCTCTTCAAGGACCTTCCCAAGACACCCACATCGTAACCACTCTTCATCACCCTTTCCTTTTACCTCCAAATACCACCATTAAATCAAACTCACAATGAACACCTTCCACAGAGACCACCATCCATCGTGACCCCATTCACTCTTTATAACCTTCAACCTTTCCCACCTTCTGTAACCCCAAAACCGCAACTCCACCAAATTCGAATACGATCCAAATCTCATAACAGCATGAAACGAAAAACTAGATCTAGAAACGAGCATACTGTTCATCGATTTGGTCTTCTTGCTTTATGTTAGTCGCTTGTTAAACCCATACTTTATATCTCGAAATTATTCTGAAATCAGGGTTTAGGGATTCATGTTGGGTTTGGGTTTTTTGTGTGTTGTTGAGCCATGTTCTTGTTTGAGTTGGATACATTGATGAAGCGAGAGAGAGTTGAATCGATTGAGAAACAGAGATAGCGAGAGACAAATCAAATCGAGAGATTGAGAGAAAAAAACATCGAGAGTGAGAGAAATGAGAGAGAGGACAATAGTTTCTTTTTTTGTTAATTATTAGCATTTATTTATTTAATTGCCATTTAGTTTTGTGAGGAATTTAATTGTTTGGTCAAATAGTCACCTATTTTCTTGCAACAATTTTATTTTCATTTAAATTTAAAAAATATAGTAACAACAAATTAAGAGAGAGACTAGGAGAAGTTTTTCCACGTTTTTTGATATACTTCATTTTCTCTTTATTTATTTATTTTTTTTCTTTATTTTATTTCATTCAAATTAAAAATTAAAAAAAAATAGTTTAGAGAAATTTAGGAGTTGGAACGTTTTGTTCCCTTTTTTTATCTCCTACTTTTATTATTTCTTTTTTTATAATTTCTTTTTAAAAATAATAATAATAATAATAATTCTTTTATTAATAAGAGTTTTAAGAATAAAATATGGGCTTAGGGTTTTGATCCACTTCTATTTGCCATGTTCATTATTTAATTCATACCCATCTTTTTTATTCTAACTTTTATTTCATTTTTAGTATTCAATAAAACATTTTCATTTTAATATTTATTTTAATTCGTAAAAATTAGTTGAATTATTATTTATCTTCACTTGTACATTTATAAGAACTTGTAATTATTCATCCCCATTTGTAAATTTGTACCCCCATTCCCTATGATGTAATAATTAGTAAATATTTTATTGCTTTACTTTATTTAATTATTCATCACTCTCACAAACCATTTTCAAAAGAACTAATACTCGTGCGAGCCATTTTTAACCTTGAGTTGACAAAGCTTTGAAGCGTCACAATGGCCACACAATTATGCACACACCACGCTTACTCTTGGGCTTACAATGAGACTTTAATTGATTAGTTAAACATTATTTAATTATCTAATTAGGTTATTCAAAATTGATTAGTCCGTCTAATTAATTTTATAAACTAATTACTCGATTAAATTTTGTTTGATTAGTCGATTAAATTTATTTCGTGCATGCACCTACACAATGTAAATCTCTTTATTGTTTGTGTTAGCCACCTTGTATGGGCTTTATCGATTTTATTTGTTATTTACAATTGTCTCGATCCTATTCTTTCTCCATTCACCAAGCATTTAAAACACTTTCAATAAAAACTCGATCCAACGTCGAGTCTTCTTCTCAAACCTCGATCCAACGTCGAGTTATTTTCAATCCATGTTCTAAACAAACAAAAAAAACATAGTGCTATGGTATTTAATTAAATTGTTGGATGATAGCCTGACGATCTAATTAAAATGTAAAGTATTTGGGCCATTAGAGGATATCCCAATGACTTAAATACTTTATTCCATACACTTAATAAAAGTGAACTTTGTTTCACCTCACCTTTTCATAATAAAGATTTTGGATGAGAGATGATCGGTTGAATTCACTCGCCAATTTCGAGTATTCGAATCGTTAGATGATAGCCTAACGTTTTGGTACTTGTCATCCACAATTTAAAATCAATTCCAACACATTCAATATCTTTTGTGCGCTCCAAGCACCATTTACCTTTAAACCCTTTTCAAGATTAGACATGATTCATTTATAATTGAGATGCTTCTTCCTCTATTCCCAAGGTTTTCGACTTCTCCACTTGAGTACTAGAGGTGTTCTCAAACCCTCCCTCATGTTGGTGCATAGTCCTTTATTCTTTATCACACCTTATGGACGTTAGACGAGTCTTCTCATTTAAAAAATGATGGCTTGTATTTTCATTTAAAATCAATCAACAAACAATCATTTTCTAGAAGAACTACGGAGCTCTGACTTTCCCATTGCACGAGGGAGTACGTAGGCACTAAGTCTTACGACCAAAGGCGAGCAAAAATAATAAAAACATTTATCCTCTCTTTCTTTCTCCTTTCAAAACTTAGAAGATTGTAAATTTTTAAACAAACACACTTTGAACTAAATGGGTACCATCGAGTACGATGGATGTGAGGGGTGCTAATACCTTCCCCTTGCATAACCAACTCTCGAACCTATATCTCTTAATTTTGTAGACCGTCTTATCCTTATCTCTCGTGGGTTTTATCTATATTTTCCCGTTCTTCTTTTTAGAACAAATAAAATTAGGTGGCGATTTCATTGTTTTTTTGAAAATTTAAATGATTTTTGAAAAACGAGTTGCTTCAGTTGGCGACTTCACTGGGGACATTTTCTCAAGCGAGTTAACCCTAGTTTAGTTCTTTGTGCGGTTGTGTGTTTATCATTGTATTTTACTTTCTTCTTTGTATTTTATCTCTCATTTATGTTCCAGTCATTTATTCCCTATGCTTCATTTATTATCATGTGTATATATTTATTGTGTGGGAATTCATGATGGATATTGATACATAGATAAGCCCACTACCCAGGCTTCTAGGTCACCTTTTTAGGAATAGAGGGGTTGCGTAGCCTAGGTCCACCTGACTCCATTGTCTTGTTGGCCCGAAGCGAAGACTCCGACTTAGAGTTGGTTGTTTTAAGGAGGTTGTTGGCCCACACGATAGCGCAGGACATCAATCTTTGGACGAATGACCTATAACTCTAAGTTTGTTCATGTTGTCCTAACCGAAACCAAACGCTCAAATTTTGGATTTTGAGTATCCCGTTAAGAGCCGTTTCTTGGGGTATACTTTTACAAATACTATCGCCATGTAGGCCTCTTGCGTGATGATAGTGTTTGTTAAAAGGGGATCTGAGACTCCAAGAAACACTTAGCAGAAAACCTTAAAACCATCCCATGGGGAATTTGGGTAGAAAACTTAAAGTCATCCTATCATAGGGTCCCACCTAATTAAGTTGTTCTGATTACTTGTATCATCCCTGTTTCACGTCTCTGTGAACCTATATTATCCTTATGTTGCATTCCATTTGTGTATGTGACATTGCATTTCATCACATCTTTTGCATTAATAACATTACATTTCATTGCATAATCTGCATGTTTCATACATTCAAGTTGTCGAAAGACTCATTTTGTTTGTCTCCGTCTTCAGTTGTTGATTTACTGTCAAGCTGATTCCTCTGCACAAGCACGGAACTAGAGCCAACGTCAAGAGAAGAATGGAATACCAAGAACAACACAATGCAGAAGTCCAAATGGAAATCGATGAGTTGAAGTCAGGCATGACTAAACTTACTGAAATGATGCAAGTTCTGATCGCCAGAGGTGAGCAACCTCAAAGGACTATAATTTCAAGTCTCACCATTGTTGATCCTCAATTTTCTCGGATGCCGTTACTACTTGGCGAATTTGGGTTACCCGAAATTACGTTCCACCGCAACTACTCCAATGGTTGGCGAGTCTTCCCGACCAGTTTCCGTGCTCCGTTTCACCGAGCCTCAACCGATCATGCATCTTGTTCCTCATCGACCTTTTGTGCATCAACCCTGCACAAGTTGCTTATGAGAATCCTCTCTTTGATTACCGTGCTGACACTCCACGAAGTGTGAGTCGAGAAGATTTTGATGAACTTGAAGAAGTCTGTGAGCAATATCAGACTCTGGAAAGAAGGATGAGAGCTATGGAAGGCAACAATGTCTTTGGTATTGCTGCAGAGAACATGTGTTTGGTTTCTGATCTGGTTATGCCTCATAAGTTCAAAACTCGATTTCGAGAAATACAAGGGCACACTTGTCCAAAAGTCATTTGCTTATGTACTTGTGAAAATGTCGCTTACGAGGAATGACAAACTTCTTATCCACTTGTTTCGGGGTCTAAGTGGAGCTTCATTGAAATGGTATATGGGACTTGAGAAAGACCATATTCGGTGCTTCCAGGATCTGATTAATGCTTTCATGAAACAATACCACTACAATCTTGACATGGCTCCTGATCGCCGTCAATTGCAAAATATGTCTCAGAGTGATAAGGAATCTTTTAAGGAATACGCTCAATGGTGGAGAGAGTTGGCCTCACAAGTTGAACCACCTTTATCTGAGAAGGAGCTCACTGGTTTGTTTATGGATACCTTATCTCCTTTCTATTGGGAAAAGATGATTGGTAGCGTTTCCTCTCGCTTCTGATTTGGTGACTATTGGCCAAAGGCTAGAAGTGGGAATCAAGAGAGGAAAAGTGTCTGTCGCTGGTGAACCCTCTGGTGGTGCCAAGAAGTCTTTTGGAAACTTCCATAAGAAGAAAGATGGTGAAACTAATGCTGTCAGAATTGAAAGAAGAGGACCTCGCCGTAGGCCTCAATACTATGACCAACCACAAGTAGATGTCGTCACTGCCAAGGCTCAACCAATTCAAATTCCTCAGGGCCAAGCTGTTGGACAAAATCAGAACCGTAATGCAAGAAGTAGGGGTCAATTTGACCCTATCCCAATAACTTACACTGAATTGTATCCTCATTTGGTTGAACTAGGTCTAATCACAACTAGGCCTCTAACTCCTCCGATCCTCTCGATCGGATTCGGGATGATCTTCATTGTGAGTTCCATCGAGTTTGGTCACGCTGAAGGCTAGGGTTCAAGAGCTAGTCAGA
Organism: Vicia sativa; assembly: GCA_021764765.1. Lineage (NCBI taxonomy): Eukaryota > Viridiplantae > Streptophyta > Magnoliopsida > Fabales > Fabaceae > Vicia > Vicia sativa. The sequence goes on from CM038793.1 coordinate 105,598,273, forward strand.
AGCAAGGAGATAAATTTTGGAGATCCTCCACCAAATGTTATCAATAATCTGTTGCCAGGAAAAAGTGGCTGAGGATGGGTTAGACTATCCCAAGTCACCTCCTAAAGCCAGTGTTTCAGACATAATAGCTCATCCTTGTAACTGATTAGTCACTAGGCCATTTTTCTTTTCTGTTTGCATTTTTCCTTTGTTTTTGTTAAAATGTCGCTTTCAAATCTTGTTTGTAATTTCAGGTCAATTTTAATGAAATGAGCATTGCACTATTTTTATTTAAATCATTTACATTTGTTGCTTTAAAATATATATCTTCTCTGTTTAATTTCTTTACCGAGCTTTTGCTTTTGCAAAGATTGGAGGGAGGATGATAAAAACAAGATACCCATAATTGATGTTGGTATGCTTTCGAATAAAACTTTCGATGATATATGGCATTGTTTCAATTCCCAAACACCGGAGAAATAAGGAAGTTAATCCCTTGTCAACCCCTTCGAGCCTAGAAGTTGGAGTTTCTTTCTATACGAAAAAACCCGTAATTTTTTAACCTGGGGCAGGGTAGTTCTTAGTTTAATTCGGATGTGCATTCATTCAAAACGCCTTTCAATTAAGGTTGTATTAAATCAAGCTTCCTTCGCACACATCAAGAAGTGTTGGAGATGTCATGTAAGTCAAAAAGTGATGATGATGGTTCTCCGTAATCATAAAAGTCAAGCAGTCACTGTCTTTCCAAAAATATATATAAAAAAATTAGGGCATCCCGCTGACCGTAATCTAAAGCGGAACGGTTCAGGCAAAAGTTAGGGATGACGAAATTCAAAACAAGAGTTTACCGAAGTCCTCAAACATCAAAATGTTGCAAAAAAGGGAAGTGACTGCAATCTCAAGAATATTTCTCAACTTCTGAGCCATCATCATCATCAGTGTACAAGTTCAAAATCTATTGGAACTTAAATGCACAATCTGATTTAACTGAGCGTAGGGCTGAAGAGCATCACGAAGATTGGGTTGGGTACAAATAAATTTTGAGCCTTTATCCTTTGTTTCTTAAACCGTGAACCAGACCACGTTATAACCCTCAAAAGACCTAATTGAAGCCAGGTTTCTTTTGAAAGCATACTACAGCAAGGTTGCGTAATATGACTCCTAAGGTCTCTTGCAAATCAACTGTTTTGGTATATCCATACCTTTGTTTTATCTTTTACTTTTAAAATTTTTTAAATCGCTGTATTTTAACCAGTGATCCATTTTCTATACAGCAATTACATCATTTCCCAAAATGATTTTTATTTCAAAACTTGTGCATGAACTTTGCATTAAATTTACCATGTTTGAATAAGCAATTTTTGCTTGTAAATAAGTTCTCCTCATCATCAAGGAAGTCCAAACTGTTAGGAAACTTGGTCGGTGATCCTAATCAGGGGCAAGTATCTTTCAGATCCTGTTGTGAATCAGTTCAAGATTTGTTGCTCAGTGCAAGTCATTATCAGAATTGTTTTAATCAGAAGAGCATTTTCAAGACTTATACCGGGGCACTCCTTTCCCCTCAGTCATTTCAAGAATTGAAGCCATGATCGGTTTATCTTCAACAACCAGCTAATTCGAGACAACCCCCAAGCAGTGCTTCAGTCCTTCCTCCAAGGATCATCGTTTTTTACACGGTTACCAAGTGTGTTAGAAGTGTTCCCAAGACATTCTCTCCAAGCAGAGTTGGCAGTGTTCTCCGTGTTGAGGAATCAGAGTTCTCATCTTACCTCCACAAAAGAGTCAACCTCTATTATCATAAATGTCTTGCATTACATACTACATGCATAGATCATTCATATATCATGCATCACAAAATCATGCATAGCAAGAGTGTTTTATCCTCATTTGCATTTCCTGAGGTCTTGTTGCAGTCAATATCTTACCCTTCAGTCAAAATCCAACTTACTTGGTACCTACAACTCCAGTGCCATTCCTGAATGTCTGTCTATTTTCACTCCAGTGCCACTCCTGGATGTCTGTCTATTTTCACTCCAGTGCCATTCCTGGATGCCTTGTTTCACCCTTCATCTGAAGCTATTATTAGATGTCGAGCCTTTTTCATCCAAAGCCATTATTGGGTGTTATGATTCTCTCACTTTATTCAAAGCCATTATTGGATATAGTGATCTTTCTCCATCTAAAGCCATTATTAGATGTCGAGTCCCTCAATCTAAAGCCATTATTAGATGTCGAGTCATTTTTCATCCAAAGCCATTATTGGGTGTTATGATTTTCTCACTTTATTCAAAGCCATTATTGGATATAGTGATCTTTCTCCATCTAAAGCCATTATTAGACGTCGAGTCCCTCAATCTAAAGCCATTATTAGATGTCGAGTCATTTTTCATCCAAAGCCATTATTGGATATTGTGATCTTTCTCCATCTAAAGCCATTATTAGATGTCGAGTCTTTTATTTCATCCAAAGCCATTATTGGGTGTCATGCCTTTCTCACTTTATTCAAAGCCATTATTGGATATTGTGGTCTTCCTCCATCTAAAGCCATTATTAGATGTCGAGTCCCTCCATCTAAAGCCATTATTAGATGTCGAGTCTTTTTTTCATCCAAAGCCATTGTTGGGTGTTTTGTCTTCTATATTGTATCTGTCAATTTACCACAAATTTCTAATACAAAGTTCTTTTCAACAATTTTCGTAGAGTCTGTCTCGTATCATACATCATTCAAAAAAAATAGGTCAAAAAATATTGCATTCATCGCGTTCTCCTCATATCTCATTCATCATGCCCATTGCATCTCAGGGCAAAATTTTGGGTTTTTGATATTTAACTATCTCCAACTGCAATAATATGAAGCTTGATCATCTTCATTTCATCTGGTTGAAGATATTTAAATAGGGGCAACTGTTGCACCCCAAATTTTACCCTGCTATTTTTATACTTACATTGTATTTATATTAAATAAAAAAAGTCATTCACTCATTGCATACGCATCATGCGTAGAGCATTTCGTTTCCAGGTTAGTTGTTTGATATCATGCATACCTCATTTTAATCTTTAATAAAATTTTCAATCATTTGTATTTTTGGCATATTTTGATATTTACATTTTCACTTTTTTTTTAGTCAATGAGAAGTTAATTCACATTTTTTTTTATATTTATATTTGATTGCATTTTATTTTGTTATTGTGGATAATTGTACATTTCTTTTAAAAAAAATGATGATTAAGTGTGACTAAGAATTAAAATTGTATTAACATGATTTAGTTGTTATTTATTTATTTTATTTTCTCTCTCTCAATCAATTTATATTAATCTTCTAGAATAATTATTAGAGTAATATGTGGTAGTTAATTCAATTTTTGCATATTTGTAGCTATTCCACAAGTAGTTTTTATTATTTGAGTGATTAAGTGAAATTTGTTTTTTTAATAATAATTACTCTTATTATTAATTGAATTTATTTTCTTTTAATTAATAAGTTTAATTGTTAATTAAATTCCTATTTTTATTTCAAAATTGCATTAATTCTTTTTTTGTTATTCTTTAGTCAAATCCAAAATTAGTCTCTCGTTGTTACAATTAACCAAGACTTTTATACATCAGTACACATTTACATACCTCACATAATACAAAACATATAATAATAGTATTACATTACATATATTGTATAAAAAAACATTTAAAAAAATACAAAAATTGTTATTTCACTCATCCTTCCACTACCTCCTTGCCTCCACCAATTTCTTGTACCACCTGCAAGATAAAACAAAAAAAACAGTACAAATTCTCTTCCCACTACCCTTGCCTCCACCTCCTATACTACCTGCCAAGTTTACACAGAAAATTCAAACAAAATCAGTACAAAAACCTTCCACCATCCCACAAATTCATACAACAAACTTGTACAATTCCTAACAACAAGATCCCACTAGCCTGCTCCACTACTCAAATTCTAACAAATTCACAGCTCACAACTAGTCCTTGATCCTTATCCAAAATCCTCACTAATTCCTCTATTGCCCTCCACCTCTTGCTTTATAAGATACAAAATCTCTCTGCTTCAAGGACCTTCCCAAGACACCCACATCGTAAAAAGGACTCCTGCTCCTACTCATTTAAAGTTGTCCAAAGACACAAGTGGAGAAAATGTTGATCAAAGCTTGTATAGAAGCATGATAGGAAGCTTGTTGTACTTAACAGCCAGCAGACCTGACATTGCATTTGTTGTTGGGGTATGTGCAAGATACCAGACTGAACCTAAAGTGAGTCACATCAATCAGGTGAAAAGGATTCTGAAGTATGTGAGTGGAACTTGCAATTATGGTATGTTGTATTCTCATGGATGTGAACCAATTCTCTCTGGTTATTGTGATGCTGATTGGGCTGGTAGTGCTGATGATAGAAAAAGCACTTCTGGAGGATGCTTCTTCTTGGGGAACAATCTCGTTTCTTGGTTCAACAAGAAACAAAACGGTGTGTCTTTGTCCACTACTGAGGCTGAATACATAGCAGCTGGTAGCAGTTGTTCTCAGATAGTTTGGATGAAGCAAATGCTGATTGAGTACAATGTCACACAGGATGTCATGACATTGTACTGTGACAACCTGAGTGCTATTAATATTTCAAAGAATCCTATACAGCACAGTAGGACTAAGCACATTGACATTAGACATCACTTCATCAGAGACCTTGTGGAAGAGAAAGTGATTAAATTGGAGCATGTAGCCACTGAACTTCAACTGGCTGACATTTTTACTAAAGCCCTTGATGCAAGTCAGTTTGAGAATTTAAGGGGCAAGTTGGGTATTTGCCAATATGAGGAATTGTAGCAATTAAAATTGCTTACTACAAGGAATGGAAGAGACTTTTTATTTCATTTAATTTTAAGTGGGTTAATTAATTATTTCCCTCTTACTCTTCAAAAGTCCAAGAATAGGAAGAGACATATATATATTTTAGTTTCTTCTTTTGAAAGTATCTCTTGCCATTTCATCAACAGAAACTCTCATACTATCTGTCAATCTTTTTCTCATTTCCTCAAGAAGTCTCAACAAAACATGTCTTCGTCCTCTTCATCATCTCAAGAATCTGGCTCTTCATCTCCCACCATGTCTGAGATTAGGGAAAACGCAGAAGCCATGCAGACTGAAGCACTGAAGGTTACCCCTCTGCGTGCAATGGCAACTGATCCTGGGAGGGTCAAGAAACTTCGCACCAGAAATGCACGAAGGCCTCAAGCATCTCCTTCTGGTAAGACCTCTGAACCAACTTCCTCTGTTCCTCCTGTAGCAAACAGGGAAGGTTCTAGGTATGTCCATGAAGCCATTGCTAGAATAGTAACTAGGATCTTGAATGAAAACCACTCTGTGCCTGGGGTTTCTGTACCTTTAAATCAAAAATCTGCTAGCCCTAGTTTAGCAGCTGATCTAGATGTCTCAAAGAATGTCAAGACATCTGATGATCAAGTCAAGAAAACCCCTGTGAATCCTGTTACTGAACCTTCTGTTGATTCCCCTGTAAAATGTGATGTTGATAAGGCTCCTGAATCTTGTGTTGTTGATACCACTAATAAGCCCCCTGTGATTAGTGATGATAATATTTCTGATGGAATTCTTGAAGAATCCCCTGAAAAATGTACTGATGATAAGTCCCCTGGTATGGCTGCTGATGATATCTCTGATAGCATTCTGGAAGAAACTCCAGAGAAACCAGGTGATGATAACTTGGAAACCTCTCTAGTTAAAGATTCTGAAAATGCTGTGAGGATGATGACCTCATTGCCAATGTCAATCCAAGAATTGCTAAGAGGATGATGAAAAGGAAAGGGAAACAGGCTGCCTCTCAAAGTCCTGTCAAGGAAAAGGTTGCTGAAGATGTTTATAAGGCTGAAAAGGACAACAAGGCTGGACCCTCTAAAAGGAAGAGTAAGGTGAAAGACTGTTGGTGGTGGCTCTAGACCCAAGAGAACCCCAATTGTGAAGAAGAGGAAGGTACCTGAACCTTCAGAGTCTGATCAAGACTCTGAGTTTGACGTTGAGGAGAATGTCTCTGACATTCATCCAAGGAAGAAGCCATCTCTTGGGAAACTGCCCAAAGTCCCTGAAGTGGCTATTGACAACATATCCTTCCACCACCCTGAGAATGCAAGCAGGTGGAAATATGTGTGCTTGAAGAGAATTGCACTGGAAAGGGAACTGAACAAAAGTGTCCTTGAATGCAAGGAGGTGATTGATCTAATTAAGGAAGCAGGACTGATGAAAATTATGGTGAAGTTTTCAAACTGCTATGATGTGCTGGTGAAGGAGTTCATTGTGAACTTGTCAAGTGGATGTGCTGATGGCAGGTCAGCTGATTTCCAAACTGTTTATGTAAGGGGGAGAAAAGTGAAGTTCTCTCCAAGTGTGATCAACAGATTCTTGGGAAGATCAGATGATGCTCACCCTGAGCTTGAGGAAACTGATAACCAATCTGTCAAACAATCACTGCTAAGCAAGTGAAGTATTGGCCTATGAAGGGAAAGCTCACAGCCAGCAAACTGAGTGTAAAATTTGCCATCTTGCACAAAATAGGTGTTGCTAATTGGGTTCCAACAAACCACAAGTCAACCATCTCTGTTGGTCTGGGCAGATTCATCTTTGCAGTTGGTACAAAAGCCAAATTTGACTATGGAACCTATGTATTTGAGCAAACACTAAAGCATGCTGAAAGCTATGCTATAAAAGGACCAATAGCCTTTCCTCCCTCCTGTGGAATTATAATGGATTAATATCCGATATTCGGTTGAAAGAGATATTTGCAAAAGAGCCCGCTCTTGGATTTCATTACAAGCTCTTTCAAGGAAGACATGTCCGACATTGTCATGACATCTGAGACATCCAATGTCAAGGCAAATTCTCGAAGGCAATCATAGTCTGAAAGCAACTCAAGGAGCTTGAAGCAAGAAAGCAAAGCCTTGAAGAACTGATCTCTCAACTGGAAAAGGAGCAGGACACAGAGGTTGAGGATGAAGGGTTAGCTGGTGATGATGCTGCTGATAATGATGCTGATGATAATCAAATGATTGGTGCTGAAGGAAGTTCTGAAGATGCTTCATTCCATAGTGTGACTTCAGGAGAAGAAAGCACTTGATTTGTGGACCTGTTGTTATTTGATTGCTTGTTTCTTTTTGTTGTTCTTATGATAACTTTGTTTCTGCTACTGTCTTTAATTCTGGTTGTTTTTGAATATTTGTATTACTTTGACAGAGTTGTAATCTTTAACTGTGATGGTACTTTGTTGGGGCATTTGTACTGGTACCTTTGGCCCTTTTGAGGCTAAAAAGGGGGAGAAGTATTATTATGGGCAATTGTATGAAAAATTGTGGGTAGAATTTATCTTCTCTAGGATCTGGTTTTTAAGCTTAGAGTAGCTTAGAATTTTCCTTAGGATCTGGTTTTTAAGCTTAGATTGGTTTTATTTTCTGCTGCATGGGTACTCTGATAACTTAGTTTGTTTTAGCCAAACATGTGCCAAAGGGGGAGTTTGTAAGTGTTTTTATGTTGGCATTAATTTTTGGTAAAACTAGGATATGTCAATGTCTTGATTGAAGTCATGACATTCAGATTTGAAGATAAATTCTACATGAGAAGGATGTTTAAGTACAGCTCAGAACTGGAAGCAATTATTGTGCTGGAATTCTGCAGAAGATTGACTGATGTCATAAACCGATGTTATGACATTCTGTGACATTCTGCTCAGAATCTTTTTCCGAGAGTTTTCGGGAAGTTTGTTGAAATTTTATTATGTTCTATGTTAATTAGATTACATGCTCACGTGGCTAATTGGTTGATCTTAGTTAAACCTAAATTGGTTATTAAAAAGACCAAGTCTTTAGGATTAATTAAGTGAACCCTAGCTATTATTATGGAAGTCCAAAACTGAAGTTACAGGACTGCTTCTATAATAGGAATAGAACCCTTACACTGCTGCTGCGCCTCTTGGACTGTATTGAAGATTTAGCAGGTTGTAATTTGTGTAATTCTAGTTACTCTTGTGAGCCAAGCAATTATCAATTGATAAGTGCTTTGGACTAGGATTTGGTTGTAAGGTTTGTTTATCACTCAAAGCTTTGAAACACGAGTGTTGTGTCTCTTGATTAAAGCTTTGAAGCAAGATCAAGTTTGTTTATTGAAGAGTGTCTTCACAATTCAATTAATCAATAGGTTGATATCACTGCTGTGATTGAGGGGGAGTGAGTAGGAACTCAGGTCTAAGTAGGACTTCGATTGAAGTTGCATTGGGTAGGTTTTAAGTGAAGGAGATAAACTGGTTGGTTTATTCTTGAATTAATTCTACTAATAGTGAATTTCCTCCCTAGCTTGGTAGCCCCCAGATGTAGGTGTAGTTACACACTGAACTGGGTAAACAATTTATTGTGTTCTTTACTGCTGTTTAAATTTATTGTGTGAATTGTTAACAGAGTGTCAGATACTGTGTCATAACATTCTTTGTGACATCACGTATCTGCTGCCAGGAATTTCAAAACACATTTGCATCCAAAGTAGCCCACTGGTCATAATTGAGGCCCGTGACAGGTGGTGGAGGCTTATTGTCTGAAGGCACAATATAATGTAGGACCCGATGATAGCAGACATGAACGCTAAATAGCTTCACAATGTTTCATAGCGAATAAATTCCATGTCAAATACAATAGGAATATTATTCCTAATGTTGGAAATAGAGAGAGCGAGATGAAATTTTGACCTGGCAGAAGATGATGGAAGTGGTATCGGGGTTTCCACCTTGGGAGGAGAAATTTTCATGTTGTTATCTTCGTCGTCAGAGAAGGATATGTTGCAGACGAATATGACAAAGGGGATAAGTGACCGCATGTAGAAAATCAAGGATATGTTTTGTTTTAAAATAATAATAAATAAGTTATAATTATAAATAATTAGAAAATAGTTACATTTTCTATCGTAAAGTAATTTAGTGAACATTTATGTATCAAAAAACAAATTTAGTGAACATTTAAAATAAATTTAAAAAGTAATTTGGTGAAGCATGTTACGTATTTAATCCGTTAAAATTGTGTTCCAGTAAATTATACTCGCGTTTTTCAAATAAAAACTTGTCTTGACATGAAAATTCACCAAATCCAAAAAAATTAAAGTTGAGTGAAAAATATGAAATAAATAATTAACGTGTAAAGAGGATAAAATTAACATTTTTGGATTTTGCAAGGGAAATTATGATTATAAAATAATCTGCAAGTTTTATGGGTGTTGGTTAACCGATCAATAAATATTTGTAAAACCAAATCAATTGTCACTTTCAAACAATTATGGCTGTTAGTTAACAGACCAATAAATAAAATATTTATAAAGCCAAAAATTAGCTAAAATTTTAAATGTTACTTAAAAAATATATAATTTATACTTTTTTATAAGTATACTAGAAATAACGTCTTTCGCATCAATTTCATATAACATGGAACTAACTTTGTCATGTAATAGAATATTCCTATATTTTTTAAGTATGACAGCGTATTTTCAATTATATAAGACAACAATTAAAAAAATCGAATCTACTTTCAATATATGTAGTTTATTCTCATTTATACATGTCTACTAAATCATTAATTGTAAAGTTTGAATTCATTTTTCAATCAGTTAACATTCTTATAGTTTTTAATATAAACTAATAATATACACAAACTAATAAGTATTGATCTGTATTTATAATAAATCGTACATTCGATTCTCTAACTTCAACTATATAAAACAACAGTAAAACAAATTTAAAAGATTAATATTAAAATGAACACTCTACAGTTGATATCTCATAAATACGCGTGAATTCAGATGATTAACTCTTTAATAGAGTTACTATACATATAATTGAGTAAATGATTAGTTAAATAAATATTTCTTTAAAATACATGAATTTTATTCACCTTTGTAAAATATATTTCTTTAAATAAATATTTCTTTAAAATACATGATTTTTATTCACCTTTATAAAATCAATTATAAATTATTCAATTTATTAAAATGATTATATCAATAATTTTTTTATTTTATCATAATTTTTTATGATTAATATTTATCATTAAATTTTCATGATTACTATTCAATATTTTTTATCATGATTACAATTATAAAGTTAATTTGAAAAGATTATGATATATTTTAGTTATTTCATAAAGTTAAAAAATTATCAAATCTCAATTGATTTTTTTGTTTTATTAACCTTTTATAAAATTGAAATAATTTATTTTAGGTCAAATAAGGATCTAAATAATTACAAAATAATATTTATTCTTACATTTTTAGAATGATAAATTAAATATTTAAGATAAATATTAGAGTTCTTATTTACGTTACCTTTTATATATTTATAATATACTTTTTGTTAATTTTATTAACAATATATTTATAGTTAACAATACATCGTTTAAACTACGTTGATTTTTTCAAGAATATAAATGTAACCTTTCAAAAAATATACACAAATATATTTAGAAGTTGGTAGAAAATTTTATTGGTTAAATTATAATTCCATTCAAAATTTATTGATCATAAATTTTTTGAAATCAAATCAGGCATAAAAATAAAATGTATTAATGTGACCATTCAAAATAATTTCTATATATATTAAAATTAAATAATATTAATACCTTCATTCAAAAGATATATTTGTAAAGTTTTGATTTAATTTTTTTCATATCTTTATATATTCTAATGTATATAATATTGCTACAATATGAAAAAATATCAAACCTATAATATTAAAAGAGAATTCAAATTTTATTGATCATAATATTTTATAGATTCAAATCATACATAAAAATTAAACATATTTATGTCACCGTTCAAAATAATTTTCATATAAGTATAATAAAAATAAATGAAAATAATGTCTCCATTCAAAAAATATATTGTTAAAGTATCGAATTAAAATTAAATATAAAGTTAATTTGAAAAGATTATGATATATTTTAGTTATTTCATAAAGTTAAAAAAATTATCAAATCTCAATTGATTTTGTTTTGTTTTATTAACCTTTTTATAAAAAGTGAAATAATTTATTTTAGGTCAAATATGGATCTAAATAATTACAAAATAATATTTATTCTTACATTTTTAGAATGATAAATTAAATATTTAAGATAAACATTAGAGTTCTTATTTACTTTACCTTTTATATATTTATAATATACTTTTTTGTTAACAATATATTTATAGTTAACAATACATCGTTTAAACTACGTTAATTTTTTCAATAATATAAATGTAACCTTTCAAAAAATATACACAAATATATTTAGAAGTCGGTAGAAAATTATATTGGTTAAATATAATTCCATTCAAAATTTGTTGATCATAAATTTTTTGAAATCAAATCATGCATAAAAATAAAACGTATTAATGTGACCATTCAAAATAATTTCTATATATATTAAAAATAAATAATATTAATACCTTCATTCAAAAGATATATTTTTAAAGTTTTGATTTAATTTTTTTCATATCTTTATATATTCATATAACATGGAACTAATTTTGTCATATAATAGAACATTCCTATATTTTTTAAGTATGACAAAGTATTTTCAATTATATAAGACAATAATTAAAAAAATAGTTAACAGATAGATATTAAAATGACCAGTCAATAGTTGGTTGTCATACGTTCACATTTTACCCGTGAATTTCGATGAGATTGAATCCAAATAGTTAATTGTAAAATGTATTAAACCAATTTTAGATATTAGCATTTTTCCAAATATAAAATGTATGACAACTTCGTGATTCACACTACATGTCTACCAAATTATCTTTTGTAAAGTTTGAATTCATTAACTTCATGTCTACCAAATTATCTTTTGTAAAGTTTAAATATAAGTTAATAATATACATAAATTTTTAAGCATTGATATGTACTTATAATAAATCGTATATTCGATTCTCTAACTTATTATATAAAACAATAGCAATATAAATTTTTAAAATATGAATATTAAAATGAACACTCTACAGCTGCTATCTCATAGAGACAACTTCTCGTTACATTTCAATTATTAGATGATAAAAAGGATTGTATCAATTTTTATTCAATTTATAAAAAGGATTGTATGAATAAATTTATACATTTTATTATTAATTTTTATGATTATCATTTTTCATTAAAATTTCATGACTACAATTTAATATTTTTTTTATCATGATTACAATTTTAAAGTTATTTTAAAAAGATTGTGATATGCTTTAAATATTAGAGTTCTTATTTACTTTACCTTTTATATATTTACAATATACTTTTTTGTTAATTTTACTAACAATATATTTATAGTTAGCAATACATCGTTTAAACTACGTTAATTTTTTCAAGAATATAAATGTAACCTTTCAATAAATATACACAAATATATTTAGAAGTCAGTTGAAAATTTTATTGGTTAAATTATAATTCCATTCAAAATTTATTGATCATAAATTTTTGAAATCAAATCATACATAAAAATAAAATGTATTAATATTACCATTCAAAATAATTTCTATATATAATAAAATTAAATAATATTAATACCTCCATTCAAAAGATATATTTGTAAAGTTTTGATTTAATTTTTTTCATATTTTCATATTAATACCTCCATACAAAATTTCAATTGATTTTGTTTTCTTTTGTTAACTTTTTTATAAAAATCTAAATAATTTTAAAATATAATTGATTTCATATAAGGATCTAAATAATTATAAAATAATTTGTATTCATATATTTTTATAATGATAAACTAAATATTTAACTTGTGTTATCGCAAGGAGCTTCTTTGGATTTACATATGCTAAACACTCATTTATAAGTTTGAATTCATACTTTAATTTGTTAATATTCACATAATATATAATTTATAAAATCCGTTTATAAAAATAATTGTAATTTATCCCAATTTATAAAATCGTTTATCAAATTTTAATTTTTTGCTTATAAAAATAATTGTAATTTATCCCAATTTATCAAATTTTATATTTTCATTTATGAAAATAATATTATCATTTATCAAATTTTAATTTTCCATTTATGAAAATAATTGTAACTTATCCCCGTTTATAAAAAAAAAAAAATTGTTCTTTCTTGTTTTTAAGTGCCTCAAGTAAAATGATATTGAATCATTAAATTTTTAAGTGCCTCAAGTAAAATGATGTTGAATCATTCTTTTGATTTTTGGTTTTTTCTTTCCAAGAGAAAATATCTATCATTTATGTTGTTCAATCTCTATTATAAATGATTACATTAAATGAAAAACTAACCAAAGCATTTTAAAAAAAATATAATCTAAACACGCACACCTATTTAAAACTTCCTAAATTAAACATCCATTAAATCCTCCACTTTCTTGTTGATTTGAAACTTCAAATAGAAATTTTGTTTGAAATTCCTTATAAGTTGTTCTATAATAGTCATGCTATTCTCTATCTAAGAAATTCCTTCTAAGTGAAACCTGTAGAAAAACAGAAGAAAATTGAACAATTATACGCATGGGAAACAACGTAGCATTGTAGGTGGAAATGCAAAAAATAATAAAAAAAATGTCAGCTGAAGAATGAAAAAACACACAACAAAGTAATAAATCTTGGTTATCCTGCATCATCTAAGAAAATATACTCGCGTTTTTCAAATAAAAACTTGTCTTGATATGAAAATTCACCAAATCCAAAAAAATTAAAGTTGAGTGAAAAATATGAAATAAATAATTAACGTGTAAAGAGGATAAAATTAACATTTTTGGATTTTGCAAGGGAAATTATGATTATAAAATAATCTGCAAGTTTTATGGGTGTTGGTTAACCGATCAATAAATATTTGTAAAACCAAATCAATTGGCACTTTCAAACAATTATGGCTGTTAGTTAATAGACCAATAAATAAAATATTTATAAAGCCAAAAATTAGCTAAAATTTTAAATGTTACTTAAAAAATATATAATTTATACTTTTTTATAAGTATACTAGTAAATAACCGGTGCTGTCATGTAATAGAATATTCCTATATTTTTTAAGTATGACAGCGTATTTTCAATTATATAAGATAACAATTAAAAAAATCGAATGTACTTTCAATATATGTAGTTTATTCTCATTTATACATGTCTACTAAATCATTATTTATAAAGTCGGTTAACATTCTTATAGTTTTTAATATAAACTAATAATATACACAAACTAATAAGTATTGATCTGTTTTTATAATAAATCGTACATAAAAGATTAATATTAAAATGAACACTCTACAGTTGATATCTCATAAATACGCGTGAATCCAGATGATTAACTCTTTAATAGAGTTACTATACATATAATTGAGTAAATGATTAGTTAAATAAATATTTTTTTAAAATACATGAATTTTATTCACCTTTGTAAAATATATTTCTTTAAATAAATATTTCTTTAAAATACATGATTTTTATTCACCTTTATAAAATCAATTATAAATTATTCAATTTATTAAAATGATTATATCAATAATTTTTTTATTTTATCATAATTTTTTATGATTAACATTTATCATTAAATTTTCATGATTACTATTCAATATTTTTATCATGATTACAATTATAAAGTTAATTTGAAAAGATTATGATATATTTTAGTTATTTCATAAAGTTAAAAAATTATTAAATCTCAATTGATTTTGTTTTGTTTTATTAACCTTTTATAAAAATTGAAATAATTTATTTTAGGTCAAATAAGGATCTAAATAATTACAAAATAATATTTATTCTTACATTTTTAGAATGATAAATTAAATATTTAAGATAAATATTAGAGTTCTTATTTACGTTACCTTTATATATTTATAATATACTTTTTGTTAATTTTATTAACAATATATTTATAGTTAACAATACATCGTTTAAACTACGTTGATTTTTTCAAGAATATAAATGTAACCTTTCAAAAAATATACACAAATATATTTAGAAGTCGGTAGAAAATTTTATTGGTTAAATTATAATTCCATTCAAAATTTATTGATCATAAATTTTTTGAAATCAAATCATGCATAAAAATAAAATGTATTAATGTGACCATTCAAAATAATTTTTATATATATTAAAATTAAATAATATTAATACCTTCATTCAAAAGATATATTTGTAAAGTTTTGATTTAATTTTTTTCATATCTTTATATATTCTAATGTATATAATATTGCTACAATATGAAAAAATATCAAATCTATAATATTAAAAGAGAATTCAAATTTTATTGATCATAATATTTTATAGAATCAAATCATACATAAAAATTAAACATATTTATGTCACCATTCAAAATAATTTTCATATAAGTATAATAAAAATAAATGAAAATAATGTCTCCATTCAAAAAATATATTGTTAAAGTATCGAATTAAAATTAAATATAAAGTTAATTTGAAAAGATTATGATATATTTTAGTTATTTCATAAAGTTAAAAAAATTATCAAATCTCAATTGATTTTGTTTTGTGTTATTAACCTTTTTATAAAAATTGAAATAATTTATTTTAGGTCAAATAAGGATCTAAATAATTACAAAATAATATTTATTCTTACATTTTTAGAATGATAAATTAAATATTTAAGATAAACATTAGAGTTCTTATTTACTTTACCTTTTATATATTTATAATATACTTTTTTGTTAACAATATATTTATAGTTAACAATACATCGTTTAAACTACGTTAATTTTTTCAATAATATAAATGTAACCTTTCAAAAAATATACACAAATATATTTAGAAGTCGGTAGAAAATTATATTGGTTAAACTATAATTCCATTCAAAATTTATTGATCATAAATTTTTTGAAATCAAATCATGCATAAAAATAAAACGTATTAATGTGACCATTCAAAATAATTTCTATATATATTAAAAATAAATAATATTAATACCTTCATTCAAAAGATATATTTTTAAAGTTTTGATTTAATTTTTTTCATATCTTTATATATTCACATAACATGGAACTAATTTTGTCATATAATAGAACATTCTTATATTTTTTAAGTATGACAACGTATTTTCAATTATATAAGACAATAATTAAAAAAATAGTTAACAGATAGATATTAAAATGACCAGTCAATAGTTGGTTGTCATACGTTCACATTTTACCCGTGAATTTCGATGAGATTGAATCCAAATAGTTAATTGTAAAAATGTATTAAACCAATTTTAGATATTAGCATTTTTTCCAAATATAAAGTGTATGACAACTTCCTGTCGTGATTCACACTACATGTCTACTAAATTATCTTTTGTAAAGTTTGAATTCATTAACTTCATGTCTACCAAATTATCTTTTGTAAAGTTTAAATATAAGTTAATAATATACATAAATTTTTAAGCATTGATATGTACTTATAATAAATCGTATATTCGATTCTCTAACTTATTATATAAAACAATAACAATATAAATTTTTAAAATATGAATATTAAAATGAACACTCTACGGCTGTTATCTCATAGAGACAACTTCTCGTTACATTTCAATTATTAGATGATAAAAGGATTGTATCAATTTTTATTCAATTTATAAAAGGATTGTATGAATAAATTTATACATTTTATTATTAATTTTATGATTATCATTTTCATTAAAATTTCATGACTACAATTTAATATTTTTTTTATCATGATTACAATTTTAAAGTTATTTTAAAAAGATTGTGATATGCTTTAAATATTAGAGTTCTTATTTACTTTACCTTTTATATATTTACAATATACTTTTTTGTTAATTTTACTAACAATATATTTATAGTTAGCAATATATCGTTTAAACTACGTTAATTTTTTCAAGAATATAAATGTAATCTTTCAATAAATATACACAAATATATTTAGAAGTCAGTTGAAAATTTTATTGGTTAAATTATAATTCCATTCAAAATTTATTGATCATAAATTTTTGAAATCAAATCATACATAAAAATAAAATGTATTAATATTACCATTCAAAATAATTTCTATATATAATAAAATTAAATAATATTAATACCTCCATTTAAAAGATATATTTGTAAAGTTTTGATTTAATTTTTTTCATATTTTCATATTAATACCTCCATACAAAATTTCAATTGATTTTGTTTTCTTTTGTTAACTTTTTTATAAAAATCTAAATAATTTCAAAATATATTTGATTTCATATAAGGATCTAAATAATTATAAAATAATTTGTATTCATATATTTTTATAATGATAAACTAAATATTTAACCTGTGTTATCGCATGGAGCTTCTTTGGATTTACATATGCTAAACACTCATTTATAAGTTTGAATTCATACTTTAATTTGTTAATATTCACATAATATATAATTTATAAAATCCGTTTATAAAAATAATTGTAATTTATCCCAATTTATAAAATCGTTTATCCAATTTTAATTTTCTGCTTATAAAAATAATTGTAATTTATCCCAATTTATAAAATCATTTATCAAATTTTAATTTTTCATTTATGAAAATAATATTATCATTTATCAAATTTTAATTTTCCATTTATGAAAATAATTGTAACTTATCCCCGTTTATAAAAATTTTTTTTGTTCTTTCTTGTTTTTAAGTGCCTCAAGTAAAATGATGTTGAATCATTAAGTTTTTAAGTGCCTCAAGTAAAATGATGTTGAATCATTCTTTTGGTTTTTGGTTTTTTCTTTCCAAGAGAAAATATCTATCATTTATATTGTTCAATCTCTATTATAAATGATTACATTAAATGAAAAACTAACCAAAGCATTTTAAAAAAAATATAATCTAAACACGCACACCTATTTAAAACTTCCTAAATTAAACATCCATTAAATCCTCCACTTTCTTGTTGATTTGAAACTTCAAATAGAAATTTTGTTTGAAATTCCTTATAAGTTGTTCTATAATAGTCATGCTATTCTCTATCTAAGAAATACCTTCTAAGTGAAACCTGTAGAAAAACAGAAGAAAATTGAACAATTATACGCATGGGAAACAATGTAGCATTGTAGGTGGAAATGCAAAAAATAATAAAAAAAATGTCAGCTGAAGAATGAAAAAACACACAACAAAGTAATAAATCTTGGTTACCCTGCATCATCTAAGAAAATATACTCGCGTTTTTCAAATAAAAACTTGTCTTGATATGAAAATTCACCAAATCCAAAAAAATTAAAGTTGAGTGAAAAATATGAAATAAATAATTAACGTGTAAAGAGGATAAAATTAACATTTTTGGATTTTGCAAGGGAAATTATGATTATAAAATAATCTGCAAGTTTTATGGGTGTTGGTTAACCGATCAATAAATATTTGTAAAACCAAATCAATTGGCACTTTCAAACAATTATGGCTGTTAGTTAATAGACCAATAAATAAAATATTTATAAAGCCAAAAATTAGCTAAAATTTTAAATGTTACTTAAAAAATATATAATTTATACTTTTTTATAAGTATACTAGTAAATAACCCGTGCTGTCGCACGGGGCCGGTCGAGATTTCATATAACATGGAACTAACTTTGTCATGTAATAGAATATTCCTATATTTTTTAAGTATGACGGCGTATTTTCAATTATATAAGACAGCAATTAAAAAAATCGAATGTACTTTCAATATATGTAGTTTATTCTCATTTATACATGTCTACTAAATCATTATTTGTAAAGTCGGTTAACATTCTTATAGTTTTTAATATAAACTAATAATATACACAAACTAATAAGTATTGATCTGTATTTATATTAAATCGTACATAAAAGATTAATATTAAAATGAACACTCTACAGTTGATATCTCATAAATACGCGTGAATCCAGATGATTAACTCTTTAATAGAGTTACTATACATATAATTGAGTAAATGATTAGTTAAATAAATATTTCTTTAAAATACATGAATTTTATTCACCTTTGTAAAATATATTTCTTTAAATAAATATTTCTTTAAAATACATGATTTTTATTCACCTTTATAAAATCAATTATAAATTATTCAATTTATTAAAGAGAATTCAACTTTAGATATTAAAATGATTTTATATTAAAGAGGATAAAATTAACATTTTTACATTTTGCAAGGGAAATTATGATTATAAAATAATCTGCAAGTTTTATGGGTGTTGGTTAACCGATCAATAAATATTTGTAAAACCAAATCAATTGTCACTTTCAAACAATTAAGTATATATTGTTAGACAAAAAAAACAAAAACACTTTCGAAATAAGTCTATATATATTTTTCAAATTAGGTAGAGAAGTTGCTCCATAATCTAGTGTAATGTCCTATTTAAATGACTAATAAGATATTGGTCTCAACCATTTTTACTGGATTATCTTATTTTAAAGACTAATTAAAAATTGCTTTAAAAAAAAGTAATTAAAAATTAATTATTTATTAAACAAAATATCTTCACAGCTTTTGTGAAATACTCATGCTGTTTCTGTTGTGTCAACTTAGAAATGAATTTGGTACTAAACAAATATGAAAGTAAAAGATTGTTGACCTATGAAACCTTTTATTCAAACATCCAAAAACCATGAACACTAAATCGTAACCAAATTCAAATATTGTAATAATTTCTCTCACAACATGCTAGTCTTGCTTGACACCAACTTCTTTTCAACACTTTGACAATTCCTTTATTTATAGTCCGAAAATTTCTCAATTCGATCATCAAGTCTTCATCCATTGCATTTCCACAACACAAGAGCTATAGTATTTGCTTGAACATTAAAAGAAAAAAAATGGCTCAAGGTGACTTGAATGGAAGTTCCGCACAGAACGGCGCTCGCACTAAGCGAGCTCCCGTCCCCGGGAAGGCAACAATACTTGCGCTAGGGAAGGCTTTTCCGAGCCAAGTCCTCCCTCAAGAGTGTTTGGTGGAAGGGTATATTCGTGATACTAAGTGCGAGGACGCTTATATTAAGGAAAAATTAGAACGCCTTTGTAAGTAAAATTTATTTTTATTTTCAATTTTTGAAAATTTGATATCTGACTATCAGATCCACCCATTTAAGAAGATCAATTTGACCGTGTACTAACAGATTTTGAACCTGAAAATTTTAAGAAAAACACACTTTTCATGTCCTACTCCTTCGTCACCAACTAATTGGAGTTCTTATTTACTAATTAAATTAGTCAAATATATTAGTGTTTTATGTTTAAATATTTTTTTTTCATTACACAATTTTCAGGCAAAAACACAACTGTGAAAACAAGATACACGGTAATGTCAAAGGAAATCCTAGATGAATATCCAGAGCTAGCCATAGAAGGAATACCAACAATAAGACAAAAGCTAGAAATAGCAAATCCAGCAGTTGTTGAAATGGCAACAAGAGCATGCAAAGCTTGCATCCAAGAATGGGGAAGAACACCTCAAGACATCACACACATTGTCTACGTCTCCTCTAGCGAAATCCGCCTCCCGGGCGGGGACCTCTATCTCGCTAACGAACTCAGTCTCAACACCAATGTTAACCGTGTAATGCTCTACTTCCTTGGTTGTTACGGCGGTGTTACTGGCTTACGTGTAGCCAAAGACATCGCCGAAAACAACCCTGGAAGTAGGGTTTTGCTCACAACTTCTGAAACCACGATACTAGGGTTTCGGGCACCAAACAAAGCTAGACCTTATGATCTTGTTGGCGCCGCGCTTTTCGGCGATGGCGCCGCGGCTGCCATAATTGGCACCAACCCTATATTAGGCCAAGAA
This sequence comes from Vicia sativa, assembly GCA_021764765.1. Taxonomy (NCBI): domain Eukaryota; kingdom Viridiplantae; phylum Streptophyta; class Magnoliopsida; order Fabales; family Fabaceae; genus Vicia; species Vicia sativa. The sequence continues at coordinate 105,618,992 of CM038793.1, forward strand.
ACACCTTTCTTGGAATTGAACTATGCTGTCCAAAAATTCTTGCCGGATACACAAAATGTTATTGATGGTAGAATCACTGAAGAGGGTATTAACTTTAAGTTAGGAAGAGACCTTCCTCAAAAAATTGAAGAGAACATTGAAGAATTTTGCAACAACATAATGGCTAAATGTGATGTGAAAAATTTCAATGAATTGTTTTGGGCTGTTCATCCTGGTGGTCCAGCAATTCTCAATAAGCTAGAAAATACCCTTAAATTGACTAGTGATAAGCTGGAGTGTAGTAGAAAGGCTTTAATGCATTATGGAAATGTTAGTAGCAATACTATATTTTATGTGATGGAGTATATGAGGGACTATTTGAAGGAAGATGGAAGTGAAGAATGGGGTTTAGGATTGGCTTTTGGACCTGGAATCACTTTTGAAGGGATTCTCCTCCGCAGTCTTTGAGCTTTGAATAAATTAATAAGTGCTTATGTTGAGAGATTTGATTGGAAGATTCATATGTTTACTTAGTTTAATTAATATTTACGGTGTTGTTATTTTATTTAAGTTTATGAATAATAAGGTATGATGTAATAGTTTGTTGTATTAATTTTATGAAGTGTGGAAGTATACTATTAATTTTATAAAGATATTGATCCTTATATTTTTCTAATTGTTTTATTATTTATTATTGTTCTCAACATATTCATATTTAAAAAAAAGTTTTGTTTTTATGATTTTCATTATTTGTATTAGAGTTGTTCATGGTTCGATTCTCTCAGAAAATCGAATTGAATAGAATTAAACAGTAGTAAATAGTCATCTAAATTGAACCAAACTGTTTCAATTCATCCATAATCAAAATCGATACAAAATTATTGATTTGGTAATACCAGTTCAAAATTCTAAACTTTATTAAATCATAATTTCTCAAAACGAATAATTTGTTAAAGAACCGAATCGATGTACTTTTTGATTTTTTTAATTAAAAAATTCAAATTATTTTCAATATTTTTTATTTTTAATTTTGATTTGATTTGATTTTAATTTCGGTTTTGTTTCAATTTTAGAATTGTTGTGCAACATGATTCGGTTCATTAACCAAGTATAAAAGTTCCATTACTTTAACTTAAGTTTTGGGTGCTTTATTTTTAGTCTTGACTTATTGTTATTAGTTTCTCTTTTCTCGACTAGAATTCATTAAACATAGAAAGAGGAGAATTGATATTCCAGTTATTATTATTGTCCCAAACGTTGAAAATATGTCAAATCGATGCTAAAGTTCATTCAACTAGTACATATGATAGGTCAAATATATCGAAACATAGTTTAATATTTTAGTATGTTGTATATTGACCCTAGTACATATGTATAAATATACTAATAGTGGCTGTAATTTTATAATTAATTTTATTTTAATTTTTGCAGTTGTGATTGTAGAGTAATAAATATATTATCTCATTCTTTCTATTTTATCATCACCTTGTGCATTAATAATTGTTATCTAGAGCTCCGGTTCATATCTATATGGAAACACGGAAAACATGAGTGAAACAGTGAGGAATTGTGTGATTGATTTCGTTGCTTGAAATCATGTTGAATCTTGAACGGAATCGTAACAGAATTACATTTTTTTATTCTGTCGGATTGGGAAACACTGTGTTTGGTGAGAATCTGAGTGACTTGCACAAGGTTGAAGATGAACGAAAATGGTAGTCTGAGAATCAAACTTCCAATGTTCGATGGAAAAAATTAGAATCACTAGATGATTCAGATGTGTGTGTTGTTTGGCGTTCAAGATGTTCTTGATCTCGTCAACGATGATTATGTTTCGGTTGCACATACAGAAAATGCAACTGATGCGCATAGAAATGCTCAGTGTGATATGAGAAAGAAATATCATAAGGCATTGTTCTACATCCATTAGAGTGTGTATGTGAACGTGTTTGAGAAACTGGCTAATTCGACGACGGCGAAGGATGCGCGGGACACAATGGTTAGGTGTTACAATGGTGTTGCATCAGTGAAGAAGGTGAAGCTTCAGTCTCTACAAAAGAAATATGAGAATCTCAACATGAAGGACAACGAGAAGGTATGTGAGTATTGTAGCGACAAAAGTATTCGAGACTAAGCCATTGATTGACTCAACTCGTAAAGTAACAATGAAGTTGCAACCACGCTTTTATTTTATTCAAATGACTAGGAAAAAGAGCGAATAAAATCCTTAAAAAAAATAGAGATCAAGGTACGTGGGTTAGTTAGGCAAAGGGAAAGTAATAGACACCCTAAACATCTACAGTACTCCACAGGAACCTCTTTGAATTTTTTTGTATATGGCTAAAAAAAAACGTACAAAACAGATGGTGGAGATGAGAAAAGAAGTATTTCTTACAATTTTTGGTTTGATATGGACCCTCTTGGAAATCACACCGGATCAATTTTTTAAACTTAAAATAAAATAAAAAATATGGACCATCAGATAATGTCAAAACGTGTTAGTAAGCCAATACAACATATCAGACGCGTTGTGCATATCATGGTCTTCTGGAAATATCACACGTGATTAAATATTAAACGAATATGAAAAAAATGCGTGGCAATTCATCATTGGTTGAGACGAGACATGTCATCGTCTTCAACCTCCAGCCAACGCGAGTTGCAGGTTTATGAAATGGAAAAATTAGAGATCGAGACCGGTGCCATTTTCTTCGTCTCTTTAAGACGATTCCAATGGTACCCTCGCAAAAAATTTATTTAAACTGTACAAAGAGAAATTTGGAGAAAACCAGAATAATAACGAGCACTTGTTTTTTGAAATACAGATTTAATTCTCAATGAAAATGAAAATGGTGAACACCACGAGGATCAGAGATATGAGGAGAACAAGTTAGACCTCCGTTTAGATTGATTTGATTAAGAATTCTACCAAAACGAAGTACGTTTTCAGAGCTCTCAAACTGGACTTAGATAACACAAGTTTAGACACCTCAAGGCACGATTCTTGCTCTGTTAGCTTCATTGAATTTCAAGGAAGATTGTAGAAAACTCAATTTGGAACTGGAAATGCTCTTACTATGAATTCGAAATCTCAGAAAAAGGGAGGTGTGGAGGAAGTTTAGTAGGGTGTTTCTGGATGTCAATGCTTGAGGAAATTATGTGGGGAGAATCCTATATTTATAGGAAAGTTAATGGTGATGAAAGTGAGGAGAAATTATGATGAAATCGTGCAAAACAAGCTGGCTGAAATCATGCCAAATGTGTGACTCGAAAAGCATCAAAACGACCTCATTCCAAGGGCAAACTTTGTCAAAATGCACCTGGGAAATTAGTTAAACATGTTTAGAAACTAAACTTTGAGTAATTCTTCTTGTAATCCAAGTTTAGTCATGGTAAGTTTTCTGATTCAAGGCAAAAAAAGAATTTCATGGAGCCTACTTCACACATGCATAACTCACTACTCAGGGACCTTTATGATGCAATTTTGGACTCTTTGTAAAGATGAGATTTCAATATTGGAAATATGCTTAGAAATATGGCATTTGGTGTATTCAATCAAAATTTATGGCCATTTGAAATCAGCAAAAACACACTGACTTTTATACTTAAATTTTTTTCTAAGTTTGGCATCAAAAAGTGACTTATAAGGTTTTGAGTTCAAAAGTGCTTTTCCACTCAAACTTTGCTCTTGGAAAACAAATATGGAATGAATTATACCTCTTAAATTACATTATGGAAAAAGAATCACTCAAAAACTCCAAAATTTGAGAAAGTTATGACTTTGTGAAGTTGATGAAAATTCATGAAATGACCTATAATCTTTTGAACTTTTGAGGTATCTTCTAAACATTTTAAATATTTGAATCATAAATGAGGATAAATTTCACATCCTTAAGATCATTGTGAAAACAAAAGGACTCAAGGTGATAAAGCATGACCAAGTTATGCTTCCAGGAAGTTGATGATAAAAAATGGAGAAATTCACTAAGTACTTGTAATCTTTTGACTTCCCAAGTGATCTTCCAATCATTTTCTATTCTTCCAATTGAAATAAGTTTTATTAGACATCCTTAGGTTCATTTTGAAAAAATAATGAGCTCAAGGTGATAAAATATGACCAAGGTAATATCTTTTGAAGGTACACAAGAAAATTGAAGGACCAATCTAGAGAACTTGTAATCTTTGACCCTCAACACATCTATTAATCAATCAACACCCTTTACCAAATGAAGATATTTGTTAAAGATCCTTTTGAGAGATTAATGGATTTGGAATCAACTAAAAATCCAAACAACAACCAAGATATGGTCCTTAGAAGTCCAAAGCCTAGCTCAAGAAGCATTGGTCATGACTTGGAACTTTCTTCAACTTTGATGATCTCTCTTACACATGGAATATTATAACATGAGTAGAGATTGTTGTAGATGATAAAAAGAAACTATAAAAAGAATAACCACTTCAAAACAATGATAATTGAGGAAATTATGCACTTGTGATCCAAAGCTCAAGGACTTGCCCAAATTAGGTCAACACACTTGGATCAACTTTGCATCGTTGTCCTTCTTTTGAAAGATAAAACATGATAATCGTTATTATACCTCTTCCATTATGGTAAATGAGGTAAATAACGTGATAAAAGCTTGATAAATCCTTAAGAGTTGGTAGAGAAGACATGAAAATAAACACATGAACCTATGCACTTCTTGAAGAATAAATTTTGCATTATCAACCTACAACACAACATCTAAAGAAAAAATCATGTATATATCTTGTGGTTAGGCAAACATGTATCATCATGTACAAAATATACACAAACAAGGTGCTTGGTGATCCCCATAAGAGAAAACTTAGAGATATGAGAGAGCCAACCCTAGTTTGTGATCTTTGTGCAATGTGATGGTATGAGATGATAGATGATATTAGGGGAAAAAATTGGGGTACAACAAGTACATATCTAGAGTGATTCTGATCACCAATGAGATGAAATCTTGTGGAAAAACCATTTCTAAAGAAATAATCATTGAGAAAATATTGAGGTCTCTTACCCCTCAATTTGATTACACTATTGTAGTAATTGAATATTCTAAATATTTGGACACCATGAGAATAAAAGAGCTGCAAAGAAGTCGAGAGTAGGGATGTCAATTTGCTCTTGTTAGTGGGAATCCCTGCGAGAATTCCCCGTTTATGGCCCAAAAGATGGGGAAGTTCCACCCGTGAGGATGATGATGGGGAATAAAGTTCCTCCGAAGGCACTTTGGGGATGGAGATGGCAGACATATCCCCTGCCACGTGGAGTCCCCGCCCCGCACTATAAATTTTGTGTTCATGAATCTGAAGATTAAATATTGTTAAAACTATAAATTTATTGTAGATGATTAGTTTATTAATTTTTTGTATCTTTTCTATTAATTTAGTTTAAAATAATAAATAAAAATTTATGTTTGTAGATATCTATAGAAATCATGGGGATCCGAGGGGATCCATGCAGACGAGGATGAGGGACAAAATCCCCACGTGACGGGGATCCGATAAAGGGATCGAGAGTAAATTTAAGGGAAGGGATTTAGATGAGAATGTATCCCCTATCTTGCCCTGTCCTATTGACATCCCTAGCCAAGAGGCGCAAGAGTTGCATCTGACTGAAAGAACTTTTGAGAGGGAGGTTGAGCGGCCTCTGAAAGTTTCTTTTGTCAAGAAGGATCAAAATCATTCTTGGTCAGCCGCCAAGAAGTAATATGCAGGTCTCAGAAGTCTGAAACCTCAACTTCTGATGAGAAGAAATGTCAGAAGGGAAGGCATAAGTACGACAAGAAGAAGATTCAATGTTACTATTTCAAGTAGTTTGGCCACTTTGCAAAAGATTTTTGGTAAAAAAAGTAAAGGAAATCAGAAGAAGCAAATATAGCCATAGGAGTTTTCGATAATGAATGATCGGAAAATTAGCAACTCTACTAATTTTCCTTGTAGTAATAATGGGGAAATACCCCTTGTAGTAATAATGTATGGAGCTTAATTCTTGATTTAACTAAACAAAAACTTAAATTTGGTTTGATTTGGAAAATATAACTGACAATAATTAAAATAAGCAGAATGTAAAATTTGGGTTTTTCACTAATATGAGGAACATGCTAGGGTAAGGTGTGTGATTTATCCTGTAATAAACTTGAATCCTGATTTCTTCGACAAGTTCAAAACATTCAATTACCGGATCTTTAGCTTGTTTTCCCCTAAGTCCTCAGTGGGAAAATCTTTGGTCATTCATCCTAATACCTAGGTCCTTATAGAATTACTATGAAAGCAAGCCTTTATTTTTTAAGATTTAACCGGTAACTATATGGTATCCCTAGTCCCAGGTGATATTTACTATAGTTTAATCGTACAAAAAACTTAACAATGACGGTCCAACCCTAATTGTTAGTCGTGAATCAATCCCTATTTTTTCAACAGGAAATCCTTAAAAATATTGAATAATTAAATTGAATTCGAAAAAATACTATTTTATAAAATTAAGAATTCAACGTCATTACAAATGAAAAATAGGGATACCCCTAGCATTAGGGAGTTTAGCTACTCATATTATTCAAAATAATTTCAATGATGTAAAAGTTAAACATTACAAATAACTGTGGAATTTTTTATCTTCAATTGCGCCGACTCATGAAAGATCTCTATTCTTCAATAATCTCATAGGTTGCTCTCTTCAATGGTCTGAATTCTTCATGTGCAAAAAGTTCTTCAATTCCTATCGAAAATGCACCACAACCTAACATATGGACAAAATAGGGAAAACCAAGGAAATCAGCGTCACGACCAACACAGACCATGTCAGGAAACATGGGTGCCCGTGTTGGCCCTCTAAGTTTTTTTATTTTCTTATCCAAGTCATAGGATGTGTAACAAGTCCCGTGTCAGGTGACACGGCCGCCTGTGTTGCACCCCTGACTTCCCATTCTACTTCTATTCGTCCCAGGCTTTCCTCATGACACAGGTGGCTGTGTCAGGTGACATGGGTGGCCGTGTCAGGCATCCTGTATTATGGTTTCTTCACTTCCTCCGAAACCCCGAGTTTTGCACTTTTTTGCCTTGATTCATTCAGAGTTATTCCTCTAATCCTAAAAACAATAAAACACATAACCAACACACAACATATGGGAAAATTAAGTAAAACACTTGACAATATAAAGAAAAGATAACTAAAATCAACGGTAAATAATAGTGTAATAATCACTGGTCAATGAACCTGTGCTATTAATGGCTTCTTAGTCTGATGGAAGATGTTTGGTAGATTGGTTGTATATGGATACTGGGTGATCAAATCACTTGATTGAAAACAAAAAATGGTTGATAGATTTTCACTCCAGAAGGAGGAAAAAGATTAGATGTGTTGATGATAAGTACCTTAATGCATAAGGAATGGGAAAAGTCAAAGTCAAAGTGAAGAATGGAAAAACTGTTCTGATCAAGGATGTTTGGTAGGTTCCTGTCATTAAAAGCAATCTGATGAGTGTAGGTCATCTCATTGAGAAATATTTTTTAGTTGCTATGAAGATCAATCTCTTGAAGTTGTATGATTTAAAAAAGAATATGATTAGGCAATATGAATAGCGAATGAATAGAACATTCAAGGTGAATGTGGAGACAGTTGAAATAGAATACCTTAGTGTAGAAGGCGCTTATGTTGATAGTAAGTTATGGCACAAGAGATTGGGGAACCTGGACTATAAAAGTTTAGGGCATATGAGTTCTAAGAAGCTTGTGTGTGGCATTCCAAAGATTGTGAATTTTGAGAAGTCATGTGAGGTATGCATGAAAGAAAAGCAATCTAGATTGCCTTTTACATTAGAAGTAGCCCCAAAATCAAAGGATACTTTGGGAGTAGTACATTCAGATGTGTATGGACCATTTCCAGAACCTTCACTTATAAGAAACAAGTATTTTGTGTCTTTTGTGGATGAATTCACAAGAATGATATGGGTAGCACTCATCATGTTTAAGCATGAGGTGTTTAATGATTACAGAAGCTCAAGGTGAAGGTTGAGAAACAAAGTGGTCAGAAGTTGAAAATTCTCAGAACGGGTGGTGGAGGTGAATATAACTCTACAGAGTTTCAAAAGTTATGTAAGGAGAATGGAATAGAACATGAGGTTACTTCTTCATACACTCCTCATCATAATGGTCTTGATGAAAGAAGAAATATAACTTTTCTTGATATGTCAAGAAGTATGCTGAAAGATAAGAAGCTACCTCATACCTTGTAGAGAAAATGATTAAGTTTCGGTTTCAATTATAGAAAATGCAACTAATGCACAGAGAAATGCTCAGTGTGATATGATAAATAAATATCTTAAGCCATTGTTCTATATCCATTAGAGTGTAGATGTGAATGTGTTTAAGAAGATGGCTAATTTGAGGATGGAGAAGGATGCGTGGGACACACTGGTAGGTGTTCCAATGGTGACGCATCACTGAAGAAGGTGAAGCTTCAGTCTCTATAAAATAAATATGAGAATCTCAACACGGAGGACAACGAGAAGGTATCTGAGTACTGTAGCGGCAAAAAGCTTCGAGACTAAGCCATTGATTGACTCAACATGTAAAATAACAACGAAGTTGCCACCGCGCTTTTATTTTATCCAAAGGTCTAGGAAAAAGACTGAATAAAATCCTAAAAGAAAGTAGAGATCAAGTTAAGGGGGTTATTTATGCAAAGGGAAGGTAATAGGAACCCTAAACATCTACGGTACGCCACATGTACCTCTTTGAAAATTTGTGTATATGGCTAAAACAATATGTACAAAACAGATGGTGGAGATGAGAAAAGAAGTATTTCTTTCAATTTTTAATTTGATATGGAACCTCTTGGAAATCACACTGGATCAGTTTTTTAAAATTAAAATAAAACAAAAAATGTGGACCATCAGATAATGTCAAAACGCGTTAGTAAGCCAATACAACGGATCAAACACACTGTGCATATCATGGTCTTCTGGAAATATCACACGTGATTAAATATTAAGCGAATATGAAAAAAATGCGTGTCAATTCGTCATTGGTTGAGATGAGACATGTCATCATCTTTAACCTCCAGCCAACGCGAGTTGCAGGTTTCTGAAATGGAAAAATTAGAGGTCGAGACCGGTGCCATTCGCTTCGTCTCTTCAAGACGATTCCAATGGTACCCTTGCGAAAAATTTATTTAAACTATACAAAGAGAAATTTGGAGAAAACCAGAATAATAGAAAACACTTGTTTTTTGAAATACAGATTCAATTCTCAATGAAAATGAAAATGGTGAACACCACGAGGATCAGAGAGATGAGGAGAACAAGATAGACCGTCGTTTGGATTGATTTGGTTAAGAATTCTACCTAAATGAAGTACGTTTTCAGAGCTCTTAAACTGGACTTGGATAACACAATTTAAGACACCTCAAGGCATGATTCTTGCTCTGTTGGATTCAGTGAATTTCAAGGAAGCTTGTAGAACACTCAATTTAGAACTGGAAATGCTATTACTATGAATTCGAAATCTCAGAAAAGTGAGGTGTGGAGGAAGTTTAGTGTTGAAAAGTATTTTTCCGGCAAATATTTTTATATCGTATCCACAGAGATTAGGTAATATTACCGTCGTTCTATAATTACTATCGTTTTAAGTTTACAAATTAACAAAGTGGTTTATGTTTGAAAAATTATCTTTCAATTTTGAAATAAGACTAAAAAAATAAAAATGTGGTTTTTATCAATTAAAAAAGGGTGTGTCAAGATTGGGGTTTACTATTCTAATGTCATATATTTCCTTAAAACAAGTATGCGAATTCAAGAGTGTTGAACATAATCTAGTATCCTCTCAATAAAATTTATTTCTAAATGAGATTGTGAAATTCATTATATTAATCTTTAGACGATTTATCCTTCTAATTATTAATCTAACAATCCTTAGTTGTTGATACAAAAGAAAAGTAATATGCAAATCTATTTCTACAATTCATATATTACTTGAGAGAATACTTTAGGACAGAGTTTGAATCTTCTTTCTCAACAACAATTCAAATCAAAATATTCAATATAACATAAAAGAGAGTTTAGAAGGAATACATGATAAATTTAGGAATAGCTACTACCTCCAATCTTGACAAAAGTGAGGTTTAGTTCCTCATCTCTATTGTTGACAACAAGAGATAGATAGAAAGTTCTTCTTCTTCAAATATTATGTTCTTTCACAAAAAAAAGAGATTTTCCAAAAAACCCTCTTTCTAAGTTTTCTATCTTCACAAAAGTGTAATGCTTGTAATTCATGCAACCACCCACATCCCTTAGCCCCAAAAGTGACTAAAAAGGTGTCTACACGCTACCCTAAGAAAGATATCCCCAAGACAGATTTAATTATTTCAAAACAGGATGGATGACTCCGCACAGTTCGTGGCGCCAACAAAGGACGCATCACGAACTTGTTAGATTTTGACTTCTTTGAAATAAACACAGTTCCCGGTGCCAACAGGTGGACGCGGCGCAAATTGAGTCAATTAATGCTCCTTTGCCTTGCTTTTGTCTTGACTTGGTTGCTTAACTCTTTACTTGCTCATTGTCATACCCCAATTTTTGACCTAATATACCACCTTACATATGCATCACTGCATCACTAACAGTTCAGAACAGAATTGATCGTGTGTGGCTTCTAAAAATCAAAATCAGGGTTTCATCAAAATTTCATCTGCTCAAGAGGTGATCAATTAGGGTTTGAGTTTTCACTCACCTCAAATGATCTATCTTAATCAAATCATCAACCTTTGATCTTCAGATATCCAACTTTTCTCATGATCTATCAAGGATCGACCAATTAGGGTTTTCATTAAGGATAGGGAATCACTGACTTTCTGATCAATGAATGACTTTTTTGCCTGGAGATTAATCTTCATATCTTCAATTCAACATCTTGACCTAATTTCTTGATTCAAAACATCACAGAAGTTCACATTTTTTCATCAGTCAATTTCTGGATCATCTGATGAAATTTCATCTGCACTGAAAAGTCAAAGTTTGACTTTTGGTCAACTTTTTCAAGATAAAACTTTTTCAATCATCAAAATACTTCAAATGATCCATCATGATCATAAAAAATCAAGAAATATGGAAAAGCCAACAAAATGTCAAAATTTTCAACACTTAGAAAATTTTTAAGTGTTAAAAATTTCATGTTTTTTCCTACTTTCATGGCAATTTTTCACATAGTTCCATTTGGAATTAGAAAAAACTCAAAACATGAAAGTTGTAGCCCTTGTTACAAGCTTTCCAAAATGTCCAATAACTTGCAAAACCATCTTGTCTAGCTACACTTTTGATTTTGAAACATAAAGCTCCAAAAGCCATGGATTTCAAGTTCATACTTCAAAATTATAGGTCATTTTTTGCATTTTCTCCTTCTAGATGCCTTGTCATCACTTAGAGGCAACTAGTAACTGATAAATATTAGCTTTAATAGTTGAAGATAGGATTGGATCAAAGAAGGAAACTTAACCATGGTTAAAGAAAGTAACTTTTGCATTAAATGCAAAAGATTCCATTATGACCTCTTAACCAAGTTGCAAGTTTCCTTCAATGATTTTTGCCAAATCATTCAGTTTTCTTGGCCTATAAATAGAGGTCATGTTTTCAAATTGAAACCACACCAAAGCTATGCAAGATCAAGCTTTCACTCTTCTTTCTTGAATTTCAAGTTTTGTGGTTCAAAAGTGAGAATTTTGTATTTTTCAAATCTTGTGAAACACTATGAGAAACTTGGTGTCTAACATGTCTTAAACTCAATATACAACTTGTTTGAAACTTAAAATCAACTCAAGAACAACTAAAAATAAGAATCATTGTTCAAACTTTCAAACTTGCAAAAACTTGCCTTAACTTTCAAACTGATAATTCACTCGAGCTAGTCTTGATTTTATCATTCAAACATCATCAACATACTTCATATGAATGATACAAATCATTACCCTTGACCTGTAACACCTTCAAGCTCGAATTCGAAACTCATGCCAAGGAACTGCAGTTGGACTTGGTCAGAGTAATTCAGGCTATTTCAAAGCAAGCATAGCACTTCCACACGTTCCATGAGGTCCATTGGTGCTATAGCAATCATCAAATCAACTCTGTAACACCTCCTTCGAAGAATCAAAGTCCAGCTTCAAGAGGTAAGAACTCGAACTTTGAACCTCATAATTTCTAACTTCCAGTTCAAAAATGGCTTGGCCGTTTTGTTTCTGCACCCTCACTGATCCTTAACCCTCAATCAATTGCCTGATTCCATGATAATACACGATTTCACATTGATTTTTAGGAATTAGGGTTCTTCGTGTTTCTGGAGAATTTAATCATCTAAAACTAAAAATAAATGAAATTAACCACCACCATCATGTTCCTGGTTAAATTTCGAGCAAGTTTGATGTTTACATCATTCATTTTCATTGAGAAACGAAGAATCTGGGATTGGATGAAGGATCGAGGAAGATGAAGAACAGTTCGCGCGTGTTTTTGTTTTCCAGAAAATTCAAATTTCATTTTATAATATAATTAAATAGAGTAAGTTATATAAACGGATGTATTGCCGCCCCAGCGGTTTCCAGCTCACTCTTAAGTCACTTGCCTTGCCTTGCCCAATAGTCCCGGGTTCGAATCCCCTTGGGACCATTTTGCCAAATTTTTTGCTTTTCCTTCACATTTTTTTTCAAACTTCAACACTTTCAAAACCCAATCAAAACTCCTCATTTTGAGGTGATTTTTTGCACACTTGTCATTTAATATGTCTATTTTATGATGATGTCAAAAAAAAATCCAAAAATATTTTCTTTTGATTATATTTTCATCGAGCCGAAAACGAGACGTTTTAAGTACTTTTCAAGTACTTTTCAAAGATGTTCTTTCAAACTTTTGAAACTCGAATATTTTCCAAACTTCTTGTGGATATATTTCATCTTTCAAAAACACTTTCAAGATCTTTTCAAAACATTTCATCAAACTTACACATTCTTTTTCCATGATCGACTCGATTTGAAGATAAAACCGAACCCGTTTTTCCTCAAATTTCTTAATCGATCGTGGGCCTCCCTTACGGTGTAAGTCCCAATTCTTTCATGTACATAGCTATTTCCTTGTACATATCCAATTCTTTCATGTACATAGCTATTTCCTTGTACATATCCAATTCTTTAATGTACATAGCTATTTCCTTGTACATATCCAATTCTTTCATGTACATATCAATTTTACTTGTACATAATACAGATACCTTTGTAAATATTCGAGTATAGAAAAATTTGGTTCGTTTATTCGCTTGTTTACACACCATTTCCATTGGTATTAAGAGGAGCATTATTCCCGGTGAAACTGCTCTTAAACCAATGGGCCTCCCTCACGGTGTAAGTCCCAACCCTCCTATGTACATACATATTTCCTTGTACATAAATACCCATTCGTGTACATATTCATTCCCTTGTACACAATCAAACTTGTAAATAATCAAGTTACGCTTGTTTTAAACGCACGTTTTTACACACTTGTTTATATTTCCTTCATAAACTCCTGTGAATAAACATTACACACTTGTTTATATTTCCTTCATAAACTCCTGTGAATAAACTTCATACACTTGTTTATATAACTGTTTAGTTATAACATAACAACTAGTCTAACAACTAGGTCCCCTGTAGAGTTAGCCTCCTCTTGGGCTTTGTACAAGATAACTCATTCATCTGAGTCAGCCTCCTCTTAGGCTTCATATAAGAAAACTCATTTACTGAGTTTAGCCTCCGCTTAGGCTTCGTATAAGACAACACTCCCCTGTTGAGTCAGCCTCCTCTTGGGCTTCATTCAAAAGAACTCCTTATTGAGTTTAGCCTTCTCTTGGGCATCAAACAAGAAAGAGACCAGGAAATCTCTTAACAGCCTCCTATTGGGCTTCCAATACAAAGAATCACCCGCTAGGATAGAACCACGAGTATGATTTCCCGGTGAAATCGCTCTTCAAATCCTAAGAGGATGGTTTCCCGGTGAAACCACTCTTAAAGCCAAAGCCAGCCATACCCTATAACTTCCTCTTGAGCTTCATACAAGGACCCTCGATGACCCTCGATGACCCTCGGAATGCCTCCTCTTGGGCTTACAATACAAGGACCCATGGGCTTCTTAAAAGCATCCCCCTAATCCAATCAATTCCTCCTCGAGATTTAGACATTTATCATCTCTATGAAAGAAGTATCTCATCTATCACATCACATACAATCAAAAACTTTTCAAACTCTTTTCAAACAAAAACATCTCTTAATCGTAAGTGGTAACGCTTGTACACTCAAGCAAAACACCCAATGCTTACAATTAAAAGATTCAATCATTTTTCCAAACATCTTTCTTAAACTCGTAAGTGGTAACGCTTGTACACTCAAGTAAAACACCTATAACTTACGATGAAAGATTTTAATCAATCAACTTTTCAAAATGTATGTGATGAAATATATTAGATACATTTTTCATTAAGATGACATTTGTCTTTGTTTCTTAATAATATCCCGTTGCTTCCACTAGCATAAGTGGGAACTACGATTGCTCTGACTTTCTCAACATCCCTTTGAGAATACGTAGGCACAAGGTCTCATCCTTGGCGAGCAAATTTCTTTCTCCCTCAAACCAAACAAACCATAGCTCCCTTTAGATCCGAGCTACAAATGCTCTGATTCCCACTAAGGGATATGTATGCAGAAGATCCCAAAGATCTTTGCGAGCACAATAATAAAAAAACCTAGGATCCCACATAATCTACCGTTTCTTAAAATCCAAAGGAGAAACTTTCCCAACAATAGAAATAGCAATTAAAACACACAAATATATCAAACATATTCATATATAAAGCTATAGATAACTATATATATTTAGGGTGCTCCATCTATTCCCTTTATATAACAAACCCCCTTGCCCGGAATCTCCCCAATGCGTTACGTCTAGTTCACGCTAGTCGTAATGCATATCATATCAATTGAGGGTATTGCAGCTTTCCCTTTTCATAATCATTTTCTTGTGTTGGAAATAATAAAGCTTGATGCTCGGCATCTTTATAAACAAATCAAAAGAGTCGTTTGAGCCGAGAATCCGATTGATTCGATTCCTCGCCACTTTTAACGCGAACACTCATGCATCCAATCAACTCTTGTCCCTAATTTTTTACACAAATAACAAACAAAGTGAAATATCTATTCAAATATAATTAAAAACGATAATAATTACATATTTATGAAATTGTGTGAATAAACGTATAGAAATTCAATGAAATTTGGTTAAAGGGACCAATAGAAATGTATGAAAATTAATACTATTTGGTCCCTAACAACTCTCCCCAATTTACCATTTTGTCTGTCCCTAAAAAAAAGTCTTTTGCCGAAGTAATCAAATTAACGCAACAAGAGAAGGAACAAGAATCATTCAAAAACACTAGATTGGTTCAAAAGTATATGGCTCTTCGCGATTCACTTACTTCAATACTAGGACAAAACATGAACACAATAATGGTTGGGTGCAAAGTACATATCAAAGAATTCAAAGCAATACATGTCAAAATTGAATCAAACCTACACACACATCATGGTAATGATGAATAAACATGAGGTTTTCTTTCACTCATTCGAATAATTAAATCAACAATAATACAAATCATGCGGTTATCAAAACAAATACTAATCATATGAAAAGTGAAAATCAAAAGGTCTTTCATGGGTTGTAATGTGGCTTGGGTTAAAAAGAAAGGGTAATATCACGGGAAATCAAACAAAAATATTTATCCTAAGGGAGCATTCCTATTAATTCACACTCAATAACACTTCCTTTTTGATCCAATTTTTCTTTTCTTGTTTTTCCACAACACACAACCGGGGGCTCTTTTATTTCTTGAGCATTATCAAGAATATTTTTCATTTCACTTGCTCCATGATTTCAAAGGTGTTCTCTTGTTCTTATTCAACAAGGATCACTTATTTCATTTTTTTTTGTTTTATTTTTAAATTTTTTTAAAGCACCACACTTTTCTTTCTAATCAACTCTTATTACTCTCCCCAACTTTAGTGTTCAAACGAATAATGATGCAATAATGCTCCCTATAGGAAAAAGGAAAAAATGCAACCAATTTGGTTGAAGGTTCAAATTAAGCAAAAAGAATTAAGATTCATTCACAATATTTTAACCTGAATTTGCAATTATCAATCGAATGAATCCTAATACAAGCTCAAAGGGGTTGACTAAGGATCACTCCTCACAAGGTTAGTTGATTCAAAACTTTTTGGCTAAGTGGTTTTTCTCAATAACAAAAAATGCCTCTATCACTTTTGTCATACCCCAAAATTTTCCCTCCATCTTCTCAAGGTATTTCATACATCCATACTCAAGGATTCTTCAAGGGTTGATCAGACAAACCCTCTCCTAGACAATCAACCCAAACTAGGGTTTGATATTTCTCAGATCAAGATGGACTTCCAACATCTCCAATGGTCTTCATGCCTCCTCATATGCTTCAAAGATTCTCCATGTCAAGTTTCAAGCCTTAGAAGTCAAGTTTCCTCAGACAATTGCTCAGATGGTTGAAAATCAATTGTATTGGACAAAAAGTCAACTGTGGTCAACATACAGTCACACTTCATAATTTTTGGTCAACATCCTCATTTTGAAGTTACATTCATCATTTGATCAAGGGTTGATCATGATTCATCAAGAAAACTCAAGATTTGCTCAAAAGTCAAACTTTCCAAATTAGGGTTTCTTGAGGAAAAGTCAACCAAACTTTGATTGGGCATAACTTCTTCATACTTTCTCAGAAATTTTTCCACCACCTCTTATTTTGAAGGAAATTCAATTCTCTACAACTTCATGTCTCACAAGAATGCTCAAAAAATGGTTCATTTGGAAGGTATGGATCAAAACATTACAGGTCCTTTTCAAAGTCAACAAAAAGTCAACATTTTGTTTTGAAGATATATTGAGCATGGAAACTCCAATTGAGATGAAACCAAAGAGGTTGGTTATAGGACTCTTAGAGCTTTCTAAGAAGTCCAAGAACACTCAAAATGTGGAAAATTGAGCAAGATACACTATTCACAAGTTGGGCATTTTTGGACAATTGCACAAAAGGAGATATTGGTCAAAATGCAAAATTTTCCAAATGGGCCTATAATCTTATGATCCAAACTTGTTCATGATGTTATTTGTGACCCATTAATGCTTGGCCATGGCAATTTTCTATTTTATTAATTTATTTTTGGATTTAAAACCATTTAATTCAAAATTAAATTATATAAAATATGAAAATAAGATATTTTTCTAAAAGAAGTGATTTTATATTAAACTTGAGGTCCAAGGAAGCCCATGATACATGCCAATTTCGTGCTTGCTCTCTCATTAAGAAGAAAATCAAATTTTTTCCAAAATTTGATTTTATTTGAAAATTATTCAATGCACATTCAAAACCAAATCTTTTTTCCTTCTTTTCCTCCTAATAATTCACTCTATAAATATCACAAGCCACACGAAACCCTAGCCCCATACACAACCCTTATTTTGCCAAAATTTTTCTCAAAGTTGGAAAAATCGAATTCCAATTTGCAGCAAGTTTCAAAGAATTCTAAGCCTTCCATTGTGTTCCTTGATATCCCAGCAATTGAAATCAACTCTTGCTCGAAGCCAAATCATTCTGAATCGAGCCATTCTACTTTTCATAATTTCGATTTTCATAATCAAGCATCTTTAACTCTTTTGTTTATTTGAGTTCAGGGTACCTATTAGAGTGTGTTTGACGTATAACATGCAAGGTTCAGCGCCGGAATAAGAGCGTGCCATTGTTAGGGCAGTTTTGCTCTCTTCTTCGAAATACACGATACAGCTGTTTTTAGTCAAAACTAATGGCACCATTGAACTCAGGAGGGTCGAATTAGGGGGAATAGGTCTTTCTTTTGCTTTGATTCTACGTGTTTTGCAGGTTTTGAGATTAGCATGGTCGGAGAAGACGACCGGAGCTAGGGCTCCGGCGTCGCTGACTGGATTTGACTCCGGCGTGGCTAGCGTGGCACGATGGCGTTCTCTGATTCGTTCATCTGAATTAACTGGGGTCCGTGCTTGGCTGACTGTGTTTGATTCAAATCAGTGACACATTGACGCTTTTATTCAATTGATTTGCACTTTACAAACACCAAGTGTCCAGTGGCGCAGCGGTTAAGGCTTTGTTTTGAGAAGATGCTCCAAGAGGTCATGAGTTCGAGCCTCACCAGGACCGGTTTTCCTTTCTTTTTTTACAAACACTCATATTCTATTTGTTCCATATTTCTCTATTTTCTTAATATTTTTCATTCATTTTAATTAATTTAACTTTGAATATTTTTATCATGCATTAAAAAACACCAAAAAATATTTTTCTTTTTGCATTATTTCCAGAAAATGTTTATTTAATTTATAAAATTAAAAATATTAATTTTGCATGCATATTTAATATAATTGTTAATTTATCATTTAAATCACCTTTAATTGATTTTTAATTATTAAATTAACTCCAAAAAATCCCAAAAAATTATTTTAGCATGTTAATATTATTTCCAGCATGAAATATTTTTCTCATTTAAAAACTATTATTTTTGGTAACATTTTTCTCTTATTCGATTTCCTCGTATTTCCCGATTTCTCATCTTTTCACAGGTTATCCCGTTTCGGACGATTTCTTTTCATCGTTTTCTTTATTCCAATTATGTAATTGCTTATGGGATGTAATAGTTAATTAGGGCTTTTATTTTCCGCATTTTAAATTATGTATCTGCTCCAAAGCCATGTAATAGCGTAGGATTTATCTTTCCGCACTTTATGTTCCCGCATTTTAATTTCCGCACCCTATAAACTGCTAGTAATTAGGCATGTATGGCAAGATAAAATTGAACATAGATCACTCTAATTTCAAAGATAAAATATCTGAATTTAACACACTCTTTTCACACATGCACCCCTTAGGGTAATTCTCTCTCGTTGCCTTTACGAATTCACATGGTCATGTCCCTCGAACGTAGAGGTATCCTAGCACCGTTGTCTACGAACAAATCATCATAGTCCCTTCGATACAAAGATCATAAGACCCACGATGTCGCCTCCGAATACATGATCTTGACCCTCGATTGTCGCCTACGAAAAATGATGATAGTCCCTTCGAATGTGCTAGGATACTTCCTACAAGTTGCTTTCTATGACCATACGATGTCCCTTCGAATGTCCCGCTTACATCCAACAAATAGAGTTACCTATCAACTAATGATATGGATAGCGCTATTCTAAAGGAACGTAAAATAACACGAAAACGACCATTCTGAGTAGGTAATAAGACTTTTAGTTGCTTGCTCTATCAAAATACTTTTCACACCTCACACTTTTGTCAAAGTTCAAACTCTTTTCAAAACGAAACATTTCCAAACACTTTGTATACATTCCTACATGAATCATTACAAAGTCAAAGCGAAATGCCTTTTCAAAACATTTTTGTCAAACACACAGGAAGCACAATTTTAAAAAGATGATCTAAGAGCAACTAAGAGCCCGTAGATAACCACGGATGAAAAGGGGTGCTAATACCTTCCCTTTTCATAACCTTCTCCCTTACTCAGAATCTAACGAAGGTCTTTTTCTGTACTTTTTACCTTCCCTTAATTGGATAAAAGAAAAGTCGGTGGCGACTCTTGCTATCTGCACATTTGCGATACAAAAACCTACAAAGTCAGTTCACCGTGTTATAGAACTGGCGACTCTGCTGGGGAGTGACCCTAAAGAGAGAATACCTTAGGGATTTCTAGATCACTTTTACTGTTTTTTGTTTGACTTGCTTGCTTTATATTAAGGGTTGCTTTGGTATTATATTTGTGGGGGATCCTACACCCGGATCCGGGTTTCCTTTTAGGTAAGTAGCAATAAATCGTCGCGACCGTTAGACGTATATCGAAACGGTCAACATGATGGCTACGTTAGTGTGACACTTTGGATGTCCTGATACTCTTCATTTCCAAGTTGAGGATAGTATTTGGCTTCTGCTGCGTGGTGTCATCAAGCACTAACTAAACTTTTAGAACCTTAATTGACCCATCTTGGCCATTAGAAGGTAGTGAGATGGCCGGCTTTGGTGCCAGACTAAGGTTGGTTGATACTCGATGCTACGCTCATTAAGATCAGACTTTTGGGATATTTTCGGTCGACCACTTGGTAGTCGTATTGAAATAAACGCCTACGAGAAAGATCAATGATGTGAGATTCCTAGAACCCGGTTACTATTATAGGACAGGATGAACCAACTCAAACTTTTGGTGGGGTAATCACCTATACCTCATGCAAGCCTTAAACCTAGGCTCATTGTGTGAATTGTTTGTGTGTGCTAAACATGACATCATGACATCATTCACATTGCATATCATTTCTAACTATTTCAAGGACCTAGGGATTTATCTTTGCTCTGTTTTGTAGGGATTATGGCTTCTAGAAAGACTATCCGAATCAACTTCATGGGTATACCTTCTCAACTCAAAGAATTGGTTTCAGAAATTCCCGACCATGCCCAGTTCATCAAAAGACATGGTTATCTACTTGACTTGGTTACCTCCGGTTTTGAAGAAGATATGATGCACGTCCTTTTCCAATTCTTTGATCCGAAACACCATTGCTTTACATTCCCAGATTATCAGTTAGTTCCTACCTTGGAAGAGTTCTCTAAGCTACTTGGGATATCTATTCTTGACCAAATGCCATTCACCGGTTTAGAAAAGGTTCCTAAGTACGAAGACATTGCATCAGCCTTACATCTTAAGCGCTCAGACATTGAAGCCAATTGGGAAACAAGAAGTGGAGTTAAGGGTTTACTTGCTAAGTTCCTAATTAAGAAAGCCCGAGAGTTCCTTAAGGTTATGAGTTTCCATGCCTTTGAAGACATTGTGGCCCTACTAATCTATGGTTTGGTTCTATTTCCTAACTCAGATCAATTCATAGATGCCAACGCCATCAAGTTGTTTCTCACCCGTAATCCTGTGCCTACTTTACTTGGAGACATCCTACATTCTCTCCACACTCGTACTACTAAAAGACAAGGAACTCTCATGTGTTGTATACCGTTACTTTCCAGGTGGTTTATTTCGCACCTTCCTCCATCAGTTTTGAAGAACGAGCAAAGGTTGAAGTGGTCTCAAAGGCTAATGTCACTCTCTCATTCAGATATCCGTTGGAATCTTTTCTCTCAAAAGGACTTCACATTCATTGAGCGTTGTGGAGAATTCCCTAATGTACCACTCCTTGGTATAAGGGGAGGTATTACTGTTAGTGTTTTTAAGTTGGCATTAATTTTGGTAAAACTAGGCTTTAGCAATGTCATGATGGATGTCATGACATTCAGAGATTGAAGATAAATCCTACCTGCTAAGGATGTTAAAAGACACTCGAGCTGGAAGCTAAAGTTGTGGAAATTTGAAAATCGATGTCATAACAGATGTTATGACATTCAGTGTGAAATTCTATTCTGCAGAATCTGAAGCTATAGCTATACTTGGAAGACAGTTCAACAAACTCATCAGGAGGATTGATCCAAAGTCAAGGTCAAATATTAAGGACATTGCATCTGACATCAACAGATCTTATGACTCCAGCAGAAGATCCAAGTCGAGGAAAAAGGAAGTCAAGAGAAATCCAATGTCATGAATGTGAAGGATTTGGACATATTAGAACTGAATGTCCCACCTTTCTGAAGAAACAAAAGAAAGGAATGGTTGTCACTTGGTCTGATGGTGATTCAGGAAGTGAATCTGAGGAAGAAGGTGCCAAACTTGTCACTGCTCTCTCTGGAGTGTACAACTCTGATATGGATTCTAGTGATGAGGAAGTGACATTTGAAGAGCTTGCTGAAACCTACAGGAAATTGTGTATAAAAATTGGTGAAGTATGTCAGCAAAATGAGGATAAAAAAAAACTGATTGAGAAGTTGGAAGTGTGAAGTGAAGGTCGAAAAAGAGAACACCACTATAAATCACCTAAATAGTGATGTTGTAATGTTGAACTCCAAACTTGATCGATGTCTAAATCACAAAATGTTGACATCTGTCGATAAGTTGGAAGAAATTCTTCAGCTTGGACAAACTGCAGGAAATAAGCATGGTCTAGGATATGTGGCTGAAAAGAAACCTGTTGGTGACATTAAGAAGAAGAGACATAGGAAAACAATGTCAAAGCAGGTGTCACAACCCAAAACAGGAAATGTGTCTGGCTCAGGGTATGTGGCTGCAAAGAGATCTGTTAATAACCAGGAAAGGAACAAACCTGGTAAGTCTATGGCAAAGAAGATGTCATACCACAAAACAGGGAATAGGTCTGCCTTAGGATATGTGGAGACTAAGAAGTCTGTTAATAACAAAAGGAAGAACAGACCTAATAAACCAATGTCAAAACAGATGTCACAACATTGGGTGCAACATCAAAATCATAGAAACATGAACAAAAAGTTTCAAAGATGGAGATGTCATTATTGTGGAAGGTTTGGTCACATAAAATCTTTTTGCTACAGGCTACATGGATATCCTAATCAATGGTCTTATGTGAGGCCTAAAATCAACAGGGTTTCATACTCTCAACAGTGGAAGAAGAAGACTGTTGCTCTGGTAGCTAACACTTCTCTTAGTGTGTCTACCAAGAAAGATTGGTACTTTGACAGTGGGTGTTCCAAGCACATGACTGGAGACATGAATCTTCTCAATGATGTTAAACATCATTCTACCAACTTTGTTACTTTTGGAGATGGAGCTAAAGGAGAAATCAAAGGTGTTGGAAACTCAAACTGGCCTGGAGTTCCAAACCTAAATGGAGTGCTGCTAGTAAAAGGTCTAAATGCAAATCTCATTAGCATAAGTCAGCTATATGATATGGGATTCACAGTCAACTTCACTAAGGCTGAATGTCTCGTAATCAATGATGAACAAGTAGTGATTATGAGAGGAGTCAGATCAAAGGACAACTGCTACATGTGGGAATCTGAGAACATCACTCTGTCTTCTGTGTGTTCTACAGTCAAAGATGAAGAGGAAGTAAAGTTGTGGCAGCAAGAATCTGGTCATCCACACCTCAGAGGAATGAAAAGGATCAGTTCCATAGAGGGAGTCAGAAGGATACCAAGACCTTTCATGGACAAAGGGAGAATCTGTGGTAAGTATAAAGTTGGACAGGAAATCAGAATGTCACACTCAATGTCTAGACATCTGACCACTTTTAAAGTACTAAAGCAAAGTACTAAGATCTGGCATGAAAGGATAACCCAGTATCTTACTGTCAAAGGATACAGGAGAGGAGTCTTGGATGAAACCCTCTTTGTCAGAGGAGAAAAGATCATGGTGGCATCCATCTATGATAATGACATAGTATCTGAAGGAATGTCAGACACATTGATGGAAGGCTCTACACTTCTTTCACAAAGCAAGTATGCAAGGAATTGTGTCAAGAAGCTTGGACTGAATAATGGCAGCCACACTAGGACTCTTACCCCTCCACATTTGAAGCTGTCCAAGAAATCCAGTGGAGAAAGTGTTGTTCAAAACTTGAGTAAAAGTCCTGTTGATGGATGTTCCTTCTTGAGAAACAGTCTCATGTTTTGGATCAGCAAGAAGCAAAACTGTTTAACTTTATACAATGTTAAAGTTGAATACATAGCAGCTGGGAGAAATTGCTTTAAGATGATCTGGATGAAGCAGATGCTGACTAGGTACAATGTCATACAGGATGTCATGACATCGGCCTGTGACATCTGTACTAAAGTTCTTAAGACTAGTCAACTTAAGACTTTGAGGGACAAACTGGGTACTTGTCAATATGTGGAGTTGTAGCAATTAACTGAGCCTACAACAAGGGATGAAAGGGAGTGTTTATTTCAACTTTTTTTTAGAGGGTTATTTAGGTATTTTCTTCCTTATTTTAAAAAGTCCAAGAATAGGAAGAGACATCCTCATATAATAGTTTCTTCTTTTGAAAGTAGTACCATCCTTTCTTCTCTCAAAAGAAACTTTGAAACCCTTTGCTATTTTCGCTTTCATCCTCTCAACAACCATCAGCGAAAAATGTCTTCATCATCCTCATCATCTCAAGAATCAGGATCTCCATCTCTCCCCATGGCTGAAGCTAGAGCAAACACTGAAGCCATGCAAGCTGAAGCTCTGAGGGTGACACCACTGCGTACAATGGCCACTGACCCAGAAAAGGTCAAGAAGTTACGCACAAGAAATGCAAGAAGGGCACAAATACCTCCTTCTGGTAAGACCTCAGTACCATCATCCTCTGTTCCCCGAACTAGTAAATAGAGAGGATCTAGGTCAGTGCATGAGGCCATAGCTAGGATAGTGACTGATATCCTAAACGAGAATAAGTCTGTACCTGGGATTTCAGTTCCCCTGAATTATAAGTCCGCTAGCCCTAGCTTAGCAGTTGATCCAGATGTCAATGAGAATGTCAAGACATCTGGTGATGATGTTGATTCCCCTGTTAAAGATGATGAAAATCCTTCTGCTACAGTTCCTGAAGGATGTCAAGATGATAATGTAGTTGAATCTCCTGCTGCTAGTGAAAATGGGATCTCTGATGAAATTCTTGAGAAGTCCCCAGATCAGTGTACCTCACCTGTTATCTCTACTGGTAACATCTCTGATAGCATTCATGAAGAAATTCCAGAAAAACAAGCTGATGGCAACCTGGAAGAGTCTTCTGAGAAAAACACTAATCAGAATGTTGATTCTCACATCATCAATCTAGATGAAGAGTTTTCTGATAATGACCTCATAGCAAAAGTGAATCCCAGCATTGCTAGAAGGGTAATAAATAGGAAAGGGAAGAAAAATGCTATTCCAAGTCCTGTTCAGGAGAAGGTTACTAAAGCTTCTCATAGGTCTCCTAAGGCTGTGAACAAGACTGTTGAAGAATCTGGTAAAGAGAAGGCTAAAACTTCCAAAGGGAAGAGTAAGATGAAGAGTACAGGTGGTACCTCTAAGACAAAGAGCACCTCAATTGTGAGGAAAAGGAAAGCACCCGAGTCCTCAGATCAGGATGATTATGATCTTGATGTTACAGAGAATGTCTCTGACATTCACTCAAGAAAGAGGCTGGTTCTTGGGAAAGTGCCCATTGTCCCTGAAGTGGCAATTGACAACATTTCCTTCCACCATCCTGAGAGTGCTAGCAGGTGGAAGTATGTGTGTCTGAAAAGAATTGCTCTAGAAAGGGACTTGAACAGAAGTGCCCTTGAATGCAAAGATGTTATGGAACTAATCAAGGAAGCTGGGCTGATGAAAACTGTGGTCAAGTTTTCTAATTGCTATGATGGGTTAGTGAAAGAGTTCATTGTGAACCTGACAAGTGGTTGTGCTGATGGAAGATCAGAAGACTTCAAGACTGTGTATGTGAGAGGAAGAAAAGTAAAGTTTTCCCCAAGTATAATCAACAATTATTTGGGAAGATCAGATGATGCTCAACCTGAGCTTGAAGAAACTGATAATCAAGTGTGCCAACAATTCCAAGCAAGTAAAACATTGGCCTGTGAAGGGAAAGCTTACTGCTAGCAAATTAAGTGTCAAATTCGCTATTCTGCACAAGATAGGTGCAACCAACTGGGTTCCCACAAATCACAAGTCCACCATCTCCATTGGTCTGGGCAAATTTATCTATGCTGTTGGCACTAAAACAAAGTTTGACTATGGCACTTATATCTTCGAGCAAACCCTTAAACACGCTGAGAGTTATGCAATTAAGGGACCAATAGCCTTTCCATCCCTCTTGTGTGGTATTATAACTGATCAATACCCTGACATTCGGTTAATAGAGACTCGGATGTAAAGAGCTCCGCCTTGGCTTCCACTACAAGCTATTTCAAGGGAAGCATGTTCCTGACATTGTCATGACATCAACTGAGACATCAAATGTCAAAGCCAACTCTCAGAAGGCAGATGTCATAGCTGTGCTAAAGGAGACCTGTAGGGAACTTGAAGCAAGGAAGAAGACCCTTGAAGCTCTGATCTCTACTCTTGAAAAAGAAAAAGACACAGAGGTTGAGGAAGAAAGGCTTGATGGTGATACTGCTCATATGGAGGAAGATGATGATGCTGACCAAGCAGTTGCTGACAAAGAAGGCTCTGAAGATGTGTCCTTTCACAGTGCTTCTTCTGGAGAAGAAAGCACTTGAAGTCGTTGCCCCTGTTGCCTCTGATGTTGTTCTGTCAATTGTTTCCTGTTTTCTTGTTTCCTTTTCCCAATTTTGTTTGGATGATTGTAACTTTTTGTTGACAGCATTGTACTCTTGACAATTGTTGGTACCTCCTTTAATTATTTGCTTGAATGCTTGGGGCAATTGTATTGTTTCCTTTGGCCCTTTATGGATAAAAAGGGGGAGAAGAATCACTGTGGGAAACTAAGAGCAACTGTGTGTGACAGTGGCTGGGACTTTGGGGAATTGTATGGCTGTTACAGTGGCTGGGACTTTGGGGAATTGTATGGCTGTTTAAATTTTGTTTGTGGGGCAATTGTGGGAATTGTGGGATTTTTGTATCGGTAGAATTTATCTTATCTCTAGGTTCTAGTTTATTTAAGCTTAGAACTAGTTTGTCTTCTGCTGTATATGTACTCTGATAGGTTAAGTAGTTTTAGCCAAAAATGTGCCAAAGGGGGAGTTTGTTAGTGTTTTTAAGTTGGCATTAATTTTGGTAAAACTAGGCTTTAGCAATGTCATGATGGATGTCATGACATTCAGAGATTGAAGATAAATCCTACCTGCTAAGGATGTTAAAAGACAATGAAGCTAAAGTCATGCTGAAATTCAGAAAATAGTCGATGTCATAATGATGTTATGACATTCAGTGTGACATTCTGTTCTGCAGAATCTGTTTGTTCCTGAGATTTTTCAGGAAGTTTGTTGAGCTGCTAAATATTGTTTTTCTGTTATTAGAAAGCATGCTCACGTGGCTGCTAGGTTAATCTTAATTAAACCTAAATTGGTTGTTGAAAAGACCATGTTTTTAGGATTAAATTAAGTGAACCCTAGCTATCTTTATGGAAGCCCAAAACTGATGTTTCAGGACTGCTTCTATAAAAGGAATTCAACCCTTACAACTGTGTTGCGCCCTTGGATTATATTGAAGAGATAGCAGCTTGTTATTTGTGTACTGTTAGGATTTATAACAGTTGGTATTTGTAATTCTAGTTTCTCTTGTGAGCCAAGCAACTATCAATTGATAAGTGCATTGGACTAGGATTTGTTTGTAAGGGTAGTTTATCACTCAAAGCTTTAAAGCACGAGTGTTTGTCTCTTGATTGAAAGCTTTGAAGCGAGATCAAGATAGTTTATTGAAGTGTGTCTTCACAATTCAATTAGTCAATAGGTTGATATCACTGCTGTGATTGAGGGGGAGTGAGTAGGTACTCAGATCTAAGTAGGACTTAGGTTGAAGTTGCATTGGGTAGGTTTTAAGTGAAGGAGATAAACTGGTGGTTTATTCCTGAATTAATTCTACTAATAGTGAATTTCCTCCCTGGCTTGGTAGCCCCAGATGTAGGTGTAGTTAGACACCGGGTAAACAACTTATTGTGTTCTTTACTGTTATTTATATTCATTGTGTAAATTGTTAACAGAGTGTCAGATAGTGTGTCATAACATTCTCTGTGACATCACGTATCTGCTGCCAGGAATTTCAATTACTTACAACCCTTCTCTAGCTCTACGTCAGTTTGGTTTTGCTCGAAGAGATGGTCCTCATGATATGCTTCTCCAAGATATTGTGTTCGATTACAATCACGATCTCCAGAATTACCGACGAAGGTTCATACACGCTTGGGGCATGGTAAAGAAGACTGATACCAAGACTTTGGGGCACCAAAACTCCATTCCTTGGGAACCTTACCTCAAATGGGTGAGAGCTCGAGCTCAAAACCTTATGATGCCATTCACGCCTGTTTTACCAGTAATTATGGAACCTGTTGCTATAGGTGATGAACCCTATACTGTTCTCCATCCTGACATGCCTACTGATTTTGAAGACTTGAAGAGATCCTGGATTCAGCTTAAAGAAGAAAGGGATACATTTGAAGCTCAGTGTTACGCAAGCGAGAAGAAAGTGCTAGAGTTGACAAAGCTACTTCATGAGGAGCGAAACATCAACGCCTACCTCGGCATCAAGAGGAAGCGCCCATGGGAGACTTAGAGCTTTACGGTTTATATGTTTTTCTTTTATTATTTTTGAACTATCTTTTGTACTTAAAAAGAATAATAAAAAGAGAACTAATAAATGTTTGTTCGTGCTTGTTTAACAAATTTAAATCTCTAAGGTCCTTGAAAACATTGCATTGCATTTGCATAAACATTGCATATCATAGCATAACATTGCATCACAGGTACATTGAAGATTGGTTTTCTCATTCTCTCGCTATTTATTTTAGCAGAAATGGCTCTCGAACAGTCATCAAAGATCTCCGGTTCGAATGCTCGGTTCAACAGATGTTCACCAGTTTGGTCCAAGGCCAAGAAGATCGAAGAAGCTCATCAAAGAAGAAGGTTGTTGGTCTTCTCAACATGGGCGACGCTACAAAGGTGGTCCTAAGAGGTCGATCGGATAGAGCTCTCGAAGGAAGTGTCAAGAATACATGGGGCAACCTACCTTGCATCGGTCAAGTACCGGTGAAAGGGAAGGTTGTTACAGTATGTGGTGAAGAAGAGTATATGGTCAGTCATCTACAGTCATTCCGATACCTCGAGGTGGAGGGTGAATTCTTTGAAACTCCCTGTCAAGCTTTTGAAACAATCCCCAGAGTCATGCCTGTTGACTCTCCTGTCACTCCTGAAGTTACGCAAGCTCCGCCTAGGATGGCCTCGCTGAAGGATGCTCAAGCTGCTGTTGAAGGAGGAGGTAGTTCTATTTGGGGTCAGCTCCCTGATCTTCCTCTCAAATTTGACAAGACTGGTTTAGGCTTTACCATCAAGGGTCAAAAGATGATACGCCGCGGACGTGCCGACCAACTTCCTTCCTTGCAAGTGTATGGAGACTCAGCTTTAGTGATCAGTCAGATAAAAGGCGAGTGGGATATGAAGCATCCAAATCTCATTCCGTATCGAGAGCATGTTCTGAGTTTGATCCCCTACTTCGAAGAGATTACTTTTGATCACATTCCACGAGAAGAGAATCAGTTGGCAGACGCATTGGCTACTATGTCATCTATGTTCAAGGTCAGATGGGACAACGAGGCTCCCCAGATCATCATTGAGAAGTTTGACAAGCCAGCATATTGTTATGAGCTTGATACAGAAGAGAAACCTTGGTACTACGATGTGAAGAGGTATCTTGAGACTCAGGAATATCCTGCAGGGGCATCTGTTAATGATAAGAAGTTCATGAGAAGATTTGCATCCAAATTCTTCCTCAAAGGCATCTTATACAAGCGCGACGACTTGTGCTCCTATGTAGAAAAGCGAGCGTATCATGGAAGAGTTACACGAAGGCGCATTTGGTACCCACTCAAGTGGACACACCATGGCTAAGAAGATTTTGAGAACAGGTTACTATTGGTCCACCATGGAAGCTGATTGTCACCGCTATGCTCGATCTTGTCACAAATGCCAGATTTATGCAGACAAAGTGCACATACCTCCAGTACCTCTGAATGTTCTAACAGCTCCTTGGCCTTTTGCAATGTGGGGCATTGACATGATTGGAGAAATTAAGCCCACAACTTCCAATGGACATCGTTTCATCCTTGTGGTAATCGATTACTTTACCAAGTGGGTAGAAGCAGCCTCGTTCGCATTTGTTACCAAGAATGTTGTGGCTCGTTTCATCAAGCATAACCTTATCTGTCGGTATGGCACTCCTGAAAGGATTATCACAGATAACGACTCTAATCTCAACAACAAAATGATCACTGAACTCTGCACGCAGTTCAAGATCAAGCATCACAACTCTTCTCCTTATCGGCCTAAGATGAACGGCGCAGTGGAAGCCGCCAACAAGAACATTAAGAAGATTATACAGAAAATGACAGTGACTTACAAGGATTGGAATGAGATGTTACCATTTGCTCTTCATGGTTATCGCACTACAGCACGAACATCAACAGGGGCAACCCTTTCTCTCTAGTACGATATGGAAGCCGTCTTACCCATTGAGGTTCGGATACCCTCAACGAGTCCTCCGAAGCGAGTTAGCGAAGGCGATTGGGTCGAGACTCGCCTTGACCGGATTAACTTGATTGATGAGAAGCGACTCGCGTCCATCCGCCATGGAGATTTATCGAAACGAATGATCGAGCATTTAACAAGAAGGTCAAGCACCGAGTCTACCAAGTCGGTGATCTAGTAGTCAAGCGCATCATTCTTCCACAAGGTGATCCCAGGGGAAAATGGACTCCCACCTATGAGGGACCATTTGTAGTCAAGACAATATTTTCCGGCGGAGCTATGATACTTAGCACCATGGATGGTGAAGACTTCCCACCACAGTGAACGCAGACATAGTCAAAAAATACTACGCATAAAAGAGACCCGCTAGGTCGACTGACCTAGGCAAAAATAAGGGCATCCTGGCGAACCAAAAAGAGTTTGGGCAAAAGTTAAGGATATATACAAAACATGTACACCGCAAGTCGAAAACACGAAAAGGCGGCTTGGGCAAAAAGGTATCTGGTGAAAACCGAAAGGGCGGTCTAGGCAAAAGTTAGGGATTTGAGCGTCGACTATGTCTCTTCCGATCACCGATTCCGACTACTATCATTTAAGATTCAAATGGCAGAGATTAATTCACTCACTTTCTACTGACAGCAAGGAGATGAGATAGTCGAAATATATGAGTACTAGCATAGTTGGAACTTAACGAGATTGTTTCCGCATAGCTTTTTACCTTTCTTGTGTACAAAACTACTTGGCCATACGCCACCTTTCAAATAAATACAAGTTCTTTCTCTTTACAATTTTCACTATTGTGGTTTGCATAAAGTCCGACGTTTGCTTTGAATGATTATACGCACTTGACAATAAAAATCTCTTTGCAAACATACGAAAAGTGAACATACAAAAGTAACTGCTGCAGGCTCCAGGAATTGAGATGACGAAGAAAGTCACCAAAACATTCCCCCACAGAGCATGATCCCCCACAAAGGTGTCACTCACAACACAACTTCCCAACAGCAAAAGGGAATCCACGAGCAACGATTCCACTCAACTAAGCAATGTTACATCGGTCTCCAAGCAGTAACACCTCACCCCCAGTCAAGGTATTTATCCCCAGCGGGTATCTCTCAGTCCTTTCCTTTTCCCCAGTATCGGACCGAAACTTGGTCGATAGTGCACCGGAGGAAACTACATCTCCATCCCCCAACCCAAAGATTACAACGGGTTCCTGACTCCTCCAACCCGGTCTCCCAACTATCAAATGCTCTCAGTGAGATCTACACTCGAATCCCGTGGGCGCCTCCTAAATTTCCTCGGGGATCTACATAGGTTCCCAACAGATCGCCTCCCAGACTCTCCTCAGCAGGGTCTATATATGAGATCTCCAACAACGAGTTTCTCAATCTCTACTTTCCTCAAACAATATCTAGGCCCAAGACTTGGTCAGATAGTGCATCGGAGGAATCCAGGATATCTTTCTTCTCCTTCAAAAGCAGGGATCTCACCTACTCAATTCCCCAGCGAGTCGAAATCCTCAAATGTAACATCCGCATCTTCTTCAAGATGGATATGTTTTGAAATACCACAACAGCTATCATTCATACATTTCTCATAAAGTCATAATTCATGCATACGTCATTCATATACACTGTCATGCATCATACTTTGCATAAAACTAACAAATATTCTATCAAAGTTTCTCTTGTTTTCTCCAAAGCAGTAATGATCCTGCAGTCGAGATTAAGCCCGAATCGACGGAAAACTATCGAAAGACCGCCTTGGTTGTCCTCCGACGGTGGTCCAGATTAAGCCCGAATCGACGGAAAACTATCGAAGACGCCCTTGGTTTTCCTCCGACGATTGGTCCAGGATTAAGCCCCGAATCGACGGGAAAACTATCCGAAAGACCGCCTCTGGTTATCCTCCGATAACAGGCAATGGATCAACACCCGATGCACAACAGGGAAGCTATCCACATTTTTCCAACTACAACCTCCCTCAGAGTAATCGGCACGAAGATTTATTCTGATCTCTTATTATCAACAGCAACTACAGAGTCTAGCGTACGACTCAGTTGCCTTGGATGGCATCTTAAGCCCATCTCCGACTATTTGTCAACAGTGCTTCACTTTCAAAATGCTGCATATATGGTTAAAAATCAATGCAAGCCAATAACTTCATTCAAAAAAATGAACACGAAGTCTAACGTACGACTCCCTTCGGATGGCATCTTAAGCCCATCTCCTCTCCTTTCCAGAAACGTCTACAGAGCCTAGCGCACGACTCACTTTCCAGCAATCCTCCTATCAATAATCTCGAGTCTAACGTACGACTCACTCCCCAGCTTCTCCAAATGGCATCTGTAAGCCCATTCCCGCATCATCAGCCAACCGCGAGTGCAAATTTTCAGGTGTACTCGAGTGTTCAATCATCTTCTACCTCCAGGTCACGAAAGACAAGCGTGTCAATCTAACCCTCCAGTACAAGAAGATTTAACAGGGGCAGCTGTCATACCCCAAAATTTGCCCTCCATCCACTCAAGGGATTTCATACATCTATACTCAAAGATTCCTCAAGAGTTGGTCAGACAAACTCTCTCCTAGACAATCAACCCAAACTAGGGTTTGGTATATCTCAGGTCAAGATGGACTTCCAATATCTCCAATTGTCTTCATGCCTCCTCATATGTTTCAAAGATTCTCCATGTCAAGTTTCAAGCCTCACAAGTCAAGTTTCCTCAAACAATTGCTCAGATGGTTGAAAATCAGTTGTATTGGACAAAAAGTCAACTATGGTCAACATACAGTCAAACTTCATAATTTTTGGTCAACATCCTCATTTTGAAGTTACATTCATCATTTGATCAAGGGTTGATCATGATTCATCAAGAAAACTCAAGATTTGCTCAAAAGTCCAACTTTCTAAATTAGGGTTTCTAGGTGAAAAGTCAATGAACTTTGGTGATCATAACTTTCTCATACTTTCTCGAAATTTTCCACCACCTCTTGTTTTGAAGGAAATTCAATTCTCTACAACTTCATGTCTCACAAGAATGTCCAAAAATGCTTCATTTGAGAGGTATAGCTCAAAACATTCAGGTCATTTTCAAAGTCAACAAAAGTCAACTTTTGTTTTGAAGATATATTGAGCATGGAAACTCCAATTGAGATGAGACCAAAAGGGTTGGTTAGAAGACTCTTAGAGCTTTCCAAAAAGTCCAAGAACACTCATAAATGTGGAAAATTGAGCAAGATACACTATTCAGAAGTTGGGCAATTTTGGACAATTGCACAAAAGGACATTTTGGTCAAAATGCAAAATTTTCCAAATGGGCCTAAAATCTTTTGATCCAAACTTGTTCATGACATTATTCTTGACCCATAAATGCTTGGCCATGGTGATTTTCTATTTTTATGATTTATCTTTGAATTTTATAACATTTAATTCAAAAATAAATTATATAAAATATGAAAATTAAGTATTTTTTCAAAAGGAATGGATTTATATCTTCCTTGAAGTCCAAGAAAGCCCATGATTCATACCAAATTCGTGCTAGCCTTTGCATTCATGAGAAAATCAAATTTTTTCAAAGATTTGATTTATTTTTTAATGGAAAATATTTGCACATTGATGGATCAATCTTTTTTCACTCCTTTTGCCATCCAAACTTTCTCTATAAATGCTCAGCAAGATCACAAGCCACAAGGAAAAAAACCCTAGCTCAAGCCAAACCCTTATTTTGTCAAAATTTTTCAAGAAACTTGAGAAATTCGAATTTCAAAATCCAGCAAGTTTCAGCCAAAGCTTTCCATCCAAACATCTCCCAGAGGTTCCCAGGATTCGAAATCATCCATTACACGACGAAGCTACAACTGCCCAGATCACGCCATACAGCTTGCTCCGACTTGGTATTTTTGAAATTCGAATTTCTTTAATCATGCATTATTAACCGTTCTTGTGTGTTTGTATGGATTCAGGGTGATTATTAGGTCAGGAACAAACCATCTCATGCAAGCTTAAACGTGTGGAATTCGACTTGTCATGTCTAGGGTTTTTCGAACTGTTTGAATCGAGCAGCTTTATACAGGCGTTTTTAGGGCAAACGAACATCACCAATCGATTCAGGAGGGTCGATTTAGGGGGGTAGGGTCCCCCTTCCCCATTTATTTTGCGTATTTTTCACGTTTTAATTGCAGGCTGATCGGAGAAGACGACCGGAGCTAGGGCTCCGGCGTCATTGACCTGAGTGGACTCCGGCGTGGCTGGCGTGGCGTCATGGTGCTTCCTGATCCGTTCTCTCACCCAACGAGGACCCCACCATGCTGATCGTGCATTGACCTCACCTGGCAACGACGCGTGTTGCTCATAGTTGCACGTTCTCATTCCTTGACACCAAACGACAGATGGCGCAGCGGTTAAGACATTCCCTGTTTCCAGATGCTCCCAAAGGACACCGGTTCGAGCCAGCCTGAGGCCTGGTTTTGCTTTTCTTTTACAAACTTGCATTTTCTAACTATTTTCATATTTTAATATTTGCATGTTATTTTAATTAATTTCACAATTTTATTTCTGCATTTAAAAATCATCAAAAATTAATTTTCTTTTTGCATTTATTTTCTGAAAACCTTTATTTAATTTAATAAATTAAAAAATATAATTTTGCATGCATATTTATTTTTATTCATAATTTTGCATTTAAATCACCTTTAATTCATTTTTAATTATTAAATTGCATCCAAAAAATCCCAAAAATTTATTTTAGCATATTTATATTATTTCCAGCATGTAATAATTTTTTCATATAAAAATTTGCATTTTTCTAACACTTTTTTCTCTTGTTCGATTCATATCGAATTTTCCGATTTCTCATTCCTTTACAGGTTGATCCGATTCAGACGATTCTTGCTTTATCATTTTATTTTTTTCAATAATGTAACTGTATATGGGATGTAATAGTTTAAATTAGGATCTTTTATTTTCCGCATTTTTAAATTATGTATCTGCCCCAAAGCCTTGTAATAGCGTAGGATTTACCTTTCCGCATCTTTACATTCCGCATTTTACTTTTCGCACCCTATCAATTGCTAGTAACTAGGCGTGTATGGCAAGATAATAATGAACTTAGCCCACTAATTTTCAAGATAAAATATCTGAAATCAACACACTTCTTTCACGTGCACCCCTTAGGGTAATTCTCTCGTTGCCTTCACGAATTCAAATGGTCAAGTCCTCGAGCGTAGAGGTATTCTAGCACCGTTGCCTTCAAAACAAATCATCATAGTCCCTTCGATACAAAGATCATAAGACCCACGATGTCGCCTCCGAATACATGATCTTGAACCTCGATTGTCGCCTACGAAAATGATGATAGTCCTTCGAATGTGCTAGGATACTTCCTACAAGTTGCCTTCAATGACCATCCGATGTCCCTTCGAATGTCCCGCTTACATCCAATGAATGGAGTTACCTACCAACCAATGGTATGGCTAACACTATTCTAAAGGAACGTAAATACGAAAATGACCAATTCAGTGGGTAATAAGTCTTTTAGTTGCTTGCTCTAAACCAAATGCTTTTCACACCACACTCTTTTCAAAGTTCAAACTCTTTTCAAAATGAAACATTTCGAACACTTTGTATACACTCCTACATGAGTCACTACAAAGTCAAAGCGAAATGCCTTTTTCAAAACATTTTTGTCAAACACACGAAAGCAATTTTAAAAGTGATCTAGAGCAACTAAGAGCCCGTAGAATAAACTGCGGATGGAAAGGGTGCTAATACCTTCCCTTTTCATAACCATTCTCCGAACTCGAAATCTAAACGAAGGTCTTTTTCTGTACTTTTACCTTCCCTTAATTGGATAAAAATAAAAGTCGGTGGCGACTCTTGCTATCCGCACATTTGCGATACAAAAATCCTAAAAGTCAGTTCACCGTGTTACACCTTGCCCGGGGCATCATGGCTCGTTTGTGAGGGTTATTATCTGTCATTTGCATATTTTCATTCAATAAAATCGTTGGACTTTTGCATTCAATTATTGTTTTCTTTCTTTTACTTTATCACCCTTCAAAAGCTATGTGTTCTTACACACACGTGATACACGAATCACTCCGAATCTCGTTGATAACGCTATTGCTAAATATGACTTCGATAATCCGATCTACCAAGCCAAGACGAAGGTGAGGAAGATTGTGAAGTGCCAGGAGAACTTGTCAGACTGCTACATCAAGAAGATCGAGTTATACTGACCACACAAAGAGCAAGTTGAGGTTGTGAATTTGGGTCGATGAAGACAGAAAAAGATCAAGATAGGAGCGGGTCTTGAGAGGTGTTAAAGAAAGGTTGGTTCGAGATGCTACGAGACTATATTGAGGTTTTGCTTGGTCATATGAAGACATGCGAGGTTGGACATTGATATTGTGGTACACCGATTGCCGACAAAGAAGGTTTTCTCGATAAAAGCGAAGGTTCTGCATGCGTCCTGAGATGTCAGAGAAAATCAAAGCCAAAGTTATGAAGCAGTTCAACGCCGGTTTCTTAGCTGTCACTTCCTATCCACAGTGGGTTGCTAATGTGGTGCCTGTGCCCAAGAAGGATGGCAAGGTACGAATGTGTGTGGATTACAGAGATCTGAACAAAGCGAGTCCGAAAGACGATTTTCCACTTCCTCATATTGATGTTTTGGTCGACAACACCGCTCAGCATAAGGTTTTCTCCTTCATGGACGGTTTCTCCGGTTACAATCAGATCAAAATGGCTCCTGAAGACATGGAGAAGACTACTTTCGTTACACAATGGGGCACTTTCTGCTACAAGGTTATGCCGTTCGGACTGAAGAACGCAGGCGCCACTTATCAGCGTGCTATGGTGACATTATTTCATGACATGATTCATCACGAGATAGAGGTCTACGTCGACGACATGATAGCTCGGTCACAGACTGAAGAAGAACAGCTTGAGCATCTACGGAAACTGTTCGATAGGTTGAAGAAGTGCGAGACTTAATCCCAACAAATGCACCTTTGAGTCGATCCGGTAAACTCCTAGGATTTGTTGTCAGTGGTAAAGGTATTGAAGTTGACCTCGCCAAGGTTAAAGCTATTCAAGAAATGCCAGCTCCCCATACCGAGAAGGAAGTCAGAGGTTTCTTGGGCCGATTGAACTACATTGCCAGATTCATTGCACATCTAACGCTACTTGTGAGCCAATCTTTAAGTTCTTGAAGAAAGATCAAGTAGTGAAATGGAGCGACGATTGCGGATCGCTTTTGACAAAATCAAGGAGTACTTACAATCCTCCTATCCCGATGCCGCCCAGAGGAAGACCTCTTATCATGTACTTGGCGGTGTTAGAGAACTCAATGGGGTGTGTGTTGGGGCAACATGACGAGTCGAAAAAAGAGTATGCAATATACTACCTTAGCAAAAGTTTACCGATGTGAAACAAGATACTCACAACTCGAGAAAACTTGCAACGCTTTGGCTGCTTACACAAGACAGTATATGTTGACTCACACTACTTTGTTAATTTCAAGATGGATCCGATAAAATACATATTTGAGAAACCAGCTCTCTCGGAAGAATAACAAGATGGCAAATGATCTTGACCGAATCGACATCTAGTACACTTCTCAAAAAGCAATCAAAGGAAGTGTAGTAGCCGATCATTTGGTCAGCCGTAGATGACTATTAGTCTATGCGATTCAATTTCACGAAGATGTCTTACTAGTTCGATTGCGAAGAACCAGGCCGGACAAAGGACACGAACAAGGATCCCGATGGACCATGGTTTTTGGAGCCTCAAACGCACTTGCAATGGCATTGGCGCCATCATTACATCCCTACAGTGACACGCCTTTCACCGCCAGATTATGTTTCAATTGCACGAACAACATGGCCGAATACGAAGCGTGCATCATGGGTATTAAAGCTGCTATTGATCTAAGAATCAAGTTCTTACAAGTATATGGAGATTCAGCTTTAGTGATCAGTCAGATTAAGGGCGAGTGGGATACGAAACATCCGAATCTCATTCCATATCGAGAGCATGTTCTAAGTTTGATCCCCTACTTTGAAGAGATTACTTTCAATCACATTCCACGAGAAGAGAATCAGTTGGCAGACGCATTAGCTACTATGTCGTCTATGTTCAAGGTCAGATGGGACAACGAGGCTCCCCAGATCGTCATTGAGAAGTTTGACGAACCAGCATATTGTTACGAGCTTGATACAAACGAGAAACCTTGGTACTATGACGTGAAGAGGTATCTTGAGACTCAAGAATATCCCGCAGGGGCATCTGTCAATGATAAGAAGTTCTTGAGAAGATTTGCATCTAAATTCTTCCTCAGCAATGATATCTTATACAAGCGCAATCATGACTTGTGCTTACTCCGCTGTGTAGACCGGAAAACAGCAGAACGTATCATGGAAGAGTTACACGAAGGCGCATTTGGTACCCACTCCAGTGGACACACCATGGCTAAGAAGATTTTGAGAACAGGTTATTATTGGTCCACCATGGAAGCTGATTGTCACCGCTATGCTCGATCTTGTCACAAATGCCAGATATATGCAGACAAAGTGCACGTACCTCCAGTACCTTTGAATGTCCTAACAGCTCCTTGACCTTTTGCAATGTGGGGCGTTGATATGATCGAAGAAATCAAGCCCACAGCTTCCAATAGACATCGTTTCATCCTCGTGGCAATTGACTATTTCACCAAATGGGTAGAAGCAGCCTCGTTCGCATTTGTTACCAAGAATGTTGTGGCTCGTTTCATCAAGCATAATCATATCTGTCGGTATGGCACTCCCGAAAGGATTATCACAGATAATGGCTCTAATCTCAACAATAAGATGATCACCGAACTCTGCACGCAGTTCAAGATCAAACATCACAACTCTTCTCCTTATCGGCCTAAGATGAATGGCGAAGTGGTAGCCGCCAACAAGAACATTAAGAAGATTATATAGAAGATGACAGTGACTTACAAAGATTGGTATGAGATGTTACCATTTGCTCTTCATGGTTATCGCACTACAGTGCGGACATCAACAGGGGCAACTCCCTTCTCTCTTGTATATGGTATGGAAGCAGTCCTACCCATCGAGGTTCAAATACCCTCGACCAGAGTCCTCCAGGACGCAGAGCTAAGTGAAGACGATTGGATTCAGACTCGCCTTGACCAGATCAACCTGATTGATGAGAAACGACTCGCATCCATCTGCCATGGACAAATCTATCAGAAACGAATGAGCAGAGCATTTAATAAGAAGGTCAAACACCGAGTCTACCAAGTCGGTGATCTAGTAGTTAAGCGCATCATTCTTCCACAAGGTGATCCCAGGGGCAAATGGACTCCCACCTATGAGGGACCATTTGTAGTCAAGACATTTTCCGGGAGCTATGATACTTAGCACCATGGATGGTGAAGACTTCCCACACCCTGTGAACGCAGACATAGTCAAAAAATACTACGCATGAAAGAGACCCGCTAGGTCGACTGGCCTAGGAAAAAATAAGGGCATCCTGACGAACCAAAAGGGTTCGGGCAAAAGATAAGGATATATACGAAACATGTACACCCGACAAGTCGAAAACCTGAAAAGGAGGCTTGGGCAAAAAAGGGTATCCCGGTAGACTGAAAACCCGAAAGGGCGGTCTAGGAAAAAGTTAGGGATTCAAGCGTACGACTATGTCTCATCCAGATCACCTATCTACAGATTACTATCAACATTCAAGATTCAAATGGCGAAGATCAATCTACTCACTTTCCACTGACAGCAAGGAGATGAGATAGTTGAAATGTATGAGTACTAGCATAGTTGGAACTTAACGACATTGTTTCCGCATAGCTTTTTACTTTTCGTGTGTACAAACTACTTGGCCATACGCCACATTTCAAATAAATACGAGTTCTTTCTCTTTACAATTTTTGCTATTTGTTATTTGCATAAAGTCCAACGTTTGCTTTGAATGATTATATGCATTTGACAATAAAAGCCTGCTCACAGACATGCGAAAAGTGAACATACAAACGTAATTACTACAGGCTCTAGGAATTGAGATGACGACGAAAGTCACCAATGCATTTCCTCGCAAAGCATAATCCCCATAGAGGTGTCACTCACCACAAAACCTTCCCCAGCAGCAGTGTCCAGACTTGAGACTTGGTCAGATAGTGCACCGGAGGAAACCTACATCTATTATACCTCAGTCAGAGATTACAACGGGCTCTAGATTCTTCTAACCCGGTCTCCCGACAATTATCAAATACTCTCCGGCAGGATTTACACGCAAGATCCCCAGCAAAGTACCTCCCAGAATCTCCCCAGCAGGGTCTATATATGAGATCCTCAACAACGTGTTTCTCGATCTCCATCATTCTCAACAATATCTAGGCCCAAGACTTGGTCAGATAGTACATCGGAGGAATCCAAAGTGTTCCTTCCTCTCAGGGTTACCGTCCGCTTCATCCCCAAACAGAATGTCAGAAATCCTCAAACAGAGCATATGCCTCTTCTTCAAGATGGATATGTTTTGAAATACCACAACATCTATCATTCATACATTTCTCATAAAGT
Source organism: Vicia sativa (assembly GCA_021764765.1). Taxonomy (NCBI): domain Eukaryota; kingdom Viridiplantae; phylum Streptophyta; class Magnoliopsida; order Fabales; family Fabaceae; genus Vicia; species Vicia sativa. The sequence goes on from CM038793.1 coordinate 105,659,764, forward strand.
CACAAAATATGCATATGTCATTCATACACATTGTCATGCATCATTCCTTGCATAAGACTAACAATATTCTATCAAAGTTTCTCTTGTTTTTCCAAAGCGGTGAAAATCATAAACGACAGTCCGTGATTAATGCCCGGCCGACGGAAAACTATCGAACGACCGCCCTAGTTGTCCTCCGACAAGCGGTCCAGATTAAGACCGAATCCACGGAAAACTATCGAACGACCGCCCTAGTTGTCCTCCGACAACCGGTCGAGATTAAGACCGAATCCGCACGGAAAACTATCCGAACGACCGCCCTCGTTGTCCTCCGACAACGGATTCAGGATTAATACCCGAAGCCAGACGGGAAACCCTATCCAAACGATCACAAGTTATCCTTCGATAACAGGCAGTGGATCGATACCCGATGCACAACAGGGAAAATATCCGCATTTTGCCAACTACTACCCCCCAGAGTAGTCAGCACGAAGAACTATTCTGACTCATTCTTATTATCAACAACAACTACAGAGTCTGGTGTACGACTCATTTGCCTTGGATGACATCTTAAGCCCATCTCCGACTACTTGTCAACATTTCTCCACTTTCAGAATGCTGCATATTTGGTTAAAAACCAATACAAACCAATAACTTCATTCAAAGATGAGCACGAAGTCTAACGTACGACTCTCTCCGGATGGAATCTTAAGCCCATCCCCGTCAATTCTCCTATCAACAATCTCAAGTCTAGCGTGCGACCCATTCCCCAGCGAAGTCTCTAACTTCTCCAAATGGCATCTATAAGCCCATTCCCGCATCATCAGCCAACAACGAATGCAAATTTTCAGGTGTACTCGAGTGTTCAATCATCTTCCACCTCCAGGTCATGAAAGGCACCCATGCCAATCTAACCCTTCCAGTACAAGAAGATTGAACAGGGGCAGCTGTCATACCCCAAAATTTTCCCTCCATCTTCTCAAGGTATTTCATACATCCATACTCAAGGATTCTTCAAGGGTTGATCAGACAAACCCTCTCCTAGACAATCAACCCAAACTAGGGTTTGGTATTTCTTAGATCAAGATGGACTTCCAACATCTCCAATGGTCTTCATGCCTCCTCATATGCTTCAAAGATTCTCCATGTCAAGTTTCAAGCCTCAGAAGTCAAGTTTCCTCAAACAATTGCTCAGATGGTTGAAAATCGGTTAGATTGACAAAAGTCAACTGTGGTCAACATCTCAAACTTCATAATTTTTGGTCAACATCCTCATTTTGAAGTTACATTCATCATTTGATCAAGGGTTGATCATGATTCATCAAGAAAACTCAAGATTTGCTCAAAAGTCAAACTTTCCAAATTATGGTTTCTTGAGGAAAGGTCAACCAAACTTTGACTGGGCATAACTTCTTCATACTTTCTCAGAAATTTTTCCACCATCTCTTGTTTTGAAGGAAATTAAATTCTATACAACTTCATGTCTCACAAGAATGCTCAAAAAATGCTTCATTTGGAAGGTATGGATCAAAACATTACAGGTCCTTTTCAAAGTCAACAAAAAGTCAACATTTTGTTTTGAAGATATATTGAGCATGGAAACTCCAATTGAGATGAAACCAAAGCGGTTGGTTAGAGGACTCTTAGATCTTTCTAAAAAGTCCAAGAACACGCAAAAATGTGGAAAATTGAGCAAGATACACTATTCACAAGTTGGGCATTTTTGGACAATTGCACAAAAGGAGATATTGGTCAAAATGCAAAATTTTCCAAATGGGCCTATAATCTTATGATCCAAACTTGTTCATGATGTTATTTGTGACCCATTAATGCTTGAACATGGCAATTTTCTATTTTATTAATTTATTTTTGGATTTAAAACCATTTAATTCAAAATTAAATTATATAAAATATGAAAATAAGATATTTTTCCAAAAGAAGTGATTTTATATTAAACTTGAGGTCCAAGGAAGCCCATGATACATGCCAATTTCGTGCTTGCTCTCTCATTAAGAAGAAAATCAATTTTTTTCCAAAATTTGATTTTATTTGAAAATTATTCAATGCACATTCAAAACCAAATATTTTTTCCTTCTTTTTCCTCTCCTAATTCACTCTATAAATAGCCAGCAAGCTGTATCACAAGCCACACGAAACCCTAGCCCCATACACAACCCTTATTTTGCCAAATTTTTTCTCAAAGTTGGAAAAATCGAATTCCAATTTGCAGTAAGTTTTAAAGAATTCTAAGCCTTCCATTGTGTTCCTTGATATCCCAGCAATCGAAATCAACTCTTGCTCGAAGCCAAATCATTCTGAATCGAGCCATTTAGCTCTCACCGGTTTGCTACTTTTCACAATTTCGATTTTCATAATCCATGCATCTTTAACTGCTCTTGCTTGTTTATTTGAGTTCAGGGTACCTATTAGAGTGTGTTTGACGTATAACATGCAAGGTTCAGCGTCGGAATAAGAGCGTGCCATTGTTAGGGAAATTTTGCTCTCTTCTTCGAAATACACGATACAGCCGTTTTTAGTCAAAACTAATGGCACCATTGAACTCAGGAGGGTCAAATTAGGGGGAATAGGTCTTTCTTTTGCTTTGATTCTACGTGTTTTGCAGGTTTTGAGATTAGCATGGTCGGAGAAGACGACCGGAGCTAGGGCTCCGGCGTCGCTGACTGGATTTGACTCCTGCGTGGCTAGCGTGGCACGATGGCGTTCTTTGATTCGTTCATCTGAATTAACTGGGTCCGCGCTTGGCTGACTGTGTTTGATTCAAATCAGTGACACGTTGACGCTTTTATTCAATTGATTTGCACTTTACAAACACCAAGTGTCAAGTGGCGCAGCGGTTAAGGCTTTGTTTTGAGAAGATGCTCCAAGAGGTCATGAGTTCGAGCCTCACCAGGACCGGTTTTCCTTTCTTTTTTTACAAACTCTCATATTTTTTCTATTTTTTTTCCATATTTCTCTATTTTCTTAAAATTTTTCATTCATTTTAATTAATTTAACTTTGAATATTTTTATCATGCATTAAAAAACACCAAAAAATATTTTCCTTTTTGCATTATTTCCAGAAAATTTTTATTTAATTTATAAAATTAAAAATATTATTTTTGCATGCATATTTAATTTAATTGTTAATTTATCATTTAAATCACCTTTAATTGATTTTTAATTATTAAATTAACTCCAAAAAATCCAAAAAAATTATTTTAGCATGTTAATATTATTTCCAGCATGAAATAGTTTTCTCATTTAAAAATTATTATTTTTGCTAACATTTTTCTCTTATTCGATTTCCTCGTATTTCCCGATTTCTCATCTTTTCACAGGTTATCCCGTTTCGGACGATTTCTTTTCATCGTTTTCTTTATTCCAATTATGTAATTGCTTATGGGATGTAATAGTTAATTAGGGCTTTTATTTTCCGCATTTTAAATTATGTGTCTCCCCCAAAGCCATGTAATAGCGTAGGATTTATCTTTCCGCACTTTATGTTCCCGCATTTTAATTTCCGCACCCTATAAACGGCTAGTAATTAGGCGTGTATGGCAAGATAAAATTGAACATAGCTCACTCTAATTTCAAAGATAAAATATCTGAATTTAACACACTCTTTTCACACATGCACCCCTTAGGGTAATTCTCTCTCGTTGCCTTTACGAATTCACATGGTCATGTCCCTCGAACGTAGAGGTATCCTAGCACGTTGTCTACGAACAAATCATCATAGTCCCTTCGATACAAAGATCATAAGACCCACGATGTCGCCTCCGAATGCATGATCTTGACCCTCGATTGTCGCCTACAAAAAATGATGATAGTCCCTTCGAATGTGCTAGGATACTTCCTACAAGTTGCTTTCTATGACCATACGATGTCCCTTCGAATGTCCCGCTTACATCCAACAAATAGAGTTACCTATCAACTAATTATATGGATAGCGCTATTCTAAAGGAACGTAAAATAACACGAAAACGACCATTCTGAGTAGGTAATAAGACTTTTAGTTGCTTGCTCTATCAAAAATACTTTTCACACCTCACACTTTTGTCAAAGTTCAAACTCTTTTCATAACGAAACATTTCCAAACACTTTGTATACATTCCTACATGAATCATTACAAAGTCAAAGTGAAATGCCTTTTCAAAACATTTTTGTCAAACACACAGGAAGCACAATTTTAAAAAGATGATCTAAGAGCAACTAAGAGCCCGTAGATAACTACGGATGAAAAGGGGTGCTAATACCTTCCCTTTTCATAACCTTCTCCCTTACTCAGAATCTAACGAAGGTCTTTTTCTGTACTTTTTACCTTCCCTTAATTGGATAAAAGAAAAGTCGGTGGCGACTCTTGCTATCCGCACATTTGCGATACAAAAACCTACAAAGTCAGTTCACTGTGTTACAACTTTCACAATTATCACAAAAATAGACCAATGCATGATTTAGCATGATAAGAACGAGTTGAAATAAAATTTGGTATCCCGCATTTAGTGTACAATGGAAGGTTATCTCACAAATAACTAAGTTCTATTTTGATTCAAAGTTGACATGTATCTCAAAGAATTTATGATATAAAATTTGCACAAATCATCAATCTAATCATGTTACGTCTAGAAATCGGTAAAAATGTACCTTGAAGTACCGAGTACCAATATTATCATCATCATACGGAGTTTTCTATATTCCTCTCTTGTAACCGCCTCTTTGTTCCTTGAAGCCTAACTTAATGAACAAGAACAATTAAAAAAAATTGAAAATATGGGGTACACCAAATTCCATTAAGACCATTGATTTTACGCAACACAATCAAACATAAACATCCAATTAACAGAGAAGTTTTAATGGTGAACTAGGGCCACCAAAAGTACAACTATCAAAGTGTTAAAAATAATAAAACTAAATTTAAAAAGTCTAAAATAAATCTAATACTACCAAACCGGTCTTCAACTTTCTTCATCATCACCACCGCCCACTGGACCAATGGCTTCTTCCATTTCCTCATCCACACCTACACCGCTAGCGTGTCCACTGCTGCCCGCACCCCCCATAAAAGTTGGCCTGCCCTCAGGCCAATTAGCATGAGACAAATACTCCGCCTGAGTAGAAAAAGTGCAATTTTCAAGCGCCAAAAAGTGTTTTGAAACATTTGCTACATGGCATCAAATAAGAATGTTTGAGACCTCATCGAAGCCTCAAAGTTGTCACAACAGTAGCTCGCAAATGCCATTTGGTCAAAGGCGGGAGTACGACGGGGTCTAAGCCTGGAAGATGAAGTGTCTGCTCCTTCAGCTTTATCTAATGGTGCCTGACAAAACCTGTTCACAAAATAATCATTAATGACACTGGTTATGGTGTAATGGACTTCATTAGGAATATGCATATTTTCTTTCTTGCACAACCTTATAATTAGGCCCGGGTACATGAGAACACCGACCTTTCCACCATGTCTTGTTCCGCTTGTAGCCACCTTCCTTATTTCTCCTGCAATGATGGATGCCACATCAACAAATTTTCCAGACAAAATAAAGGATAACAAGCAACCAACATCCAGCGGGATAGTAGTGGTATAACTACGTGGCCAAATGTTGTTCAAGAGGAGGACCAAGACATCCCATGCTTCTAGAGTGAGGTCCTCTCTCTTCCAATGTTTGGGAAGCCCTTGCTCATTAAGGAGATAACTCCTTCCTTCGAGGCATAATTTCCTATTCACTACATTGTAGTCCCAATCCTGGGCTACCATTTTCTCGCGATACTGACATCGCTCTCCTTCTCGCAAAGTGAGAGGGTTTCCCGAGAAGTTGTTCAGTGCATCTCTGCTAAAAACTATAAAATTTCCCCTCACTTTCGTCTTATAATGGTACTCCTTTCCTTCCTCTACTTGTATGGCATTGGCGTAGAATTTGCGAACAATGTCATAATTAATTTCCCTCTCCGGTTCACACAATTTGGTCCACTTCCTAGCCTCAATAATCTGCACAATCTTGCTGTACTTCCCATTAGGAGAGATGTTAACAAGCCTCTCAGCCTGAAGCGTCCTTTTGACGAGTGCTTCATAACGCACTTCGCATTCATCGCTTGAAAATCTCCTAACGCTTCTTAAAGGACCGGAACTGGTGGATTTTTTGCACTTAAACATCTGAAAACACAAAACACACAGCAACACAAACAATACAAACCTGTTAGCACCAGAAAACAGAAGTGATTGGCTAAATCCTCTTTCAAAATTTTTTAAGATAAACCTTAATGACCAGAAATCCCTAATCACGAGAACCCTAAATGTTCCAACAATCCCTAATCCTAAGTTTCCAACACATGCAATTGAAACTAGTACCCTTACAACCCTAATTTCTCCTAAATTGAAAACCAAAAGGGAAAGAGTAACTAGAGAGTGCATACCTTGATTGATATTGTTGAAGTGACTTAGATTAAATATTAAGGATGTGGTGCTTTTAATTTGGTTGAGAGTAAGAATTAGTGAGTGAGGCTGTTTGGGTGTGTGAGAGATATGAGGAAAAGTTAAAAAGTGAAAAGTGAGAGAAACTAAGTGAAATAAAACAAAGTCAGAATTTGAAATCCGTACGGTTCGCAGTGCCAAGGGCGTTCGCGTCGCGTACTGAAATAAAATTTAATTATGTAAAGTTGCTTTCCAATTAGTTCGCAGCGCTATCAATGTACACGGCGCGTACTGAATACAATTTTTTTGAACTTAAAGTTTCTGACTGCTCACTTCGCGGTGCAAACAAGGTTACGCGCCGCACACCAAGTTTTCCTGCTAAGGACGCGGCGCCAACATCATTCGCGGTGCAAACTGACTTAATTTTTTTGAAAAGTGCAATGCTGCATGATATTTAATCCAGAACCAGTTATCAAAGGGATTGCATCTCGAACCTACAATTACTTCTAATAATGAAAGAAATTCCTACCAAGTTTGGTTGCCTCCCAACAAGCGCTTTGTTTAACGTCGTTCGAGCTCGACGGTTTGATGGTGCTTCACGGCTCAATGAGCGAAATGACGCACACGTTTCAGTTGAACTCACCACCATGATACATTTTCAATCTCTGCCCATTTATTGTCCAACTTTCTTTTATTTTGGGATCCTCCACCATAATATCTCCATAACTTCTAACTTCCTTCACCAAAAACGGTCCCGACCATTTCGACTTTAACTTAACTGGAAAGAGCTTGATTCTTGAATTAAATAGAATTACCATTTGCCCCACTTGAAACTCTTTTGGTTTAACTTTACCATCATGGTAAGCTTTTATTTTTTATTTGTAAAGCTTATTAGAGTGGTATGCATTATTCCTTAACTCCTCCACTTCATGGAGTTGATCTTTCCTGTTTTCTCCGGCTAGATTGGAATCAAAGTTCAAAAATTTGAGAGTCCAAAGTGATCTATATTCCAATTCCACCAGAAGGTGGCAAGTCTTACCATATACCATTTGGAAGGGTGTTAGTCCGATGGGTGCTTTGTATGCAATATGATATGCCCACAATGCTTCATCCAATTTTGAGGACCATTCTTTCCTTGCACTTGATACGATTTTCTCAAGAATTCTCTTTATTTCCCTATTAGACACTTCGGTTTAACCATTTACTTGGGGATGGTAAGGAGTGGACACTTTGTGCTTGACACCATAATATTCTAAAACATTTTCAAAAGATGCATTGCAAAAATGCGAACCACCACCACTTACCAACACCCTCGGCACACCAAAACGTGAAAAGATTTTTTTTCTTTACAAATTTTATCACCGTTTTGGAGTCGGCTTTGGGTGAAGCAATTGCTTTCACCCACTTTGAAACAGTCAACCGCAACAAATATATATTCATTGGAAAAAGACGGGGAACGGGCCAACGAAATCAATGCCCCAACAATCAAAGACTTCAACTTCCAACATATTAGTTAGAGGCATTTCATCTTGTTTACCTAATCCTCCAGTTATCTAGCATTGGTCACAACTTTTTGCATGCTCATGAGCATCGTTGAATAATGACGGCCAATAAAATTCCGATTGTAGGACTTTAGTGGCTGTTCGCAAACTGCTATAGTGCCCTCCATATGGAGAGTTATGAAAATGCCAAAGAATGTCTTTGGACTCTTCACTTGTTACACACCTTCTCAAGATGTTGTCTACACCTACTTTGAATAAGTATGGATCATCCCATACATATTTCTTGACATCCGATAAGAATTTCTTCTTTTGATTACTAGTAGGTCTTCCGGTATCAAACAGGTTGCCTTATAATTAGAAAAATCGGAAAACCAAGGCCTCACTTGAATCCCATAAAGTTTCTCATCCGAAAATTCTTCTCTTACTTCCATTTGTTTCTTTGTAACTTCTATATTGACCAATCGGGACAAGTGATCCGCTACCAAGTTTTCAGAACCTTTTTTATCCCGGATTTACAAATCGAATTCTTGTAACAATAGAATCCAACAGATTAATATTTGTTTTGAATCTATTTTAGTTAAAAAATACTTGATAGCCGAATAGTCAGTGTAAATTACAACTTTTGAACCGATCAAATAAGCTCTAAACGTTTCCAATGCATACACTATAGCTAGTAATTCTTTTTAGGTTGTTGCGTAATTGATTTGTGCCTTATTTAAGACTTAATATCATAATGGATAGCATGAAAATTTTTAGCTCTTCTTTGACCCAAAACTGCACCAATCGCGTAATTGTTTGCATCACACATGAGTTCAAAATCAAGTTTCCAATTAGGTGCAACGATCACGGGTGTGGTGACCAACTTTTCTTTCAACTCATGGAAAGATTTTAAGCAAGACTCATCAAAATTAAATTGCGTACCTTTGTTGAGTAAATTACTCAAAGGATTTGCTATCTTTGAAAAATCCTTGATGAACCTTCTATAGAATCCCGCACGTCCAAGAAAGCTTCTCACTCCCTTGATATTGATCGATGGGGGAAGCTTTTCAATCACTTCGACTTTAGCTTTATCTACTTCAAGCCCCTTTGATGATATTTTGTGACCAAGAACTACACCTTCGGTAACCATAAAATTACACTTTTCCCAATTGAGCACAGGGTTTGTCTTTACACATCTCTCCAATACCACATCAAGATTTTTCAAGCATAAATCAAAGGATGCACCATAAACGGAAATATCATCCATAACCACCTCGATGCATTCTTCAACCAAATCGGAAAATATTGCTTGCATACACCATTGAAATGTTGCCGGTGCATTACATTACCCAAATGGCATCCTCCGATAAGCAAATATGCCAAAAGGACAAGTAAAATCCATTTTTTCATGATCCGCCGGATTCACCGAAATTTGATCGTATCCCGAATAACCATCCAAGAAACAATAGAAATTTTACTGGCTAACCTTTCCAACATTTGGTCCATGAAAGGTAGCGAAAAATGGTCTTTCCTTGTAGCTTGGTTCAAGCTCCTATAGTCAATGCACATCCTCTACCCGGTTACCGTCCTTTTTGGGATTAACTCATTATTATCATTACGGAAAACCGTCATACCACCTTTTTGTTGGAACTACTTGCACCAGACTCACCCATTCACTATCGGAGATAGGATAAATCATCCCGGCTTCTAATAGTTTCACCACTTCTTTTCTTACTACTTCCTTCAATGGTGGATTTAAACACCTTTGAGGTTGTGCTACGGGCTTGAAATCATCTTCCATCATTATCTTGTGCATGCAATAGGCCAGACTAATTCCCTTTAAATCAGACAACATCCAACCCAATGCACCTTCATTATTTTTCAGCACTTGAATCAACTTATGCTCCTCCTTTGGTAATAAAGTATTCCTAATGATCACCGGTTTTGTGAAATTATCACCAAGATAGACATATTTCAAATGTGTGGGCAGCATCTTTAATTCTAACTTTTCCTCTTCCACCTTCTTTTCCACATCCAAATCTTCCATTTTCTCTTCCTTATGATCAATTTCTCCACAAGCTTCCAATTCTTCCAAAATTGCATCAATTTGTTTTTCTTCATTTTCGGATGAAATATTGTGAGCTCCAACAAGAGATCTTTCTAATGGATTAGAAATATTAACTTGATTTACAACTTCCATTATTTCCTCTTTGATAGCACCGATTTGGAAAATATCATGCTTGTCTTTAGGATGCTTCATAGCTTCAAAAAGATTAAAAGTTACCTCTTCATCTTGCACTCTTACTTTCATAAGCCCATCATAAATGTAAATCATCATATGGGCGGTCTTCATGAATGGTCTTCCAAGAATTAATGGAACATCTCTATCTTCCTCCATGTCAACTACCAAGAAATCAACCGGAAACAAGAATTTGTCTACTTTCACTAGCATGTCTTGAGCAACTCCATATGGTGAAGTGATAGACTTATCAAGCTAGTTGCAAAGTCATTCTAGTAGACTTCATCTCAATATTCCCCAGTCTTTTGATAATGGATAAAGGAATCAAATTAATGCTAGACCCCAAATCAATTAAACCATTTCTAATATGAGTATCTCCAATAGTTACCGGTAGGATAACTCGTCTCAGATCGACTTATTTTCTTGGGAGAGTTCTTTGGATTATGGCACTATAACGGGCATCAAGCAAGATTGTCTCATTATCCGTATATCTCTTTTTATTGGTGAGGATATCCTTCATGAATTTATCATATTTTAGCATTTGCTCCAATGCTTCTACAAATGGAATATTTATTTGAAGTTGCTTAAATATATCCATAAACCGATCATAGTGCCTTGTATTTTCCTTCTTTGATGGTGCATGTGGATATGGTAGATGTTAGATGGGAATTGTGCTCACTCCTTTATCTCCTATTTTATTCTTCCTTGTATTTTTCTCTTTCTTTTTTTCAATTTTTTCACCATCTTCTTTTTCTTTTTCAACTAAGTCATCCTCCACTTTTTATTCTAACTCTTCCTTATCATCCACTACTACTTCATCTTCCTTATTTTCAACTACAACTTCATTATCATCCTCAACTACAATTTCATCACTTATTCCTTTGCTCACCAATTTACCACTTCTAGTAACAATTTCCTTGCAATGCTCCTTCAGATTAGTATGAGTGTTGGCGAAAAAGGAAGGCCCTGTTTGTTGTTCGGCTAATTGCTTTGTAAGCTGCCCCACTTGATTTTATAAATTCTTTATGGCAGCCACATTTCTCTTTTGATTATCCATGGAAACTTGCATGAATTAGTTGAGAGTATCTTCCAATTTTGATCTTCCACCTTGAGATTGTTGACCTTGAGGATTTGAACTTTGATATGGACTTTGATGTTGATAATGTTGGTTTTTGAATCTTGATGGTTGATAGCCTTGGTTGTTCCTTTGATATGAGTTGTTGTGATGTGGAAGTCGCCTTCGATAGCATTGACTTTGGTTGTTCACATAATTCACTTCTTCTCTTTCGGGAGGTGGTAAATAACCGGTAGGATGATCACCTTGACAAAGTTCACAACATGCCACTTAATGCTTAATTTGATCTCCTTTAATTTCTTTCATTTGTTGTGGAAGTTTGGACATTTTTTGAGTGAGTAACTCCACTTGTTGTGAAAGTAGCTTGTTTTGAGCAAGAATGGCATCATTGGTGTTTAATTCAAGCAAGATCATGTTAACTTTGAAGATCATTGAGCGCCATCCGGTCAATAATAAATATAGCATCTTCTGCACCTTTTGACATTAAAGAACCACCCGCGGTAGCATCTAGAAGTGTTTTGTGTACCGGTTAGAGTCCATTTCGGAATATATGGATTTGAGTGAGTTCATCAAAACGATGACCTTTTCAATTTCTTAGCATGGACTTGAATCTTTCCCAAGCCTCATTTAGAGACTCATTGCCTCCTTGAGTAAATACTGTAATTTCCGTCTTAGCTTCCATGAATCGGGATTGTCGAAAATACCTTTCTAAGAACGTTTCTTCTAATAAATTCCGATCTGCCATCACTCTTGGTAATTGATCAAGATAACACTCTTTAGATTTTCCAATTAAGGAATGTGGAAACAATCTTTTGAATAGTGCATCCGCACCCGCTTCATCTACTACCGTTGCACCCGCAATCTCATAAAATTTGGTGAGATGTCTAAAAGGGTCTTCATGATCCATTCCGGTGAATGAAATTGCATAAAGAAGTTGGAGGATTTCGGTCTTCATCTCCATGTTTCTTCCACCTTGAGAATTACGAGCAAATTGAGCGGTGCGCCTTAGCCGACATTTTGGTACGAACTTCACCCGCCATGTTTCCTTCAAAAGTGTCTACACACACTTCCTCAATTTGATTTGTTGAAGAAGTAGATGCCTCTTCTCTTAGTCTCCTATCTTCGGCTAATTTTCTTCTTCTTCGTGTTTTGCTATCGAGCTTCCAAATTGGCCTTTCAATGTAGGGGTTGAAAGGAAATTGTTCTTCGGTAGCTTTTTCCCGCATAGACAAAAAAAATCTACAAGACTAGCAAAAAAAGTGAAACACAAGAGAAATATTAATAAAGTAACAAAACTTAAAACAATGAACTATTGCAATGCTTGTAATATCAAACGCCAATCCCCGGCAACGGCGCCAATTTGTTGAAAAGTATTTTTCCGGCAAATACTTTTATATCGTATCCACAGAGATTGGGTGATATTACCGCCGTTCTATAGTTACTATCGTTTTAAGTTTACAAATTAACAAAGTGGTTTATGTTTGGAAAATTATCTTTCAATTTTGAAATAAGACTAAAACAGTAAAAATGTGGTTTTTATCAATTAAAAAGGGTTTGTCAAGATTGGGGTTCACTATTCCAATGTCATATATTTCCTTAAAACAAGTATGTGAATTCAAGAGTGTTGAACATAATCTAGTATCCTCTCAATAACATTTATTTCTAAATGAGATTGTGAAATTCATTATATTAATCTTTAGAAGATTTCTCCATCTAATTTTTAATCTAACAATCCTTAGTTGTTGATACAAAAGAAAATTAATATGCAAATCTATTTCTACAATTCATATATTACTTGAGAGAATACTTTAGGACAAAATTTGAATCATCTTTCTCATCAACAATTCAAATCAAAATATTCAATATAACATAAAAGATTCACTCTATATTCAAATCAATTTATTCACATACAAGAGTTTAGAAGGAATACATGATAAATTTAGGAATAGCTACTACCTCCAATCTTGACAAAAGTGGGGTTTAGTTCCTCATCTCCATTATGGACAGCAAGAGATAGATAGAAAGTTCTTCTTCTTCCAATATTATGTTCTTTCACAAAAAAGAGAGATTTTTCAAAAAAAAACCCTTTCTAACTTTTGTATCTTCCCAAAAGTGTAATAATTGTAATTCATGCAACCACCCACTTCCCTTAGCCCCAAAAGTGACTAAAAAGGTGTCTACACGCTGTGATACGGTGAACTGACTTTTTAGGTTTTTGTATCGCAAATGTGCGGATAGCAAGAGTCGCCACCGACTTTTCTTTTATCCAATTAAGGGAAGGTAAAAAGTACAGAAAAAGACCTTCGTTAGATTCTGAGTAAGGGAGAAGGTTATGAAAAGGGAAGGTATTAGCACCCCTTTCCATCCGTAGTTATCTATGGGCTCTTAGTTTCTCTTAGATCACTTTAAAATTGTGATTTCTGTGTGTTTGAAAAATGTTTTGAAAAGGCATTTCGCTTTGACTTTGTAATGATTCATGTAGGAATGTATACAAAGTGTTTGGAAATGTTTCGTTATGAAAAGAGTTTGAACTTTGACAAAAGTGTGTGGTGTGAAAAGTATTTTGATAGAGCAAGCAACTAAAAGTCTTATTACCTACTCAGAATGGTCGTTTTCGTGTTATTTTACGTTCCTTTAGAATAGCGCTATCCATACCATTAGTTGGTAGGTAACTCTATTTGCTGGATGTAAGCGAGACATTCGAAGGGACATCGTATGGTCATAGAAAGCAACTTGTAGGAAGTATCCTAGCACATTCGAAGGGACTATCATCATTTTTCGTAGGCGACAATCGAGGGTCAAGATCATGTATTCGTAGGCGACATCGTGGGTCTTATGATCTTTGTATCGAAGGGACTATGATGATTTGTTTTGAAGGCAACAGTGCTGGAATACCTCTACATTCGAGGGACATGACCATTTGAATTCGTATAGGCAACGAGAGAGAATTACCCTAAGGGGTGCATGTGTGAAAAGAGTGTGTTGATTTCAGATTCATGTTATCTTGAAAATTAGAGTGAGCTATATTCAATTTTATCTTGCCATACACGCCTAGTTACTAGCAGTTTATAGGGTGCAGAAATTAAAATGCGGGAATGTAAAGTGCGGAAAGATAAATCCTACGCTATTACATGGCTTTGGGGCAGATACATAATTTAAAAGTGCGGAAAATAAAAGCCCTAATTAAACTATTACATCCCATAAGCAGTTACATAATTGGAAAAGAGAAAACGATAAAAAGAAATCGTCCGAAACGGGATAACCTGTGGAAAGATGAGAAATCGGGAAATTCAAAGAAATCGAACAAGAGAAAAATGTTAGCAAAAATGATAATTTTTAAATGGGAAAAATATTTCATGCTGGAAATAACATTAATATGCTAAAATAATTTTTTGGGAATTTTTGGAGTTAATTTAATAATTAAAAATCAATTAAAGGTGATTTAAATGATAAATTAACAATTAAATTAAATATGCATGCAAAAATAATATTTTTAATTTTATAAATTAAATAAACATTTTCTGGAAATAATGCAAAAAGAAAAATATTTTTTGGTATTTTTAAATGCATGATAAAAAATTATGAAAGAAAAATAAAATGCATGGAAAAATATTAAATAGAAAATATGAAAATATGAAAAAAAATATGTTAGTTTGTAAAGGAAGCAAAAATAAATGGTCCTTGCAGGAATCGAACCGGTGACCCTAGCCTCACAACGCACTTCCACGACCAACTGAGCTAGAGTGTCCACGTGTTATGGAATTGCAACGAACACGTTTTAAACCAGATCGAATCCTGGCCACACAAATCACGCGCGAAGACATCGTCTTCTTCGTTTGAATCCTGGGAATTTTGCATCGGCTTCGGTTCGACGCTATGACCCCTGCTAACATCAAAAATCAAATACAAGTAGCATAAATGAAATCTAAAGCCATGGTTCGATTCGTCTTGGTCCACTGATCATCCTGGTGGCATCGGTTTGGTCCAATTTAACCTAATTAGAGAAACCCTAAAACGTGACCTGAAACCCTAATCATGGTATATCATGTTTTCGGCCACGAAAATTCAATTGGATGACCCAGAAAGCTTGTAAACCTTGTTCTAAGCACGAAACAAACATCAAAACACATTAACAATGCATGAATAACAGAATTCGAATTTTGAAAAAGTATGAACAAACCAAATCGTGATTTCGTGATTCTTGATGCTTTTGGACAATGTAAAGGTCTGGAATCACTCCAGGGGTATCAAGGAACGTGTTTGGATGCTCAAAATCGATTGAAACAGGCTGAATCCAAGGCTGCTAGTGACTTGTAGTGCACGGTTTTTTTGAGTTTGAATAGGGTTTCTCCAAGCAATTTTTCTGTTCTAATTCATGTGGTATGTATTGTATATATATAGTAGATGGAATTGGAGCTGATTTGAGGAAGAAATCATCATCAATCAATGCAAAACATATTTGATTTTGTACAAAATCAAATTTTCTCTTTTTTGATCAATTTCAATCAATTTCTTTCCAAATCCAATCAAATTTCGAAATTTGCTGGCTTCTTTAGGTTACTTGGATCTCAAGGATGAGAGAAAAAATCAATTTGCAATTAATTTTGATTTTATACCTTATTTTTGAATTTAATTTGTATTTAAATGAATAAAATCCAAATTAAATAGAAAAATAAAATAAAAATTCGTGGCATTGGGCTTGGATATTCCTAATTGTATAAGGAACAAGTTTGGATGAAGAAAAAGTAAGCCCATTTGCAAAAATTTTGATTTTTACAAGTATCTCTCTTTGTGCACTTCTTCAAAATTGCCCAACTTGTGAATGGTGTATCTTGCTCAATTTTCTACATTTTTGAGTGTTCTTGGACTTTTTAGAAAGCTCTAAGAGTCCTCTAACCAACCTCTTTGCTTTCATCTCAATTGGAGTTTCCATGCTCAATCTATCTTCAAAACAAAATGTTGAGTTTTTGTTGACTTTGAAAAGGACCTGTAATGCTTTGGTCCATTCCTTCCAAATGAAGTATTTTTTGAACATTCTTGTGAGACATGAAGTTGTAGAGAATGGAATTTCCTTCAAAACAAGAGGTGGTGGAAAAATTTCTGAGAAAGTATGAAGAAGTTATGCTCAGTCAAAGTTTGGTTGACTTTTCATTGAGAAACCCTAATTTAGAAAGTTTGACTTTTGAGCAAATCTTGAGTTTTCTTGATGAATCATGATCAACCCTTGATCAAATGATGAATGTAACTTCAAAATGAGGATGTTGACCAAAAATCATGAAGTTTGACTGTATGTTGACCACAGTTGACTTTTTGTCCAATATGCGATTTTCAACCCTCTAAGCAATTGTCTGAGGAAACTTGACTTGTGAGGCTTGAAACTTGACATGGGGAATCTTTGAAGCATATGAGGAGGCATGATGGCCATTGGAGATGTTGGAAACCCTTCTGGAGCTGGGAAACACCAAACCCTAGTTTGGGTTGATTGTCTAGGAGAGGGTTTGTCTGATCAACCCTTGAGGAATCCTTGAGCATGGATGTATCAAATATTTTGAGAAGATGGAGGGAAAATTTTGGGGTATGACACACGCTACCCTAAGAAAGCTGGCCCCAAGACAGATATAATTATTTCAAAACAGGATGGATGACTCCGCACAGTTCGTGGCGCCAACAAGGGACGCGACGTGAAATGGTTAGATTTTGACTTCTTTGAAATAAACACAGTTTGCGACGCCAACAGGTGAGCGCGATCCAAACTGAGTCAATTAATGCTCCTTTGCCTTGTTTTTGACTTGCCTTGCTTTTGTCTTGACTTGGTTGTTTAACTCTTTACTTGCTTATGCATCCAATCAACTCTTGTCCCTAATTTTCTACACAAATAACAAACAAAGTGAAATATCTATTCAAATATAATTAAAAACAATAATAATTGCATATTTACGAAATTGTGTGAATAAACGTATGGAAAGTCAATGAAATTTGGTTAAAGGGACCAATAAAATTGTATGAAAATTAATACTATTTGGTCTCTAACATTTAGCAGGGTATTTTTGGATGTCAAATATTTAGGAAATGATGTGGGGAACATCCTCTATTTATAGGAAACTTAATGGTGATGAACGTGAGGAGAAATTATGGTGAAATCGTGCAAAACAAGCTGGTTGAATTCATGTCAAATGTGTGACTCGAAAAGCATCAAAACAACCTCATTCAAAGTGAAAACTTTGTCAAAATGCAATGGAAAATTAGTTAAACATGTTTATCAACTAACCTTTGAGTAATTCGCCTTGTAATCCAAGTTTACTCATGGTAAGTTTTTTGACTCGAGGCAAAAAATGAATTTCATGGAGCCTACTTCAAACATGCATAGCTCACTACTCAGGGACCTTTAGGATGCAATCTTGGACTCTTTGGAAAGATGAGATTTCAATCTTGGAAATGTGCTTATAAAGATGGAATTTTGTGTCTTCAATCAAAATTTATGGCCATTTGAAATCAGCAAAAACACACTGACGTTTATACTTAGAAAAATTTATAAG
Organism: Vicia sativa; assembly: GCA_021764765.1. NCBI lineage: Eukaryota > Viridiplantae > Streptophyta > Magnoliopsida > Fabales > Fabaceae > Vicia > Vicia sativa. The sequence continues at coordinate 105,677,480 of CM038793.1, forward strand.
TTTGGCATCAAAAAGTGACTTATAAGGTCTTGCCTTCAAAAATTATTTTCCACTCAAACTTTGCTCTTGGCCAACAAATATGGAATGAATTATACCTCTTAAGTGACATTATGGAAAAATAATCACGCAAAAACTCCAAAATTTGAGAAAGTTACGACTTTATGAAGTTGATGAAAATTCATGAAATGACCTAAAATCTTTTGAACTTTTGAGGTATCTTCTAAAAATTTTAAAGATTTGCAACACAAATGAGGATAAATTTCACATCCTTAAGATCATTGTGAAAAAATAATGGACTCAAGGTGATAAACCATGACCAAGTTATGCTTCCATGAAGTTGATGATAAAAAATGGAGCAATTCACTAAGGACTTGTAATGTTTTGACTTACCAAGTGATCTTCCAAGCATTTTCTATTCTTTCCTATTTAAATAAGTTTTATTAGAAATACTTAGGTCAATGTTGAAAAAATAATGAGTTGAAGGTGATAAAATATGACCAAGGTAATCTTTTGAAAGTACACAAGAAAGATAACGGACCAATCTAGAGAACTTGTAATCTTTGACCCTCAACACATCTTTTAATCAATCAACACCATTTCCCAAATGAATATATTTGTTAAATATACTTTTGATAGATTGATGGATTTAGAATCAACCAAAATTCTCAAACAACAGCCAAGATATGGTCCTCAGAAGTCCAAAACCCTAGCTCAAGAAGCATTGGTCATGACTTGGAAATTTCTTCAACTTTGATGATCTCTCTTACACATGGAATATTATAACATGAGTAGAGATTGTTGTAGATGATAACAAGAAACTATATCAAGAATAAACACTTCAAAACATTGAGATTGAGGAAATTATGCACTTGTGATCCAAAGCTCAAGGACTTGCCCAAATTAGGTCAACACACTTGGATCAACTTTGCATCTTTGACCTTCTTTTACAAGATAAAACATGATAATATTCATTATACCTCTTCCCTTATGGTAAACTGAGGTAAATCACATGATAAAAGCTTGATTACACTGTTGTAGCAATTGAATATTCTAAATATATGGACACCATGAGAATAAAAAAGATGCATAGAAGTCGAGAGTAGGGATGTCAATTTGCTCCCGTTAGTGGGAATCCCTGTAGGAATTCCCCGTTTATGGCCCAACAGATGGGGAATTTCCCCCCGTGGGGATGATGATGGGGAATAAAGTTCTTCAGAAGGAACTTTGGGGATGGGATGGCGGACATATCCCCTTCCACGTGGAGTCCCCGCCCGCACTATAATTCCACAATATTGTTAATTAATATATAATTTAACATTTCCATGTGGTGTTTATTTATCATTTCAAATAACTAAACACATATGAAATGTTACTAAAAGAGAGAGATCTAAATGACTATTTTAATTTTTTTTAAGTTTGCAAATTTTGTGTTCATGAATCTCATGATTAAATATTGTTAAACCTATAAATTTATTGTAGATGATTAGTTTATTAATTTTTTGTGGTTAATTGTTGTATCTTTTATATTAATTTAGTTTAAAATAATAAATAAAAATGTATGTTTATATATATCTATAGAAATCATGGGGATCCACGGGGATCCATGGGGACAAGGATGGGGGACAAAATCCCCACTTGACGCGGATCCGATAAGGGTATCAAGAGTAAATTTAAGGGCACAAATTTAGATGTGAATGTATCCCCTGCCTGGCCCTGTCCTATTGACATCCCTAGTAAAGAGGCGCAAGAGTTGCATCTGACTGAAAGAACTTTTGAGAGGGAGGTTGAGCAGGCTCTAAAAGCTTATTTTGTCAAGAAGGACCAAAATCATTCTTGGTCAGAAGCCAAGAAGAAATATGCAGGTCTCAGAAGTCAGAAACCTCAACTTCTGATGAGAAGAAATGTCAGAAGGTAAGGGATAAGTACGACAAGAAGAAGATTCAATGTTACTATTTCAAGTAGTTTGGCCACTTTGCTAAAGATTTTTGGTTAAACAAGGAAAGGAAATCAGAAGAAGAAAATATAGCCATATGAGATTTCGATAATGAATGACTGGAAAATTAGCAACTCTACTAATTTTCCTTGTAGTAATAATGGGGAAATTCCCCTTATATCGATCTCAAGGACTACATATATGTATGAAGCTTAATTCTTGATTAAATTAAACAAAAACTTAAATTTGGTGTAATTTGGAAATTATCACAGACAATAATTAAAATAAGCAGAATGTAAAATTTGGTATTTTCACTAATATGAGGAACATGCTAGGGTAAGGTGTGTGATTTACCCTGTAATAAACTTGAATTCTGATTTCTTCGACAAGTTCAAAACATTCAATTATGAGATCTTTGTCTTGTTTTCCCCTAAGTCCTCAATGGGAAAATCTTTGGTCATTCATCCTAATACCTAGGTCCTTATAGAATTATTATGAAACCAAGCCCTTATTTTTTAAGATTTAACCGGTAACTATATGGTATCCCTAGTCCCAGGTGATATCTACAATAGTTTAATCATACAAAAAACTAAACAATGACGGTCCAACCCTAATTGTTAGTCATGAATCAATACCTATTTCTCCAACAGGAAATCCTTAAAAACATTGGACAATTAAATTGAATACGAAAAACTACTATATTATAAAATTAAGAATTCAACGTCATTACAAATGAAAAATAAGGATACCCCATAGCATTAGGGAGTTTAGCTAGTCATATTATTCAAAATAATTTCAATGATGTAAAAGTTAAACACTACAGATAACTGAGGAACTTTTTTATCTTCAGTTGCGTCAACTCATGAAAGATCTTTGTTCTTCAATAATCTCATATGTTGCTCTCTTCAATCGTCTGAATTCTTCATGTGCAAAAATTTCCCCAATTCCTACCAAAAATGCCCCACAACTTAACATATGGACAAAATAGGAAAAATTAAGGAAATCGGCGTCACAGGACAACACAGACCATCTCAAGCAACACGGGTGCCCGTGTTGGCCCTGTGAGTTTTTTAATTTTCTTTTCCAAGTCCTAGGATGTGTAACATGTCCCGTGTCAGGAGACACGGTCGCCCATGTTGCACCCCTGACTTCCCATTCTACTTCTACTCATCCCAGGCTTTCCTCATGACACGGACCGTGTCAGGTGACACGGGTGGCCATGTCAAGCCTCCTATATTATGGTTTCTTCACTTCCTCCAAAACTCTGATTTTTTCACTTTTCCGCCTTGATATATTCTGAGTTATTCCTCTAATCCTACAAACATTAAAACACATAACCAACACAAAACATATGGGAAAATGAAGTAAAACACTTGACAATATAAAGAAAATATAAATAAAATCAACGGTAAATAACGGTGTAAAAACCACTGGTCAATGAACCTGTGCTATTAATGGCTTCTTAGTTTGATGGTAGATGTTTGGTAGATTGGTTGTATATGGATACTGGGTGCTCAAATCACTTGACTGGAAACAAAAAAAGTGTTGATATATTTTCACTCCAAAATGAGGAAAAAGATCTGATGTGTTGATGATAAGTACCTTAATGCATAAGGTATGGGAAAAGTCAAAGTCAAAGTAAAGAATGGAAAGACTGTTCTGATCAAGGATGTTTGGTAGGTTCCTATCATTAAAAGCAATTTGATGAGTGTAGGTCATCTCATTGAGAAAGGTTTTTCAGTTGTTATGAAGAACAATCTCTTGAAGTTGTATGATTTCAATAAGAAGATGATTAGGCAATATGAATAGCGAGGCAAAAAAACATTCAAGGTGAATGTGGAGACAACTGAAATAGAATGCCTCAGTGTAGAAGGCGCTGAAGTTGATGTAAGTTGTGGCATAAGAGATTGGGAAGCCTGAACTATAAAAGTTTAGGGCATATGATTTCTAAGAAGCTTGTGTGTGGCATTCCAAAGATTGTGAATCCTGAGAAGTCATGTGAGGTATGCATGAAAGACAAGCAATCTAGATTGCCTTTTACATCAGAAGTAGCCCCAAAAGCAAAGGATAATTTAGGAGTAGTGCATTCAGATGTGTATGGACCATTTCCAGAACCTTCACTTAGACGAAACAAGTATTTTGTGTCTTTTATGGATGAATTCACAAGAATGATGTGGGTGTCACTCATCAAGTTTAAGCATGAGGTGTTTAATAAGTTCAGAAGTTCAAGGTGAAGGTTGAGAAATATAGTGGCTAGTAGTTGAAAATTCTCAGAACGGGTGGTGGAGGTGAATATAACTCTACAGAGTTCCAAAAGTTATGTGAGGAGAATGGAATAGAATATGAGGTTACTGTTTCATACACTCCTCATCATAATGGTCTTGATGAAATAAGAAATATAACTTTGCTTGATATGTTAATAAGCATGATGAAAGATAAGAAGCCACCTCATACCTTGTAGAGTGAAGTTTTTGCCACTTCAGCGTATGTGCTAAACATATGTCCAATGAAGAAGCTGGAGGAAGTTGTTCCTTTATAGAATTGGACTGTAGATACGTAAGGTGTTTAGTTTTGTATGTTACAAATAAGTTCTATAAGCTAAGATAAAGAAGTTGGATGATAGAAGCAAAGTAATGTTACTGGTGGAATACCATAGTACAAGTGCGTACAAGATTTATTATCTAGAAACTAATAAAGTTGAAGTCAGAAGAGACATTATTATAGTACATTCAAAAGCTTGGGATTGGAGAAAGTCTCAATTCATTTCTAGTGTAGTGCCAACACTAGAGTTATCTTCAGAAGATACTTCAGAAGGTTTTGAAGATGAGTAATAACTTGAAAGTTCCGAAGGAGAGTCCGAGTCAGAAGATCACTCTGGAGACTTTGAAGATGATTGAAATGGCGAATCTGATTATGATCTAGATTTTTTACGATTCAGAATCTGGTGGTGATCATGCTTCTGGAAGGGAAAACTCTAAAGAGGTAGGTTCTAGAGGACAAGCTTCTGGAGGTGATCATGTTTCTAAAGGTGGTAGTTCTGGATAAGGTCTAGTAGTTATCATAGTTCTAAGTTTTGTAAAAGATTCACAACAAGTTTTGAGGCCATAAAGAATCAGACAAATACCAAGAAGATTTGCAGAGTTTGACATGTTGCAAGACACCGAAGTAGACTCTAAGGTAGAAGTCATTCAATATGCCATGTTAGTTGACTCTGGACCAGTTGGTATTGAAGAAGCTCACAAGAAGAAAGAATAGTTGAATTCCATGAAAGAAGAACTTGAGGCTATAGAAAGAAACAAAACTTGGAAGTTGACTAAGCTTCCGAACAGGAAGAAAGTCATCATCGTCAGATGGATTTTCAAGGTAAAATATAAGCCAAATGAATCAATTTGCAATCAAAAAGCAAGGCTAGTGGATAGAGGTTTTCTTCATAAACTTGGGCTAGATTACTTAGAGGTGTTTGCTGCAACACCCCAGTTTTTTTTAATTGTTTTTCATAATTTAATTATATGGTGTTGTGCATTTATATGCGTTAATGGATGTTTTGATATGTTGTGATACCCTTGGTATATGATAGTTGCCTTAGAAATATAGAAATTAAGGTTTTCGATGTGTGTAAGAAATCATGTAGAGATGAGGGGTGTTATGAGTAACTAATTAGTAATATTAGTTAGTGATTGTTTTATGTAAATAATTTAGTTGAAATTATTTGAATTTAAGAATAATTATTTATAATTATTTTATTAATTAAAATTTGATAGTATGAGTAGAGAAATAATGAGGGCATGATAGTCTTTGCATGAGGTTTAATGAGGATAAGATATGAATAAGGGAAAAGATGACTTAAGGAAAAATTGGGGTTTATGTTCTCATTGTTACAATCGTGATGGGAGAAACAAAGAACCAGAGGAAGGGAGGAAAGGTAGGGCTTGAGGAAGACTTCCATGGTAGAAGAGGAGAAAAGGTTAATCTTGGGAACCATCAATCTAAGGTAAGGGTGGGGTTTTAACTTTTTAAGGGATAGTATAATGGTAGGAATGTGGTGATATTCATGTAAGGTTTTGGTGTAGGTTGTTTGATTTAATCTTTTGAAATTGAATATTATCAATGAATTGATGCTTTATATTGTGTGGTAATTGATGTATGTTGAGTGATCCTCCAGTATATGATTTAACACGAGAAATTATAAAATATGAGGTAAACGAAAAGTAGAGGAAATTAAAGGGATGTCTAAAGGCATTGGCATATGACACTATTGAAATATAAAAAGAAGTTGCATCAATAGTACCTGATGATAGCTGATAACTTTCTTAGCAAGTGCACTAATTTAGTGGAAGCAATAAAAATAAATTCGTCACCACATGGAGAAAAAATTTAAACAAATTTATATTTGTGCGATTTAAATAAAATGCAGGGAGGAATTTAGATTAAGATTGTGAAAAATTAATTATGTGAATAGAACTAATAAATTATATGATAATGTATGAAGGTGGTTGCATCTTTATTCAAACCCCCTAATTATCCCTCGTTTTGCTCGGTCGAGCCTGTTCGCGATAAAAAGTGACGAACGAGGGAATCGAATCGGAATTCAAATCTCTAGCTCAAAACGATTTACTCTTTTTGATTTGTTTTTAAAAAGATGCCGCGAGCATCAAACTTTATTGTTTCTAAAACAAGAAAATGAGACGAAAAAGGGGAAAGTTGAAATACCCTAAATAAATAAAGATATGTGATGCGACTAGCGTGAACTAGACGCAACGTATTGGGGAGAGATCTGAGTAAGAGGGTTTATTATATAAAGGGAAGGTTGTAGCACCCTATATATATAGTTATCTATAGCCTTATTTGTATATATGAATATTTTTGATATGTTTGTGTGTTTTAATTTGCTACTCTATTCTTTGGAACGTTTCTCCTTTGGGTTTTAAGAAAGGTAGGTTAGGCGGGGTCCTAAGTTTTGTTATTATTGTGCTCGCAAAGATCATTGGGATCCTTTGCATACATATACCCTAGTGGGAATTAGAGCATCTGTAGCTCGGACCTAAGGGAGCTATGGTTTTGTTTGGTTTGAGGGAGAAAGAAGTATGCTCGCCAAGGATGAGACCTTGTGCCTACATATTCTCAAAGGGAGGTTGAGAAAGTCAGAGCAACCGTAGTTCCCACTTATGCTAGTGGAAGAAAAGGGTGTTATTAAGAGACAAAGACAAATGTCATCTTAATGAAAAATTTATCTAATCTATTTCATCACATACATTTTGAAGGGTTGATTGATTAAATCTTTCATCGTAAGTATTAGGTGTTTTGCTTGAGTGTACAAGCGTTACCACTTACATTGAAAAGATGTTTTGTTTGAAAAAGTGTTTGAAAAAGTGTTTGATTTGTATGTGATGTTATAGATGAGATACTTCTTCCATAGAGATGATAAATGTCTAAATCTCTAGGAGAAATTGATTATTGATTAGGGGGATGCTTTTAAGAAGCCCGTGGGTCCTTGTATAGTAAGCCCAAGAGGAGGCATTCCGAGGTTCATCGTGGGTCCTTGCATTGTGAGCCCAAGAGGAGGCATTTCGAGGGTCATCGAGGGTCCTTGTATGAAGCTTAAGAGGAAGCTATAGGGTATGGATGGCTTTGGCTTTAAGAGTGGTTTCACTAGGAAACCATCCTCTTAGGATTCAAGAGTGATTTCACCGGGAAATCATACTCCAAGGGTTCTATCCTAGCGCAGGTGATTCTTTGCATTGGAAGGCCAATATGAGGCAGTTAAGAGATTTCCAGGTCTCTTTCTTGTTTGATTCCCAAGAGAAGGCTAAACTCAATGAAGGAGTTCTTTTGAATGAAGCCCAAGATGAGGCTAACTCAGTAGGGGAGTTGTCTTATACGAAGCCTAAGCAGAGGCTAAACTCAATGTGTGAGTTGTCTTATACGAAGCCTAAGTGGAGGCTAAAGGGAACCTAGTTGTTAGACTAGTTGTTATGTTATATGTAACACCCCAATATTACCCAAGGTCTTATATGCAACAATTAGAGTAAATTAAAATTTCATAAATTTAATACTGAGGCATCACACCTTCAAAAACAACTCACTTTAAACAGTTTGATTTAAAGTATAAGTCTCGGATACATAGCATCGCCGGAAGACATCAATTGATTCAAAACATCAAAACATCTTCTATAATAAAACATATTTTCATAAAGTATGATTCTATATACAAAAGGAAGAACAACAAAAGAATCAACAACAAGACAACATAAATGTTTCCCCCCGAGTGCTACATATCAGAGTGACACCGACTCAACTAACAGCAGCTATAAACTCCGTCTTCATAACCTACACGTTACCAATATAAAGGTAACGGCGAAACAAGTAAAGGTGTGAGATAATCCAAAACATATAATTAAAGGCATGATAAATATATATATATAGTTTGGAATCATAAACAATATAGATTAGCAGGTGCATTCCACCACATATCTAAATCTCACCTACTTTTATCGCTATTCTAAGTGTTTAATCTACACTTAATCGCCTAAGCCTTATCGGCACAATTCATCACAACAACACCTACACCTCCGTCACCACGAGATTGTCACAAGCTAATACATCGCTAGTTAACACGGCAATCATAAACAGCAACATCAACCAACAACATTAAACAATGCTGACAACATGAGCAACATAAACAATCATCACAAATTGGCTAAAGCCCATCGTCGCATTTGGCATAAAGCCCATCATCACAAACATCATCTCATCCTATTTGTATTAAGCATTTCATCAAGTTAAATCATCGCAAAACTCATCATTTATATTCATCGCATAGTTATCATGAAATTATTAATTCATATTTATTTCATGTTCATCATAAAGATCATCACCAAACAAAACATCATATATCATCGCAATCCAACATCATTCATTAATTAAAAACTCCACACCAAACAACTCAAACATAAACATAACCAACTCCATGAGACACGACTATGTTATGCATGTGGTACCCGTCGCTTTGTCCATAAATAGGGACGCTTGGCATAAAAGCCTCGTCGCATGGCATAAAAGCCCATCGTCGCCAATGCAATGTGTGTGAGTTGACAATAAAACAACACGACACAGAAACATCATCATCACTCATGAAAATTGGCGTAAAGCCCACATCGCCATAATTTATCCAAATTAAGATAAATATATCATCGCATTATATTTGCATTATGCAAAACGTCACATATAATTCTTCTTTATCAAAATATTCACAAATCGGAAGTATTTATTAGTGAATACACCGTCGCAAACATTATGTTTCTTCACTTCGCATCCTTATCAATTAATTCACCCAATTCCAAAAACGGAAAACATGGCAAACACCTATAATCGTCGCGAAGGCCATTCCTAATAACCGGCATTAATCATAATCATCAACATCGAAATCAAATTGTCCATACGTGCCTTAAATCCACCAAAACGCAATCCGATTCAATTTAACCGTAAATTGGCCTATTTCGGGTCATCTCGTAAAAACTCGTAATTTCTAAAAACTAACCTCACCACTAAGTTCTACACGTCGAACTTAGCTAGCACGTCAATTTTCGTTGAATTCGGAGCAACTTGCTCCGTCGTCGAATTTACCGGAATCGGAAAATCAGAACATAATCGGGTTCTAAATTTAATCGGCTAACTTATGCTCTAGTTATATTTTATAGGTATAAATTGCTACTAGATGAAATTGGCATTATGGTAAGAAACAGAAACCATTTCCACACAATTATGCAGGAAAACAATTGTTGACAGAAAACAGAAAATGGAAAACAGACAAAGAGCAAAGCAGCAAATCACAAATTTTTCATTCCTTGCCTAGGCTTAAGGGGACGCACATCCGATGGTTATATGGAATAGGGGGCGGCCCCCTAGGGCTAGGGACGGTTGCCTCCCCTTGTGGGGTGGGCGCCTCCCCCCTTGGCGTGCTCCATCTCATCTTCCTCATTATACTGTCATTTTTTCTGGTTTTCTTTTCTTGTTTTACCGTCATTGTTTTTCTCTTCCATTTCCCCTTCTACAATTCATATACTACAATACTAATAACAACACATCCATAATCTCTACTCCTCATCCAACTTTTCCAAACTATTTCAACAATCAATCAAAACCCTATAACCCAACTATTAATTTTACCCCCAAATCCAAAATATAGTCATCAAAACCCTAACTATATGGATGAAGAAATCCAACCCCTTACCATGGAAGCTTTGATGATTCAAGATGCTCCAACAAAACCCCAAATCCATGCTTGCTCTTGCTCCTCCTCCTCCTCTTCTTCTTCTTCTCCAAACCCTCTCTTTCTCTCAAGCTCCCATGTTTGGCTTATGATGTTGGAAAGGGAAAGAAAATGAGGAAAATGGATTTTATAAGTTATGTTTCTACTAGCTTCCTCTCTTGCTCTTGTTTGGCTTTGGTGTGTTATGTTGGGAGAAAAACAAGGAAAGTGTTTCTATGGATGGAAAGAAAATGAGGAAAGTGGTTTTATGATAACCTTACTAGTAAACTAAGGTGTAAACCCAATCCTTCCCAATTAATCCTCACACTCCTAATTTATTAATATAATTAATTCAATCAATTAAAATAATTTCGGGGAATTAAATATCGGATCCGAATAATGTTTTACCAGACCGAACGGAACGTCGCCAAATATATTAATAGATATATTGATTAATATAAATATTCTCGTCGCAAGATAAATATCGATCGGTAAATCGAAAATATTAATATAATATTAAATAAAACGGGCGTTACAACTCTCCCCCACTTATAAACTTTTCGTCCTCGAAATTTCGACCACGACGAACAAATCGGGACATGCCTAGGCATTCGTCCATTCAATCCTCGCGTCAACTAAACAACATACAAAATACACCAAAAACAAGGAAATATCCCTAATTGCATCGTCCCGTCAAGAACAACCATGCCGAGATGCAAAGCCCATACAATGCACTTGACAACCAGCTAACACCCAACAACTAAACAAGTCGCAGACACACCGGTTCACTCGAGAACCAAACAAACAAGATCGATACTATCCTAACGTCTCAACCATGGAATTAGTCACACACTCGAACCAACACCTCGGAAACGAGTCACCAAAGATAGGAACATAAAGTCCTACAACACAACACCGACACCATCGCTAAATCGAAAATAACAAAATGGTTATACAAACCAAAACAGAAACAATTAGAATAGGATAGAACCACGCGTGCTACACAAACATGAAAAGATTCCTTCACTCACGCATAAGCATGAACTCAAGAATTACACTTGCAGTTACCGCTCTCATCCCAGCCAATCACAAGGTCACATCATCCTTGTGGATTACCAACGTACCACCCTTGAACAATAACAAGTTACCCAAACATAACTGAACTGCGATACCCCACTCATCCTAGGGCGTATACTGACGACTTGCGACTATAACTCACTAGTCCAAATCCAACAACCTCGCTTACTCGCTAATCAATTCAATGCTCGATATCTAAACCATGTTGCGTCAATTTTATGCATAAGATGCCAACCGTAAAACAACTTGGTTAATCCTCAGCTTCACAATTACTCCAAATGGATAAGTTCAAAGCGTACACCTATCAGGGCATCTCGCAACATCAACCTCATCAACTCGAAAAATCATTCATTCTTGATTGATCAACGTCCATTGGTCCTTTAAATACATGACATAGTTTGACCTTTTCAAATATTGTCCATATATTCACTTGTGAAACTTTGACGTATACACTTGACTTCAACGAAGTCTTCCCTTATAACAATTCAATTCTCAAAATTTGTATTAAGTAATCGCCAACCTCGCACCGTCGTAACAATCAATACACGGGCTTCTTATTCGAAACACCTTTCACAACTTTCAATCTTCCAAAGTGGTAATTCAAACAAAACACTCTCTCAAGAATTCCACCCATCAACGTCGTCTCATACCCCTGACTTACAACACAGGTCGGACTTAGAACCATAACATCCTTTTTATGGGATCCAACACGAACACCGTCGAGACTGACTTTAGTCACAATAGAACACCTTCCTTTATAAAACATCAATTATCTTAGGGTACCCGTGGCTACCAAACCATCACAAAATTCCTTACCGTCAAGACTTATCTTAGTCGTAATCTAATAATCCACCGCGACCATTAGTATTCGACGAAATCCATAAGTTAGTAGTGAACAAATCCCTAATAACCTTCTGAGCTTAATCTCAACAAGTGTCCCAGAACGAACATGTAACATTCTTCATAGTAGTAAAATCCCAAATCAGATATTCTTGGGTTTTCCGTGATACCAACTTACTAAACTCAACAATAGACGAAGTCTCTTATAAATCGTACTCAAACTTGAATTGTCTTCCACAATTCCAATCTCCTCGTCGTTAACATCTGCACCATAATATTTCAAATGATCACAATAGCATCAACCTCTAACTCACAAGTCCGACAATTTTTCCTTATGAAATTCAAATCGTTTTCCAAGGTAGTAATACACTTTTCCAACTCTATATCGAAATACATCTTAAGTCCAAAATGAAATATCACAATACACTATACAAGGTTCTTCAGTATAAACAAAACCAGAATCAAAACATTCGCTAAACTTTCCACTGGCTCAAACAAATTCGCTTCCCATTGCGAAATCCCAAATAATGACTCGACCATCTCAAGTCAAAGTACCCACGATCAACACCATCTTATAAAAAGACCTTCCATCAAACTCACAAATTCAACCATCCAAAATAAGGAACTTCTAAGCTCTGAAATAACCCCCTTGAAGTCTTCTACAAGACACAAAATAAATCTTCGCGGAATTGTCCAAAATTCCACCGTCTAAGTTGCTTACTTAAGGCACTCACGTCCAACAGTTCAAAATTCTATCTTTAAAATACTCGGCATGCACTGGTCTAACTTCACTACTGATACCACAAAGATCAGATGCTTGCTACAATTCCCTTGTCTTGATGCGAACCAAATAACATCCATGAACACGAAATAACTCTTACAGCTACTCATGAGAGTACTGTCCGAACATTCCAAAATCATACCTGACGCTTTAGTCACACTAATGACATCAACAAATACTCGCCAGAACCATACACTATCTTGAGAAGCATTGTCTAAACATCTTCAGCTCTCACACTAACCCGTAGACAGCCAGACATCGCATCTATCTTACTAAACACATAAACTCTAATTGACTGATTCATCCAAATATCAATCCTCGGAAGTAGACACTTGTCCTCAATATCCACTTCGTTCCTTGACTGCAAACGAAACACCAACTCGGGCAACCTTTGTCCTTCTCGAATAACACAATCGGCGCACTCCACAGCGACCCGCTCGAATAAACAAACTCTGCTCAAACCAATCCTCAAGTTGACTTTTCAACTCTAATTCAGAAGCAAACATCCCTTAAGGATACTTCGAATCACAACTAGTTCCAAAAACTAAATCCATTAAAAACTTCACCTCGCACTACGGCGATACTTCACCCACATCTTCACAAAGGCTTCGGAAGAATCACAATAAGAAGCTCGCTTGCCCAAAATCTTGTTCCTCACCAAAATCTAAATTCGTCCACAACTCAAGTAACCATGCACCGCCTTGCGCCAACTCGTCTGCTTCACACACTATTAAGATGGCAAGAAAATCTATCCCAACCAACACAAATCCTGACTACTATCAACAAGAGATTAAGGATGATCAGTCCCTCAATTTGTCAATAGACAGTCGACAATCATGATGGTAACATAAACCATCTCTACCAAACTACAACAACGTCTTCAAACTTACACTTCAAGTTACCAAAGCGTAAGACCACTTGAGGCTCCAACTCTAAGCCACAAGCGCCACCAAGAAGTAAAACTTCTCCCCCACTTGTTTCAAACTCATCTCTGCAGACAAAAAATTTGAAACAAACAAGTACCAACAGTGTTTCACACACATGTCACATACAATAGGGTTTAAACACATTAACAATCTGGCCGACAGACCGACCTGCTCTAATACCACTAATATAACACCCCAATATTACCCAATGTTTTATATGCAACAATCAGAGTAAATTAAAATTTCATAAATTTAATACTGAGGCATCACACCTTCAAAAACAACTCACTTTAAACAGTTTGATTTAAAGTATAAGTCTCGGATACATAGCATCGCCGGAAGACATCAATTGATTCAAAACACCAAAACATCTTCTTTAATAAAACATATTTTCATAAAGTATGATTCTATATACAAAAGGAAGAACAACAAAAGAATCAACAAGACAACATAAATGTTTCCCCCGAGTGCTACGTATCGAGGCGACAACGACTAACTAATTATAAACTCCGTCTTCATAGCCTGCACGTTACCAATATAAAGGTAACGGTGAAACAAGTAAAGGGTGAGATAATCCAAAAAATATAATTAAAGGCATCATAAATATATATATAGTTTGGAATCATAAACGATATAGATTAGCAGGTGCATTCCACCACATATCTAAATCTCACCTACTTTTAGCAGGTGCATTCCACAACAACACCTACACCTCCATCACCACGAGATCGTCACAAGCTAATACATCGCTAGTTAACACGGCAATCATAAACAACAACATCAACCAACAACATTAAACAATGCTGACAACATGAGCAACATAAACAATCATCACAAATTGGCTAAAGCCTATCGTCGCATTTGGCATAAAGCCCATCATCGCATTTGGCATAAAGCCCATCATCACAAACATCATCACATCCTATTTGCATTAAGCATTTCATCAAGTTAAATCATCGCAAAACTCATCATTTATATTCATCGCATAGTTATCATGAAATTATCAATTCATATTTATTTCATGTTCATCATAAAGATCATCACCAAACAAAACATCATATATCATCGCAATCCAACATCATTCATCAATTAAAAACTCCACGCCAAACAACTCAAACATAAACATAACCGACTCCATGAGACACGACTATGTTATGCATGTGGTACCCGTCGCTTTGTCCATAAATAGGGACACTTGGCATAAAAGCCTCGTCGCTTGGCATAAAAGCCCATCGTCGCCAATGCAATGTATGTGACTCGACAATAAAACAACATGACACAGAAACATCATCATCACTCATGAAAATTGGCATAAAGCCCACATCGCCATAATTTATCCAAATTAAGATAAATATATCATTGCATTATATTTGCATTACGCAAAACGTCACATATAATTCATCTTTATCAAAAGCCATGCATTCATAAATCGGAAGTATTTATTAGTGAATACACCGTCGCAAACATTATGTTTCTTCACTTCGCATCCTTATCAATTAATTCACCCAATTCCAAAAATAGAAAACATGCCAAACACCTATAATCGTCGTGAAGGTCATTCCTAATAACCGGCATTAATCATAATCATCAACATCGAAATCGGATTGTCCATACGTGCCTTAAATCCACTAAAACGTAATCCGATTCAATTTAACCGTAAATTGGCCTATTTCGGGTCATCTCGTAAAAACTCGTAATTTCTAAAAACTAACCTCACCACTACGTTCTACACGTCGAACTTAGCTAGCACGTCAATTTTCGTTGAATTCGGAGCAACTTCCTTCGTCGTCGAATTTACCAGAATCGGAAAATTGGAACATAATCGGGTTCTAAATTTAATCGGCTAACTTATTCTCTAGTTATATTTTATGGGTATCAATTGGTACTAGGTGAAATTTGCATTATGGTAAGAAACAGAAACCATTTCCACATAATTATGCAGGAAAACAATTGTTGACAGAAAACAGAAAATGGAAAACAGACAAACAGCAAAACAGCAAATCATGAATTTTCCATTACTTGCCTAGGCTTAAGGGGACGCGCGTCCCATGGTTATGTGGAATAGGGGGCGGCCGCCCTAGGGCTGGGGACAGTTAACTCCCCTTGTGGGGTGGGCGCCTGCCCCCCTTGGCGTGCTCCATCTCATCTTCCTCATTATACAATCATTTTTTCTGGTTTTCTTTTCTTGTTTTACCGTCATTGTTTTTCTCTTCCATTTCCACTTCTACAATTCATATACTACAATACTAATAACAACACATCCATAATCTCTACTCCTCATCCAACTTTTCCAAACTATTTCAACAATCAATCAAAACCCTATAACCCAACTATTAATTTTACCCCCAAATCCAAAATATAATCATCAAAACCCTAACTATATGGATGGAGAAATCCAACCCCTTACCATGGAAGCTTTGATGATTCAAGATGCTCCAAAAAAACCCCAAATCCATGCTTGCTCTTGCTCCTCCTCTTCTTTTTCTTCTTCTCCAAACCCTCTCTTTCTCTCAAGCTCCCAAGTTTGGCTTATGATGTTGGAAAGGGAAAAAAAATGAGGAAAATGGCTTTTATAAGTTATGTTTCTACTAGCTTCCTCTCTTGCTCTTGTTTGGCTTTGGTGTGTTATGTTGGAAGAAAAACAAGGAAAGTGTTTCTATGGATGGAAAGAAAATGAGGAAAGTGGTTTTATGATAACCTTACTAGTAAACTAAGGTGTAAACCCAATCCTTCCCAATTAATCCTCACACTCCTAATTTATTAATATAATTAATTCAATCAATTAAAATAATTTCGGGGAATTAAATATCGGATCCGAATAATGTTTTACCGGACCGAACGGAACGTCGCCAAATATATTAATAGATATATTGATTAATATAAAAATTCTTGTCGCAAGATAAATATCGATCGGTAAATCGAAAATATTAATATAATATAATATTAAATAAAACGGGCCTTATATTATAACTGAACAGTTATATGAACAAGTGTGTGATGTGTATTCACAGGAGTTTATGAAGGAAATATATCAACAAGTGTATAAAACAAGCAATTAAAGCAAGTGTAACTTGAATGTATACAAAAGAGTTGGGACTTACACCTTAAGGGAGGCCCATTGGTTTAAGAGCAGTTTCACCTGGAATAATGCTCCTCTTAATAACAATGGAATCGGTGTATAAACAAGCGGATGAAAACAAACGAACGAAGTTTGTTATACTTGAATATTTACGAAGATGATTGAATATGTACAAGGAATTGAATATGTACATGAAAGGGTGGATATGTACAAGGAAATAAATATGTACATAGGAGGGTTGGGACTTACACCGTGACGGAGGCCCATGATCAATTTGAAAGAAATTCGAGGGAAAACCTAGTTCGGTTTTATCTTCAAATCAAATTGATCATAGAAAAGGTGTGTAAGTTTATTGAAAGGTTTTTGAAAAGGGTTTTGAAAATGATTTTGAAAAGTGAAGGATATTCACAAGAAGTTTTGAAAAATATTAGGTTTGAAAATCGGAAAGAAAACATTTTTAAAAAAGTATTAAAAAATACTTAAAACATTTCACTTTTTAACCTGATTAAAATATAGTCAAAAAGAAAATATTTTTGGATTTTTTTGACATAATCATAAAATACGTATATTAAATGACAAGTGTGCAAAAAAACATAAGAAAATTAGTGATAAAAAGAGTTTTGGTCCTAAGGAGGTTTGAACCTAGGATCCTTGGCTTAGAAGTGAAAAGTTTTACCATGGAGCCATGCGCGTGGCTTGGCATTTAATCACCTTGTTTTAAAGAAGTTTTGAAAAATATTTGAAAACAAGTAAAAAATGAAGTTTTGAAGAAAAGGGTCAGAAGTTGACGCTTTTGAAGGGAGTCAGAAGTTGAAGCTTCTGAAGGGAGTCAGAAGTTGAAGCTTCTGAAGGGAGTCAGAAGTTGAAGCTTCTGAAGGAATGAGAGTTAGAAGGTGGTGCTTCTAAAGGAATGAGAGTCAGAAGGTGGTGCTTCTGAAGGAATGAGAGTCAGAAGGTGATGCTTCTGAAGGAATGAGAGTCAGAAGGTGGTGCTTCTGAAGGAATGAGAGTTAGAAGGTGATGCTTCTGAAGGAATGAGAGTCAGAAGGTGGTGCTTCTGAAGGAATGAGAGTCAGAAGGTGGTGCTTCTGAAGGAATGAGAGTCAGAAGGTGATGCTTCTGAAGGAATGAGAGTCAGAAGGTGGTGCTTCTGAAGGAATGAGAGTCAGAAGGTGATGCTTTTAAAGGAATGAGAGTCAGAAGGTGGTGTTTCTGAAGGAGTGAGAGTCAGAAGGTGATGCTTCTGAAGGAGTGAATTTTTTTAAAAAAAGGGTCCCAGGGGGATTCGAACCCTGGGCCTTGAGGCGAGGAAAGAGACTTAAGAGCGTGCTGGCAACCGCTGGGGTGATAATACATCCGTTAACTTAACTCAAACCATAAATATATATTATAAAACGTGATTTTAAATTTCCAGAAAAATCAAAAAACGCGCGCAGCTTATCTTCTTCCTCCATCCTTCTCTGATCCATGGATTCTTCATTTCTCAATGAAATTGAAAGTTGTAAAGACCAAACTTACGCGTTTTAAGCCCAAGAGCACGATGGTGATGATTAATTTCATTTATTTTAAGCTTATAACTATTAATTTTCGTATGAACACGAAGAACCCTAATTCTAAGATTTGATCATGAAATCACGTATGTGCATGGATTTAAGCAATTGATTGAGGGTTATTGCTCAGTGATAGTGCAGAAACAAGATGGCCAAGCCATTTTTGAACTGGAAGTTAGAAATTAAAGAGTTTAAAGTTCAAGCTCTTACCTCTTCAACTTGAATTCGAATTCCTTGTTAGAGTCATTCTAGAAGTTGTTTAATGATCCTGTGAGCTTCCTTGAGTATCACTGAGTGTATTCCAAAACCTATCTTGCTTTGAAGCTCTCTAATTCCTCCTACCCGAGTCAAATTGTAGGCTGCTGGTTTTGAAATGGAGGATGATGATGGAGTTGTTCCAGAACTGGTTTAAGTGTTTGGACAGTCTCTATATGTTGTATAGAGTGTGTCTGAAGTGAAATATTGGAACAAGCACGAGTGGATTTTAAGTTTGCAAGTTTAGGCTCAAAACTTGCACAAATGGAGTTTTCTTGAGCAAACTGACTCTTGGCTTATTATATGAAGATTTGAAGTTTCAAACAACTGCTAAATGATGTTTAGAAGATGTTTGAATGACACCTTTGGTTAGAACTTGCAGGAATTGCAATTTGAAAGAAGTGAGAAAAAAGTTTGGAATTGTTTTGGTGTCGTTTTGAATGAAGCAAGAACTCCTATTTAAAGGCAAGGAATTCTGAATGGCAAGGCAAGATAAGCTTGATGAGTTTGCCACTTGGAAGCCTAAGGTGTAAGAAAGGAATATTCTTCATTAAATGCAAATGGAATCTTTCTTTACCATGGTTAAAAAACTCAAGTACTTCTAACCTTTCCTAATCATTTCCAATCATATTTTTATCCCTTAAATCCTATCTCATTTGGTGACAAGGCTTCTAGAAGGGAAAATTGCAAAAAGACTTGTAATTTTGATGAATGATTTCGAAAATCATGGTCATGGACCATTATGTTTCAAGATCAAAACCCTAGATATACAAAGTTTTTTTGCAAGTTCTTTGACATTTTGGAAAGCTTGTAACAAGATCTAAAACTTTCATGTTTTGAGTTTTTCTTGAATCAAAATGGATCTAGGTGAAAAATGGCCATGAAAGTGAGGAAAAACCATGTTTTTTAACACTTGAAAATTTTTCTAAGTGTTAGAAAAATTTCAATCTTGACTTTTTTTGTTGACTTTTTTCACATTTCTTGATTTTTTATGATCATGATGGATAATTTGAAATGATTTTATGATTGAAAAAATTTGGATTTGAAAAGGTTGACCAAAAGTCAAAGTTTGACCATTTTTTGAACAGTTAAATTTTCATAAGTTGATTCAGAATTTGTCTGATGAAGAAACATGGATTTTTGGAATGTTTTGAACCAAGAAATTAGGTCAAGATTTTGCATTGATGATTTTAAGATCAATCTTCAAGAAAATAGCTCATTCATTGAGCAGAAAGTCAATGATTCACTATCTTCGATCAAAACCCTAATTGGTCGATTCAAGGTAGATCATGAGAAAAGGTTAGGAATTTGAAGATCAAAATGTTGATGATTGATTAAGATAGATCAATTGAGGTGAGTGGAGACTCAAACCATAATTGATCACATCTTGAACAGATGAAATTTTGATAAAACCCTAATTTGGCTTTAGGAGCACACGCACACGATCTATCCTATTCTAGAACTGTTAATGATGCAATGATGCACATGTGAATGATATAAGGTGGTATCTTAGGTCAAAAATTAGGGTATGACAGATGCCCCTATTTAAGTTTCTTTAACCTGAGATATGAATATGAAAATCTTCATCTCGATAGGTGTGAAGAGACTTAAATATTAGAATACGTAGATTTTGGACCTAAGATACCAAAAAATGCGAATGATGCAAAATGATTGCAGAAAGTTTAGCCAGGAGGTATCAAAGAGTGACATGCTTGGATTTGTTAAGAAGAACAATCGCTTTATGATAAGTTCAAAGATGAAAAGGAAATAAGTGGCTCGGATGACGAGGCTATTGCTTATTATTTGCAGGTAGATTTTTTTTGTGAAATCTAGACCTGAATTGGTTAGAGACGAGGTTCTATCCAGGAATGAACTGGAAAGAAACGGTCAATCAAGACTTTGTATCCAACGAGGAATGATCTCAATTGGGGAACTAGAGAAATTTTTTTTATTTTTTCTGCTTGGGGATAATCTACTGGAGAGATGACACACCCATACATGTTTTTGGAAATAAATGCAACCTAAACAAGTGATATTGAAGCAAACATTGAAAAATGTAAGAATGCATTAATGATGCAATCATGTATGAATGATGAATGTCATTGAATGTCATATGCATACGGACGATACTTGACAAGACAGCAAAAACGTATTTTGAAAAGGATTACGTCACAGTTCAAACAAATACTCAGCAAAATCTTTAGCAATGGTGTAGACATTACTGATGATGAATCTGAGTTGCATGCTTTAAGCATTTACTAAAAAGGCATTTACTGAAAACCATGTTGGGGATTCTTTTTCGGATAAGAATACCTTCCTTTAATGATCTCTTTCGGGGAAAAGAAAACTTCTCAGCAGTTGTTTACCTTTCAGAGGTCGAAACACTCATGGAGATGATTGTTGAAATTCCTTCTGTGTTCACAGTTCATAGGAAAATTTCGCTTTTATTTCAAAAAATTTGAAGAAAAAATTCATTTAAAACTTTTTTTTTAGTTTCAAAAGTTATTTTCACAAGAAAAAGCGTTATTTTGCAAAACAGAATAAAGCAAGAATTGCAAACAAATGGGCACAAGGCTCAAATTTTATTGATAGAATGGTAATCAGCCAAAGGCATGATTCCATGGACTATTTATAAAAGTTGGAAATGGTAATTTATTGGGAAAAGGCTACGTTGAAAGCAATAACCGCTATGATCCCTAACAAGTTTGAATTCCAACAGTGCTTGTTGCTTTAGAAGATTTGATTGAAGATCCGTTGATGGAAGATTCTTCAGATTGACGAAGTACGGACTGATGCGGTTACTTTGTCATTTTGATCCTTAATTTTTGCATAGATTGCCTTTTCAGGTTTTCAATCTACCAGGATAAATTTCTGTTTATTGTCTCTAATTTTTGCCTGGACCGCCTTTTAAGGTTTTCAGTCCACCAAAACGCTCATTTTTGCCTAAGTCGCCCTTTTCGGGTTTTCGACTTCCCGAGCTGTTCTTTTGTCTTTTTAGACAAAGTATTTCTTGACTGTGTAACACCCCAATATTACCCAAGGTTTTAT
Source organism: Vicia sativa (assembly GCA_021764765.1). Classification (NCBI taxonomy): domain Eukaryota; kingdom Viridiplantae; phylum Streptophyta; class Magnoliopsida; order Fabales; family Fabaceae; genus Vicia; species Vicia sativa. The sequence goes on from CM038793.1 coordinate 105,699,217, forward strand.
AAGTAAAATCAGAGTAATTTAAAATTTCATAAATACAATACTGAGGCGTCACACCTTCAAAACCAAATCACTTTAAACAGTTTGCTTTAAAGTATAAATCTCGGATACATAGCATCCGCGGAAATCATAAATTAAATCATAGAAATTAAAACACCATCTTTATTAAACCTCCTCATCAAATCATATTTTCATAAAGTATGATTCTTATTCACAAAAGGAATGACAACAAAAGAACAACAACAAGACAACACAAGTATTCCCCCCGAGTGCTACGTATCAGAGCGACACCAACTCGACTAACAGCAGCTATAAACTCCGTCTTCATAACCTGCACGTTACCAGTATAAAGGTAACGACGAAACAAGTAAAGGGTGAGATACTCCAAAACATATAATTAAAGGCATGATATCGTATATATATAGTTTTGGAATCACAAAAGATATAGGTTAGTAAGTGCATTCCAACACATATCCAAATCTCACTCATTCTAATCGTCATTCTAATGTGTATAATCAACACTTTATTGCCATAACCTCATCGACATAAATGATCACAACAACACATAAACTTTCATCACCACGAAATCATCACAAGTCAATACGCCACTAATCAACACGACAATCATAAACAACAACATCAAACAACAACATCAAACAATGCTAATAACATAAGCAACATAAAAAAAATCATCACAAATTGGCTAAAGCCCATCGTCGCTTTTGGCATAAAAGCCCATCGTCACAAACATCATCATACCATATTTGCATTAAGCATTTCATCAAAGTCAATTCATCGCAAAACTCTTCATTTATATTCATCGCATAGTTATCATGAAATTATCACGTCATATTCATTTCATGTTCATCATAAAGATCATCACCAAACAAAACATCATATATCATCATAATTCCACATAATCCATCAATTAAAACCCAACGCCAAAAAACTCAACCATAAACATAACCGACTCCATGAGACACGACTATGTTATGCACGTGGTACCCGTCGCTTTGTCTATAATTAGGAACATTTGGCATAAAGCCCCTAGTCGTTAGGCATAAAAGCCCTCGTCACTAATGCAATGTATGTGACTCGAAAAACTAACCTCACCACTACGTTCTACACGTCGAACTCAGCTAGTACAACAATTTTCGTTGAATTCGGAGCAACTTGCTCCTTCGCCGAAATTACCGAAATCGGAACATAATCGGGTTCCAAATTTAATCGGATAACTTATATCCTAATTATATTTTATTAATACTAACTAGTAGTATGAATAATTGAGGAAATAGGGTGAAACAGAAGCTAATTACAAATTATGCAGAACAGAAGTTATGCAAAAACACAAAAAATAGCATACAGAAAAAAAACGCAGAAGCATAAAAACCTTCTTCCTCTTCCAGCCAAAGGGGACGAACGTCCCAAGCTTGCTTATGAAAGGAGGTGTGCGGCTTAGGGAGGGGGACGGCCTCCCCTCAGCTTGAGGTGGGTGCCTCCCCCATGTTACATCCTCCAATCCTTCTCGTTCCATGGCTTCAGTAAACAGACTTGTATTTTCTGGTTTTTTTTTACAGTTTATACTTTTTTCCATTTTAACACTTCTAGTTCCTACAAGCTTGACAATAAAACACCCACAATTCATACTCCTAACTCAACATTTCTAAGTTATGTCAACAATCAACCAACCAAAAATCAAGAATCAAGCTATCAATTTTTCATAAATCCAAAATATATCTATCAAACCCTAACTATATGGAAAGGAAAATCAAACCCCTTACCTCAAGTGCTTGGATGATTCTTGATGATTCCACAAAATCCAAACCTTGCTCTTGCTCTTGCTCTTGCTCTTGCTCTTCTTCTTCTTCTCCCAAAACCCTGTCTTTCTCACTATGTTACTAAGTTTGGCTTTGTGTTGCAAATAGAAGGAAAATGAGGAAAATGTGTTTTTATGTTGTTTCTACTAGTAAGCCAAGGGTGTAAACTTAATTCTACACAATTAATCCTCACACCCCTAACTTATTTTTATTAATTAACACACTAATAATATCTAATAATATTATTAATTCAATTAATTAAAATAATTCCGGGGAATTAAATATCGGTCCGAATAATATTTTACCGAACCGAACGGGATAAAAACCGGACCGAACGAAACGTCGCCAAATATATTAATAGATATATCGATTAATATAAATATTCTCGTCGCCAAAACAATCGTCAAACGGTAACTCAAAAATATTAATATAATATAATATTAAATAAAACGGGGCGTTACAACTCTCCCCCACTTAAAAAGTTTCTTCCTCGAAATTTCGACCAAAACGAACAATTCGGGACATGTCTACGCATTCGTCCACTCAATCCTCGCGTCAATTAAACAACATACAAAAGACACCAAAACAAGGGCATCTCCCTAACCACAACGTCCCGTCAAGAACAACCATGCCGAGATGCAAAGCCCATACAATGCACTCGAAAACCAACTAACAACCCAACAACCAAACAAGTCGCAGACAAACCGGTTCACTCGAGAACCAAACAAACAAGATCGATACCATCCTAACGCCTCAACCATGGAATTAGTCACCCACTCAAACTGAAACTTCGGAAACGAGTCATCAAAGATAGGAACATAAAGTCCTACGACACGACACCGACTTCATCGCTAAAACGAAGACAACAAAATGGTTATGCATACCAAAACTGAGACAATCAGAATAGGGTAGCACCACGCGTGCTACGCAAACACTAAAAAAGATGCGTTCATTCACGCATAAGTATGAACTCAAGAATTACACTTGCAGTTATCGCTTTCAGTCTAGAAAATCACAAGGCCACATCGTCCTTGTAGGTTACCAACGTACAACCCTTGAACAATAACAACTTACTCAAACATCACCGAACTGCGATACACTACTCGTTCTAGGGCGTATACTGACGACTTGCAACTATAACTCACTATTCCAAATCCAACAATCTCGCATACTCGCCAAGAATTCAATGCTCGATATCTAAACCATGCTGCATCACTTTTATGCATATGATGCCAACTGTAAAACAACTTGGTTAGTCCTCAACTTCACAATTACTCATAATGGATACGTTCAAAGCGTACACCCATCAGGACACCTCGTAACATCAGTCTCATCAACTCGAAAAATTACTCTTTCATTCTTGATTGATCAACGTCCATTGATCCTCTAAAATACACGACATAGTTTGACCTTTTCAAATATTGTCCAAATATTCACTTGTGAAACTTCGACGTATACACTTGACTTCAACGAAGTCTTCCCTTATAACTATAAAATTCCCAAAATTTGTATTAAGTAATCACCATCCTCGCACCGTCGCAACGATCCATACACAGGTTTCTTATTCGAAACACCTTTCATAACTTTCAATCTTCCAATGTGGTAATTCAAAGAAAAACACTCTCTCAAGAACTCTACCCATCAACGTCGTCTCATACTCCTGTAATTACAAAGCAGGTTGGACTTAGAACCATAACAAAATTTTATGGAATCCAACAAGAACACCGTCGCGATCGACTTCATACACAAATAGAACATCTTCCTTTATAAAACATCAATCATCTTAAGGTACCTGTGGCTACCAAGCCATCTCAAAATTCTTTACCGTCAAGACTTATCTTAGTCATAATCTAATAATCCACCGCGGTCATTAGTATCCGACGAAATCCATATGATAGTAGTGAACAAATCCTCTATAACCTTCTAAACTTAAATTTCAACAAGTGTCTCCAAATAATCATGGATCATTCTTCAAAATAACAAATCCTCAAAACAGATATTCTTGGTTCATCTGCGATATCAACTTACTAAACTCAGCACCAGACGAAGTCTCTTTATAGATCGTACTCAAACTTGAATTGTCTTCAACAATTCCAATCTTCTCGCCGTTAACATCTGCACCTTTAAGATTTCAAATGAGCACAACCGCATCAAACTCTAACTCACGTGTCCGACAATTTTTCCTTATGAAAATCAAATCGTTCCAAGTTAGCAATACACTTTTTTCAACTCTATGTCGAAATACATCTTAAGTCCAAAATGAAATATCATAATACACCGCACAAGGTTCTTCAGTACTAAACAAGACCAAAATCAAAGCATTCGCTAAACTTTTCACTGGCTCAAACAAATTCGCTTCCCACTTTGAAGTCTAAATAGCGACTCAACCATCTCAAGTCAAAGTACCCACGATCAATACCAACTTATGAAAAGATCTTCCATCAAACTCAAAAAGCTAACCATCCAAAACAAAGGAACTTCTAAGCTCTGAAATAGCCCCCTTGAAGTCTTCTACAAGATACAAAATAAATCTTCGCGGAACTGTCCAAAATATCATCGTCTAAGTCGCTTACTTAAGGCACTTGCGTCCAACAGTTCAAAACTCTTTCTTTAGAATACCCGACATGCAATGGTTTAACTTCACTACTGATAACGCAAAGTTCGGATGCTTGCTACAATTTCCTTAACTTGATGTGAACCAAATATTATCCATGAACACGAAATAACTCTTACAGCTACTCATGAGAGTACTGTCTGAACATTCCAAAATTATACCTGACGCATTAGTCACACTAATGACATCAACAAATACTCGCCAGGACCATACACTATCTTGAAAAGCATTGTGTAAACATCTTCGGCTCTCACACTAACTCGTAGACGGCCAAACTTCAAATCAATCTCACTAAACACATAAGCTCCAAATGACTGATTTATCCAACATCAGTCCTTGGAAGTAGATACTTGTCCTCAACATCCACTTCGTTCCTTTGTTTGAAAATGACACACCAACTTAAGCGACTTTTGTTCTTCTCGAACAACACAACTGGAGCACTCCACGGCGACCCGCTCGAATAAACGAACTCTGCTCAAACCAATCCTCAAGTTGACTCTTCAACTCTACCTCGGAAACAAACATCCCTTAAGGATACTTCGAATCACAACTAGTTCCAGAAACTAAATCCATCAAAACTTCACTTCGCATTACGGCGGTAATTCACTCACATCTTCATAATATGCTTCGGAAGAATCACAACAAGAAGTTGGCTTGCCAAAATCTTGTTTCTCACCAAAATCCAAATTCTCCCACAACTCAAGTAACCACGCACCACCTTGTGCTAACTCATCTGCTTCATACACTATTAAGCTGGCAAGACAAGTCTATCCCAACCAACACAAATCCCGACTACTATCAACAAGAGATTAAGGGTGATCAGTTCCTCAATTTTTCAATAGATAGTCGACAATCATGATGGTGACATAAACAATCTTTACCAGCTACAACAACGTCTTCAAACTTACACTTCAAGTTACCAAAGCGTAACCCTGCTTGAGGCTCCATCTCTAAGCCACAAGCGCCACCAAGAAGTAAAACTCCTCCCCCACTTGTTTCACACTCATCTCTGCACACAAACAAATAGAAACAAGCAAGTATCGACAGTATCGACAGTGTTTCACACACATGTCGCATACAAAAGGGTTAAACACATTAATAACCTGGCCGACAGACCGACCTGCTCTAATACCACTAATGTAACACCCCAATATTACCCAAGGTTTTATAAGTAAAATCAGAGTAATTTAAAATTTCATAAATACAATACTGAGGCGTCACACCTTCAAAACCAAATCACTTTAAACAGTTTGCTTTAAAGTATAAATCTCGGATACATAGCATCCGCGGAAATCATAAATTAAATCATAGAAATTAAAACACCATCTTTATTAAACCTCCTCATCAAATCATATTTTCATAAAGTATGATTCTTATTCACAAAAGGAATGACAACAAAAGAACAACAACAAGACAACACAAATATTCCCCCCGAGTGCTACGTATCAGAGCGACACCGACTCGACTAACAACAGCTATAAACTCCGTTATCATAACCTGCACGTTACCAGTATAAAGGTAACGGCGAAACAAGTAAAGGGTGAGATACTCCAAAACATATAATTAAAGGCATCATATATATATATATATAGTTTTGTAATCATAAAAGATATAGGTTAGTAAGTTCATTCCAATACATATCCAAATCTCACTCACTCTAATCATCATTCTAATGGGTATAATCAACACTTTATCGCCATAACCTCATCGACATAAATCATCACAACAACACATAAACTTTCATCACCACGAAATCATCACAAGTCAATACACCACTAATCAACACGGCAATCATAAACAACAACATCAAACAATAACATCAAACAATGCTAATAACATAGGCAACATAAACAAAATCATCACAAATTGGCTAAAGCCCATCGTCGCTTTTTGCATAAAAGCCCATCGTCACAAACATCATCATGTCATATTTGCATTAAGCATTTCATCAAAGTCAAATCATCGCAAAACTCATCATTTATATTCATCGCATAGTTATCATGAAATTATCACGTCATATTCATTTCATGTTCATCATAAAGATCATCACCAAACAAAACATCATATATCATCGCAATTCCACATAATCCATCAATTAAAACCCAACGCCAAAAAACTAAACCATAAACATAACCGACTCCATGAGACACGACTATGTTATGCATGTGGTACCCGTCGCTTTGTCCATAATTAGGAACATTTGGCATAAAGCCCCTCGTCGCTTGGCATAAAGCCCCTCGTCGCCAATGCAATGTATGCGACTCGACAATAAAAATAACACAACAAAGACATCATCATCGCTCATCAAAATTGACATAAAGTCCACGTTGCCATATTCATCCACATCAAGATAAACATATCATCGCATCGCATGTCATCAAGTATTCGTTAATAAATACACCGTCGCAAACATCATGTTTAATCACACCACATCATTATCAATTTATTCAACTAATTCCAAATACGGAAAAATAGTCAAACACCAATAATCATCGCGAAAGCCATTCCTAATAACCGACATTAATCATAATCGTCAACATTGCAATCGGATTGTCCATACGTGTCTTAAATCACCTAAAACGCAATTCAATTCAATCTAACCGTAATTTGGCCTATTTCGGGTCGTTTCGGAAAAACTCGTAGTTTTGAAAAACTAACCTCACCACTACGTTCTACACGTCGAACTTAGCTAGTACGTCAATTTTCGTTGAATTCGGAGCAACTTGCTCCGTCGCCGAAATTATCGAAATCGGAAAATCGGAACATAATCGGGTTCCAAATTTAATCAGCTAACTTATATCCTAATTATATTTTTTTAATACTAACTAGTAGTATGGATAATTGAGGAAATTGGATGAAACAGAAGTTAATTACAAATTATGCAGAACAGAAGTTATGCAGAAACACAAAAAAATAGCATACAGAAAAAAAACGCAGAAGCAGAAAAACCTTCTTCCTCTTCCAGCCAAATGGGACGAACGTCCCAGGCTTGCTTATGAAAGGAGGCGTGCACCTTAGGGAGGGGGACGTCCGCCCCTCAGCTTGAGGTGGGCGCCTCCCCCATGTTACATCCTCCAATCCTTCTCCTTCCATGGCTTCAGTAAACAGACTTGTATTTTCTATTTTTTTTTACAGTTTATACTTTTTTCCATTTTAACACTTCTAGTTCCTACAAGCTTGGAAATAAAGCACCCACAATCCATACTCCTAACTCGACATTTTTAAGTTATGTCAACAATCAACCAACCAAAACTCAAGAATCAACCTATCAATTTTTCCTAAATCCAAAATATATCTATCAAACCCTAACTATATGGAAAGGAAAATCAAACCCTTTCCCTCAAGTGCTTGGATGATTCTTGATGATTCCACAAAATCCAAACCTTGCTCTTGCTCATGATCTTCTTCTTCTTCTCCCAAAACCCTCTCTTTCTCACTATGTTACTAAGTTTGGCTTTGTGTTGCAAATAGAAGGAAAATGAGGAAAATGTGTTTTTATGTTGTTTCTACTAGTAAGCCAAGGGTGTAAACCCAATTCTACACAATTAATCCTCACACCCCTAACTTAGTTTTATTAATTAACACACTAATAAAATCTAATAATATTATTAATTCAATTAGTTATATTAATTCCGGGGAATTAAATATCGGTCCGAATAATATTTTACCGAACCGAACGGGATAAAAACCGGACCGAACGAAACATCGCCAAATATATTAATAGATATATCGAATAATATAAATATTCTCATCGCGAAAACAATCGTCAAACGGTAACTCAAAATTATTAATATAATAAATAAAATGGGGCGTTATAGACTACATCAGCATTTACAGGATGCGGGAGTTCATCACCGTCCATGGTCGTGAGAGTCATAGCACCGTCAGAAAAGCTTCTTTTGAAGATGTATGGGCCTTCATAATTAGGAGTCCATTTGCCCCTAGAATCTGGTTGAAAAGACAAAATCTTTTTAAGCACGAGATCGCCTTCTTGGAATTCACGAGGTCAAACCTTTTTGTCGAAGGCTTTCTTCATCCTTCGTTGATATAATTGTCCATGACACAGAGCGGTCAGACGTTTTTCTTCGATTAAGTTTAACTGATCATATCTACTTTGACACCATTCAGCCTCAGATAACTTAGCTTCCATGAGAACTCTCATTGATGGAATTTCAACTTCTACGGGGAGCACTGCTTCTATGCCGTATACTAAGGAAAAAGAGGTTGCCCTTGTCGAAGTACGTACTGAAGTATGATACCCATGTAAAGCAAATGGCAGCATTTCATGCCAGTATTTGTAAGTGATGACCATTTTCTGGATGATCTTTTTGATGTTCTTGTTGGCGGCTTCCACGACGCCGTTCATCTTTGGTCGGTAAGGAGATGAGTTATGATGCTCAATCTTGAATTCCTCACATAGTTCTTTCATCATTTTGTTGTTCAAGTTTGATCCATTGTCTGTAACAATCTTACTTGGAACTCCATATTAGCAAATGAGGTTTTTCTTGATGAACCTCACAACCACTTGTCTTATAACTTTGGTGTAAGATGCTGCTTTGACCCATTTGGTGAAGTAATCAATAGCCACTAAAATGAAGCGATGACCGTTTGACGCTTTTGGTTCGATCATTCCAATCATGTCGATGCCCCACATGGAGAAAGGCCACGGAGAGGAGAGAATATTGAGTGGAGTTGGTGGCACATGGATCTTATCTGCGTAGATTTGGCACTTGTGACATCTCTTAACGTGTTTATAGCAATCAGACTCCATTGTTATCCAATAGTAACCTGATCTTAAGATTTTTCTGGACATTGCATGCCCATTTGAATGAGTTCCAAAGGACCCTTCATGCATTTCGTGAATTAACATATATGCTTCGTGTCTATCCACGCATCTGAGCAAGACCATGTCGAATTTTCTTTTGTATAGCACATCTCCATTCAGGAAGAAATTTCCAGAAAGCCTCCTTAGAGTTTTCTTATCTTTGTGCGATTCCCCGAGTGGGTACTCCTGAGTTTGAAGGAAGCGTTTGATGTCGTGGGACCACGGTTTATCATCGATGACAGCTTCAGTTGCAAACACATATGCAGGTCATTCAAGGCGTCTGATACTAATCTTAGGCATATCGGTCCAATGGTTGACTTTGAACATGGAAGATAGAGTAGCCAAGGCGTCTGCCATTCGATTTTGATCTCGAGGAATATGATGCAATTCAACTTTGTTGAAGAAAGTCAACAAACGTCTTTCATAATATCGGTATGGAATCAAACCAAGGTGATGAGTTTCATACTTGTCTTTGATTTGATTGATTACAAGGGCTGAATCTCCATTTATGTCAAGGATCTTGATCCTTAAGTCGATGGCTTCTTCGATACCCATGATATAAGCTTCGTATTCTGCAATGTTGTTGGTGCAATCAAATAGCAATCTGGCGGAGAACAGGATATGAGAACCCTTGGGAGTAATGATGACTGCCCCAATTCCATTTCCAAAAACGTTAACTGCTCCATCAAAGATTAATCCCCATCTAGATTCTGGATTAGGACCTCCTTCAGGTAACGGTTCGTCACAATCTTTCATCTTTAAGTACATGACATCCTCGTCAGGGAAGTCAAACTTGAGAGATTGGTATTCATTGATCGGTTGATAAGCCAAGTGATCAGAAAGAATGCTTCCTTTGACCACTTTTTGGGCGCGGTACTTGATGTCATATTCAAATAATAACATCTGCCATCGGGCAATTCTCCCTTTTAAGGTAGGCTTTTCAAAGACGTACTTGATTGGATCCATTTTGGAAATTAACCAAGTCGTGTGGTTGATCATGTACTGGCAGAGACGTTTCAAAGCCCACACCAAAGCACAACATGTTTTCTCGAGCATTGAGTAACGAGTTTCACAATCTGTGAAATTTTTACTTAAGTAGTAGATGGCATGCTCCTTCTTACCGGTTTCATCTTGCTGTCCAAGCACGCAGCCCATGGAATCTTCCAACACGGTAAGGTACATTAGTAATGGTCTTCCTTTGATTGGAGGAATCAATATTGGAGGCTCTGGCAGGTATTCCTTGATACTGTCAAATGCTCTTTGACAATCTTCTGTTCATAGAACCTTTGATTTTTGCGGAGAAGCTTGAATATTGGTCCACAAGTAGCAGTCATTTGAGAGATAAGTCTGGAGATGTAATTCAACCGTCCAAGAAATCCTCTTACTTTCTTTTCTGTATGTGGCATAGGAATTTCTTGAATAGCCTTGACTTTGTCGAGGTCAACTTCAATACCTCTTTGACTGACAATGAAACCTAGGAGTTTTCCATATCTCACCCCAAAGGTGCATTTGTTAAGATTCAGACGAAGCTGATATTTCCTTAGTCGTTGAAATAACTTCAAGAGATATTCTATATGTTCTTCTTCAGTACAGACTTTTCTATCATGTCGTCCACGTAGACTTCGATCTCTTTGTGCATCATGTCATAAAAGAGAGTGGTCATTGCCCTTTGGTAAGTTGCACCTGCATTCTTTAATCCAAACGACATTACTTTGTAGCAAAATGTGCTCCATGGTGTGATAAAAGATGTCTTCAGGAGCCATTCTGATCTGATTATAACTAGAGAAACCGTCCATGAAGGAAAAGACGTTGAACTTAGCAGTGCTATCCACCATCTTGTCGATATGCGGTAGTGGGAAATCGTCCATTGGACTAGCTTTGTTCAAGTCCCAGTAGTCAACACACATTCTGACGTTTCCATCTTTCTTTGGGACAGGCACTATGTTGGCTAACCATTGAGGATATTCGGAGGTGACGAGGAAACCTACGTCGAGTTGCTTTTGAACCTCCTTTTTGATTTTGTCGGCCATATCTGGGTGAATCCTCCTCAGTCTTTGTTTATCTGGCAGACATTCTGGTTTTAATGGCAAGTGATGCTCTATGATGTTGGTATCCAACCTTGGAATGTCCCGGTAGGACCAAGAAAAAACTTCGACGTATTCTTTGAGAAGATCTATCAGTCTGCTCTTGACATCGTTGTCGAGTAGAGCTTCAATGCTTACTTCTTTTCTGTTTTCCTCAGAACATAAGTTGATTGTTTCCAAAGGCTCTTTGTAAGGTTGAATGATTCTTTCCTCGTGCTTATGTAGTCGGGAAATATCATCCGAGATCTCTTCTTCATCCTCTTCTTCAGCGTCAGCGTCAAACACAGGGAATTCAAAGTCGAGAGAGGTCGTAGAGTTATTGCGTTCAATGGATTTGTTCATTGTTAATCTGCATTTATGATTTATGTTCGATTTTTTTATAGAAAAAGTTAATGCAAAAGTGTATGCAGATTATTGTTTTTTCGAAGATGTTTATTTTTATTGGGTTTTTTAGGATTACCATTTCCAAAAAAAAAGGTAAAAAATGAAAAACAAACACAAAATGTGGGAATCAAAACAACGCTTTATTTATGATTCACATATGAAACAAAGCCCTAAATAAAAACTCATTTGTCTTGGGCAAGACAAAGAGAAAATTATTTAAAAGCTAGCCCTATAAAACATCTCTCTGCCTTGGGCAGGGCGAGAGTTCAAAACAAAAGCGAGATAAACTACTTAGGATGATGAACAACAGTCTGAACCTCAACGACTTTCCAATAGTGACAAACTCCTTGGAAGACTATGTATTCTGGTAGTTTTCCCTTTGAATCATTTTTTGTGTTGATATTGATCGTTGGTCGAACATGTTTTGAAGACTCTGGTTGGTTAACCTTGCCTTTTGTACTGCTAAGGCAATCTTCTTCTACTTGATTGCCAGGTCGAGGAGTATAGAATGCAGTATATGCATTTTCAAGTGGCATGTATTCTGGATTCTCAGGATGTACTTCCCAATTCTCTGGGTGAAGAGACTCATTATCAAAGACACTTTCCAAATCATTTTCAGAATTGTCTTCTCGATCATCTCCAAAAATTGCGTTAATCTAGGGATAATCAAAATCTAGTTCAACAACCTCGGCAGGCGTATTGAAGCAAAGATTATCATTTGTGATTTCAGATTGATGATGATATTGAGAAGGCATGTATGCCTATTTTGGTTGGCTGAGATATTCAGGAGGATCGTCCTATCCAGTTGATTGGATGTCTTCGATTCTAATTCTTGAACTTTCAGGAGCAATATATCTCACCATAAAGTCATATTTTCCGCTTGGTTCCCCCAAGGTATCCCAAATCTCAGGTGGGATAGGTGGAATTTCTTCTTCATCATTTTGCAGGAACATGCCTTCAAATTTGTCTGAAGGAGGATAAAACGGTGTATGCGGTTCTTTCTAAGACATGTATCCAGAGTTATTAAGATAAGTTTTCAATTCTTCGCATCCAGAGAGATTGTCTTCATTTCCTTCATCAACAAAGACATTGACCTCTTGAGGAATAGGGTTTAGGAACCCTCCGCTGTGGAATACTTCCTTAATCGGACGAAGAGTTTCATCCCTTTCATTGGATTTTGAAAGTACTGTAGTAAATCCATGTCCTGTTTTGGTTTCGTTGTGGACAGGATTTATCACTTGTCCCCAACCGGCGGCAGTACCGTTTTTCACTATTTGCGCTGCTTCTTTGTAAGAGGAGATAAATGATCTGTTTTTCTTTGTAGATTCATCTTCTAACGAAAGTCCTTCGAACTGTGTCCCTTCAACATCGTCAGCAGTGATGAAAGAAAAAATGGACAAATGGCTTACCAATAAAGCTTGTTCACCAATAATGGTTACCAGTTTTCCACTTGTCGTAAATTTCAATTTCTGGTGGAGCGTGGATGTTACTGCTCCTGCTTCATGTATCCAAGGTTGTCCTAACAAACAAATGTAAGCAGCTGCCACGTCCATGACCTGGAAGGTAATTTGAAAAGTATGTGGACCAATCGTCATCGGAAGGTCAACTTCTCCAATAATGGATTTTCTTGACCCATCGAAGGCTTTGACTACTACACCACTGAATTTCATTGGTGTTCCTTTGTAAGGATGAGCCAGTGACCACTAGAACGTTAGACAGAGAATATGATTGGAAATTCATAGAGATATGTAGAGCAAAATTGTGATCTCTTCCCTCCTCTGGGAGTTCTTCGTCACTAAAGCTCAGGTTGTTGCAAGCTGTTATGTTGCCTACAATTCCACCAAATTGATCGGTAGTCACGTCGTGATCTACGTAGGCTTGATCCAACACTTTTATCAAGGCCTCTCGGTGGGCTTCAGAATTCAAAAGCAAAGAGAGTATTGAGATTTTGGAAGGAGTTTGCATCAATTGATCCACAACTTTGTACTCACTCTTCTTGATCAGGTTTAGAATTTCGTCAAAGTCTGAATTGATATTGGTTCCATCAGACGGACCAATGTTTAAGTCTGGATTACCAACGGGAATTCCCATAGGATTCTCAACAGGTATATCAACATGATTTTGTCTAACTGTGGGAGCAAAAGGCTGCTTTGGTGGCAACAGGGTATGCACACGCCCATTTCGAGTTACTCGTCCTACTTCAACGATATTAACTACGGCTGAAAGAGTAGGTATGGGTATTTCCTTCCCATTTTCCATCATAGTCGTGTTGTACTGATAGGGAACTGCTTTTTCAGAGTCATAAGGAATAGGTCCAGGTAGACAGATGATCAAAGGAGAGTCAGGAACCCTTGGACTGTTGTATTCAACCTCTATGCACTCGGGCATATTGAAGTAAGGGAGAATGACGTTTACTTCGGGAATTTCTGAGTTAATGTCTGAGACTAAAAGCTCATGCGGATAATACCCTACCATATTTACGTCATAATCATTCCTGTTTCTGAAAATTTGAATGTCGCCGATGTCAATTAACCACTGAAGGTCTTCTTTTACAGCTGGACATCCTCGAGAATCTATAAAACAGATTCTACAAGCTGTATAGTCATGTTTATCAACAACACCTATTGTGCTAAATGTAGCGTGTAGCTGTACCAAGCTTTGTCTTATCAAATTTAGATCTATGACTTGGTATCGATCTGAATTTCTGGCTATCAAATTCACAGCGTGTCCTCCATGATTAGGAAGTGGATTCACTTGCACATTCAGATTTGTATTCCTGAGAGAAAGAAGATTAGCCCTAACTAATCTTTGAACTTCAGCTTTCAATGCTATACAGTGTTCGAGATCGTGACCTGGTGCCCCTTGATGAAAAGGTCAAGACACATTTATTTTGTACCACCAAGGTAATTTATCAGGTACTGGAGGTGGTACTCTTGTTTGAACAAGATTTCTCTCAATCAGGGCAGGATATAATTCCGTGTAAGACATCAGAATTGGATCAAACTGCGAGATTCTAGGAGCACGATTCTGATTGTTTTTGAATTGTTGAGCCTGTTGTCGAGGCTGCTGATTCTGCTGGAATTGTGGGGTAATTCCCATGTTTGAAGTTCTACTAACAACTGGTGCGACCATGGCTACATGTTGTCGGTGATTGACATTTTTCCTGGGTCTTCCTCGGGATACCATTCCAACGTCATGTTCTTTCTTCTTTGGGAAACTAGTTCGAATTCTCTTTGTTTCGCTTGAAGATCCCACTTCTCTAGTTAAGCGTCCTACTCGGACTCCTTATTCTAGCCGCATCCCCATGTTTATCATTTTAGTAAAATCACCTGGAGCACTGGCGATCATGCATTCGTAGTAGAAAGGACCTTGAGTATTCATGAATTTCTGCAAAGTAGGAACCTCAGTTGTGGTCGCCTGTACTTCAGAAGTATTTTGATGAAATTATATGCCAAAATTGAAAGGCATGCCCCATGGATAACCTTCTGGCATACTGAAAAGCAGATTACTGACTGCAACAACATAAACTGGAGTAGTAGTGATCTCTGAAATCGTCGCTTGATTTTGACTGTTAGGTGTTGATTGATGATTCTGCGCAGCTACCAACGAGCTTACCAAAGCAGTGAGTCTTTCCACCTCCTCTTGAAGTGTGGTTACTGTACCATGAAGCTCAATATTCTCTTATTCAAAATCTTCCATTGCTTTTCTTCTATTTGCACGAGTATTGTATCTGCGAGTTGACTGTGAACGTAGTCGAGAAACTCTATGACGCGATAGCTTGACGATCTCTGGAAAAAAATTCCAAAAGATAAGACTCTAAATGACAAACTCAAAATGCAAAGAATGATGCATGATTATGAATGTAAAGAGAAAAGAATTTCCAAAGAATTTACGCTAAAAGATAAATTTCTTGCAAACATTTGGATGGAAAACTCTTATTTTATTAATATTCGAAAGAAGATTACAATAAGTTTTTGGAAAACTCTTATACTAATTAAGCGTCTTCATCTGATGAAGAACCAAATGCTTGATGCAGCTTCAACTTCAGGATTTCTTTCCCATAGTAAGCTTTCAGCTCAGCTTTCTCGGCTTTTAGCTTGTTAATGACTTTTTTGCAATCGTCTGGAGCAGGATTGCTAACTGTCATTTCTTTAAGCTTTCTTTTCCTTTCTTTGATGTATTTCTTGACCGCGACATCTTTTTGACGAATCTTCTCATCTTTTTCCATGAGCCATCCATCTTGAAAGTAGAGCGTTTTTTCATGATCCTTGACCCGCTTCTTAAGCTTTACATTCTCAAGGTCAGTCTTAAGAAACTTGTCTTCCAAAGCTTCTTTCTCTAGCCTCATCTTAGCCAAAGCTTCTTGGTATTCTCCCATAGTCTCAATGGGAATGATGGTCGATTTAGATACCACTGGGAACATGGATTCTTCATAAGCATAAGGCATTCAGAATTCCTTCACTCTTTTCTTTACCCAAGAAGTGTAGATTTACATGGCTACACAATTCCTTGCATCACCTTTTTCTTTCCTTCGAATGTTATGCCAAGCTCTTATCATTCTGGCTTTCAAACCTTGGGAATCTTCCCCTTCATGATAAAAGTAATTTTCTACTGTAAAACCAAGGGGTTTATTGGAGTTTGCGTACCCAAGTTGACGTCTTGCTAAAAATGGGTTGTAGTTAATTCTTCCTTTCGTACCAATGAAACGTACGTTGGTAAACTCTCCACAGCTTTCAATGATTTCCATCTCATTGTTGACCAAGGTATACCAATGGATATTGTCATTAGTAAGAGACATAAGTCTTCGAGACCAATGCCAACCGTTTTTGTTTTCTCGGAAGATAGGAGACTTAGGCAAGTGTAAGACAATCCATTTGAATAACAGAGGTACACAACACACGATAATTCCATCTCCTTGACGATTCCTATGATGAATGGAGAAATACATGTTACCAAGCAAAGTGGGAACGTGATTTCCAATCAGAAAGATCCTTATGGCATTGATATCAATGAAACTTGGGACATTGGGAAACAACACCAATCCATAAATTAGCAAAGCCAAAATAGCTTCAAAAGCTACCATGCTACCGGCTTTGGCAAAATTAAAAGCGTTCTCCATTAGGAACTTTGAAGTTAGTCCTAAGAGATTTCCTTTGGTAGTCATATTTTTGTCTATCTCAGATTTCCTTAAATGAGTCATCGTTGCAATGACTGGTGGCTTAGGAATGGCTTCCAAACCATTGAAAGGTACTTTGTCAAACACTGAGATACCTAACATATGTGCGTACTCTTCTAAAGTAGGCATCAACTAATAATCAGGGAAAGAGAAATAGCGATAGACTATATCATATAACTGAATGAAAGTTTTGAGAAGTCCTTCATCAATGTTAGTGTTCAAGATAGTTAAAAGAGTTCCATAGCGTTTTCTGAAATCCGATGGATCTTCTACCAAGGATGCTAACTCTTTTAACTTTCCTACATGAAAACACCGGCGGAACCTCAGACATGATAACTAGGTATCAAATAGAGTCGCCATCGAACGTCTTTTATCTCACAAGGGAGAAAGGAAAACATCGAGTAAACCTGGGGGAGAAATCGCGGTCCTATAACCGTGAAATCGAGAGAATCTAGGTAAGGGAGTTAGTTACGCGAGGGGAAGGGATTAGCACCCCACACTCCCGTAGTACTCTACGGTATCCACTTTCTATTTCTAGCTAAAGGGTGTGTTATATCTATGCTTAATCGCTAATCATGCATGCAAAAGAAAAGAGTAAATAAGAAACCACGGGGAAAAGAAGGAAGTAGTTACAAAGTTTTGCTCGATCGAGCCCCGTGACAAGATGCGTACGTATTCCCGCGTGCAATGGGAAAGTCAGAGCGCCGTAGTTCGGCTCACTTGTTTTGGTGTGTTTTGTGTTTTTTACTTGTGAAAAGGTTTTGAACACAGAAAGAAAAGAAAGCGCGCAAAGGCGAAAAGAGTTTGTGTTGGTTGGTTGTTTTTACCTTGAAAAAGGAATTTAAACCATTATTAAGTGTTTTGTTCTTGAAGAGAAAAGAAAAGCAAGTTTTAGTTTTATTATGTGCAACATGCAAATGAAACTAGCAAAAACCAAGGGGAAGACTAGCTATGCACTACCCTAAGGTTGACATGCAAAGAAAATGAATCCCAAAGTCTAGGCTAGAGAACCTGGAGGAACACAATCAAAGCAAACACAAATCACAAGTAGAATTGCCCTAAACGGGTCTTTAAATAAACCAGAGGGGTTCCTGAACATGCTCCAGCTACGGAAGCCCCATCATGCATCTCTAATCCTACTTCTCATGGCAAAAGAAAACCGTAAAGCCCTACTTCTCATGATATCTAGGAAAGCTGTAAGAGAATGCGGTAAATGGTGTAGAAACTACCAAACAGATATAGAATCTGCAGAGCACTGCAAGCTAAGGAAATACTCCGGAAAACTTCAAGTACTGCAGCCATGCAATAAGAGTAAACCGGTGAGAATAGCTCGAGGCGTCAAGGCAAAAAGAATGCACGCTCGTGCGCATCTGAAGCAACAACGTCTGCAAGAAGGGAGTTAGACCCAAAAAACAAACAAAGGAATGTACGCGTCGGTGTACAAACGCAAAACACCTGCAAGAAGGGAGTTAGAACCAAAAAACAAGTATGGGAATGCACACGTGGGTGTACAAACGCAAGACACCTGCAAGAAGGGAGTTAGACCCAAAAACAGACAAACGTATGTATACGTGGATATACAGATGTACAACAAACTGCGTAAAAGGAGTTGGACCCAAGAGGCAAGTACAAGGAGTGTATACGTGAGTATACAAACATGAGAAACCTGCAAAAAGGGAGTTAGACCCAAAACACAAGCAAAGGAAAAGTGTGTGAATATCGAAGAAAACGAGCCGCACATGTATGCGTCGTGCGTCCCTGCAAGAAATGGAGTGCAAACAGTAGCCAAGCATGGCTAAGGTGACTGCTGTTCACCATTAGAATCGAAAAAATCAGAAAAAATAAATCAGAAGACCGCGCTTAGCGCGGTATACCGCGCTAAGTGCGCCATGCAACCCAAAAAGTCAGAACATTTGGCGCTTAGCGCTCTGGCGCGCGACCTACAACCTCAAAAAATTATTTTCGCACTGCACCACTGTTTGTGATGTTTTCATGCCACAAAGTTAATCCATACAACTGGACAGTTATTCCAATGCTCATGTATGCTATGTTATGCATGAACATGTGCGGCGTGCTAGTGGGGAATGGCAATTCCGATGCTCGCATGCGATGCTATGTATGAGTGTGTACGGAATGCGAATGGTGAATTAATGGTTCCCATGGTCATGTATGCAATGTTATGCTTGAACCTATGCGGAATGCGAAATCAACAATCCTAATATTCTTACATGCATGGTTATGTATTAATATGCTAAGAGTGTGAAACCGGAGTTCCAATGCTTATATGCAATGCTAGTTGCGAACATATGGGATGCGAGGAATTAATCGTTACAAGGTGTGCAATGGAGGTCGATCATGTCAAGTCCTAAGTGAAACATTAGCACAAACACTTGGAATGCAAATGCATGGGCTATGTGCAATGCACAATGTACATAATGATCCAAATGCTTTGGAAGCTACATGTTGACACATTACGAATACAAGCTATGCTTCAACTCATCATGTGCCAATGCGATTCAATAAACCTAAAATGCTCTTCAATGCGTGAACATGTGTTAGGTTATGCAAAATGCATGAGTTTGTAGCTAGAATGCAAAGAGAAAGCAAATGCATGTATGATATGCATGAAAATCTTCACACCGACACCAAGAACGTTTGCAATAATCCGATTCAAATCAAAGAATTCAAGCATGAAGGTTCAAGAATCAGAATATACATGGAATTTGCAAGTAATGACAGTGTTCAATTTCAAGAAAAGCTAAAAATCAGAAACAGCTTAAAATAAGTGCTTATTTGAACCTAACACTTACTTGAACTTGAAGTTTGAATCAAATTGAAGAGGAATTCCTTGTGCTCTTCAAAGAAAATACCAGATCAATGAGGAAGTGTGATAAACTTAGGAATTAAGCTTGAATCCTTGAGGAAAAGCTTGAATTTCAATGGAGAATTGAAGGAGAAGAAGAGAAATCCCTAAATCTTGAAATTGAGGAGACAATCGAGATTAAACCGTTCCTTCCACGCCAAATGTGAGTAGAAGGAGGAGAAGATGATGTAGATTAAAATAGGAGAAGCTATAATGAAGAAAAAATCAGAATTCGCAGGTCGCGCTTAGCGCGGAAGGCGCGCTTAGCGCGGTCTGTGGTTGAGGCCAATGGTGAACGGAGGTCCGGGGGCGGCCTGCGGTGGTTGCTTAGAGGGAAAGTTGAAGTTTGAACTTTTTGAGTTTTTGTGCTTTGGGATTTGAGAGAATTGGAGTGTGGATGGTAGTGGAAAATTAAGCAAATGATTGTGTTCTCGTGATTTGTGAAGAGGAAAATCTATTTATAGCTTTGGATCCTTAATCAACAAGCTAATTATGATTATCCGAATAATTTACGTAATTAATCCAAAATACCCAAATCCGTGCGGAATTTAGAGTCGGAACGTAAACGAAAAGTGTCCGGAATGCAATTTTGCATGCGGGAATCAAAATCCCGACTTGATCCGATGAATGGTCAAGGAAATAGAAATTTTGAAGTTTCAGCACCAGTTTTAGACCACTGACACGTGCAGAATTTCATCCGCGCTCTGTGGGGAAAAGGCCTCAGACGAGGATCCTCTGATCGAAATTTACACATGCATATCTCTTGGACATTTGAACCTAACAAGATTTGTGAACTTTTGGCACCGGTCCCGTCCCGTTTCGATGAAAATCGAGTGAGATATGATTTTTCGAACTTCGCGCATTAGATGAAAATTGCTCGGTTCAGCTCAAAAATCAAGCTCAGAGATTAAAATTCTGCTACCGATCGGTGGAAAATTAGCTCTCGATTTGAAAATGGAAGTTGTAGAGGACCTTGATACGGAATTTTAGAAATTGGCCCCGCTCAATTCCGAGCTTCCAGCTAGAAAATAAAGCCTTTTCGGTGAGCCAAAACACACGGTTCAGCACTAAAATCAGCTTAACATGCCGGGGAAAATGACTCCTTTGGGAGTCTTCCTCACAAAATCCGTTCTCGGCTTCCAAACGAAAGTCGTGGATAGTAATGAAAGGAAAGCGCCAGTCGAAAACCAACAGAACATACCCAAGGGGAGGAGAGATACGCCTTCAGGAGTGTCCAAAACGCGCCGAAACCTGAAATCCTTTTTATTGAGAAATGAGCTCTTTTTGGGTGCCATTCGGAATACCTGGAATCTGATATTCCTTATGATGAATGTTATGCATAATGTGGCTTGTATTTGTATGCAAAGGAATTATAAGCCAACAATAACGCGGGAAAGAGGAGGGTAAATTTTGGGGTACAACAGCTGCCCCTATTCCATCATCCTCTAGCTTAGGAGCGAGATTGGCGTCTGCCTTTCGAGCGACAAGGTATGAGGTGATTGAATACCAAAACGGACCTAGAAATTTACACTCTGAATCCCAAAAGCTGCATCAAGAGATAGGTGTGGACATTCCAAAATCCTAAGGAACCCCACTGGAGAAAAGGAGCATGTTGCGCCAGAGCTTAACTGGGCCACAACCAAAGAAAGCACAGAATAAATGCTGAACTCTATGAAGGCAGGTACAAGTGCTAACCTGACCTAAGAAGAATTGGCCTCTACCCAATTCAATCCGCAATATCAGGGGAGAGCTGACACGTAAGCGGAAGCAAAGACTTGATACACTGACTAGACTACCACATTACGCCAGGGAATAACCGGACGGGTTAGTGATGCAAAGGCTAGAAAGTGCCGAGTAGGCTTTACTGACTCAGAACGCTACACTCTAAGAAGGGAGACAAAGGGGACCCTTGTTCCCGAAAAGGCACAGGAGTAAGACCTGTCCTAAGAATCGTCGCACCAGGGGATGTGCTGGCAGTTTCAACGAAGACGAAGACTGGAAATGCTGACCAGGCTTCACACACAATACAGAGCAACTTGCATCATGTGTAAGGAGAGAGAAAGCGGTACTCAAACCTTGACCAAGAATTGGTAGCGACTCAACTCTTGTGCAAAAAGAAGAAAGCAAGGGTAGAGCTTGCTGAAGACGTGTTGCACCGGGGTAAGATCCAGCAGCTTCAACACCAAGAAGACGTGTTGCACCAGAGAATACTGGCAGCTTCAACACCAAGAAGACGTGTTGCACCAGAGAATACTGGCAGCTTCAACACCAAGAAGACGTGTTGCACCAGATGGAACTGGCAGCTTCAACACCAAAGAAATGTGTTGCACCAGAGAATACTGGCAGCTTCAACACCAAGAAGACGTGTTGCACCAGATGATACTGGCTGCTTCAACACCAAAGAAATGTGTTGCACCAGAGAATACTGGCAGCTTCAACACCAAGAAGACGTGTTGCACCAGATGAGACTGGCTGCTTCAACACCAAAGGAAATGCCCCACACCCAAAAGCTATCCTTGCTGGGATTTCAGAGAGACATTGGAACACCACTGGGGACTGAAGGTTCATTGCTCTTGGCTTATAATTCGATGAAAATGCATGAATTTCCTAAAAGGTAATGCGAATGCGATGATGCATGTTTTCAAAGGATGAAATGTGAACGTAGACCAAAAGGTCACAAGATGATCCACTTCAATCTGATGATCCGCTGGGGAGATAATAATGGAGATCAATCAAGGATACGGTCAAGCTGATAAATCTGGAAAGACCACTTGAAGATATCGAGATCTACCGTATAACCCTGCTGAGGAGATGATACCGCGGGGACCTGTCATGCTGGACAATGATCCATTGGGGAACCAAAAGAGGACACTTGAAGAAGAACTCTACCGTTACCCACTACAACTCTAGCTGGGGAGACAAAGATATTTCAACTGCTGGGGATGTCAAGAGATGAGAACCCTCTGGGGAGGATCATTTGTGGACAATATGCGACTCGTTGGGGAATCAAATGCCCGGTCAACAATCCAGATAACACCTCCATAGGGAATATCAGGATACAACACACTTGCGACTTCAGAGAACATCCACTAGGGACTTTCACTGAGATAAATATTGTCAACCCGTACCGGGGATTAGTACCATGTTCCGCAATAAGGATTTGTCGATAACAACATCTGCTGGGGAGATTCACCAAATATAGTATGCTGATGACAAACACTACATCTGATGCTTTGCAGAAGTTTCACTCGGGGTTTTCTCGTCCATGCTTACTGAAAACGAGATACTAAATTTCATTGGAGGATGGCGTGAGGGCACCAAGCTGTGAGATACCTGACAATGGAAGAAAAATCCATAAGAGGGAGCATCGTCGGTCAAAGACGAACTCGGGAGAAAGGACACCCGTGCGAGGATGAACTTGCAGAAAGAAGAAGAAGAGGAGGACGTCGGACGAAGACGAACTCGTATAAGAAAGAAGGGAAAAAATATATGAAAACGAATTACTAAGGAAAAGAGAACGTCGGGTGTAGACGAACTCGCAAGGAAAGAACATCTGCGAGAAGATGAACTTGCAAAGGGGGAGAGAACATCTGGCAAAGACGAACTCCGACAAAAGTTGCCAAAGGCGTGGACACCGAAGAAAGTGTCTGCAAGAACTATAATATCCCTCAGGCCAAAGGCGGGGTATAATTCTTCAAGAGTATCAAACATTTGGATTACCACGCACCGAGTATGGACACCCAAACGTCTGGAACGGTAATGCAAACACGGGTAAGATAACCGACGATTTTGCACAAACGAAGAGCGTGCGACTCATTACGAAGAAGACAAAAAGTCAAAGCTTGAGTCAAGAAGAACAAATCAACCTGACAAACTTCCCAAGACCAAATCTGGAGACAATTTCCGTCTAGAAACAGACTCCACAGGGATTAACCTACATTGAAGAATATTCTTCAAGATATAGGAATTTCAATCAAACGAGTAATCAGGCATCTGCTGTCACCCATACGCCACTTCGAACCCCGAGTGAAACATAGATAATCAACATGCCCCTGTATCTCTGAAGGGATTGGTCAACCTTGACAAGACTGCCCCAGTTTTAATGAACTTTGAGAGATATAATGCCAACTCGAATGCCCCAGATTAAGATGATTCGTTGAAAGGCCATTCAACAAAGTCTCGGATAACCTGCCCCTTGGGACAACCAAAGCATTCATTTGATGCTCATTATGCAAGCTGACTGGATGTTTAAGCACTTGTTCATATGCAAAGAATGTTTTATCCTAAAAATGATAACTCTAATGCAAATCCTATGCTTGTCTTGAAACAAAAAGGTTTTTTAAAAGATGTCAAAACATCGCATTTTTTGTGCAAAAGATGGCGAAAAAATGGAATGATACCAACCTAAAGGTGTTAGCAAGCCTCCTAGGAGTCAGGATACCGAGTTCTCGTCACAGCTTAGCTTTCAAATTAACCCTACTTCAGTTAGGACTTTTAAGGGTTGTAACGTGGCCTGGTTCACGGTTTTTTTTTTAAAAAAGAAAGATTTTTAGGCTCAAAATATTCGGTGCCCACCCCCTTCATGATATTCTCCGAACCTATGTTAAGTTAACTTGATGCGAGCAATCATCTCTCACAAGAGGAAATTGAAAGTTGAGAAACCATTGCAGTTTCTTGGTCGTGCCACTTTGACTTTGTTAAGGACGGGGCTTCTTGGACACGATAGCCACTCACCATTTCGCTTAGTGCCTGATCAACGACTTTGTTCTTTATTGAGGATGTTCTTGGATTATCCTCGCCTTTACGGCTTGCCAATTTGCTTTTTAACATTTGCCCTTTTATTTTGCCTAAGCGACTTATTTCCAAGTTCGACTTAGCGGGCTTTTTCTTTGTTTTTTTGCTTTTCTTTTTTTGGTTTTTTGAACCAGTCGTTGATCTTCACACTGTCTTTGATTTGCTAGATGTGATTGTGGCGATCTAAGTCCCCTGCAGATAAGGAGTACCCGTGGGGTATCGTCCTTCTTCGATGCACATTGCTGACAATTGAAACTTGACTGCTACAGTTTCTCAACCTTTGAAGGATAACCATTGTTATATCCTTTGAAATATACTCTTGATGAGTTTTGAGCGCTCAATCTGATTAACTGAACACTACCCTGCTCCGGGTTAAAAAAAAGGGTTTTCTCTAAATAGAAAAGAAACTCCTACTTCAAGGCCCAAAAGGGGGGTTGACGAGGGTCTAACTCCCTTATATCTCCGGTGTTTGGGGATTTGAAACAAGGCCTGTACATCGTCAGCAGGGTTTTTTATTTGAAAGCAATACCGTTTGAGATTCTTGGTATATTTTCGTCATCCTCCCTACAGAGGTTTTGCTTTATTAACAAGAGTTGAATATCAAAAGCGTTTAAAAACAATTAAAAGTGTATACAAATGGATTAGTTCAAGACAAACATATTCAATGCATTATGATAATCATTCAGAAGATGAAAATGTTCTGCAAACAAGCATGTACTAAACAAACAAGAAAGATTACAAATGAGAATGCAAATGAATCTTGAAATTGCCGTCGAGGACACTGGACTTGTTGCCTTTGATGATGCGCTTTGCAGTCTTGACATTTGCCGAGCTAGCGGAGGACCCAAATTTGACCACCTGGCGTGAAACTGATAGTTCTTGCATTAATCAAATCCTGTACCTTGCACTTGAATGCATGGCAATCTTCAATGTTGTGCCCAACGGTACCGGAGTGGAATGCGCAAACGGCATTAGCATCATAGCTGCTTGGACGCTTGTTAGGAGGAGGGGGTGGCAGCATGGCCTTAGGAACCACCAATTTGAGCTCAAGCAAATGCGTCAACATCTCAGCATAAGACATTGGGATGACGTCGAACCTTCTAAGAGCATGGCTTTCCTGCTTCTTTCGATTTTGTTGACGAGGCGCTTAATGAGCCGGTGAGCGAAACGGTTGGTTATCCCGCTTTGAAGCACGGGCTTTCTTTTGAGGCACATCAACAGGCATAACGGTTATATCAACAATGGGATCAGAGTAGACTTGTATGTTCAGCCCTGCGGGAGTAAACAAGATAGTACCTTTGTCAAGCAAATTCTGAACTTCATTTTTCAATGTCACACAGTCTTCCGTGTCATGACAAGGTGCCCCAGAATAGAAATCACACCTAGCCGTCACATCACACTCGAACAGAAACCCTTCAGGCATGGCAAGAGTTTGGAGTTCAACCAACCGACACTTGAGCAACTGAGGAAGCAACTGAGCATATGGCATCGGAATGGGATCGAATTGCTTTTCAGAGTGTGACGTCCTTGGTTGAAGAGCTTTATCTAGACCCTTTTGAACAACCGGAATTGGATGTAAACGGGGAGGCCTCGGAATACAGGGTGATGGAGTAGATGCATGCCTAGCTTTAGGGCTCAAAGAATTCTCCAGAGTATGAGGAGGAATAATGACTCCTGTTGCTGTAGAAAATCTGGGATCATCTCCCTTTCTTAACACGGTCCCTAAAATTTCCATCACCAAGCCTAGCTGAGTCTTCAACTGTTGGTTCTCTTCTTTCAAGTCTTGCATGTCAAGCATAAGAAATCCCATCTGTTCCTTCATCTCATCCAGGTCCCCACGAAGTTGTTCCATCACTCGGTTTCAAACGCAAAATGGCACAGAGGCAGAGTTCACAATTCTGAGTAGAAAATACCAGATTTGAGTAAGAGAAATCCCCAAGTTCAAATGCCTGTTATGAATGCATGGAATGAATGAGTATGCATGTTGGGTATGTACATATGTATTTTCCTGACACATCTTTTTTGAAAAGAAAAATGAAAATACTAAGATGCTGGTACATTATGCATTGATCATGGGTTTACTACTTCCATGAACACTGATCAAACCGCTGCGTGGTTTCTGCTCTGACTGAAGAAAACAGAAATCCGGACAGAGTAATGGCTAGAAAATACCACTGAATGAGATCACGAGTCACTGGTAGAAAAATACCGAGTCACCACCAGAAAATACCGAGTCACCAACAGAAAACCGAATCACCAACGGTACCTGTAGTAATGATATCCCGCCCCAACTCACAGGGTGATTCTAGACTCAACAGGGTATCCCTAATGATAGTCAAAGTCGACGATCCTTTATCGGGTACTTCGCTGACTACACAACAGGGTGTAGGGAGAAAGCACCGTCAATCGAATCTCGTCTGAATTCGGTACTCCATGCCTCCTCACACGCACCACGGGATGCGGGATTCGACATGGACATCCATCTAGCCTATGTGTCACTGGCCGGGGTAGTTGGCCTTTTACCTCAAGTAACACCCACCCAGATCAAGAGATAAACCAGCACAGCAGCAGTCCAGATACAGGATATATGAAAGCAGTAAATATGCCACATAGAATGCAATGCAAAGCATACAAAGGATGATAAAGCGATAAAGCAGATAAACACCCAATAGACATGAAAAAGAAAGCTAGGATCAACTCCTGATCGGACCAGCACAGGTCTGTACGATCCCCAGCAGAGTCGCCAGCTGAAAACACCGGCGGAACCTCCGACATGATAACTAGGTATCAAATAGAGTCGCCATCGAACGTCTTTTATCTCACGAGGGAGAAAGGAAAACATCGAGTAAACCTGGGGGAGAAATCGCGGTCCTATAACCGTGAAATCGAGAGAATCTAGGTAAGGGAGTTAGTTACGCGAGGGGAAGGGATTAGCACCCCACACGCCCGTAGTACTCTACGGTATCCACTTTCTATTTCTAGCTAAAGGGTGTGTTATATCTATGCTTAATCGCTAATCATGCATGCAAAAGAAAAGAGTAAATAAGAAACCACGGGGAAAAGAAGGAAGTAGTTACAAAGTTTTGCTCGATCGAGCCCCGTGACAAGATGCGTACGTATTCCCGCGTGCAATGGGAAAGTCAGAGCGCCGTAGTTCGGCTCACTTGTTTTGGTGTGTTTTGTGTTTTTTACTTGTGAAAAGGTTTTGAACACAGAAAGAAAAGAAAGCGCGCAAAGGCGAAAAGAGTTTGTGTTGGTTGGTTGTTTTTACCTTGAAAAAGGAATTTAAACCATTATTAAGTGTTTTGTTCTTGAAGAGAAAAGAAAAGCAAGTTTTAGTTTTATTATGTGCAACATGCAAATGAAACTAGCAAAAACCAAGGGGAAGACTAGCTATGCACTACCCTAAGGTTGACATGCAAAGAAAATGAATCCCAAAGTCTAGGCTAGAGAACCTGGAGGAACACAATCAAAGCAAACACAAATCACAAGTAGAATTGCCCTAAACGGGTCTTTAAATAAACCAGAGGGGTTCCTGAACATGCTCCAGCTACGGAAGCCCCATCATGCATCTCTAATCCTACTTCTCATGGCAAAAGAAAACCGTAAAGCCCTACTTCTCATGATATCTAGGAAAGCTGTAAGAGAATGCGGTAAATGGTGTAGAAACTACCAAACAGATATAGAATCTGCAGAGCACTGCAAGCTAAGGAAATACTCCGGAAAACTTCAAGTACTGCAGCCATGCAATAAGAGTAAACCGGTGAGAATAGCTCGAGGCGTCAAGGCAAAAAGAATGCACGCTCGTGCGCATCTGAAGCAACAACGTCTGCAAGAAGGGAGTTAGACCCAAAAAACAAACAAAGGAATGTACGCGTCGGTGTACAAACGCAAAACACCTGCAAGAAGGGAGTTAGAACCAAAAAACAAGTATGGGAATGCACACGTGGGTGTACAAACGCAAGACACCTGCAAGAAGGGAGTTAGACCCAAAAACAGACAAACGTATGTATACGTGGATATACAGATGTACAACAAACTGCGTAAAAGGAGTTGGACCCAAGAGGCAAGTACAAGGAGTGTATACGTGAGTATACAAACATGAGAAACCTGCAAAAAGGGAGTTAGACCCAAAACACAAGCAAAGGAAAAGTGTGTGAATATCGAAGAAAACGAGCCGCACATGTATGCGTCGTGCGTCCCTGCAAGAAATGGAGTGCAAACAGTAGCCAAGCATGGCTAAGGTGACTGCTGTTCACAATTAGAATCGAAAAAATCAGAAGACCGCGCTTAGCGCGGTATACCGCGCTAAGCGCGCCACCTGTTTGTGATGTTTCCATGCCACAAAGTTGATCCATACAACTGGACAGTTATTCCAATGCTCATGCATGTTATGTTATGCATGAACATGTGCGGCGTGCTAGTGGGGAATGACAATTCCGATGCTCGCATGCGATGCTATGTATGAGTGTATACGGAATGCGAATGGTGAATTAATGGTTCCCATGGTCATGTATGCAATGCTATGCTTGAACCTATGCGGAATGCGAAATCAACAATCCTAATATTCTCACATGCATGGTTATGTATGAATATGCTAAGAGTGTAATGTGAAACCGGAGTTCCAATGCTTATATGCAATGCTAGTTGCGAACATATGGGATACGAGGAATTAACCGTTACAAGGTGTGCAATGGAGGTCGATCATGTCAAGTCCTAAGTGAAACATTAGCACAAACACTTGGAATGCAAATGCATGGGCTATGTGCAATGCACAATGTACATAATGATCCAAATGCTTTGGAAGCTACATGTTGACACATTACGAATACAAGCTATGCTTCAACTCATCATGTGCCAATGCGATTCAATAAACCTAAAATGCTCTTCAATGCGTGAACATGTGTTAGGTTATGCAAAATGCATGAGTTTGTAGCTAGAATGCAAAGAGAAAGCAAATGCATGTATGATATGCATGAAAATCTTCACACCGACACCAAGAACGTTTGCAATAATCCGATTCAAATCAAAGAATTCAAGCATGAAGGTTCAAGAATCAGAATATACATGGAATTTGCAAGTAATGACAGTGTTCAATTTCAAGAAAAGCTAAAAATCAGAAACAGCTTAAAATAAGTGCTTATTTGAACCTAACACTTACTTGAACTTGAAGTTTGAATCAAATTGAAGAGGAATTCCTTGTGCTCTTCAAAGAAAATACCAGATCAATGAGGAAGTGTGATAAACTTAGGAATTAAGCTTGAATCCTTGAGGAAAAGCTTGAATTTCAATGGAGAATTGGAGAAGAAGAGAAATCCCTAAATCTTGAAATTGAGGAGACAATCGAGATTAAACCGTTCCTTCCACGCCAAATGTGAGTAGAAGGAGGAGAAGATGATGTAGATTGAAATAAGAGAAGCTATAATGAAGAAAAAATCAGAATTCGCAGGTCGCGCTTAGCGCGGTCTGTGGTTGAGGCCGGTGGTGAATGGAGGTCCGGGGGCGGCCTGCGGTGGTTGCTTGGAGGGAAAGTTGAAGTTTGAACTTTTTGAGTTTTTGTGCTTTGGGATTTGAGAGAATTGGAGTGTGGATGGTAGTGGAAAATTAAGCAAATGATTGTGTTCTCGTGATTTGTGAAGAGGAAAATCTATTTATAGCTTTGGATCCTTAATCAACAAGCTAATTATGAATTAAAATTCTGCTACCGATCGGTGGGAAATTAGCTCTCGAGTTGCAAATGGAAGTTGTAGAGGACCTTGATACAGAATTTTAGAAATTGGCCCCGCTCAATTCCGAGCTTCCAGCTAGAAAATAAAGCCTTTTCGGTGAGCCAAAACACACGGTTCAGCACTAAAATCAGCTTAACATGCCGGGGAAAATGACTCCTTTGGGAGTCTTCCTCACAAAATCCGTTCTCGGCTTCCAAACGAAAGTCGTGGATAGTAATGAAAGGAAAGTGCCAGTCGAAAACCAAAAGAACATACCCAAGGGGAGGAGAGATACGCCTTCAGGAGTGTCCAAAACGCGCCGAAACCTGAAATCCTTTTTATTGAGAAATGAGCTCTTTTTGGGTGCCATTCGGAATACCTGGAATCTGATATTCCTTATGATGAATGTTATGCATGATGTGGCATGTATTTGTATGCAAAGGAATTATAAGCCAACAATAACGCGGGAAAGAGGAGGGTAAATTTTGGGGTACAACACTACATCAGGAATTCTAAAACCGTATCTCTTGGTATATCTTCTTCTTACGTCCATCCCTCTAACCTAAAATGTTTACAAAGAAAAATCTCTAAATTCTTTAGAAATGGGAAGAGAAATGAGAATTTGAGGTTTTTTGAATGAATGCATGAATGCCACAAAGATACAAACATGGTTAGTGGTTATACACACGTTCAAGCGTTTGAAGTCACGAGCATGAGGTCAACGATAAGAACCAAACGTGGGTAAGTTCAAATGGCTTTTTCACCTGCAAAACATGTTCTACTGATAATACAAGTTCAACGGTTCTCTTTGAAATATTATCGGATTTGTTAAATACTTGAAGTCCAATAATATTTTTCAAGAAAAACTCGCCTGATCGTAGTCTCGCATGACAACTAATCCAAGTTTACACCTGAATAGCTTATGCACTACATCCTAAATGGCCAGGATGGGTTATGTGTTCTACAGCCACTCAGCTTCGTTAGTTCCCTTGAAAGCAAAATATCTTCGCAAATACTTAAACACAAATACCCCCAAGGCAACCTCCACTGAGCGAGGGATCTCAAATTAACTTAGTAAGTAATGAGACTTATCACAAGTTAATATGACTATGCCCCCACCTGGATCTTAAAATGTTTCTTAAATTCGGGTTACGATTTCTTTCCATCAGATGAAATCGCGAGAACTAAAACACACAATAAAGAAAAACAAACATATGCACAAATGAAAGCTTAACCCTTTTTTTTTCTTTTTTGAAAACAAAAAAAGCTTGTTGCTCGCTAGAAGAGTCACCATTTTTTTCTTTGAAATAAAAGTTTAGCGTTCTCCCCAGCAGAGTCACCATTTTTTCTGTTCGCGGTAAAAAGTGACGAACGAGGGAATCGAATCGGAATTCGAATCTCTGGCTCAAAATGATTTACTCTTTTTGATTTGTTTTTGAAAAGATGTCGCGAGCATCAAGCTTTATTGTTTCCAAAACAATAAAATGAGATGAAAAAGGGGAAAGCTGAAATACCTAAATAAATAAAGATATGCGATGCGACTAGCGTGAACTAGACGCAACGCATTGGGGAGAATCTAAGTAAGAGGGTTTGTTATATAAGGGGAAGGTTGTAGCACCTTATATATATATATAGTTATCTATAGCCTTATTTGTATATATGAATATTTTTTATATGTTTGTGTGTTTTAATTTGCTACTCTATTCTTGGGAACGTTTCTCCTTTGGGTTTTAAGAAAGGTAGGTTAGGCGGGGTCCTAAGTTTTGTTATTATTATGCTCGCAAAGATCATTGGGATCCTCTGCATACATATCCCCTTGTGGGAATCAGAGCATCTGTAGCTCGGATCTAAGGAAGCTATGGTTTTGTTTGGTTTGAGGGAGAAAGAAGTATGCTCGCCAAGGATGAGACCTTGTGCCTACGTATTCTCAAAGGGAGGTTGAGAAAGTCAGAGCACTCGTAGTTCCCACTTATGCTAGTGGAAGCAAAGGGTGTTATTAAGAGACAAAGACAAATGTCATCTTAATGAAAAATGTATCTAATCTATTTCATCACATACATTTTGAAAGGTTGATTGATTAAATCGTTCATCGTAAGTATTAGGTGTTTTGCTTGAGTGTACAAGCGTTACCACTTCCAATGAAAAGACGTTTTGTTTGAAAAAGTGTTTGAAAAAGTGTTTGATTTGTATATGATGTTATAGATGAGATACTTCATCCATAGAGATGATAATTGTCTAAATCTCTAGGAGAAATTGATTATTGATTAGGGGGATGCTTTTAAGAAGCCCGTGGGTCCTTGTATTGTAAGCCCAAGAGGAGGCATTCCGAGGGTCATCAAGGGTCCTTGCATTGTGAGCCCAAGAGGAGGAATTTTGAGGGTCATCGAGGGTCCTTGTATGAAGCTCAAAAGGAAGCTATAGGGTATGGTTGGCTTTGGATTTAAGAGTGGTTTCACCGAGAAACCATCCTCTTAGGATTCAAGAGTGACTTCACCAGGAAATCATACTCTCATGGTTCTATCCTAGCGAGGGTGATTCTTTGCACTGGAAGCCCAATAGGAGGCTGTTAAGAGATTTCCAAGTCTCTTTCTTGTTTGATGCCCAAGAGAAGGCTAAACTCAACGAAGGAGTTCTTTTGAACGAAGCCCAAGAGGAGGCTAACTCAGCAGGGGAGTTGTCTTATACGAAGCCTAAGCGGAGGCTAAACTCAACGTGTGAGTTGTCTTATACGAAGCATAAATGGAGGCTAAAGGGAACCTGGTTGTTAGACTAGTTGTTATATTATAACTGAACAGTTATATTAACAAGTGTGTGATGTGTATTCACAGGAGTTTATAAAGGAAATATATCAACAAGTGTATAAAACAAGCAATTAAAGCAAGTGTAACTTGAATATATACAAAAGAGTTGGGACTTACACCTTAAGGGAGGCCCATTGGTTTAAGAGCAGTTTCACTGGGAATAATGCTCCTCTTAATAACAATGGAATCAGTGTATAAACAAGCGGATGAAAACAAACGAACGAAGTTTGTTATACTTGAATATTTACGAAGATGATTGAATATGTACAAGGAATTGAATATGTACATGAAAGGGTGGATATGTACAAGGAAATAAATATGTACATAGGAGGGTTGAGACTTACACCGTGAGGGAGGCCCATGATCAATTTGAAAGAAATTCGAGGGAAAACCTAGTTTGGTTTTATCTTCAAATCGTATTGATCATGGAAAAAGGTGTGTAAGGTTATTGAAAGGTTTTTGAAAAGGGTTTTGAAAATGATTTTGAAAAGTGAAGGATATTCACAAGAAGTTTTGAATAAGATTAGGTTTGAAAATCGGAAAGAAAACATTTTTAAAAAAGTATTAAAAAATACTTAAAACGTTTCACTTTTTAACCTAATTAAAATATAATCAAAAAGAAAATATTTTTGGATTTTTTTGACATAATCATAAAATAGGTATGTTTAATGACAAGTGTGCAAAAAATCAACTCAAAATGAGAAGTTTTGATTGGTATTTGAAAATGTTAAAGTTTGTTAAAAAAACTTAATAAAATTAGTGATAAAAACAGTTTTGGTCCTAAGGAGGTTTGAACCTAGGATCCTTGGCTTAGAAGTGAAAAGTTTTACCACGGAGCCATGCGCGTGGCTTGTCATTTAATCACCTTGTTTTAAAGAAGTTTTGAAAAATATTTGAAAACAAGTAAAAAATGAAGTTTTGAAGAAAAGGGTCAAAAGTTGACGCTTGAAGGAGTCAGTTGAAGCTTGAAGGAGTCGGTTGAAGTTTCGAGGAGTCGGAAGTTGAAGCTTCTGAAGGAATGAGAGTCAGAAGGTGATGCTTCTGAAGGAATGAGAGTCAGAAGGTGGTGCTTCTGAAGGAATGAGAGTCAGAAGGTGGTGCTTCTGAAGGAATGAGAGTCAGAA
The DNA here is from genome assembly GCA_021764765.1 of Vicia sativa. Taxonomy (NCBI): domain Eukaryota; kingdom Viridiplantae; phylum Streptophyta; class Magnoliopsida; order Fabales; family Fabaceae; genus Vicia; species Vicia sativa. The sequence continues at coordinate 105,733,404 of CM038793.1, forward strand.
GGTGGTGCTTCTGAAGGAATGAGAGTTAGAAGGTGGTGCTTCTGAAGGAATGAGAGTCAGAAGGTGATGCTTTTGAAGGAATGAGAGTCAAAAGGTGGTGCTTCTGAAGGAGTGAGAGTCAGAAGGTGATGCTTCTGAAGGAGTGAGTTTTTTAAAAAAAAGGGTCCGAGGGGGATTCGAACCCTTGGCCTTGAGGCGAGGCAAGAGAATTAAGAGCTTGCTGGAAACCGCTGGGGTGGTAATACATCCGTTAACTTAACTCAAACCATAAATATATATTATAAAACGTGATTTTAAATTTCCAGAAAAATCAGAAAACGCGCGCAACTTATCTTCTTGTAAAGAACAAACTTACGCGTTTTGAGCCCAAGAACATGATGGTGATGATTAATTTCATTTATTTTAAGCTTAGAACTATTAATTTTCGTATGAACACAGAACCCTAATTCTAAGATTTGATCATGAAATCACGTATGTGCATGGATTTAAGCAATTGATTGAGGGTTATTGCTCAGTGATAGTGCAGAAACAAGATGGCCAAGCCATTTTTGAACTGGAAGTTAAAAATTAAAGATTTTAAAGTTCAAGCTCTTACCTCTTCAAGTTGAATTTGAATTCCTTGTTAGAGTGATTCCAGAAGTTGTTTAATGATCCTGTGAGCTTCCTTGAGTATCACTGATTGTATTCCAACACCTAGTTTGCTTTGAAGCTCTCTGATTCCTCCTACCCAAGTCAAGTTGCAGGCTGCTGGTTTTGAAATGGAGGATGATGATGGAGTTGTTCCAGAACTGGTTTAAGTGTTTGGACAGTCTCTATATGTTGTATAGAGTGTGTCTGAAGTGAAAAATTGGAACAAGCACGAGTGGATTTTAAGTTTGCAAGTTTAGGCTCAAAACTTGCACAAATGGAGTTTTCTTGAGCAAACTGACCCTTGGATTATTTTATGATGATTTGAAGTTTCAAACAACTTTTAAATGATGTTTAGAAGATGTTTGAATGACACCTTTGGTTAGAACTTGCAGGAATTGCAATTTGAAATTCTAACCTCTTTGAAAACTTAGAAACTTGCAAAATAAGAAAGAAGTGAGAAAACAAGTTTGGAATTGATTTGGTGTCCTTTTGAATGAAGAAAGAAATCCTATTTATAGGCAAGGAATTCTGAATGGCAAGACAAGATAAGCTTGATGAGTTTGCCACTTGGAAGCCTATAGTGTAAGAAAGGAATATTCTTCATTAAATACAAATGGAATCTTTCTTTACCATGGTTAAAAAACTCAAGTACTTCTAACCTTTCCTAATCATTGACAATCAGATTTTTATCCCTTAAATCCTATCTCATTTGGTGACAAGGCTTCTAGAAGGGAAAATTGCAAAAAGACTTGTAATTTTGATGAATGATTTCGAAAATCATGCTCATGGACCATTATGTTTCAAGATCAAAACCCTAGATACACAAAGTGTTTTTCAAGTTCTTGGAAATTTTGGAAAGCTTGTAAAAAGATCTAAAACTTTCATGTTTTGAGTTTTTCTTGAATCAAAATGGATCTAGGTGAAAAATGGCCATGAAATTGACGAAAAACCATGTTTTTTAACACTTGAAAATTTTTCTAAGTGTTAGAAAAATTTCAATCTTGACTTTTTTTGTTGACTTTTTTCACATTTCTTGATTTTTATGATCATGATGGATAATTTGAAATGATTTTATGATTGAAAAAATTTGGATTTGAAAAAGTTGACCAAAAGTCAAAGTTTGACCTTTTTTTGAACAGTTGAATTTTCATTAGATGATTCAGAATTTGTCTGATGAAGAAACATGGATTTTTGAAATGTTTTGAACTAAGAAATTAGGTCAAGATGTTGCATTGATGATGTTAAGATCAATCTTCAAGAAAATAGGTCATTAAGATCAATCTTCAAGAAAATAGGTCATTCATTGAGCAGAAATTCAATGATTCACTATCTTCGATCAAAACCCTAATTGGTCGATTCAAGGTAGATCATGAGACAAGGTTAGGAATTTGAAGATCAAAATATTGATGATTGATTAAGATAGATCAATTGAGGTGAGTGGATACTCAAACCCTAATTGATCACATCTTGAAAAGATGAAATTTTGATAAAACCCTAATTTGGCTTTAGGAGCACACACACGATCTATCTTGTTCTGAAACTGTTAGTGATGCAATGATGCACATGTGAATGATATAAGGTGGTATCTTAGGTCAAAAATAAGGGTATGACAGAGCCCCCTGACCAGATGCCTACATATTCCCTCGTGAAATAGGAAAGTCAGAGCACCGTAGTTCGACTCACATGTTTTGGTAGGTTGTTTGTTTTTTAATGAACAATGCTTGGTGAAGCATATCCTTTCAGAAAAGGTTTTAAACACAAAAAAGAGATCCCGAGGGAGAAAAATATTTGCATTGGTTGGTTGCTTTTACCTTGAAAAAGGGGTTTGAACCATTATTAGGTGTCTTATTTTCAAAAGAAAAAAGAAAAGAAGTTTTAATTTTAATTGCAAGGATGCAAAAGAAAGAAGAAATAGATCAAGGGAAACTATCTAGTTATATCCCTAATGTTAGCATGCATGGATTGCAACCTAATGTCTATTTGGAACACCCATATCGAGAGTGAACCAAATATCCTAAGGGAACTATTTGGAGTGCACCCATATTGAGAGCAAACCAACCTATGGTCTTCTAGGAATAACACCCATATTGCTATTCAGAATAAACTCATATTGAGAGCAAACCGAAGGTTCTAAGGGAGCACAAAGTAATAGGTAAAGGTAAGTGAAATATGTACAGTGGAATGAGTGCGTAAAATTAGATTGATTAGTATCCTCTTAGAGCAGACTCATATCGAGAATGAACCAAGGCCAAAGCCTGTTGGGCAAAATCTGTACATTTCTTCTTTTTGTAGTTTTTTGACAGAATAGTAAAAGGCATGTGAATGGAACAAACTCATGACAAGAGTGAACAAAGGAATAAACTCATAACGAGAGTGAAACAACCGAATCTACTTAGAAACAAAATCATATCGAGAGTGAATCTAAGACCAATGCGAATGTTGAATCGAACTCATAACGAGAACGAATCAAATATGCGAGAAAGTAAAGACACGTGCAAAATTTCCTATTTAGAGACAGGGCTTTAAACATACACAATTAGCACATAGAAAGCGGTGACTATAGGGTTTAGGGTTTAGGGTTGAGCATAGGCTCCAGTTCTACATAAATCCTAGAAAGCAATAAATGCAATATTACAACAATTGGTCTGACCTTTATACCAAACGGATAACAAAATCTACAAAAGCAAGATCAACGAGTGTAAGAAACTCGAAATAATCCCCAAGCTAGCATCAACACTACACAAAGTCAGAATAACACAGGTGAAAGCAACGTGTATCCGTCACCAAATAAAGCTCAAGCTAATGGTATCCGAATCGACTCCCAAAAGTACACACATATCACAAAAGGAGTTAGAAAATAACAACAAAATTGAAACCAACTTGTAGACAAAGCAACTTGTACTAAAAACAAGCATGATTATATACAAAACAAAGTGAATACGCTACATAAACATGACATGGAATTTTCGGGCAGCAACACATTAATACTTGCAAATGTACCAAAACTCAACTCAAAAGCGAGAAAATTGGACCCCAATATCAAACACTTATGTATTTCAACTCAATGATGAGTAAAGTGCAAATCGAAACATGTAAGAGGTGTAAGAATGCCTTTCAGGAAAACAACACAATCAATATGAAAATGTGTCAAAAATTGAGTTAAAACGCATAAAGTTCGATATCGGAATCAATCAGATACAAGAGCAAGCATTAATGATCAACAAGATGCAAATAAAACCATGTTTATGCACTAATTACAAGTTATGGACAACATTACATACTTGTTTAGATTCATCACCAAATGTAATTTAAATCAACGTTTCGACATGCTTATGATGAAGATTAACACATGTATACTTTCCTACAGCTTGTAATTAGAAAAGCAACAATTAAATGGTTATAGACTAACAAGTTAAGGCATACAAAGCTAATTCATGTCCAAATACCAAATAAGCATTAACATTAAATGTTCAACTCATGAGTTATTCACTTCCAATCAAGACATAAACTCAAAATTCAACAACAACTCATGAATGAATCATCCAATGCCAATTTTCTTCAACATTTGGATCTTAAGGACTTGATTACATTAAATAATTATAGCTAAAATAATTCTAATGTTAGTTTATGTTCACATTCTAAATCTATGTTAGCGATGAAATCTACCTAAACTAACACTAAATTCTAATCAAGTTCTACATCAAGAATTAGGAAATAGTTGCGGTTCAAGAACCTACTCTATGTCAATTCTAAGTTGTAATCAAGAAATAAAGCCTAATCTACATCTTAAACTTCAACCTAAAACTCTAATCCAATTAATTTGCAAAGAATTCAACACATTAACATGAAATAGTGTCTAAATCTAAACCTCGACACTGTTCGAGTTCAAGAATTAAGCATGTTAACACGTTGAATTGATGAAAATTAATCAAAACAAGGTCAATATCCTATGCTAATGATATTCCACAATTCAATTTCCAAAATTAAGAAATTATAAAAAAAATCACTTAATAAATAAGCACTTAATTCAAGAAGCACTTACTTGTGAATTGGAGAATTGAGGAAGAAGAAGTAGATGATGAAGAAGATGACTGGAAAACAATCGGTGACGGAAGCTAGAAGATTCTTCAGAAAGGTAACGAACGGGCTAAGGGAGCCACACCAAACACTGTGTTGAAGACGGATAAAGGCTGTGCAGAACGACGGCGCGACGAAGGGATATACGTTCTGGTTGGACGCGTTGTTGTACCCCAAAATTTACCCTCTTCATTTCAACCTTATTTGGCTTATAGTTACATTATCATGAGCATACATGCATATCATTGATCTCATGGTTATGAGGTTAAGAGCATCTCAGGTTGTGGAAGAAACTGTGCGTTTAGGCCAGTTCAGACTATTTTGAACTATAAATTGATATTTCTCGGTTCGAGTTCTTAATTTATGATCTTCTGGTCAGAAGGTTATGTTGGGTTAGTTCTACATTCATTAGAGCCATTTCAGTATTTTCTCTATTTCACTGGTTCAGAATGAGAGCTAATTTATCAAGGAAAGACTCCGACAGTTCATTCATTAATAAAGTGGAATTCATCTTCTTTGGTGTTTTGGACGCTCAGAAATTCATAATTCTGAGATTGCTAGGTATGTTTGGCTGATTTTTGACTGGCAAGTCCATCTCGATATTATCTCTAACTTTCATGCTCGGGTCGGAAGCTAATTGTGTGAAGAAAGCCTCCAGAAAAATTAATCTTTCAAATGCAATAAACTAATTTTTGGATGAACCGTGTTTACGAGGACGTTAAAAAATTCATAACCTTTGACCGGAATGTCGGAATTGAGTGGTTCCGATGCCCAAAATTCCATCTCGACGTCCTCTTTAACTTTTATTGTTGTACTGAGAGCTAGTTCTTTACAGATCGATACCAGAATTTTATTCTTTGAAGATGTAGTTGAGCAAAATCGAGCATTAATTCATCTAACGCGCAATGTTCAAAAGTCATATCTCTTTCGGTTTTTATCTGATTGTGACGGGACTAAGGTAAAAATTTCACAAATTTCTTCGGCTTCGACTTTCGTTCACAGTCCGAGTTTGGATTTTGATTAGAAAATCCTTGTTCGAGATGTTTTCCCCAGGTGGTGCAATTAAAATTCTGCACGTGTCAGCTGCCATAGTGTGAGCTGAAACTTTAAAAATTCGTATCTCCTTAACCGCTTGTTAGATCGAGCTGAAATTTTGCTAAAACGACACAATTTTTTATTCCAGAAATTTTTCGTGTTGGGTCTGATTTTAAATTCCGCACGAATCACGAGGTTTGGTACTGTTCACGAAATTGGACCGGATAAAGCCAACTTGGGCCCAATTTTGAGTCCAATTCACTCAAGGCAATTTCCAAGTATAAATCAAATTTTGCTCTCATCATTTGTCAAATTTCAACACAAACACACTCTTTTATTCTCTCTCAATTCTCAAGAATCAAACTCAACGTTTTCATCAAGTTTCTCAAGAATATTCAACAACATCAAGGTGTTGAGGTGAACAATTAAAGTTTTCCTCTCTTCTTCCCCAAGCTTCGTGCATCATTCTCTCTTAATACCCTCCTCCGGTCTTCGATTCGACATCAGCGATCTCTTCTTCTTGTTCTCCTCTTCGTTTTCACGGTAATAATTCTTGATTTAAGCACTTTTGCATAATTGATTCTTGAATAAGCACTTTTCTAGAATTGAAAATTAATCAAGGATTTAGTTGAGTAATTGAATTGAAATTATGGATTAGGTTGTGGAATTTTGATTTGATGTGATCATAATGTTGAAATCCAGAATTGGATGACCAAAAGCACTTATTGATTAATTGATTTTCATAAGAAAAATCTTATTCAAGTGGTTACTTGTCGATGTTTATCGAATTGTTGATATGAAGCCTTGATTTTCATGTGATTAGCCTTAGGCTTGAACCTTGAATCATTTGCAAAACCATGTGTTGATAGGTGTAGGTTAGATGTTTGTTTAAATGCTCAAACCATAGCTCTAAGCCAAAGTCCCTTTGAGTAAAGCTATTTTTTCGTGAGAGAAACCGATTTCTCGCTGTGAATAAACCGATTTCCACGATAAAATTGCTAAAAATGTGAAATTTTCGAAGAAGAAACCGGTTTGCATTTTTGGAGAAACCGGTTTCCTCTTCATATTTTAGCCAAAATCACAAATTTTCAAAGAAAATAGTTTCCACTTTTAGAGAAACTGGTTTCCTGTGCATATTTTGGCCAACATGCCTCAGGATCGAAGAAGAAACCGGTTTCCCTATTTCCAGAAACCGGTTTCCTCTACTGAAACAACAACTTTTCATTTTGAAAAATGCTTGTTTCTCCATGCTTCTTCAAGCTTATTTCCCTCATCTGAACTACAATTTTCCTTGCTATTTTTTGACACGTGTGTTAATATGAAAGGTACACTGAGGTAGTTTCTGACCGCATAATTATTGATCAATTGTGTGGTCGGGAAACTTGTTCAGATATCATGTTATCCATTTTTGCGTTCCATCACCCTGGTTTTTGTTTTGGATAACTGATTTGGTGCAGGTACTTCATTGCAGATGTGTCGACACACATTCTGTTGATCATTATACATTGGTTAATGTATTTCTGTGCAGGTTTTATTGCACGGATATGTCGATACACATTCCGTTTGCTATAGTACATTGGTTAATGTACGTTATGCAGGTGTTTGATTGATTTGGATATGTCCGCTACATATCCCGATTTTGCATAAACAATGTGTGCACCGTTTGTCTACTTGTATTGTCTGGATGGTTATCCCTTACAGGTTTTCTATCGGTATTCAGATGTGTATGCCACACATTTCGACCATGCTTATTGATGCTTCTACGTATTGCTTACCAGATTTTCTTTATTTCTTGTCAGCAGTTTATGAAGTTTTCAAGACTCTTTTCTATTTGCTATAGTTCTCACAGATTGTTATCCATTTGGTAATTTCTTACCCTTTTACCGCATTCTTTTACCTCTTTTCTAAAGAGCATTAGAAGTAGGGTTTTTACTACTTTCCTTTCCATGAGAAGTAGGAATAGAGATGCATGATGGGGTCTTCGTTTCTGGATCATGTCAAGAACCCCTCTGGTTTATTTAAAGACCCGTTTAGGGTAATTCCGCATATGGTGTGCTATGTGTGTTTGGTTTGTTTAAAACCCTACCTTTGAGTAAGTACTCTGCATGTGTTTACTATTTGTTCTCGCATAGAGGTGTGATGGTTAGGAGTCCTTTTATGGGACCATCATTAAGTCCTCATGAGAAAGGCACATGGAAAGGGTTAGCAACCCCCACATATTTCAGTTTGTGTCATCCTAGATCACACGAATCGTGAAAGATTCTTTTATCGAGTCTATCTAGTGGCGAGGGTTCCCCATTCTGACCCTCCACGCTTTGTCTAGAGTTAGCGTTGTCACATGCTGATACTCACATTCATATACTCTTCACAATTGGTAATTCATACCAATGCGTGAACCTCATTCCCACAAGTGAAAGCTTCTGGTTGACTCGGGCAACGCGCCACCCTTGGATATGGTCTTTCTTTCCTCCCCTCCCCACGCTTCCATGTAGAATTTGTTTGTGAATTGGATTATTTGTGTGTTTTTACCAAAGCACTTGTTTTCCTCCTCCTCTTTCATCCCTTGGTTGGTCAACCAAGGTGGATATTAGGATAGTTTCCCCTAGGATCGCTCGGTTAGGATAACTTTCGAGCTTAGACATTAGGATGGTCATCCATGCATGCTAACATAGGTAGAGATTTCGTTCCTCATGCTTGACATAGGGCCATCTTTGTATGATAATATTAGGGATAGAACTAGATAGTTTCCCTTAGATGTTTTCTTCTTCTTTTTTTTTTGCATATTAAGACTAAAACCTTTTCTTTATCAAATCTCAAAACAGGTTAATAGACTTAAATCCTTTCGCCAAGGTAAAATCAATCCACCAACTTCAAACCTTTTTGTCTTCGGACCATTTTCTATGAAAACCTTTTCGATAAGGGTGTTCCTTTCAAATCCGAGTGACTTGCTAAGTGTGCGAGCGACCGAGCATGAGTTTTACGATAAGCTGTAATGCCAAGCACATATTGCAATCCTAATTGCAAGGATGTGAAGCAAAATTTCTCATAAACAACATTTCAACCCACCAATTGTTTTGAGGAGAACTACGTAGTGCTTATATCCCTAATTGCACAAATGGGGTACTAGGCACTAAAGGTTCACAACCGCGGCAAGCACGACTAAAAAAACCTTTCTTTTTGTACATAATACTTTGCATTCATTCCAGTTTCCTTAGACATAGGTTGTAAATAGGTACCTACACCCAATAGATAGAAAGTAGAAGTGGATACCGTAGAGTACTACGGGCGTGGGGTGCTAATACCTTCCCCTCACGTAACTGACTCCCTTACTCGATCTCTTAGTCATGAGACCATGATTTCTCCCTCACAGGTCTACTCGATGTTTTCCTTTCCTCTCGTGGTATAAAAATTGTTTGATGGTGACTTCATTGATATTCTATCCGATGATTTCAACAGTAGTTTCAACAGGCGACTTCATTGGGGAAAGGTCGACCAAATACTGGTCCATCCCGGAGTCGATCCTAGCCTCTCTTTCTTTTCTATAGGGTGTTTATTTATTTACTAGCTTTATCACATAATTCGTTGTATGCTTTGTATTGCATACTTGATATGTTTCTGGATTGGGTGGGAGTTACATGAGGTAAAAGGCCTTGTACCCACGCTATGAGCGACATATAGGAACACATAGGACTAAAGTTAAACATGACGGCTACGGATGTAGATCCAGTAGTGCGGTCATGTCGTCCATGCTTTAGGGGAGTTTCAAACAGGGTGCTATCGTCTTCATGTAGATATTACGATGGTAGTATTCCTGGGCGGACCTGATCCTTGAGTTACCTTTGCCTTACCAAGATCTTAGTTTCACCTATGAGTGGGGAGGTGTAACATAGTGGGAGAACTGAATTGTTTGTTTTGAATTTTATCGCAAATGTTGTGAATAGCAAGAGTCTCCATCGACTTTTCTTTTATCCAATAAAGGAAAGGTGAAAAGAACAGGAAAGACCTTTGATAGATTCTGAGTACGGCAGGTAATTATGAAAAGGGAAGGTATTAGCACCCTTTCCATCTGTAGTTATCTACGGGCTCTTAATTGCTTAGCTCACTTTTGAAGAAAAAAAATCTATGTTTGTGTGGTTTGAAAAGTATTTTTAAAAAGTATTTGAAAAGTATTTCCCTTTGACTTTGTAATGATTCTTGTATCAGTCCTCAAGAATGTATGCGAAGTGCTCGGAAATATTTGTTTGAAAAATGTTTAACTTTGTAATGATTCTCGTTGGAATGTATACAAAGTTTCTATTTGAAAGTATTTTTAAAAAGAAGGGTAAGGTGTGAAAATGATTTGGAGCAAGCAATAGAGTCTTATTACCTAATCAGAATGGTCGTTTCTTGTTATTTTCCTTCTCCTTTAGGATAAGGATATCCATAACATTAGTTGGTAGGTAACTTTATCCGTTGGATGTGAAGGGACAATCATAGGGTCATCGTATGGTCATTGAAGGCAACATTGTAAGGATACGTTAGCAATTTCGTAAGGACGATCATCACTTGTTCGTAGGCATCAACCGAGGGACGAGATCATATATTCGTAGGAAACATCGAGGGTCATCGAAGGACTTTGATAATGGTACCCCTACGTTCGAGGGTACCCTAAGGGGGGTGCAAGTGTGATAGAGTGTATTTGATTCAGATATTTATCTTGATTATTAGAGTAATCTAATGGTTGATTTTATATCTTGTCATGCAAACCCTAATTAGCATACATCTAAGCAGTTATATATGTATAAAAAATAAAGTGCGGGAATTTAAACCTAAGGCTATTACATGGCTTTGGGGCAGTTACATAATAGAGGTGTGGAAAGTAAAGGCAGAAAGTAAATCTACGCTATTACAAAAAACCTTTGTAACCTATACAATGATTTCTAGAATTTAAATGCGAAAAGTAAATAGGAAATAAGAAAAAAATGGTTTTGAAGTTACTAAAAAAATGTTAGGGTTAGTAAACCTAATTACTATGTGAAGAAAAATGTTTGTATTTTTTGGATTGATTTTAGTTAAGAAAAACCTAACTCTAAGTTAATTAACAATTAATTATGAAAATAATTTAAATCATGAGAAAAATAAATTATTTTTTGTCAAAAATTAATTAAAAGTTTTATTAACCTAATTCTAAAATTAAATTATTTTTTTAAGATTTTAGAAAATAAATTGAATTAATTTTGAAAAGAAATTAAAATAGAAAAGAAAATTTGAAAAGAAAAAGAAAAATGAAAGGAATTAGTGCCAAAAATAGGGTTTGGTCCTGCATGGGTTTGAACCTAGGACCCTTAGGTTATGGGTGCAAAACGTGGCCACTACACTATCTGTTTGTGGTGACATATGCCCGTCTCCATTTGTATGTGTATGTTGAAACCTGTAAAAACAAGAAATTAAGAAAAATAACAAAAGGGCAGGCTCGAACCCATGACCTGAGAGATAAAGAGGACTAGCGCGCACATGGTTAACCACTGGGGTGGTGATAAATCCATGTAATTATCCCCAACCATAAATATATATTTGAAAATATTTCCTGAAAATCAAACAAATCAAACAAACGCGCGCTGGGGCCCAGGGATTTAAATAAACCGATCAAAACACGCCACGCCTAGGTCACCGGAGTCAAAGAAAATCAGAGACGGCAGAGCTAGCTCCGGTCGTCTTCTCTGGTGGGCCAATAATACAAACCTTCAAAATAAGAACAATTAGTGAAAGAGAGGAACCCTACCCTCTATTTCGAGGGCTGCGAGTTCAGTGGTGGCCGTTTGGCCTGAATCGGCCTCGAGAGAGAGAGATACGAAGCTTCTCTGTTTTGAGCCCTAACAATGGCATTTTAGGTTTCAGCCACTAAATCTTGTAAACGATGGTTATAACCTGCTCTAATCAACCCCTGGAACACATTAGAATTGTTAGTTTCAATCAAAACACAATAAAAATTAGAATACGAATTCATGAAAAATATGCAAATGGAGGTTCATGTATGGCATGATTCAATGTGTTTTGGCCATGGATAATGATCCATTCTTACCCTGCTATACATCAGGAGCACGATGGAATGCTTGGAAGCCTTTGAAAGAGGCTGCAACTAGGGTTTCAAAAGTGAAAGTTTGCTTGAATACTTTTGAACACAAACCCTAGTCTCTTGGCTGCAAAATCTCGTCCTCTTTTGGTCAGAATATCTTGTGTATATATAGGGAAATAGACCAGGTCAAGAATTAAATGAAAAATATATTGCATTCAATAAAATATATTTGATTGATGTTTTTGAATCAAATCTTTCTTTTTCTCGCTCAAACTTCCTCTAATGTTTTCCATGCGTTTTTGCCAGCTTGTGTGAGTTATCTTGGACCTCAAGTCAGACAAATAATAAGCCCAACACGCCATGCTTTTGTTTTTGTATTTTATTTTATTTAAAATTGAATTTTAATGAAATAATTCAAAAATAAATTAAATAAATGATGTAATGGCGTGTAGATAGACTTAGAGGTCATGGACCATATTAGGAACAAGTTTGGATCACAAAAACTTGCGCCCATTTGAAAAAAATTTGAATTTGCTTAGTATTTCTGTTCATGCACTTCTTCAAATTTCCTAAACTTGCACAAGTTGTATCTTGCTCAATTTTTAACATTTTGAAGTGTTCTTGAACTTTTTAGAAAGATCAAGATGTCATCTACACACTCCTTTTAGTTTCATCTTCATTGATGTTTCCATTAGAATGTACACCTCTTTTGAAAAATATGACTTTTGTTGATTTTTAGAATGACCTATAATGTCTTGATCCATAACTCTCAAATGAAGCATTTTTGGCAAAAGCTTCTGAGACACAAAATGTAGAGAATTGAATTCTCTTCAAAATGAGCTTTGATGAATTTTTTTTTTTGATAAAGTATCTGAAAGTTATGCTTGGTCAAAGTTTTGTTGACTTTTTATACAAAAAATCCTAATTTAGAAACTTTGACTTTTGATCAAATATTTAGTTTTCTTGATGAATCATGATCAACCCTTTATTAAATGATGAATGTGACTTCAAAATCTTGATGTTGACAAAAAATGATGAAGTTTGACTGTATGTTGATCATAGTTGACATTTTGTCCAATACAACTGATTTTCAACCATCTGAGCAATTGATTGAGCAAACTTGAGCTGTGAGGCTTGAAACTTTACATGGTGATCCCTTGAGACATATGAGGAGGTATGATGATCACTTGAGGCAATGTAACTCATCCTTGACTTGAGAGAATCAAAACCCTAGTAGTGGGTTGATTGCTTAGGAGATGGTTTATCTGGTGAACCCTTAAGGAATTCTTGAGTATGGAGATGTGGATTGACTAGAGAAATAGGAGGGAAAATTTTGGGGTATAATAGTTGCCCCTGTTCAATCTTCTTGTACCTGAAGGTTTAAATTGGTATGCTTTCCTTTCGTGACCAGAAGGTAGAAGATGATTGAACACTCAAGTACACCTAAAAATTTGCACTCACTGGTGTATGGAATGAGATCGTCAACTGACGATGTACTAGAATGGGCTTATAGATGCCATTTGGAGAAGCTGATGTTAGGGAGCGAGTCGTACGTTAGACTCCATGCTCGTCTTTGAATGAGGTTACTAGAATTTATTGATTTTTAACCAGATATGCAGCATTCTGCAGGTGGAGAGATGACAATGTGTAGTCGGAGTGGGCTTAAAGATGCCATATGGAGAAGTTGATGATAAGAGAGAGTCAGAACAAACCTTCATCTTGGCTTTATCTGAAATGAGTATTCATCAGGATGTATATAGTTTTCCCGTCTTGTTTTGGGTATTAATTTGTATCATGTTTTCTATTGGTAAACTCGTCTGGTCATTTAGATAGTTTTCCCGTATTGTTTCGGAAATTAATCTATGACCTTCTGTCTGGGAGTTTGTGGATAATTTTCACCTGTTTGAGAAATTAAACTGAGAGAGCGAGATTAATTCTATGAACATTATGATGCATTCAAGTATGTAATGATGCTCATGAATGATATATGCACATATTATGATTTTTTATGAATGATGTATGAATGTAGATGTTGTGGTATTTCAAAAAATATCCATCTTGAAGAAGATGGGAATATTCTGTCGGGGATCTTCGATTTCTGCTTGGGGATGTAGTTGTTGGAGACCCTGACTGGAGAAAAAGAGAGATGTGAATTCCTTCGATGCACTATCTGACCAAGTTTCAAGTCTGGATATTGATGCTGTTGTGGAATGATAATCCTTGAGAGACACTCAGCTGGGGATGAACATCTCGTGTACGAATATTGATGGGGAATGATATGAACTTGTATAACCTATTAATGCTTGGAGACTGACATAATAAGTTGGTTGATGATTGGTTACTTCTCGGGAAGCAACGTAACAAGGTTGACGTTCACTGCGCGGGGACTGACGTGGCAATGTAGACGATCACTACTCGGAGACTAATGTGATGAGTTGATATGATCACTGCTCGGGGACTAATGTGATGAGTTGATTGGATCACTGCTCGGGGACTAACGTGATGAGTTGATAGGTTCACTTCTCGGGGACTAATGTGATAAGTTGATACAATCACTGCTGGGGGATTAATGTGATGAGTTGATACGATCACTGCTCAGGGACTAATGTGATGAGTTGATACGATCACTGCTCGAGGACTAATGTGATGAGTTGATACGATTACTGCTTAGGGACTAATGTGATGAGTTGATAGGATCAATGCTTAGGGACTAAAGTGATGAGTTGATAGGATCACTGCCAGGGACTAATGTGATGAAGTTGATGATGACTTCTCAGGGACTAACGTGACGAATTTGAGACAATCACTGCTCGGGGACTAACATTATGAGTTGATACGATCACCGCTCGGGGACTAACGTGATGAGTTAATATGATCACTGCTCGGGGACTAACGGGATGAACATAAATTGTCTTGCTACCTCTTAGGGACTAATGTAACAAGCAGAGATGTGGATGCTGCTTAAAAGGGAATAGTTGAGTAGTAATTTTGTTGGAGAGATCTGTCTCTGTCAAGGGAGCGATGGCTCTGTGAGATTGTAGAGATTATTCTGTGGGAATATTTTTGTGAAAATGACTCTGTGGGGATGTGTTGGTGACTTTGGTTATCATCTCAATTCCTAGAGCCTGTAGTAATTGTTGTTTATGTTCGATTTTCGTATATTTGTGAATAGATATTTATCGTCAGATGCATATAATCATTCAAAGAAATCATTGGACTTATGCAAACAAAATAAATAAAAGAAAAAAGTTTGAAACTGGAAAATGAGGATTGTATTAATGTTGAAAAGGGGCCTGTAGACAGGCAGTTCGTATATAGAGAGACAAATATCCTAGTAAGAGGAAATTGTCGGAAACATTTGGAATATAGTAAAAGCTATGTGGAAACAATCTTGTCGAGTTTCAACTCTGCTATTACTCATATATTTTCGACTATCTCATCTCCTTGCTGTCAAAAGAAGGTGATTAAATTGATCTGCGCCATTTGAAGTTGATAGTAGTGTAGTCTGTAAGTAGATGATCTTGACGAGACATAGTCATACGCTTTTAATCCCTAACTTTTGCCAAGACCGCCCTTTCGGGTTTTCAGTCTACCGGGATACCCTTTTTTTCCCAAGCCACCTTTGTAGGTTTTCTAATTTCCAGGTGTACATTTTTATATATGTCCCTAACTTTTTCCCGAACCCTTTTGGTTCGTCGGGACGCCCTTATTTTGGCCTAGGCTAGTCGACCTAGCGGGTCTCGTTTATGCATAGTATTTTTTGACTATGTCTGCATTCACAGGGTGCGGGAAGTCTTCTCTGTCCATAGTGCTCAGTATCACGGCTCCGTCGGAAAATACCGTCTTAACTACGAATGATCCCTCATAGGTGGGAGTCCATTTCCCCTTGGGATCACCTTGTGCTAGGATAATGGGCTTGACTACTAGATCGCCAACTTGGTACACTCGGTGCTTGACTTTCTTATTGAAGGCTTTGATCATTCGTTTTTGATATATCTGTCCATGACAGATGGCTGCAAGTCATTTTTCGTGGATCATGTTTATCTGGTCAAATCGAGTTTGGACCCATTCGTCTTTGTCTAACTCTGTGTCCTTCAGTACTCTAAGTGAGGGTATCTGAACCTCGATAGGTAGAACTGCTTCCATACCATATACGAGGGAGAAAGGGGTTGCCCCTTTAGATGTTCGTACTAAAGTGCGATAATCGTGGAGAGAAAATGGCAACATTTCATGCCAATCCTTATACGTCACTGTTGTCTTCTGTATAATCTTCTTAAGATTCTTGTTGGCGACTTCCACTACGCCATTCATCTTTGGCCGGTATGGAGAAGAATTGTGATGCTTTATCTTGAACTACGTGCAAAGTTCGGTGACTATCTTGTTATTGATACTAGTAGCATTATTTGTAATAATCCTTTCGGGGACTCCATACCGACAAATAAGATTATGATTGATGAGTCGAGCCACAACATTCTTGGTAATAGATGCGAACGAGGATGCTTCCACCCATATGGTAAAGTAATCGATAGCAACGAGGATAAAATGGTGTCCAATATAAGCGATAGGTTTGATTTCTCCAATTATATCAATGCCCCACATCACGAAAGGCCACAGGGTAGTCAGAATATTCAATAGAACTCGAGGTACATGCACTTTGTATGCGTATATCTGGAATTTGTGACAAGATCGAGAATAGTGATAACAATCAGCTTCCATAGTGGAGCAATAATAACCTTCTCTCAGAATATTCTTAGACATTGTATGTCCACTGGAATGAGTGCCAAATGTGCCTTCATGTAACTCTTCCATAATTCGTCCGACTGTCTTCTGATCTACACATCGGATTAAGGCCAAGTCATGATTGCGTTTTGTCATTCCCCAATTTTTGACCTAAGATACCACCTTACATATGCATCACTGCATCACTAACAGTTTCAGAACAGAATAGATCGTGCGTGGCTTCTAGAAGTCAAAATTAGGGTTTCTTCAAAATTTCATCTGTTCAAGATGTGATCAATTAGGGTTTGAGTTTCCACTCACTTCAATTGATCTATCTTAATCAATCATCAACATTTGATCTTCAGATTCCCAACTTTTTCTCATGATCTACCATGAATCGACCAATTCGGGTTTTGATCGAAGATAGTGAATCATTGACTTTCTGCTCAATGAATGACCTATTTTCTTGGAGATTGATTTTAAAATCTTCAATGCAACATCTTGACCTAATTTCTTGATTCAAAACATTGCAAAAGTCCATGTTTCTTCATCAGACAAATTCTAAACCATCTGCTCAAAAAAGTCAAACTTTGACTTTTGGTCAACTTTTTCAAGACTAAACTTTTTAAATCATAAAAACATTTCAAATAATCCATCATGATCATAAAAAATCAAGAAATGTGAAAAAGTCAACAAAAAGTCAAGATTTGAAATTTTTCTAACACTTAGAAAAAATTTCAAGTGTTAAGAAACATGGTTTTTTCTCACTTTCTAGGCCATTTTTCACCTAGATCCATTTGGATTCAAAAAAAAACTCAAAACATGAAAGTTGTAGCCCTTGTTACAATCTTTCCAAAAAGTCCAAGAACTTGTAAAAACACTTTGTCTAGCTATGCTTTTGATTTTGAAACATAGAGCTCCAAAACCATGAATTCCAAGTTCATGCTTCAAAATTATAAGTCATTTTTCATAAATCTCCCTTCTAGAAGTCTTGTCATTGTTGAACCCCAAATTTTACCCTGCTATTTTTCTACTTGCATTGTATTTATATTTTTAAATAAAAAAAATAGTCATTTACTGATTGCATATGCATCATTTCGTCGTATTTAAACTGATCGAAAGTCAGTCTAAATCGACATTCGCATCATTTTTAGTTATAAAATACCCGTTATTTCACTTCATTCATTTTTATCTTTCTGCCTGTTTATTGCATCGTTTTAAATTATTTATATGTCGATGATATCGATATTTCGATTTTATAAACAGACTGTTAAAAGCGATTCGACACTGTGCGAAAACTAGCGGGGAAAATATTTCAAGTTTTTATTTTTTTTACTCACTGTTTTATAAATTTACGTATCGCGTAAATCATAAAATGTGTTTTCCCTAATTTTTCGGTACATTTCGAAGTCTCGTTTTTTACCGTATGCGTTTTAAAACCGGGTATTCTTTATTATCATTTTATTTCGATTTTAACCATTTCAATAATTTTTCTTTAATTTATAAGACTCGTAGTTTATTTTAATGTATTCATTTTATTTTTTCGGATAATTTATTGTCCGAACTTTTACCATTTTTGACGATTTAGGTGTCCAATTTTTATCTCAAAAAAATTAAACAAAAATACTTTTGGGCTTATTATTTTGTAAATGACCCATTTTTGTGGCCCATTTAATCATGAGGGGCATTTTAGGCATTATTGAAATAATTCTAAACCTAGTTTTATATATATACATATGTTACATAGTTATAAAGGGGAGCCAAAATTGAAAAAGAAACGGAACAGAGGTACAAAAAACAGAAACCAAATATAAAAAAAATGGCAAAAAAAGAAATACACTTTCCTCATCTTCCCTGTCCGTGACCCTCTCCACCTCGCCGCTAACCAACCAAACCTCCATTGCCAGCTCCACCGTAACCCTCGTTCTCTCTTCCACTGTATCTGCCCCTCTCTTCATTACTCCATCCGTCACACCCAGTACTCCCTTCTACCATTCCACAGTTCCCTTTCTCACAGCCATACAACCACCACCATCTTCTGTTTCCTCACTGTAAAACCCTCTGTCTCATCATCAACATCCATATCTCAAGCCGGCTTCCTCCGTCTGCTCACCGTGTCATCCTCTACCTCCATTCCATCCAAGGTCTCTATGTCTCATTCTCACAGCCGCTGTTCCATCTCATCCGCTGGCCATATCTCCACTGAGCTACACTCCTCAACGTCTTCCTCAACCGTCAACGCTCCAGAACACCACGCCCTGTTCAAACATCACAGCAACAACACAGTTTCCCTGCTACTTCCAGCCACTACAAGAACTCACTGCAACCTGCCGCCTCACAACAGCAACAACATCCACCGCGGATTGACGTTTAACAAACTCATCGGTAAGGTCACATCCCTTTCTTATCTGTTTCTGGACTTTATTTGTTCGAATCTAGATATACCATATTGGATCTAACTAGGATTTAAGGATATTGCTAAGTTTAAAATCGCTTGTCAGTGTTATTTCTTTTCTCATAAATATCATTATGCTGATTTTTGCTATATATGTATGTAAAATTAATGAATTGAAGTTTGATTAATGTCAGATTCTATAAGGTTCTGCGTTAAGTTGTGACAAAGTTTTAGTTGATGTTATGCTTGATTTGTAACCACAGGTTGGTTTGTCATTAAAAATTGATTTTATGCTATTTTGGATTTTTTAAGATGAGGTGAAGCTTAAAGTAATGTCCCTGTTTAAGTTTCGATGATGGTTTAAATGTCTATGTTGCGTTTATCCATGTAGATTATGGCCGAGAAACTTTTGGGGCAGCATGCCGTATCCTTTATATTGAAGTTGAGCAAGAAAAGTCGTTTTATCTCAAGTAAAATCAATTGATTTATGGCTGCCCCGGGTTTAATGGTATAGTTTGATTTGGAATCCATCTTTGCCAATGGTTTGTATAAGACATTTTGATTTATAGAAACATTTTTGCAATACTAAATCGGAATCTTGGTGTATGAAGGTTACTTCTTTGTCTTTTTGTTTGTATTTATGCACTTTTTTGGTTGAAATTCGGAGAATTTTTATATACATGAAGTTGCTGCCCGAGTTTGATTTGTTTAATTTATAGCTCACTTTGAATTCGGTTTATCATATCATGAATTTGAATTGGATAAGAGTTTGAATTCTTAATTCTTGTTTCATTTGTGAATTGTTAATCTTTAGTAGTCATCGTGTTTAGTTGATATTGAATGATTTAGAATGATAAATGTCATGTTTAGTGAGTTATGATACAAACCTTTGCTTTTTTTTGAGTTGTTTATGTAAATGATACAAGTTTCATTCAATTTTATGATCTTGTTTACTAACCATTTTTTGATTTCATACCTTGCAATTTCATTTCGTCTTTAATTTTTATACCACTCATGCTACTAACGGATTTGTTACTTGTGAAGGCATTCAAGAATAGTTCAAATACCGCTTCCTCTTAGCATCTATATACTCTTTTTTATATATATATACACTATTATTTATATTCATATTACTATTTATATTTAATATTTAGTATTGTACATAAAATATACTTAGTATTTTTATGTTTTATTTTTATACTGTAAATATAATTATACATATTATTTTTATTTCTTATATTTAGTTTTGTAAATATATACTATATACATATTAATTTTATTATTATACTTTATCTATTCATTCATAAATAAGTTCGAATTACATTACAGTAATCTTCTTCGTATACCAATTTCTTAGAATTAGTTCCTATATTCTATTCTAACTAATAAAATAAAATACAATAATTAATAACTAAGTTTCACCGTATTTAATTTCTGTTTGTATGCTTTTAACATAATCATTTTATTGTTTCGTCTTTAATTTATTTTCATCCCCATTCGAAAAATGTATCTCAATCCCCTTGTTGCGTTGTAATTAATTTATCGCTTTCTATTTTATTTTACCGTTTAATCCCCATTTATAATTGATGTATCCCTCTCCCAAAAACAATTCTTGTAATAATTATCTAGTGCACATTTATTTTATTTTAATTTAACTGTCACTTACACAAAACCAAAAAACATCATTTTTAAACTAATAATTGTAAATCATTTTTAAACCCGTAAGTCGACAAAGCTACGAAGCGTCGCGATGACCACACATGCACACATGTACGCTTGATCCTGGGCCTTCTTACAGTGAGGCTATTTCGATTAATTGTTCCAATTAGTCGTTATAGTAGACTAGCCCACTTTGCTAGTACACATGTAATTTAATTGTTTTATACTTAGGTTGACCACCTTGTATGGGCTTTGTCGTTTTTATTTGTTATTTACAATTGTTTCGATTCTCTTCTCATCTCCATAAAGGTTCAATGGTAGGGAATAGGCTTGGCTATTCTCTCGAGATTGATCAAGTCTTTTGGCTTGATTGATCATAACCTGATTCTTTCTCCATTCACCAAGCATTTAAAACACTTTCAATAAAACTCGATCCAACGTCGAGTCTTCTTCTCAAACCTCGATCCAACGTTGAGATGTTTTTTCAAAACGTTTTCACAAATAAACTTGGATGAAATTTGTTTAAATCATTAGATGGTAGCCTAATGTTTTAAACAAATTTGAAGTCTTTAGATTGTTAGATGGTAGCCCAATAAGATAAAACTTCTATCCATGTAAAAAAAACTAGAGCGGTATTCAAATAAATTGTTGGATGATAGCCCGACGATTTAATTGAATTGGAAGTCTTTAGGTTGTTGGATGATAGCCCAATAAACTAAATACTTCTATCCGCATTAAAATAATATAGTGACATTCGTTTAAATTGTTGGATGATAGCCCGACGATTTAATCGAATTTAAAGTCTTTAGATTATTGGATGATAGCCCAATAATTTAAATAATTTATCTCACTCAAAACACCAATTTCATAATAAATTTTTGGGATGAGAGATGATTGGTTGAGCTCACTCGCCAATTTCTAGTATTTGAATCATTAGATGATAGCCTAATGTTTCGATACTTGTCATCCCCAACTTAAAATCAATCTTAACTAATTCAAACTTCTTTTGTGCGTCCAAGCACCTTTACCTTTTAAATCCTTTTCAAGATTAGACATGATTCATTTATAATTGAGATGTTTTTTCCTCTATTCCCAAGGTTTTCGACTTCTCCACTTGAGTACTAGAGGCGTTCTCATACCCTCCCTCATGCTGGTGCGTAGTCCTTTATTCTTTATCACACCTTGTGGGCATTAGATGAGTCTTCTCCTTTAAAAATGATGACTTGTCTTTTCATTTAAAATCAATCAACAAACAATCATTTTCTAGCCGAACTACGACGCTCTAACTTTCCCATTGCACGAGGGAGTACGTAGGCACTAAGTCTTACGACCAAAGGCGACCAAAAATAATAAAAACATTTCTCCCTTTCTTTCTCTTTTCAAAACTTAAAGATTGTAAAATTTTTACACTAACACACAAACACACTTTGAACTAAATGGGTACCATCGAGTACGATGGATGTAAGGGGTGCTAATACCTCCCCCTTGCATAACCGACTCCCGGACCTGCATCTCTTAATTTCGTAGACCGTCTTATTCGATTTTCGTGGGTTTTATCTATATTTTCCCGTTCTTCTTTTAGAACAAATAAAATTAGGTGGCGATTTCACTGTTTTTGAAAATTAAATGATTTTTGAAAAATGAGTTGCTTAAGTCATCAGCTAGAGGTAGATTATAACTGACAAATATCAGTTTTGAATGATTGAGAAGAGGATTGAATCAAAGAGAAATATCTAACCATGGTTAGAAAAGTAACTTTTGCATTAAATGCAAAAGATTCCTTCTTAACTCTTAAGCAAGTTGTAAGTTTCTCTCAATGATAGCGATGCCTTGTCATTCAAATTTCTTGGCCTATAAATAGAGGTCATTTCTTCAATTTCAAATCACACCAAAGCTATCATGATCAATCTTTCCTTCTTTCTTTCTTAAATCCCATGTTTCAAAGTTCAAAGAGGAAAATTTGGCAATCCTCAAACCTTGCAAAATCTGAGTAAGTTTAGGTTTCTAACATGTTCTAAACATCAATTAGAAGTTGTTCAAAGCTTAAAACCACCAGAAAAAGCATCGAACTCGAATCATCCTCAAAATCCAAAAGCTTGCAATTTATGCCTTAACTTGCCATATCTTAATCTACTTGTGCTAGCTCTGATTTAACACTTTAAACATCATCCATACACTTCATAGAAGTGATCCAGACACTTAGATCACATCTGTAACAACTCCAATTCCAAATTCGAAACTCACTTCAAGAAGCTGCGGTTGGACTTGGGTAGAAAGTTCCAGACCATTTCAAAGCAAGTTAAGCATCCAAACACCTTCCATAAGGTCCTGTGAAGCTATAACAATCATCAAACAGCTCCTGGAAACACTCTAACTGAGATTTCAATTTCAGTTCAAAGAGGTAAGCTACTCAGACTTTGAACTCTATGATTCGTGCATTACAAATGAAAAATTGCTTGGCCATCTTGTTTCTGCACTCATACTGATCATTAACCGTCAATCAATTTCACAAATCATGATCCATACACGATTTCATATTGATTCTTAGAATTAGGGTTCATCTAGTCTCGTTTAAAATTAATCATCTTAGGTTCAAAATAAATGAAATTAAACATCACCATCATATTCCTGGGTTTAAAACGAGCAGCTTTGATGTTTACATCTTTCAATTTCATTGAGAAATGAAGAAGTTACAAAATCAAAAGCTTGAGGAAGAAGAAGATGGAGGTGCGCGCGTTTTCTTGTTTTCAGAAATTCAAATAATTTCGTTTATAATATAATAACATGAAAGAAAATAAATAAACGGATGTATAGCCACCCCAATGGTAGTCAGCGCGCTTTTCAAATCCTTGCCATGCCATAGGTCCAGGGTTCGAATCCCCCTGGAACCTTTTTTTATTAAAAGAAAATACAAGCTTCTGAAGCTTGTTCTTCCAGAAGTCCTTGTGAGGCTCAGCCTCCAGAAGTGCTTCTGAAGCTTCTACCCCTAGAAGCTCTTCATTTCCACTATATTCAGAAGTACTTCTAGTACTTCTACCCTTAGAAGCTTCAAGCTTCTAATGCTTCTACCCCATAAGAAAGTTTTCTCAAGTAGCCAGAAGCAACATGCTAGCCCACACGCCCCAGAAGTTGCTAGCAACACGCTCCAGAAGTCAGCTATCTTCTGATCCTCCAGAAGCAAGCCAACTTCTGAACCCTTCAGAAGTCCAATTTCTGGACATTTTCAAACTTTCTTTTTTTCTCAAAAATTCCTTTTAAGCAAGGTAATTAAATGACAAGTTAAACAAAATGGCTCAGTGGAAAATCTTCACTTCTAAGCCAAATGTCCAAGGTTCAAACCTCCTTAGGACCAAAAAAAGCTCTTTTTTTTCTCAATTTTCTATCAAACTTCAACAATTTCAAAAACCAATCAAAACTTCTCATTTTGAGATTATCTTTTGCACACTTGTCATTTAATATACCTATTTTATGATTATGTCAAAAAAAATCAAAAAATATTTTCTTTTGATTATAATTTTATTAAGTTAAAAATGAAACATTTTAAGTATTACTTAATGCTTTTCAAAAATGTTTTCTTTCAAACTTACAAACTCAAATCTTTTCAAAACCTTTTCAAAACTTTTCAACAAACTTATACACCTTCTTCCATGATCGACTCGATTTGAAGATAAAACCAAACCAGTTTTTCCTCGAATTTCTTAATTCATCATGGGCCTCCCTCACGGTGTAAGTCCCAATCCTTTTTATGTACATATTTAATTTCTTGTACATATCCAATCAACTTTGTAAATATCCAAGCATAAACAAACTTCTTTCATTTGTTTTCATTCGCTTGTTCATACACCAAATCCATTGGTATTAAGAGAAGAATTATTCCCGGTGAATCTCCTCTTAAACCAATGGGCCTCCCTCACGGTGTAAGTCCCAACCCTCCTATGTACGTATTCATTTCCTTGTACATAAACACCCCTTCGTGTACATATTCATTCCCTTGTACACATTCAACCTTGTAGATATTCAAGTTACACTTGCTTTAACGCTCGTTTTATACACTTGTTTATATTTCCTTTATAAACTCCTGTGAATACATATCACACATTTGTTTATATAACTGTTCAGTTATAACATAATAACTAGTCTAACAACTAGGTTCCCTTTTAGCCTCCTCTTGGGCTTTATACAAGATAACTCATTCATCTGAGTTATGCCTCCTCTTAGGCTTCATATAAGAAAACTCATTTACTGAGTTTAGCCTCCGCTTAGGCTTCATATAAGACAACACACCCCTGCTGAGTTAGCCTCCTCTTGGGCTTCGTTCAAAAGAACTCCTCGCTGAGTTTAGCCTTCTCTTGGGCATCAAACAAGAAAGAGACCTGGAAATCTTTTAACAACCTCCTATTGGGCTTCCAATACAAAGAATCACCCGCGCTAGGATAGAACCCTGAGAGGATGATTTCCCGATGAAATCACTCTTGAATTCTAAGAGGATGGTTTCCCGGTGAAACCACTCTTAAAGCCAAAGCCAGCCATACCCTATAGCTTCCTCTTGAGCTTCATACAAGGACCCTCGATGACCCTCGGAATGCCTCCTCTTGGGCTTACAATACAAGGACCCCCGAGCTTCTTAAAAGAATCCCTCAAATCCAATCAATTTCTCCTAAAGAGATTTAGACAATTATCATCTCTATGGAAGAAGTATTTCATCTATCACATCACATACAGTCAAACACTTTTTCAAACAAAAAAAAAAACATTTTTTAATCTGTAAGTGGTAACGCTTGTATACTCAAGCAAAACACCCAATGCTTACAATTAAAGATTCAATCATCTTTCAAATATCTTTCTTAACTTGTATATGGTAACGCTTGTACACTCAAGCAAAACACCTATAACTTACGATGAAAGATTTAATCAATCAACCGTTCAAAATGTATGTGATGAAATAGATTAGATACATTTTTCATTAAGATGGCATTTGTCTTTGTCTCTTAATAACATCCGTTGCTTCCACTAGCATAAGTGGGAACTACGATTGCTCTGACTTTCTCAACCTCCCTTTGAGAATACGTAGGCACAAGGTCTCATCCTTGGCGAGCATACTTCTTTCTCCCTCAAACCTAATAAACCATAGCTCCCTTTAGATCCGAGCTACAAATGCTCTGATTCCCATTAAGGGATATGTATGCAGAAGATCCCAATGATCTTTGCGAGCACAATAATAACAAAACCTAGGATCCCACATAATCTACCCTTCTTAAAATCGAAAGGAGAAACTTTACCAACAATAAAAATATCAATTAAAAACACACAAACATATCAAACTATTCATATATAAATCTATAGATAACTATATATATTTAGGGTGCCACATCTATTCCCTTTATATAATAAATCCCCTTGCCCGGAATCTCCCCAATGCATTGCGTTTAGTTCGCGCTAGTCGTAATGCATATCATATCAATTGAGGGTATTGCAGCTTTCCCCTTTTTCATAATCATTTTTCTTGTGTTGAAAATAATAAAGCTTGATGCTCGCGGCATCTTTATATACAAATCAAAAGAGTAAATCGTTTCGAGCCAGAGAATCCGAATTCAGATTCGATTCCCTCGCGCGTCACTTTTTAACGCGAACACGTTTGTATCAGACGCCATTACTAAGAAAGAAATTGGCGGCGAACCTCCATAGAAACTTCTTATCGTTGACAGATGTTCCTTCAGGGTATTCTTGAGCCTCGAGATACCTCTTCACTTTATAGAACCAAGGTTTCTCTTCTACTCCGTCAGTATCAAGTTTGCAACAGTATGCTGGTTCGTCTAGTCTTTCAATCGTAATCTGAGGAGCTTAGTTATCCCATCTGATTTTGAACATAGATGACATGGTAGCTAACGCATCTTTCAACTAATACTCTTCTCGTGGGATATGCTCGAAAGTGATTTCTTCGAAGTAGGGGATCAGATTCAACACATGTCTCGACATGGAATGAGGTTTGGATGCTTCGTGTCCCAGTCTCCCTTAACCTTACTAATCACCAAAGCTGAGTCTCCATATACTTGCAAGAATTTGATCCTCAACTCAATAGCAGCATTGATACCCATAATGCACGCTTCATATGGGTATCAATGCAGTCGAAACATAATCTGGCAATGAAAGGTGTATGACCGCCTTTAGGAGATGTAATTATAGTGCCAATATCGTTGTCAAGTGCGTTAGAAGCTCCATTGAAGACCTTGGTCCATCGGGATCTTGGCTCC
The DNA here is from genome assembly GCA_021764765.1 of Vicia sativa. Classification (NCBI taxonomy): domain Eukaryota; kingdom Viridiplantae; phylum Streptophyta; class Magnoliopsida; order Fabales; family Fabaceae; genus Vicia; species Vicia sativa. Next base: position 105,760,225 of record CM038793.1, read on the forward strand.
GGTCCTTTGTCCGGTTCAGGCTCTTTGTAATCAGTGACTAACATAATATCCTCATTTGGGAACTCGAAATACATGGTTTGATAGTCATCTATAACTTGATGAGCCAAATGATCAGCTATCACAGTTCCTTTGATGGCCTTCTTAGTAGTATATTGGATGTCATATTCGGTCAAGATCATTTTCCACCTTTCTATTCTTCCAGAGAGAGCAGGTTTCTCGAATATGTATTTTATCGGATCCATCTTAGAGATTAACAAAGTAGTGTGAGTCAACATATACTGTCTTAGTCGTGACGACCTAAGCCAAAGCTACGCAAGTTTTCTCGAGCTGTGACTATCTTGTTTCATAATCGGTAAACTTTTTGCTAAGGTAGTATATTACATACTCTTTTCGACCAAACTCGTCATGTTGCCCCAACACACACCCCATTGAATTCTCTAATACTGTTAAGTACATGATGAGAGGTCTTCCCTTAACTGGTGGCATCAGGTATGAGGTTTCTGTAGGTACTCCTTTATTTTGTCAAAAGCTATCTAGAAATCATCGTTCCATTTTAATACTTGATCTTTCTTCAGTAACTTGAAGATTGGCTCACAAGTAGCAGTTAGATGTGCAATGAATCTGGAAATATAATTCAGTCGTCCTAAGAAACCTCTGACTTCCTTCTCGGTACGGGGAGCTGAAATTTCTTGAATAGCTTTAACCTTAATGGGGTCAACTTCGATACCTTTACCACTAACAACGAATCCCAGGAGTTTGCCGAATCTGACTCCAAATGTGCATTTGCTTGGATTCACTCTCAATCTGTATTTCTTTAGTCTATGAAACAGATTACGCAAATGGTCGAGATGTTCTTATTTAGTTGGTGATCGAGCTATCATGTCATCGACGTAGACCTCTATCTCGTGATGGATCATATCATGGAATAAAGCCACCATAGCACGCTGATATGTTGCGCATGTATTCTTCAACCCAAACGGCATGACCTTGTAATAGAAAGTGCCCCACTATGTAACTAAAATAGTCTTTTCCATATTTTTGGGAGCCATCTTGATCTGATTATAACTAGAGAAACCATCCATGAAGGAAAAACCTTGTGCTGAGCAGTATTGTCAACCAGAACATCAATATGTGGAAGCGGAAAATCGTCTTTCCTGCTTGCTTTATTCAGGTCTCGGTAGTCTACACACATGCGCACTTTGCCATCTTTCTTAGGTATCAGCACCATATTCGCAACCCACTGTGGATAAGAAGTAAAGGCTAAGAAACCGACATTGAACTGCTTCATAACTCCGGCTTGAATTTTCTCAAACATCTTAGGACGCATGCGACAAACCTTCTACTTCACAGGGGGAAAACCTTATTTTGTTGGTAGTCGGTGTACCACAATGTCGATATCTAAACCTGGCATGTCTTTGTAGTACCAAGAAAAGATCTCGATGTAATCTCACAACATCTGGATCAATCTTTCTTTAACACTATTCTCAAAACCCGCTCCTATCTTGATTTCTTTTCTGTCTTCGTCGGTACCTAGATTCACAACCTTGACCGGTTCTTCGTGTGGCTATATAGCCCTTTCCTCTTGTTGTAGTAGTCTGGAAAGTTCTCCTAACACTTCACAATCTTCCTCACCTTCGTCTTCGGCTAGGTAGATCGGATTATCAAATTCATATTTAGCAATAGCAGAGTCGTTATTGACATGATCCGAAGTGAATGTGGATCTGTAGTTTATTACGTGGGTGTTTGCAAGAACACATAGCTTTTGAAAAGGTGATAAAGTAAAAAGAAAGACAAATAGAACAATATTGGAATGCAAAAGTCCAATGATTTATTGAATGAAAATATGTGAATGATAAATAATAACCCTCACAAACAAGCCGTGGTGCCCCGGGCAAGGCACTAGGCTTAGAGTTTTATTGTTCGAAGTGTAAAAGAAAAAACCGTAAAACAGAAAAAAAATTACTCCTGTCTAAAGGTGATTTGCGTAACATCCTTAGCCGTCCAATTGTTGGGTCCATCGCCAAGAGCTGGGAAGATCCAAGTGTTGATGTCGAAGTCACCATTATCGTCTTTTCTAGCATGAACTCCATTCTTGTTGATGCGGAATGGAGATATGCTGACACGTTTGCAGCATATCATCTTCTAACCTTTAGAGGTGAAGACTAAACCAGTCTTGTCAGATTTGAATGGAAAATCGGGTAGCTGACCCCAAACGGTACATCCTCTTTCTTCAACTACAACTCTGGCATCTTTCAGTGAGACCATATTTGGTGGAACTCTAGTAACCTTAGGAGTGACAGGAGAGTCGGCAGGCATGACTTGTGGAACTACTTTGAAAGCTTGATAGGGAGTCTCGATAAATTCTCCTTCCATTTCAATGTATCAGAATGACTGCATATGGCATACCATATATTCTTCATCTCCGCAAACGGTAACAATCTTCTTTTTCGCTGGGTATTTCAGCTTTTGATGTAGAGTAGATGTAAAACACCTGCCCCATGTATCCAAGGGCGTCCGAGCAGGAAAGAATAAGCTGGACGAATATCCATCACAAATAAAGTAGAGTCAAAATTATGGGGACCCACTTTGATCGGCAAGTTGAGCTCTCCAAGTACTTTTCTCTTTGAACCATCAAAAGCTCTTACGATTATGTCACTGGGTTTCATGACTACTTCTTCAATATCAAGTTGGTCGAGAGCACTCTTTGGCAGGACATTCAGAGCAGAGCTAGTATCCACCAATACGTGAGAAAAAGTAATTCCCTTACACCCTATATAAATGTGCAAGGCTTTGTTGTGTTTTCTTTCGGCAGAAGTTAAGTCAGCATAAAAAAAACCGAAACCATTGTTTGCGGTTAGGCTAGCAATACAATTTTCGAATTGGTCAGCAGAAGTGTCTTGCGGTATATGAGCATTCTTCAGGAATTTCACCAAGGCTTTAGCATGAGCCTCGGAGCACAATAACAGAGCTAGCATGGAAATATTAGACGGGGTTTGTCCCAATTTCTCCACAACATTGTAGTCGCTCTTCTTAATGATCTTCAAAATTTCCTCCATCTCTTGTTTGGAGGTGCCTTCAGCAACTTCCTTTTGGTACTTCTATCTAAGCAGGTTTAGTTACTTTCTCTTTCCCTCAAGCCTTGGGAGTTGGTTCAATAGCAGGAACACAAACTAGTGTAGTAGTTTCTTTTGGAGGAGAGATTTCTGGAGAAAACACTCTTCCAGTTCTGGTTACTTTGCTTGATCCGGTGATATTGTCAACATCAGGATTAGTAGCTTCAAATGTACTATCTTCAATGGTTAATGGCTCTTGCTTAATTCCATAATAGTAAACTTCAGATCCATAATTCCAAGGTATAGCTTTTTTAGAGGAATATGGAATTGGTCTGGGTGAGGTAATAATCAGAGGTGCCACTCTAGGTGCAGGATCGGCAGAGGTGATCCTTATTGTGTTCACATTAGCGTATTCTTCGGGATAGTCATCATCTCCCTATCCGGTTGTATTATTGTCTTCGATTGCAATCTTGTAGCTCCCAAGGGCGGTATATTTCACCATGAAATCAAACTTTCCACTTGGCTTCCTCGAGGTATCCTAGACATCTGGTATGGCTTTGCTTATGTCTTTGATCTTGTAGCATTTGGAAACATCTTTGCACAAACTCTCTACGGATGGATTTTTCAGGAATAACACTTCTCAATGGTCTATTAGGCGTTGAACACCTCTCTTCAACCAGACACATCCATTGGGCTCAGACGCGCAGTAAGGGCAGTTGTCTAAACATCCTGGAAACATGTCGGCTTGTAGAAGATTCTTCTTAACAGTCATCAAGGGAGTGATTAACTCATTCACAGCAAATACATATGAGTCTTTATCAATGGCGTTGGTACTCTTGCCACGATCGGGCAATGGTATATTGATGACGTTCGGGGTTTTGACAGGGGGTCGAATTTAATTTCCCGGGCTTCAATCATGTCTTAGATCTTGTTCTTCAGGGCCCAATAGTTGTTGGTGTCGTGACCTGGGCTCTTGGAGTGGTATACGTACCGTGCATTAGGGTTGTAATTCATAGAAGAAATGTTGATATGTTGAGGAGGATCCCTCAAAGTATTCAGCTCTGCTTTCAACATATGTTGTAATGCTTGAGACAACGACATGTTGATCTTCTTAACCTGTCTTCTTGGCGCGTTCTGCCTATGCGTGTTGTCTTGTTGAGGTTGCACTGGTGTGGGATTTGAGATCAGGACTGCCCCCACTGATTGATGGCGATCACCTTTGTCATGGTTCTTCTGACCATACACAACATTGGCTTCCTTCTTCCCACCAAAAGATCTCTTCGCAGCATTTGAAGATGTTTTGACTTGAATCTTTCCACTCTTGATTCCAGCTTCAACATGTTCGCCTGTCAATATCAGCTTGGTGAATTCGGCTAATGAGTTTCCAATCAGATGATTGAAGAATGGGTCTGTTAGCGTTCCCATGAACATGTCCACCAATTCCCTATTAGAGAAGGGTGGCTGGACTCTGCCTGCCAAATCTTTCCATTTCTGGGCGTACTCTTTAAACCTCTCGTCATGGCCCATAAACATACTTTGCAGTTGCATACAGGTTGGTGCCAATTCAGTATTATACTAGTATTGTTTGTAAGAAGCATCTGCTAACTCATTCCAGGTACAAATGTGAGTATTCTCTAGCTGATAATACCGTTTTAACTATGCTCTAGATAGAATCTCTTGAAAGAAATGCATCCACAACTTCCTGTCAACAGTGTGGGGTTGAATCTTTTGGACATAAGTCTTCAGATGAAGTTTCAGACAAGAAATGCCATCGTACTTAGAAAAAGTAGGAACTTTGAACTTGCGGGGAATGACCACTCTAGGAACCAGGCTTAAATCATCAAAATTCAGTCCTGACATTTTCAGATTTTCCACAACATTCAGACGGTCTTCAAGTTGCTTATACTTCTCGTTTTCAGGAGGATATTGCTCGCTCATATAGTGTTCTTCCTCTTCTTCTTGTGACCCATGATGACTTGCTTCATTGGCTTTGACATTTCCTTCAGTTACCCCACTCTTTTCTGAGAATTCAAGCTGTCTGACTACCTTGGCTGGACCTCTGTACCTTTTCCCCATGTTGAGAATACCAACGATCTTCTTATTTTTCTTCTTGACGATGATCTCTTTCAGATCTTTCTGTCCTTAGGCCAAGTTGGTGAACATCTCTTGGAATTGAGCATTCTGAGCTTGGAGATCTTTGACAGTTTGTTCGAGAGCCAAATCTACTGAAATAAACAACGAGAGAATAAGAAACCGGTCTTCGGAGTACCTGTTATGAAAGGATATGATACGATGTGCAATGTTATGCAATGCAATGTTTTCAAGGACCTTAGGAATTTAAATTTGGTAAACAAGCAAGAACAACCTTTTTATTAGTCTGATTAGCAATACAAAAAGAAAGTTCAAGTACAAAAATAAAATTCCTAGTGCATAGGCCTCCCATGGACGCTTCCTCTTTGTGTTGATGTAGGTATTAATGCTCTATTCCTCGTGAAGTTTCTTCATCAGCTCTAATACTCTTTTATCGCTTGCATAACATTGAGCTTTAAATGTATCCCTTTATTCTTTAAGTTGAATCTAGGATCTCTTCAATTCTTCAAAATCAGTAGGCATGTCTGGGTGTAGAATGGTATAAGATTCATCGCCTTCAGCAACAGGTTCCATAATTACTGGTAGGATACCAACATCTGGCATCATGAGGTTTTGAGCGCGAGCTCGCACCCATTTGAGGTAAGGTTCCCAAGGAATGGAATTCTTATGCCCCAAGGTCTTGGTATCAGTTTTATTCACCATGCCCCAAGCATACACAAATCTTCGATGGTAACCTTGGAGATCGTTGTTGTAGTCAAACATAATGCCTTGGATAAGTATATCATGAGGATCGTCTCTTCGAGCATAACCAAACTGTCTTAACGCCAAACAAGGGTTGCAATTGATTCCTCCTCTTATGCCAAGGAGTGGTACATTAGGGAATTCTCCATAACGCTCAATGAAAGTGAAGTCCTTTTGAGAGTAGAGACACCAATGGATATCTGCATGAAAGAGTGACATCAACCTTTGAGACCACTTCAAACCTTGTTCATTTTTCATCACTGATTGAGAAAGGTGCGAAATAAACCACTTGGATAATAACGGTATGCAACAATAAGAGTTCCTTGTCTTTTCATAGTACAAGTGTGGAGAGAATGCAGAATATCTCCAAGTAAGGTAGGCACAGGGTTATGAGCAAGGAATATCTTGATGGCATTCACGTGTATGAATTGATCCGGATTAGGAAATAGTACCAACCCATAGATTAGAAAATCCAAAATGTCTTCAAAAGCGTGGAAACTCATATCCTTTAACAATTCTCGAGCCTTCTTTATCAAAAACATAGAAACCAAACCCTTAACTCCACTTCTTGTTTCCCAATTGGCTTCAATGTCTGGCCGTTTTAGGTGTAAAGCTGCTGCAATGTCTTTGAACCTTGGAACTTTTTCTGAACCGGTGAATGGTATCTGATCAAGGATATGTATCCCAAGTAGTTTAGAGAACTCTTCTATTGTAGGTACCAACTGATAATCTGGGCAAGTAAAGCAATGATGCTTCGGATCAAAGAACTGGAATACGATGCTCATCATATCTTCTTCAAAACCGGAGGTAACTAAGTCGAGTAGATAACCATGCCTCTTGATGAACTAAGTGTGATCGGGAACTTGTGAAAGTAATTCCTTGAGCTGGGAAGGTATACCTACGAAGTTGATTCGGATAGTCTTCCTGGAAGCCATAAACCTATAACAAAGAGCAAAGATAAATCCCTAGGTTCTTGAAATGGTTAGAAATGATATGATGTTATGATGGTATGATGTCATGTTTAAATAGCACACACAAGCATTTCACACAATAGCCATAGGTTTAAGGCTTGCATGAGGTATATGTGTCTACCCTACCGGAGTTTAAGTTATTTCAACCTATTCTACAATAGTAACCGAGTTCTAGGAATCTCATATCACAGATCTTTCTTGCAGGCTTTATTTCAATACGACTACCAAATGGTCGACCAAAATATCCCGAAAGACGAATCTCAATGAGCGTAGCATCGAGTATCAACCAACCTCAGTCTGCACCGAAGTCGACTATCTCACTACCTTCTAATGGCTAATAAGGGTCACTTAGGGTTCTAAAATCTTAGTTAGTGCTTGATGACACCACGCAGATGCTAAATATTTCCCCAACTGAGCATGAGGAACATCAGGACAACCAAAGTGTCACACTAACCGTAGCCATCATTTTAACCGTTTTGGTCTATGCCAGACAGTCGCGATGATCTATTGCTACTTACCTAAGGAAACCTGGATCTGGGTGTAGGATCCCCCACATATATAATACCCAAGAAACCCTTAAAAGTAAAGCATACAAAGCAAACAGAAAGAGATTTAAAAGTGATCTAAAGCCCTAAGGTAACCTCTCTTTGGGTGTTTCCCCAGCAGAGTCTCCAGTTTTGTAACACGGTGGGAGAACTGACTTGTTTGTTTTGCATTTTGTCGTAAATGTTACAGATAGAAAGAGTCGCCACCGACTTTTCTTTTATCCAATAAAGGAAAGGTGAAAAGAACAGGAAAGACCTTTGATAGATTCTAAGTACGGGAGGTAATTATGAAAAGGGAAGGTATTAGTACCCTTTCCATCCGTAGTTATCTACGGGCTCTTAATTACTTAGCTCACTTTTGAAAAATTACTTTCTGTGTTTGTGTGGTTTGAAAAGTATTTTTGAAAAGTATTTTTGAAAAGTATTTTTGAAAAGTATTTTTGAAAAGTATTTTTGAAAATTATTTTTGAAAGGTATTTTTGAAAAGTATTTGAAAAGTATTTTGCTTTGACTTCGTAATGATTCTTGTATCATTCCTCAAGAATGTATGTGAAGTGTTCAAAAATATTTGTTTGAAAAATGTTTAACTTTGTAATGATTCTCGTTGGAAATTATACAAAGTGTTTGTTTGAAAGTATTTTTGAACATAAGTGTGAGGTGTGAAAATGATTTGGAGTAAGCAATAGAGTCTTATTACCTACTCAAAATGGTCATTTCTTGTTATTTTCCTTCTCCTTTAGGATAAGGCTATCCATACTATTAGTTGGTAGGTAACTTTATCCGTTGGATGTGAAGGGACAATCATAGGGTCATCGTATGGTCGTTGAAGGCAAAATTGTAAGGATACCTTAAAAATTTCGTAGGGACGATCATATATTCGTAGGCAACATTAAGGGTCATCGAGGGACTATGAACTTTGTGATGATTTTGAATCGAGGGACTTTGCTAATGGTACCCCTACGCTCAAGGGACATGACCATTGTTTATTTATAAGGCAACAAGAGAGGATACCCTAAGGGGGTGCAAGTGTGATAAAGTGTATTTGATTCAGATATTTATCTTGATTATTAGAGTGATCTAATGATTGATTTTAGATCTTGTCATGCAAACCCTAATTAGCACACATCTAAGCAGTTATATATGTACAAAAAATAAAGTGCAGAAATTTAAACCTAAGGCTATTACATGGCTTTGGGGCAGTTACATAATACAGGTGTTGTAGCGGCAAAAACTGTGAGTATAAGCCATTGAATTGACTTAACTAAAAAAATAACAAAAGAGATGCCACCGCGCTTTTATTTTATCCAAAGGATTAGGAAAAAGAGAGAATAAAAATCCTAAAAAGAGATCAGAGATCTGGGACCGGGGGTTAATTAGGCAAAGGGAAGGTGTTAGGCACCCAAAGCATCTACGGTACTCCGCAGGAACCTTTTTGAAAATTTGTATATGTGTGCTAAAAAAAGTATATGTACAAAATGGATGGTGGGGAAAGAAAAGAAGTATTTTTTATAATTTTTGGTTTGATAGAACTTCCCATGAGTTCCAGACCTACATACCAACAATGTGCAATGTTGAAATTAAAACCAAGTAGTTCGGCTAAAAATGACCAAAGTTATGTGTTGGTTGATTTTAAGAAAACGTTAGTTAGAAAATCCACGAAGAGCTCAAAAAAAAGTTTGGATGAGGTTAGGTGTGTATTAGTCTTATGGAAAGGAAAATAAGAGTATTATTAAATGGATTGAAAGTTTATTAAGAAAAGAGGTTTGAAAATTCATGGACCTAAGTCCAAGTTTTTATGAAAGCGGTTCGAGTTTTGGAAACAAAAATCCTTTGAAAAAGAGGGAAGATTTTGAAAATTAAATAATGGGGAGGAGATGAAGAGGCTAACCTATGTACATAAAGTAAAAAGTAAGAGTAAAGAAATATCTAACCGGGTGAGAAGACTAGTACTTGACATCAAGAGCCAATACCATATCTCATCCTTTGGATTACCACACAAGAAACAAATAACCAGAAAAAAAAAACAAGCTTCGGATAAATCAATGCTTTAGATGAAATTATGTCTTTCGAAAATTGGGCAGCATAACGATTGTATTTGGAGGAAATCCACTCATGATTAAGTATCAAAAAAAAAACCTGCATACAAAGATAATAACCAGACAAGATAGAATAACACCAAGGGCACAAAGATCTCCAAGCTGAGGTAGAAGTCATAATCCTAAGTCAAAAGTTAAACTCTGAGGATAAGGATAGTAACCAAGTCCAATTAAGTGTTTTTTTAAGTTTAGGTTGAATTATTAAGTGTTTTGGAAAAGGAAAAATAAAGCTCAAGTGAGCAAATTCAAAATAACAAGAAAATAAAATGCTCAAGTGAACAAAGGAAAAATGACAAGAAAATAAAATGCTCAAGTGAGCAAAGAAAAAATGACATAGAAAATAAATGCTCAAGTGAGCAAAGAAAAAATGGCATGAAATGTAAATGCTAAAAATAAAATGCATGAAAATAAAGAGCATAAAAGTAAAAGCGGAAAGTAAAGAGCGGAAAATAAAAAGAAATTAATAAAGGTTAGCAAGATGACCATCTTGAAACTTGTCAAGTATATCATCGAATTGTTAATTGTTAGTCGTCAGCAAGGTGACCATCTTGAAACTTACGCATGAAGACTTGTCAGAAGCTTGATAGAATCAACACGACCACACGACAAGTTTCAATTTTTTTTGTCAAGTATATCACCGGTTTTGGAACAATCACCACTTGATCAAAGATGATTGAGAATTTCAAATGGACAAGGTTAGTGGAAACTTTCCAGAAGCTTGATTAGAAATCAACGCAACCACACGACAAGCGCCCCAAGTGTTGAACCAAAATCAATGATCAAGTAATCTTTTGGGGCTTTTTTGAACCTTAAAGTTCATGCCACCAATTGATCATTTTCCGATTCGGGACAAAGAAAATAAGATGAAGAAGAAGCAATGTAGCGCTAGTTTAAGCAATCTCCAAGTGACTTATGTAGAATCCACCCTACAACGAGGCCGGTCAATGGTGATGTATGTGTTGAAAAAGCAAACGAGAAGAATGATATGTAGATCATCTTCTAATATTTGTCAACACATGTAAAAATAAAAAAGAAAGGGATAAGATGAATAGGGAAGGGAAATGATAGATCAACATGGATTATCTTCTCAAATTTCTTCCATCTTTAAGTTCAACCACTCATCTTGGTGGATTAAGGCACAAAATATATTGTTGACCCAAAGCATCAAGAATTAATTGTATAATTAATCCTTTGGTAGATTTGAATCACTAATACATTTCTCCAACCTCATCAACACCCAAAGTCTATTGAGATTAAAGAGGAATTAGGTGTTCAAGACCACAATCCAAGGCAATCATCAAAAGAATGGAGTAGAAGAAGAGTAAATATCAAAAACAAGTCAAAAAACAAGTGAAAATCACATTTTACACTCTGTATAATCAAGTGCATCAAGATGCAAATCGATTGCATCAGCACATTTTTTCAAAAAAATTCAAAAACGTAGCCCGTGCAAATCGATTGCTCACTGTAAAAAACAACTTTTTGAGAAATTAACATCAATGGAACTAAAAACAAGTTTGCTCAATGAATCAAACCACAAAAATTATCAAGAGATCACATTGTAAAAGATGAAGATCAACACTCACCACTTGTAGATCTTGAGAAAAATTTGCAAGAGTAACACTTTAAATTTATTCAATTCAACTTCAAAAATCATAATCACAAGCCTAGATCTAAAGAATCGATGAAGAAAAAGAGAGTGGATGGAGGTTTAGCTCAAAGAATTAGCAAATTCCAATGAAGAATTTACTAATCTTTATGACGAAGAAAGAGCTTTGAGTAAATTGGGAGGATTGGGGAAAATGAGAGAATGAGGAGAAATTTTGACAAGGTGTATTTGGCTATTAAAATCTTGAAATTTGAATGAGAGGAGACCTTTATTATAAGGTTTTGGTTTGGGAATGAGTGGTGGTTTGGAGTTTGGTTTGGAAATTAGAATTAGGCTTGGAAATTGATTTTGGAGCCAAAATTGAATCAATTAGAAATTAATTTCGAAATTAAAAGAAAATAAAAAATGAAATTGGAGACCAAGCCCACAAACTTGAAAAATTGAAGAATTTTTCTGATTTTCGTGCAGTGTAATCGATTCCACTGAGTTTTTTTTGAAATTTTGCTGAAAATAACAGTGAACAATCGATTGGTCCTAAGTTCAAATCGATTGTACTACAAATTTTTTTGGAAAATTGGTCTAAAAAAAGTGTGGGGAAAAACACCGGAAAACTTTCACTTGTTAGATCCTTTAGCTTGATACCTACATATACAAAGACAAAAAGAAATATTTTTGTTATTTTAATCAGAGGTTAGAAAAATGTAAACCACAAATATACAAAATACAGAGTTACGGTGCTTGGCGATCCCTTGAGAGCAAACTTTAGAATAGGAGAAATGGGAGAACCAATCTTTGTCTGTGATCTTGATACATTGTGATAATGAAATGATGGAAAGCCGTAGGGAAAAAACTGGGGTACAACAGTTGCCCCTATTTAAATATCTTCAATCAAATGGTATGAAGATGATCAATCTTCATACAATCATAGTGGGAGATAGTTAAATACCAAAGCAGCCAATATTTTGTCCCTTTATGCAATGCTATGAGTGAATGCAATGGACTATTTTTGTGGCACACTTTTTGTTCATGGCATGAATGGAGAAACTTGAAATAAAAGGTTTATGGAAAGAAAGACATGGGAAGACACGTTTGGAACAATAAGATATTTCTGGATATCCGTCGGGGTGACAAAGAGTAACCAGTAATACTTGGAAAAAGAGGGATAAAACCCTGGAAAGACAAGTGGTTACATCCAAGAATGAATTGGATAGAAACTACAATCGAGATAAAGGTGCGCCCAAAAGATGTCCAAGAATGACATTGAACTCTACCGGGGATTATGACATCCAACAATGGATTTGGATAAAAAAGGACTCGACATCTAATAATGGCTTTAGATGGGGACAAATCACAGTATCCGATAATGGATTTGGATAAAGTGAGAAGGGCATAACATCCAATAATGGCTTTGGATGAAAAAAGACTTGACATCTAATAATGCCTTTAGATGGAGAAAGATCACAATATCCAATAATGGCTTTGAATAAAGTGAGAAGGAGCTTTCAGAAATGACACTAAAAGAAAAGATAAACTTTTAGGAATGGCACTGAAAGAGAAGATAAACTTTCAAGAGTGGCACTGAAAGATATCCAAGAAAATTTTTTTAGGAATAATAAGACTTCCAAGAATAGTACTGGGAAGAAATAGAGACGGAAATCCAATAATAACGCTGGAGTAAAAAGATAGGTATTTGTTTTGGTAAGTGCCAAGTAAGTTAGACCTTTACCGCAAGGTAAGATGTTGGTAACAACAGGACCTCAGAAAATGCAAATGAGGATGAAACACTCTTGCTATGCATGATATATGAATTTAGTTATGCATGATATGTGAATGATATATGCATGTGATGCAAATTTTTATCACAACTAAGCTTGACTCTTTCTTGGAGGTATGATGGGAACTCTGATTCCTCAACACCGAGAACATTGCCAACTCTGCTTGGAGATAAAATGTCTTGAGAAACACTTCTAACACACTTGTGAACTGCATCGAAATGATGATCCTTGGAGGCAGGACTAAAGCGCTTCTTGGGGATTACCCCGGATTAGCTGATTGTTGAAGATAAACGAATCATGGCTTTAGTTCTTGAACTGACTGAGGGAAAGGAGTGCCCCGGTATAAGTGTTGAAAATGATCTTCTGATTAAAACAATTCTAAGAATAACTTGCACTGAGCAACAAATTTTGAACTGATTCACAACAGGATCTAGAAGATACTTGCCCCTAATTAGGATCACTGACCAAGTTTCTCAACTGTTTGAACTTCCTTGATGAGGAAAACTTATTTTGCAAGCAAAATTGTTTATTCAAACTTGGTAAATTCAATGCAAAGTTCATGCAAAAGTTTTGAAATCATAAATCATTTTTGGGATGATGTTATATAAAAAAAATGAATCACTGGTCAAAACGCAATGGTTATGACTTTTAAAGTGAAAGAGAGAGTAATGGTATGATACCAAGAAAAATGATTTGCAAAAATCTTAGGAGTAAGGTTACGCAACCTTGCTGTAGTATGCTTTCAAAAGAAACCTTGCTTCAATTAGGTCTTTTGAGGGTTGTAACATGGCCTGGTTCACGGTTTAAGAAACAAAGGATAAAGGCTCAAATTTTAGTTTTACCCAACCCATTCTTCGTGATGTTCTTTAGCCTGACGTTCAGTTAACTCAGACTATACATTTAGGTTCCAAGAGATTTTGGAATTGTACTGATGATATGAATTATGATGGCTCAGAAGCCGAGAGATTTTTGAGATGGCAGTCACATCTTGCAACATTTTGCTTGAGGACTTTTTCAACTCTTTTTTTTGTTTTTGTTTTTTGTTATCCCTAACTTTTGGCTGAACTGCTTCATTCGAGATTACAGTCAGCGGGATGCCTCTGTTTTTTTGTTTTTTTGGAAAGATATTGACTGTCTGGCTTAATGATTACGGGGAACCATCATCTTCACTTTTGATTTGGAGAACATCTTCGACACTTCTTTGATGTGTGTTATAACACGGTGGGAGAACTGACTTGTTTTGTTTTGCGTTTTATCGCAAATGTTGCGGATAGCAAGAGTCGCCACCGACTTTTCTTTTATCCAATTAAGGGAAGGTGAAAAGAACAGGAAAAGACCTTCATTAGATTCTGGGTAAGGGAGGTGATTATGAAAAGGGAAGGTATTAGCACCCTTTCAATCCATAGTTATCTACGGGCTCATAATTGCTTTAGCTCACTTTGAAATTTGCTTTCTGTGTGTTTGAAAATGCTTTTGAAAAGGCATTTCGCTTTGACTTCGTAATGATTCACGCTGGAATGTATACGAAGTGTTTGGAAATGTTTTGTTTTGGAAAAGAACTTTGTAATGATTCACGTTGGAATGTATACAAAGCATTTTGAAAGGTTTTGAAAGTGTGAGGTGTGAAAAGTGTTTTGATAGAGCAAGCAATGAAGAGTCTATTACCTACTCAAAACGGTAGTTTCCGTGTTATTTTACTTTCCTTTAGAATAGCGCTATCCATACCATTAGTTGGTAGGCAACCCTATTCGTTGGATGTAAAGGGATATTCGAAGGGACATCGGATGGTCATAGAAGGCAACTTGTAGGAGTATCCTAGCATATTCATAGGGACAATCATCATTTTTTGTTAGGAAACAATCGAGGGACTAGATCATGTATTCGTAGGCAACATCGAGGGACTATGATATTTGCTTCGAAGGGACTATGATGATATGTTTGTAGGCAACGGTGCTAAGATACCCCCACGTTCGAGGGACTTGACCATTTATTCGAAAGGCTACGAGAGTGAATACCCTAGGGGGTGCATGTGTGAAGAGAGTGTGTTGTATTCAGATAATTTATCTTGTGATTAGAGTTAGCTATGTTGATTTTATGTTGCCACACATGCCTAATTTACTAACAGTTTATACGTGCGGAAAGTAAAATTGCGGAAATGTAAAGTGCGGAAAGTAAATCCTACGCTATTACATGGGTTTGGGGTAGATACATAATTGAGGAGTGCGGAAAGTGAAACCTAATTAAAACTATTACATCCCATGAGCAGTTACATAATATTGGAAAAGAGAGTGCGAGAAAATAAATAACGGAAAAGAAAACTAGTCCTAATATTTTTGTGGATTTTTGAAATGTGGAAAATAATCCTAAGTCTAATTGATTTTAATTAATTTAAAGAAATATTAGTTAATACTAACCCTAAATTAATTAATAAAAATAAGATAAAAAAATTAGTTGAAGTTGTCTAATTAATCCTAATTATTTAACCTAATTACCAATTTTTAATTAACTATGAAATAAGGAAAATAATAACACTTGTGAAACTTCGAAATAGTTTGACCTTTTCAAGTTCTGTCCAAATATTCACTTGTGAAACTTCGACGTATACACTTGACTTCAACGAAGTCGTCCCTTATAGCAATTCAATTCCTAAAGTATATATAAGTAATCACTATCCTCGCACCGTCGCAACGATCAATACACAGATTCCTTATCCGAAACACCTTTCATAACTCTCAATCCTTCAAAGTGGTAACTTAGACCAAAACACTCTCTCAAGAACTCAATCCATCAACGTCGTCTCATACTCCTGACTTACAACACATGTCGGACTTAGAACCATAACATCAATTTCTAGGAAACCCAACAAGAACACCGTCGCGACCGACTTCAGTCACAATAGAGCACCCTCCTTTATAAAACATCAATCATCTTAAAGTACCTGTGGTTACCAAACCACCACCAAATTCTCACCGTGAAGACTTATCTTAGTCGCAATCTAATAATCCACTATGACTATTAGTATCCGACGAAATCCATATGTTAGTAGTGAACAAATCCTTAATAACCTTCTGAGCTTAATCTCAACAAGCGTCTCAAAACAAACATGCAACATTCTTCAAAATAATAAATCCCAAACCAGATATTCTTGGGTTATCCTCAATATTAACTTACTAAACTCAACAACAAACGAAGTCTCTTTATACATCGTACCCATCTTGAATTATCTTCAACAATTCCAATCTCCTCGTCGCTATCATCTGCACCTATAAGGTTCCAATGAGCACAACCGCATCAACCTCTAACTCATACGTCCGCCAATTTTTCCTTATGAAAATCAAATCGTTCTAAGGTAACAATGCACTTTCTCCAACTCATTGTCGAAATACATCTTAAGTCCAAAATGAAATATCACCATACACCGCACAAGGTTCTTTAGTACAAAACAAGACCAAAATCGAAGCATTTGCTAAACTTTTCGCTGGCTCAAACAAATTCGCTTCTCATTGCGAAGTCCAAATAGCGACTCAACCATCTCGAGTCCAAAATACTCCCGATCAATACCAACTTATAAAAGATCTTCCATCAAACTCACAAAGCTAACCATCCGAAACAAAAGAACTTCTAATCTCTGAATTAACCCCTTAAAGTCTCCTACAAGACACAAAATAAATCTTCGCGGAACTGTCCAAAACATCACTGTCTAAGTTGCTTACTTAAGGCACTCTCATCCAACAGTTCAGAATTCTATCTTTAGATTACTCGACATACACCGGTCTAACTTCACTACCAACAATGCAAAGCTTGGATGCTTGCTACGATTCCTTAACTTTATGTGAACCAAATAATATCCATGAACACGAAATAACTCTTATAGCTACTCATGAGAGTACTGTCTGAACATCCCAAAATCACACCTGACACATCAGTCACACTAATGACATCCACAAACACTCGCCAATACCATACACTATCTTGAGAAGCATTGTCTAAACATCTTCACCCATCAAACTAACCCGTAGACAGCCAGACTTCACATCGACCTCTCTAAACACCTAAATTCCAAATGACTGCTTCACTTAAATATCAAGCCTCGGAAGTAGACACTCGTTGTCAACATTCACGTTGTTCCCTGACTACCAACGACACACCAACTCGGGTGACCTTTGCTCTTCTCGAACAACCCAATGATAGCACTCCACGGTGACCCGCTCGAATAACCAAACTCTGCTCAAACTAATCCTCAAGTTGACTCTTCAACTCTAACTCAGAAACAAACATCCCTTAAAGATACTTTGAATCACAACTAATTTCAGAACTAAAATCCATCAAAACTTCACCTCACACTACGGCGGTAACTCACTCACCTCTTCACAAAAGGTTTCGGAAGAATCACAACAAGAAGCTCACTTGCCAAAATCTTGTTTCTCACCAAAATCCAAATTCGCTGATAACTTAAGTAACCATGCACCACCTTGTGCTAACACATCTGCTTCATACACTATTGAGTTGGCAAGACAAGTTCATCCCAACTAACACAATTCCCGACTACTATCAACAAGAGATTAAGGATGATCAGTCCCTCAATTTGTCAATAGACAGTCGACAATCATGATGGTGACATAAACCATCTTTACCAAACTACAACAGCATTTTCAAACTTACACTTCAAGTTACGAGCGTAACAACGCTGAGGCTCCAACCTAGCCACAGCGCCACCAAGTAAAACTTCTCCCCACTTGTTTCAAACTCATCTCTGCAGACAAACAATTTGAAACAAACAAGCAACAGTGTTTCACACACATGTCGCATACAACCAGGTTAAACACACTAATAACTTGGTCGACAGACCGACCTGCTCTGATACCACTAATGTAACACCCCAATATTACCCAAAGTTTAATATGCAAAATCAGAGTAATTTAAAATTTCATCAATTAAATACTGAGGCATCACACCATCAAAATCAAATCACTTTAAACAGTTTGCTTTAAAGTATAAATCTCGGATACGTAGCATCGCCGGAAAACATAAATTGATTCAAAACCTCAAAACATCTTCTTTAGTAAACTTCCTTAATAAATCATATTTTCATAAAGTATGATTCTTATTTACAAAGGAAAAACAACAAAAGAACAACAACAAGACAACATAAATATTCCCCCGAGTGCTACGTATCGGGCGACGGCTCGACTAACTGACTATAAAATCCGTCTTCATAACCTGCACGTTACCAATATATAGGTAACGGCGAAACAAGTAAAGGGTGAGACACTCCACAACATATAATTAAAGGCATGATAAAATATATATATATATATATAGTTTTGGAATCATAAAGGATATAGATGAATAGGTGCACTCAACGTATATCCAATCCTCACCTACTTCGATCGTCATTCTAATGTGTATAATCTACACTATATCGCCATAACCTCATCGGCATACTTCATCGCAACAACACATAAACTTCCATCGCCACTAAATCATCACAAGTTAATACGTCACTAACCAACACGAAAATTATAAACAACTACATCAAACAATACTAATAACTTAAGCATCATAAATGAAATCATCACAAATTGGCTAAAGCTCATCGTCGCTATTGGCATAAAAGCCCATCGTCGCTTTTGGCATAAAAGCCCATCGTCGCTTTTGGCATAAAAGCCCATCGTCACAAACATCATCACATCGTATTTGCATTAAGCATTTCATCAAGTTAAATCATCGCAAAACTCATCATTCATCAATTAAAACCCAACGCCAAAAGACTCAAAAATAAACATAATGGACTCCATGAGACACAACTATGTTATGCATGTGGTACCCATCGCTTTGTCCATAATTAGGGACACTTGGCATAAAAGCCTCTTCGCTTGGCATAAAAGCCTCTTCGCTTGGCATAAAAGCCCATCGTCGCCAATGCAATGTATGTGACTCGACAATAATCAACACAACATAAAAACATCATCGTCGCTTATCAAAACTGGCATAAAGCCCACATCGCCACAATTTATCCAAATCAAGATAAATATATCATCGCATTATAATTGCATTATGCAAAACGTCACATATAATTCATCATCATCAAAATCATGCATTCACAAATGGGAAGCATTTATTAATAACATCAATATAATCATCACATTATCATGTACAAAGACATATAACCTCGCATCGCATAATCAACAAGTATTCACAAACTAATACATCGTCGCAAAGATTATGTTTAATCACCCCACCTCATTATCGATTGGTTCACTAAATTCTACATATGGAAAGATAGTCAAACACCTATCATCGTCGCAAAAGCCATCCCTAATAGCCGGCATTACTCCTAATCGTCAACATCGCAATCGGATCGTCCATACGTGTCCTAAATCCTCTGAAACGAAATCCGATTTAATTGAACCGTAAGTAAGCCTATTTCGGTCATCTCGCAAAAGCTCGCAACTTCTAAAAACTAACCTCATCACTATGTTCTACACGTCAATCTTAGCAAGAACGTCAATTTTCATTGAATTCGGAGCAACTTGCTCCGTCGTCGAATTTACCGAAATCAGAAAATAGGAACACAATCGAGTTCCAAAGGAAATGCGAAAAATCAGAATTTTGGAGGCTACAGAAGCATCAACACGGGCCCCCGTGTGAATCAACATGGCCCGTGTTGAAAAGCCATCAGAACGTGCAAAAATCACCCAAGACAATGAATCAACACGGGCGCCCGTGTGCATCAACACTGTCTGATTGGCTGCGAATCAAAATTCCTATACAAGAGGAAACACAGCCGTGTTAATCAACACGGCCCGTGTTGATGGACCTGCGTGAAAACTTCATCTTTTTCATTCCCAAACGAGATTCCTAACGGTTCGATTTGTTCTAATGATCATCCAAACCCATAATCCATACTCCTATTCCAACTCTTCTAATCTATTTCATTCAACAACCAACCAACCCTATAATCCCATTATCAATTTTCCCCAAATTCAAAATACAACTATCAAAACCTAATCATATGAGATAGAGAAATCAAACCCCTTACCTCTAGTTTGGATGATCTATGGTGATGCTATAAAGCTCAACCTCATGTTTCCTTTCTTGCTCTCTTGCTCTTCTTCTCTCCTTCTTCTTCATCTTCTTTCCAAAACCCTCTCTTCTTCTCTCTAAGGCCAAGTTTGGCTTGTTTCCAAAAATGGGAAGAAAAGGAAAGGAAAATGGTTTTTATAACTTGTTTTCTTACTAGCTTCCAATTTCCATGTTTGGTTTTGGTGTTTTTGAATGGAAGGAAAATGAGGAGAAATGGTTTATAATGTGTTCCTTACTAGCAACAAGGGTGAAAACCCAATTCTCATCAATTAATCCTCACACCCCCATCTATCCTCATAAATTAACACACTAATAATATCTACCAATATTATTAATTCAATGAATTAAAACAATTTCGGGAATTAAATATCGGATCTGAATAATATTTTACCGGACCGAATCGAAACGTCGCCAAATATATTATCATATATATATATCGATTAATATATTTAATCTCGTCGCAAAATAAGTATCAATCGGTAGTTCGAAAATATTAATATGATATAATATTAATTAAAACAGGGTGTTACAACTCTCCCCCACTTATAAACTTTTCGTCCTCGAAATTTTGACCAAAACGAAACAAATCGGGACATGCTTACGCATTCGTCCACTCAATCCTCGCGTCAACTAAACAACATACCAAATACACCAAAAACAAGGAAATATCCCTAACGACATCGTCCCATCAAGAACAACCATGTCGAGATGCAAAGCTCATACAATGCACTCGACAACCAACTAACACCCAACAACTAAACAAGTCGCAGACACACCGGTTCACTCGAGAACCAAACAAACTAGATCGCTACTATCCTAACGTCTCAACCATGGAATTATTCACACACTCGAATCGACACCTCGGAAACGAGTCACCAAAGATAGGAACATAAAGTCCTACAACACAAAACTCACACCATCGCTAAATCGAAAACAACAAAATGGTTATACAAACCAAAACTGAAACAATCAGGAAAGGATAAAATCACGCGTGTTACGCAAACACGAAAAGATGCCTTCATTCACGCATAAGTACGAACTCAAGAATCACACTTGCAGTTACCGCTCTCATTCTAGAAGTCACATGGTCACATCATCCTTGTAGAACACCAACGCACAACCCTTGATCAATAACAAGTTACACAAACGTAACAGAACTGCGATACCACACCCATTCTAGGGCTTATACAGACGACTTGCGACTATAACTCACTAGCCCAATTCCAACAACCTCGCTTACTCGCTAATCGATTCAATGCTTGATATCTAAACCATGCTGCGTCATTTTTATGCATAAGATGCCAACCATAAAACAACTTGGTCAATCCTCAACTTCATAATTACTCAGAATGGATACGTTCAAAGCGTACACCCATCAAGACACCTCGCAACATCAGCTTCGTCAACTCGAAGAATCACTTTTTCATTCTCGATTGATCAACGTCCATTGGTCCTCTAAATACACGACATAGTTTGACCTTTTCAAGTTCTGTCCAAATATTCACTTGTGAAACTTCGACGTATACACTTGACTTCAACGAAGTCGTCCCTTATAACAATTCAATTCCCAAAGTATATATAAGTAATCACTATCCTCGCACCGTCGCAACGATCAATACACAGATTCCTTATCCGAAACACCTTTCGTAACTCTCAATCCTTCAAAGTGGTAACTTAGACCAAAACGCTCTCTCAAGAACTCAATCCATCAACGTCGTCTCATACTCCTGACTTACAACACATGTCGGACTTAGAACCATAACATCAATTTCTAGGAAACCCAACAAGAACACCGTCGCGACCGACTTCAGTCACAATAGAGCACCCTCCTTTATAAAACATCAATCATCTTAAAGTACCTGTGGTTACCAAACCACCACCAAATTCTCACCGTGAAGACTTATCTTAGTCGCAATCTAATAATCCACTACGACTATTAGTATCCGACGAAATCCATATGTTAGTAGTGAACAAATCCTTAATAACCTTCTGAGCTTAATCTCAACAAGCGTCTCAAAACAAACATGCAACATTCTTCAAAATAATAAATCCCAAATCAGATATTCCTTGGTTATCCTCAATATCAACTTACTAAACTCAACAACAAACGAAGTCTCTTTATAGATCGTACCCATCTTGAATTATCTTCAACAATTCCAATCTCCTCGTCGCTATCATCTGCACCTATAAGGTTCCAATGAGCACAACCGCATCAACCTCTAACTCATACGTCCGATAATTTTTCCTTATGAAAATCAAATCGTTCTAAGGTAACAATGAACTATCTCCAACTCATTGTCGAAATACATCTTAAGTCCAAAATGAAATATCACCATAAACCGCACAAGGTTCTTTAGTACAAAACAAGACCAAAATCGAAGCATTCGCTAAACTTTTCGCCGGCTCAAACAAATTCGCTTCTCATTGCGAAGTCCAAATAGCGACTCAACCATCTCGAGTCCAAAATACTCCCGATCAATACCAACTTATAAAAGATCTTCCATCAAACTCACAAAGCTAACCATCCGAAACAAAAGAACTTCTAAACTCTTAATTAACCCCTTAAAGTCTCCTACAAGACACAAAATAAATCTTCGCGGAACTGTCCAAAACATCACTGTCTAAGTTGCTTACTTAAGGCACTCTCATCCAACAGTTCAGAATTCTATCTTTAGATTACTCGACATACACCGGTCTAACTTCACTACCAACAATGCAAAGCTTCGATGCTTGCTACGATTCCTTAACTTTATGTGAACCAAATAATATCCATGAACACGAAATAACTCTTATAGCTACTCATGAGAGTACTGTCTGAACATCCCAAAATCACACCTGACACATCAGTCACACTAATGACATCCACAAACACTCGCCAATACCATACACTATCTTGAGAAGCATTGTCTAAACATCTTCACCCATCAAACTAACCCGTAGACAGCCAGACTTCACATCGACCTCTCTAAACACCTAAATTCCAAATGACTGCTTCACTTAAATATCAAGCCTCGGAAGTAGACACTCATTGTCAACATTCACGTCGTTCCCTGACTACCAACGACACACCAACTCGGGTAACCTTTGCTCTTCTCGAACAACCCAACGATAGCACTCCATGGTGACCCACTCGAATAACCAAACTCTGCTCAAACTAATCCTCAAGTTGACTCTTCAACTCTAACTCAGAAACAAACATCCCTTAAAGATACTTTGAATCACAACTAATTTCAGAACTAAAATCCATCAAAACTTCACCTCACACTACGGCGGTAACTCACTCACCTCTTCACAAAAGGTTTCGGAAGAATCACAACAAGAAGCTCACTTGCCAAAATCTTGTTTCTCACCAAAATCCAAATTCGCTCATAACTCAAGTAACCATGCACCACCTTGTGCTAACACATCTGCTTCATACACTATTGAGTTGGCAAGACAAGTTCATCCCAACCAACACAATTCCCGACTACTATCAACAAGAGATTAAGGATGATCAGTCCCTCAATTTGTCAATAGATAGTCGACAATCATGATGGTGACATAAACCATCTTTACCAAACTACAACAGCGTCTTCAAACTTACACTTCAAGTTACCGAAGCGTAACACTGCCTGAGGCTCCAACCTAGCCACAAGCGCCACCAAGAAGTAAAACTTCTCCCCCACTTGTTTCAAACTCATCTCTGCAGACAAACAATTTAAAACAAACAAGTACCGACAGTGTTTCACACATGTCGCATACAACAGGGTTAAACACACTAATAACTTTTTTCGACAGACCGACCTGCTCTGATACCACTAATGTAACACCCCAATATTACCCAAAGTTTAATATGCAAAATCAGAGTAATTTAAAATCTCATCAATTAAATACTGAGGCGTCACACCATCAAAATCAAATCACTTTAAACAGTTTTCTTTAAAGTATAAATCTCGGATACGTAGCATCACCGGAAAATATAAATTGATTCAAAACCTCAAAACATCTTCTTTAGTAAACTTCCTTAATAAATCATATTTTCATAAAGTATGATTCTTATTTACAAAGGAAAAACAACAAAAGAACAACAACAAGACAACATAAATATTCCCCGGTGCTACGTAGGCGACAACGACTCGAACTATGGCTATAAAATCCGTCTTCATAACCTGCACGTTACCAATATATAGGTAACGGCGAAACAAGTAAAGGGTGAGATACTCCAAAACATATAATTAAAGGCATGATAAAATATATATATATATATAGTTTTGGAATCATAAAGGATATAGATGAATAAGTGCACTCAACGCATATCAAATCCTCACCTACTTCGATCGTCATTCTAATGTGTATAATCTACACTATATCGCCATAACCTCATCGGCATACTTCATCGCAACAACACATAAACTTCCATCGCCACTAAATCATCACAAGTTAATACGTCACTAACCAACACGGCAATTATAAATAACTAGATCAAACAATACTAATAACTTAAGCATCATAAATGAAATCATCACAAATTGGCTAAAGCCCATCGTCGCTTTTGGCATAAAAGCCCATCGTCGCTTTTGGCATAAAAGCCCATCGTCGCTTTTGGCATAAAAGCCCATCGTCACAAACATCATCACATCGTATTTGCATTAAGCATTTCATCAAGTTAAATCATCGCAAAACTCATCATTCATCAATTAAAACCCAACGCCAAAAGACTCAAAAATAAACATAATGGACTACATGAGACACGACTATGTTATGCATGTGGTACCCATCACGTTGTCCATAATTAGGGACACTTGGCACAAAAACTGGCATAAAGCCCTCATTGCCACAATTTATCCAAATCAAGATAAATATATCATCGCATTATAATTGCATTATGCAAAACGTCACATATAATTCATCATCATCAAAATCATGCATTCACAAATCGGAAGCATTTATTAATAACATCAATATAATCATCACATTATCATGTACAAAGACATATAACCTCGCATCGCATAATCAACAAGTATTCACCAACTAATACATCGTCGCAAAGATTATGTTTAATCACCCCACCTCATTATCGATTGGTTCACTAAATTCTACATATGGAAAGATAGTCAAACACCTATCATCGTCGCAAAAGCCATCCCTAATAGCCGGCATTACTCCTAATCGTCAACATCGCAATCGGATCGTCCATACGTGTCCTAAATCCTCTGAAACGAAATCCGATTTAATTGAACCGTAAGTAAGCCTATTTCGGTCATCTCGCAAAAGCTCGCAACTTCTAAAAACTAACCTCATCACTATGTTCTACACGTCAATCTTAGCAAGAACGTCAATTTTCATTGAATTCGGAGCAACTTGCTCCGTCGTCGAATTTACCGAAATCAGAAAATAGGAACACAATCGAGTTCCAAAGGAAATGCGAAAAATCAACCAGAATTTTGGAGGCTACAGAAGCATCAACACGGGCCCCCGTGTGAATCAACACGGCCCGTGTTGAAAAGCCATCAGAACATGCAAAAATCACCCAAGACAGTGAATCAACACGGGCGCCCGTGTGCATCAACACTGCCTGTGTTGATTGGCCTGCAGAATCCAAAATTCCTATACAAGAGGGAAACACGGCCATGTTAATCAACACGGCCCGTGTTGATGGACCTGCGTGAAAACTTCATCTTTACAACTATCAAAACCTAATCATATGAGATAGATAAATCAAACCCCTTACCTCTAGTTTGGATGATCCATGGTGATGCTATAAAGCTCAACCTCAAGTTTCCTTTCTTGCTCTCTTGCTCTTCTTCTCTCCTTCTTCTTCATCTTCTTTCCAAATCCCTCTCTTCTTCTCTCTAAGGCCAAGTTTGGCTTGTTTCCAAAAATGGGAAGAAAAGGAAAGGAAAATGGTTTTTATAACTTGTTTTCATACTAGCTTCCAAGTTCCATGTTTGGTTTTGGTGTTTTTGAATGGAAGGAAAATGAGGAGAAATGGTTTATAATGTGTTCCTTACTAGCAACAAGGGTGAAAACCCAATTCTCATCAATTAATCCTCACACCCCCATCTATCCTCATAAATTAACACACTAATAATATCTACCAATATTATTAATTCAATCAATTAAAACAATTTCAGGAATTAAATATCAGATCTGAATAATATTTTACCGGACCGAATCGAAACGTCGCCAAATATATTATCATATATATATCGATTAATATATTTAATCTCGTCACAAAATAAGTATCAATCGGTAGTTCGAAAATATTAATATAATATAATATTAATTAAAACAGGGCGTTACATATTACTTCTGAAGGGATCCAGAAGCTGGAGCTTCTGGACGTGTTGCTCGAAGGGATCCGGTGGAGCTTACGGGCGTGTTCTGCCTGCGGGGGTCTAGAAGTGGAGCTTACGGAGATGATAACCGGAACTGAAACATCAAAAAACATTAGGAATTCTGGGAAAAGGCAAGGTTCGAACCCGTGCCTTCCAGGATGAATACGCGCTGCCTTTGCCATCTGAGCCAACCTGCTTTGGTCTTAGGCATATGAAACAGAATGAATGTAAGGGAAATTGATTTCTGGGAATCAATTTAAAATTAGAAAATGCGCGCAGCCTTCATCTTCTTCCTTGGGACACAGGCGTTTAGCTACGGTTTTTTGTTCGTAGCAATAACCTTTACCTACAGATCGTTTCTGTAGCTAAACCCCTGCAAGTTTCAAAAATTCAACACAAGCAATATAAATTCAAGGTAAAGCCATGGTTCGATTGTAATCAAGCTCCTGATCACGAATATGTCCCTAGTTTGATCTGATTTTGCCTAAATCAGAAAGCCCTAATCCAAGGTTTTAAACCTTAGCCATGGTGAATCCTTCGTTTTGTACCAAAGCTTCAATTAAACTATCCAGACATGATCGAAACTTCATCACAAAGACAAATATATGGTTAAATTCAATTGATTATGCATAAAAATAAGAAAACGATTTTGAGTTTAAAGTATGCAAACCGTGATCGTGATTTTGTGATTTTGGATGTTTGGCTGGCTTATGAGTATCTAGATCGATTCAGAGAACCTCCAAGAATCGATTGAAAGGATTAGAATGACTTGAATTATTCCAAAACTGTGGCTGCTAGTTGCTTGCAAGTCACAATTTTTTGAAGCTTTTTTAGGGTTCTTGATGCCAGAATTTTCGTCCTCTTGTCATTTGGAATCATTGTGTATTTATACTAGAGTGAATTAGGTCAAGAATTATGAAGAAATATCATGTCAATCAATGAAAAATAATTTGATTTGGAATCAAACCAAATATTTCCTTTTTGAGTCAATTTCAATCAAATCACTTGCCAATCTTAATTATTTTGAAATAATCAGATTGGCTTGCTTGGACCTCAAGGATGAGAGAAAATCCATCTTGCACTTAATTTTTTATTTTATATCTTTTATTTTAATCAAATTGGTTTTTAATGAATAAAAATCCAAAATAAATAAAAAAATAAAAGATAAAAACGTGGCCTTGGGCTTGGTGGTTCCAATTCAGCTAAGGAACAAGTTTGAATCAAGAAAGTTAGGCCCATTTGGAAAATTCTTGATTTTCTCAAGTATTTCTCTTTGTGCACCTCCTCAAAAATGCTCAACTTACACAAGGTGTATCTTGCTCAATTTTTAACATTTTTGGGTGTTCTTGGACTTTTTAGAAAGCTCAAGATGTCTTCTAAACATCCCTTTTGGTTTCACCTTCATTGAATTTTCCATGCTCATGAACACGCCTTTGCAAAAAGTTGACTTTTTGTTGACTTTTAAAAAGACCTGTAATGCTTTGATCCATAACTTCCAAATGAAGCATTTTCTGTCCAAGCTTGTGAGACATGAAGTTGTAGAGAATTGAATTCTCTTTAAAATGAACGGTGCTGGAAAACTTTCTGATAAAGTATGTGAAATTTATGCTTGGTCAAAGTTCTGTTGACTTTTGTCTAAAAAAACCTAATTTAGAAACTGTCTTTTGATCAAATCTTGACTTTTCTTGAGGAATCATGATCAACCCTTGATCAAATGATGAATATTACTTCAAAATATTGGTGTTGACCAAAAATTATGAAGTTTGACTGTATGTTGACCACAGTTGACTTTTTGTCCAATACAATTGATTTTCAACCATCTGAGCAATTGACTGAGCAAACTTGACTTGTAAGGCTTGAAACCTGACATGTTGATTCTTTGAAGCATATGATGAGGTATGATGATCACTTGAAGCATTGGTAGTCCATCTTGACTTGAGAATGACAAAACCCTAGTTTGGATTGATTGCTTAGGAGAGGGGTTGTCTGGTCAACCCTTGTGAAATCCTTGAGTATGGATATGGGAAATGTCTTGAGATGTGGGAGGGAAAATTTTGGGGTATAACAGTTGCCCCTGTTCAATATTCTTATACTAGAAAGGTTAGATTGGCATGCTTGCCTTTCGTGACCTGAAGGTAGAAGATGATTGAACACTCGAGTACACCTGAAAATTTGCACTCGATGTTGTATGAAATAGGATCGTCAGCTGATGATGCGCTGGAATGGGATTATGGATGCCATTTGGAGAAGCTGCTGCTGGAGAGTGAGCCATACGCTAGACTCTGTATTTGTCTTTTGAATAGGAGAGACATTGGAGATGGGCTTAAGATGCCATTTGGAGAAACTGAGTCGTGCGCTAGACTCTGTAGTTGTCCTTTGAGTAGCATAGATGACGGAGATGAGCTTAAGATTCCATCAGGAGAAGTTGAGTCGTACTCTAGACTATGTAGGTATCTTTTGAGTATAAGAGACAACGGAGATGGGCTTAAGATGCCATCTGGAGAACTTATGATGGGGAGTGAGTCGTACGTTAGACTCCATGCTCATCATTGAATGAGGTTATTGGTATGTATCGGTTATTAACCAAATATGCAGCATTCTGAAGGTGGAGAGATGTCGACAAGTAGCCGGAGATGGGCTTAAAGATGCCATCCGGGGCAACGGAGTCGTACGCTAGACTCTGTAGTTGTTGTTGATAATAAGGGAGAGTCAGAATAAACCTTCGTCTTGGCTATTCTTGAGGTGGATATTTGGCAGGAGGTGGATAGCTTTCCCGTCTTGCTTCGGGTGTTAATCTAAATTTCTTGCCTGGAGGCAATTTGTGTGATCTTTCAGATAGGTTTCCCGTCTTGTTTCGGGCATTAATCTTTGACCCGTTGTCTGGAAATAATTTTCATGGTCGTTCAGATAGTTCTCCCGTCTTGTTTCGGGTATTAATCTTTAACCTTCCGTTTGGAAAATAACTTTTACCTGTTGGGGAGATAAACTTTTGATATGATATAGTTAGTCCTATGAAAATTATGATGCATGCGAGTGTATGACAATATTATTATGATGTATGCATATGTCATGACTTCTGTGTAGATATATGGATATAGATGTATGAATGTAAATGTATTTGAAAACATATCCATCTTGAAAAAGATGGGAACATCCTGCTGGGGATTTCTGATGTTTGCTTGGGGATAGGGTTGTTACGAACCCTGACTGGAGAGAAAAGAGATGCTTCAGATTCCTCCGATGCACTATCTGACCAAATCTTGAGTTTGGATATTAATGATGTTGGAAGAAAAGCAATGGTCAAGAGATACTCGGCTGGGGATCTTGTGCGTAGATCTTGTTGGAGAATAATCGGTTACTGCTCAGAGACTGATGTAATGTGGCAAAGCTGATAGGGACGTTAAAGCTGACGAGGCTCAAAGGATCACTTGAGGTGATGAATCTGAAGTTTGTTGAAACCTTTGATTGGGGAATAAGAGAGATATAGGTTCCTCCGATGCACTATCTGACCAAGTTTTGAGTCTGGATATTGCTGCTGTCGGGGAATGATAATCATTGGGAGGTACTCTGCTGGGGATGAATATCTTTGTGTATATACCATGTTGGGGAACGATGTGATATGGAATAACCTGGTACTACTTGGAGACTGATGTAATCGGTTGATGATTAGTTACTGCTCGGGGACCAATGTAACGTGATAACTTGAGAAGGTAGATGAGTTTGATAGGATCACTGCTCGGGGACTAACGTGATAGAGTTGAAGTATTGGAATACTTGCTGGGAGAAGATTAGTACTTCGTTAGAGAGGATTTATGGCTCTGCGGGGATTGATGATCCTGTGGATGTATTTCTTGTGGAAGTAACTCTGTGAGGGATGTATTGGTGACTTTATTTGTCATCTCGATTCCTAGAGTCTGTAGTAATTACTTTTTGTTCATTCACTTTTCATATGTTTGTGAACAGATATTTATTGTCAGATGCATATAATCATTCAAAGCAATCATTGGACTTTATGCAAAAAACAAATAACATTTACACTGTAAAGATGGAATTTAATCTCGGAAAGTGGCGTATGGCCAAGCAGTTCGTGTACAAGGGATGAATATCCTAGTAAGAGTAAAAGCTATGCGGAAATAATCTCGTCGAGTTTCAACTATGTTATTGCTCATATATTTCGACTATCTCATCTCTTTACTGTCAGTAGAAAGTGAATGAATTGATTTTCGCCATTTGAATCTTGAATGTTGATAGTAGTACAGTCTGTAGGTAGGTGATCTGGACGAGACATAGTCGTACGCTTAAATCCCTAATTTTTGCCTAGACCGCCCTTTCGGGTTTTCAGTCTACTGGGATGCCCTTTTTTGCCCAAGCCGCCTTTGCAAGTTTTCGACTTGCCGGGTGTACATTTTTTGTACATATCCTTAATTTTTGCCCGAACCTTTTTGGTTCGCCAGGATGCCCTTATTTTTGCCTAGGCCAGTCGACCTAGCGGGTCTCTTTTATGCGTGTTATTTTTTAACTATGTCTGCGTTCACATGGTGCGAGAAGTCTTCTCCGTCCATGGTGCTAAGTATCATTGCTCCGCTGGGAAATATTGTTTTGACTACAAATGGTCCCTCATGAGTGGGATTCCATTTTCCCCTAGGGTCACCTTGTGGAAAAATGATGCGCTTTACTACTAGATCACCGACTTGGTAGACTCAGTGCTTGACTTTCTTGTTGAATGCTCTAATCATTCGTTTGTGGTAGATCTATCCATGGGCAAATGGATGCGAGCCGTTTCTCGCCGATCAAGTTGATTTGGTCAAGGCGAGTCTGGATCCATTCGTCTTCACCTAGTTCTGCGTCCTGGAGGACTCTGGTTGAGGGTATCTGAACCTCGATGGGTAGGACTGCTTCCATACCGTATACAAGAGAGAAGGGGGTTGCCCCTGTGGATGTTCGTACTATAGTGCGATAACCGTGTAGAGCAAATGGTAACATCTCCTGCCAATCCTTGTAAGTCACTGTCATCTTCTGTATGATCTTCTTGAGATTTTTGTTGGCGGCTTCCACTGCGCCGTTCATTTTTGGCTGATATGGAGAAGATTGTGATGCTTGATTTTGAGCTGCGTGCAGAGTTCGATGATCATTTTGTCGTTAAGGTTGGTATCGTTGTCTGTGATGATCTTTTTGGGAACACCGTATCGACAGATAAGATTATGCTTGATGAATCGAGCCACAACATTCTTGGTAACAGATGCGGACGAGGCTGCTTATACCCACTTGGTAAAGTAGTCAATTGCAACGAGGATGAAACGATGTCCATTGGAAGCGGTAGGTTTGATTTCTCCGATCATGTCAATGCCCCACATTGCGAAAGGCCAAGGAGCGGTCAGAACATTCAATGGTACTGGAGGTACGTGTATTTTGTCTGCATATATTTGGCATTTGTGACAAGACCGGGCATGGCGGTAACAATCAGCTTCCATGGTGGGCCAATAGTAACCTGCCCTTAGAATCTTCTTAGCCATTGTGTGTCCACTGGAGTGGGTACCAAATGCGCCTTCATGTAATTCTTCCATGATCCGTTCCGCTGTTTTCTGCTCTACACAGCGAAGTAAGCACAAGTCGTGATTGCGCTTGTATAAGATGTTGTTACTGAGAAAGAATTTGGATGCGAATCTTCTTAAGAACGTCTTGTCATTGACAGATGCCCCTGCGGGATATTCCTGAGTCTCAAGATACCTCTTCACTTCGTAGAACCAAGGTTTCTCCTCTGTATCAAGTCCACAAGAGTATGCTGGTTCGTCAAACTTTTCGATGATGATTTGGGGAGCTTCGTTGTCCCATCTGAATTTGAACATAGATGACATGGTAGCTAATGCGTCTACCAACTGATTCTCTTCTTGTGGAATATGATCGAAAGTGATTTCTTCGGAGTAAGGGATCAGACTCAACACATGCTCTCGATACGGGATGAGATTCGGATGTTTCGTATCCCAATCGTCTTTAATCTGACTGATCACCAAAGCGGAGTCTCCATATACTTGCAAGAATTTGATTCTTAAGTCAATAGCAGCTTTGATACCCATGATGCATGCTTCGTATTTGGCCATGTTGTTTGTGAACCTAAAACAAAGTCTGGCGGTGAAAGGCGTGTGTCTGCCTGTAGGAGATGTAATGATGGCGCCAATGCCATTGCCAAGTGCGTTTGAGGCTCCATCAAAGAC
The DNA here is from genome assembly GCA_021764765.1 of Vicia sativa. NCBI lineage: Eukaryota > Viridiplantae > Streptophyta > Magnoliopsida > Fabales > Fabaceae > Vicia > Vicia sativa. The sequence continues at coordinate 105,792,721 of CM038793.1, forward strand.
CATGGTCCATCGGGATCCTTGTTCAGGTCCTTTGTCTGGTCCTGGTTCTTCGCAATTAGTAACTAGTAAACATCTTCGTCTGGAAACTCGAACTGCATAGACTGGTAGTCATCTATGGCTTGATGAGCCAAATGGTCGGCTACTACACTTCCTTTGAACGCTTTCTGAGTAGTATACTGAATGTCGTATTCGGTCAAGATCATTTGCCATCTTGCTATTCTTCCGGAGAGAGCAGGTTTCTCGAATATGTATTTTATCGGATCCATCTTGGAGATCAACAAGGTAGTGTGAGTCAACATATACCGTATTAGTCAGCAAGCAGCCCAAGCGAAAGCTGCAAGTTTTATCGAGCTGTGAGTATCTTGTTTCACAGTCGGTAAACTTTTTGCTAAGGTAGTATATCACATACTCTTTTCGACCAGACTCGTCATGTTGCCCCAACACACATCCCATTGAGTTCTCTAATACTGTTAAGTACATGATAAGAGGTCTTCCTTTGGCAGGCGGCATCAGGATAAGAGGATTTTGTAGTTACTCCTTGATTTTGTCAAAAGTTGTCTGGAAATCCTCATTCCACTCCACTACTTGATGTTTCTTTAGTAACTTGAAGATTGGCTCACAAGTAGCAGTTAGATGCGCAATGAATCTGGCAATATAGTTCAATCGTCCCAAGAAACCTCTTACTTCCTTCTCGGTGCGGGGAGCTGGCATTTCTTGGATAGCTTTAACCTTGGCAGGGTCAACTTCAATACCTTTACCGCTGACAACAAACCCTAGTAGTTTACCGGATCGGACTCCAAAGGTGCACTTGTTAGGATTGAGTCTTAGTCTGTACTTCTTCAGTCTATCAAACAGCTTTCGCAAATGCTCGAGATGTTCTTCTTTAGTCTGTGATTGAACTACCATGTCGTCGATGTAGACCTCTATCTCATGATGAATCATGTTATGAACCAGAGCCACCACGGCACGTTGATATGTGGCGCCAGCGTTCTTCAAACCAAACAACATGACCTTGTAACAGAATGTGCCCCACTGTGTAACGAAAGTAGACTTTTCCATGTCTTCGGGAGCCATTTTGATCTGGTTGTAACCGGAGAAACCATCCATGAAGGAGAAAACCTTGTGTTGAGCAGTGTTGTCGACTATAACATCAATATGAGGAAGTGGAAAATCGTCTTTCGGACTCGCTTTGTTCAAATCTCTGTAATCTAGACACATCCGCACTTTGCCATCCTTCTTAGGTATGGGTACCACGTTTGCAACCCACTGTGGATAAGAAGTAACGGCTAAGAAACCGACATTGAACTGTTTCATAACTTTGGCTTTGATTTTCTCTGACATCTCGGGACGCATACGATGAACCTTCTGCTTCACAGGGAGAAAACCTTCTTTTGTTGGTAGTCGGTGTACCACAATGTCAAATGTCTAAACCTGGCATGTCTTCGTAGGACCAATTAAAAATCTCGATATAGTCTCGCAGCATCTAGACCAATCTCTTCCTGACACTGCTCTCAAGACCCACTCCTATCTTGATTTCTTTTCTTTCTTCGTCAGTACCTAGATTCACAACCTCAAATGGATCTTCGTGCGGCTGTATGACCCGTTCTTATTGTTGTAGTAGTTTGACAAGTTCTCCTGGCACTTCATAATCTTCCTCACCTTCGTCTTCGGCTTGGTAGATCGGATTATCGAAGTCATATTTAGCAATAGCAAAGCTGTTATCAATGAGATTTGGAGTGAATCTGCAGTGTATCACGTGCAAAGAAAAAGAAAAGAAAGGAAATAGTATTTAAATGCAAAAGTCCAATGATTTTATTGAATGAAAATATGCAACTGACAAATAATAACCCTCACAAATGAGCCGTGATGCCCCGGGCAAGGCACTAGGCTTTTAAGTTTATTGTCTGGACGTAAATAAAGAAATGAAAAGCATAACATAAAACAAAAAGCAATTACTCCTGTCTAAAGGAGATTGGTATGACGTCTTTGGTCTTCCAATTGCTGAGTCCTTTGTCTAGAGTTGGGAAAATCCAGTCGCTGATGTCAAAGTTGTTGTCATCATCTTCTATAGCATGGACTCCATTCTTGCTGATGTGGAAGGGAAGTTTGCCGGTACGTCCGCGACGTATCATCTTCTGTCCTTTGAGGGTGAATCAACCAGTCTTGTCAAATTTGAAAGGAAGATCGGGGAGCTGACCCCAAACAGTATGACCTCCTTCTTTAAATGTAGCTTGGGCGTCCTTCAGTGACGCCATTCTCGGTGGAACTCTAGTAACTTCAGGAGTGACAGGAGAGTCAACAGGCATGACTCGTGGAACCGCTTTGAAAGCTTGACAGGGAGTTTCAATGAATTCACCTTCCATTTTGAGGTATCGGAACGACTGCAGATGGCTCACCATGTATTCTTCCTCACCGCAAACTGTAACAATCTTCCCCTTCACTGGGTACTTCAGCTTTTGATGCAAGGTAGAGGTAACAGCGCCTGCCCCTTGTATCCAAGGGGGTCCAAGTAGGCAAGAGTAGGCTGGACGGATGTCCATGTCAAAGAAGGTAGAGTCGAAAGTTTGAGAACCGACTTTAACAGGAAGAATGAGCTCTCTAAGAACTGTTCGTTTAGAACCATCAAAAGCTCTTACAATCATGTCGCTGGGCTTTAGGACCACTCCTTCAACATCGAGTCGGTCGAAAGCATTCTTCAGCAGAACATTCAGAGCATAACCAGTATCCACCAATATGTGAGACAATGTAGTGTCCTTGCATTCAATGGAGATGTGCAAGGCTTTGTTGTGTTTCCTTCCGGCAGGAGTCAAATCAGCATCTAAGAAACCCAAACCGTTGTTGACAATCAGGCTAGCAATACAACCTTCGAATTGATCAGCAGTAGGTCTTGCGGTATGTGAGCATTCTTTAGGAATTTCACTAAGGCTTTAGCATGAGCCTCGGAGCACAATAGCAGAGCAAGCATGGATATCTTGGACGGAGTTTTCCCCAACTGTTCCACAACATTGTAGTCGCTTTTGTTGATGATCTTCAGAATTTCCTCCATTTCTTGCTTGGAGATACCCTCGGCAACTTCCTTTGGCACTTATGTATGAGCAGGATGAGTTACTAGTTCTTTCCCTCTAGCTTCGGGAATTGGTTCGATAGCTGGAATGCGGGCTGGAGTCGCGGTGTCTTTTGGTGGAGAGATCTCTGGGGAAAATACTCTTCCGGTTCTGGTTACCTTGCTTGATCTGGTGATGTTGTCGATGTCAAGATTAGTAACTTTAGCTGCAATATCTTCAGTAGTCAGAGGTTCTTGCTTGACGCCATGATGGTAAACTTCGGCTCCATAATTCCACGGTATAGCTTTGTTAGAGGAATATGGAATTGGCCTGGGAGAAGTAATGATGAGAGGTGTCACTCTAGGCGCAGGATCGGAAGAGGAGATCCTTATTGTGTTTACATCAGCATAGTCTTCTGGGAAATCGTCTCCCCATCCAGTTGCCTTGACATCTTCAATAGGAATTTTGTAACTTTTGGGGACGGTATACTTCACCATGAAGTCGAACTTTCCACTTGGCTGCCCCAAGGTATCCCAGACTTTTGGTAAGGATTCGTCTTCGATCTTCAGATTCTTAGAAATGTCTTCACACAGATTCTCCACAGAATGAGGTTTCAAAAATAGTACTTCACGGTTGTACATCATGCGTTGAATACCCCTTCTCAACCAAGCACATCCGTCAGATTCAGATGCGCACCAACGAAAATCATCTTGGCATCCTGGAAATACACCGGCTTGCAGCAAGTCTTTCTTAACCGTCATCAAAGGAATAGTCAGATTGTTCACATCATAAACATAGGAGTCTTTGTCAATAGCATTGGAACTTTTACCATGGTTAGGCATTGGTGCGTTGATCACATTCAGAGTTTCGACAGGAGGGTCAAACTCAATTTCCCTGGCTTTAATCATGTCTTGAATCTTGTTCTTCAGAGCCCAATAGTTGTCGGTGTCGTGCCCTGGGCTGTTGGAGTGGTATGCACACCTTGCATTAGGATTGTACTTTGGAGAGGAAGTGTTGACGTGTTGAGGAGGATCCCTCAAAGTAACCAGCTCTGCTTTCAACATGTGTTGTAATGCTTGCGACAATGGCATGTTGATCTTCGTAAAATGTCTTCGTGGTGCGTTCTGGTTACGCGTGTTGTCTCACTGAGGTTGCGTTGGTGTAGGATTGGAGATCACAACTGCCCCCACAGATTGAGTACGATCAGTTTTGACACGGGCTTTTTGACCATACACGGCATTGGCTTCTTTCTTACCACCAAAAGATCTCTTCACAACATTTGAAGATGACTCTACCTGAATCTTTTCGCTCTTGATTCCAGCTTCGATGTGTTCTCCTGTAAGTATCAGCTCGGTGAATCCGGCTGAAGAGTTTCCAATCAGATGATTGAAGAATGGCCCTATTAGCGTTCCCATGAACATATCAACCAACTCCCTATTGGACAAGGGTGGTTGAACTCTGTCTGCTAGATCTCTCCATTTCTGAGCATATTCTTTGAACTTTTTGTCACGACCCATAGACATGCTTTGTAGTTGCATGCGGGTGGGTGCTAATTCAACATTGTACTGGTACTGCTTGTAGAAAGCATCTGCTAAGTCATCCCAGGTATGAATGTGGGTACTCTCTAGCTTATAATACCACTCCAACTGAGTTCCGAGTAAACTCTCTTGAAAGAAATGGATCCATAGTTTCCTGTCTTCAGTATGAGGATTGATCTTCTAAACATAGGACTTCAGATGCAGTTTTGGACAAGGGATGCCATCATACTTGGCAAAGGTAGGAACTTTGAACTTACGGGGAATCACCACGCCAGGAACAAGACTCAGATCATCGAAATTCAGCCCGGACATTTTCATATTTTCTACAGCATTCAGACGGTCTTCAAGTTGCTTGTATTTGTCATCATCGAGAGGATACTTTTCACTCATATAGTCTTCTTCTCTGTTTTCAGACCCCTGACGACTTCCTTCGTTGTTCCTGATGCCTCCCTCGGTTTCACCACTCTTGTCTGAGATTTCTAAGCGGCTGACCACCTTAGCTGCACCCTTGTGATTTCTTCCCATGTTGAGGATACCGATGGTCTTCTTCTTTATGGTGATGAGCTTCTTCATGTCCTTCTGGTCTTGGACCAATTTGGTGAACATCTCCTGGAATTGAGCATTCTGAGCTTGGAGATCTTTGATAGTCTGTTCAAGAGCCATTTCTGCGTGATAAACAGCGAGGGAATAAGAAAACCGGTCTTCGATGTACCTGTTATGAGATGTTATTCCATGATATGCGATGTTTATGCAATGAAATATTTTCAAGGACCTTAGGAATTTAAATTTGTTAAACAAGCATGAACAAACTTTTATTAGTTTCTTTCTTTTTCTTTTTCTTTTTCTTTTTCTTTTTAAGTACAAAAGATAGTTTGGAAAAATAAAAGAACAAATTCCTAGAATTTTAAGTCTCCCATGGGCGCTTCCTCTTGGTGTTGATGTTTCGCTCCTCGTGAAGTAGCTTTATCAACTCTAGCACTTTCTTCTCACTTGCATAGCATTGAGCTTCGAACGTATCCCTTTCTTCTTTAAGTTGAATCCAGGATCTCTTCAAGTCTTCAAGATTGGTAGGCATGCCTGGATGGAGAACGGTATAGGGTTCGTCACCTATAGCAACAGGCTCCATGATCACTGGTAGAACAGGTGTAAACGGCATCATGAGGTTTTGAGCTCAAGCTCGCACCCATTTGAGGTAAGGTTCCCAAGGAATGGAATTTTTGTGTCCCAAAGTCTTGGTATCAGTCTTATTTACCATGCCCCAAGCGTGCACAAATCTTCGACGATAGTTCTGGAGATCGTTGTTGTAGTCAAACACAATGTCTTGGAGAAGCATATCATAAGGACCATATCTTCGAGCATAACCAAACTGATGTAGAGCTAGTGAAGGGTTGTAATTGATACCTACCCTTATGCCAAGGAGTGGTACGTTAGGGAATTCTCCATAATGCTCAATGAAAGTGAAGTCCTTTTGAGAAAAGAGACACCAATGGATATCTGAATGAGAAAGTGACATCAGCCTTTGAGACCACTTCAACCTTTGCTCATTCTTCATTACTGATTGAGGAAGGTGCGAAATAAACCACCTGGAAAGTAACGGTATGCAACACATGAGAGTTCCTTGTCGTTTTATGGTACGAGTGTGGAGAGAATGTAGGATGTCTCCATGTAAGGTAGGCACGGGATTGCGAGTGAGGAATATCTTGATGGTGTTCGCGTCTTTGAACTGATCTGGATTAGGAAATAGCACCAAACCATAGATTAGTAAGGCCAAGATGTCTTCGAATGCGTGGAAACTCATAGCTTTGAGGAATTCTCGAGCTTTCTTTATCAAAAACTTGGCAAGCAAACCCTTAACTCCACTTCTTGTTTCCCAATTAGCTTCAATGTCTGATCGCTTTAGACGTAATGCTGATGCAATGTCTTCGTACTTTGGAGCTTTTTCTGAACCGGTGAATGGTATCAGATCAAGAATAGGTATCCCTAGTAGCTTAGAGAACTCTTCCAAGGTAGGAACCAACTGATAATCTGGGAATGTAAAGCAATGATGTTTCGGATCGAAGAACTGGAATACGACGTGCATCATATCTTCTTCAAAACCGGAGATAACCAAGTCAAGCAGATAACCATGTCTTTTGATGAACTGGGCATGACCAGGAATTTCTAAAACCAATTCTTTGAGTTGAGAAGGTATACCCATTAAGTTGATTCGGATAGTCTTCCTGGAAGCCATAACTCCCTTCAAAATAGAGCAAAGATAAATTCCTAGGTCCTTGAAATAGTTAGAAATGATATGATGATGCGATGTTATGATGTCATGATGTCATGTTTAAGCAAATAGAAAGCACAAGCAAATCACACAATAGCCCTAGGTTTAAGGCTTGCATGAGGTATAGGTGTCTACCCTACCAAAGTTTCATTGGGTTCATCCTGTCCTATAATAGTAACCGGGTTCTAGGAATCTTATATCATTGATCTTTATCGTAGGCTTTATTTCAATACGACTACCAAATGGTCGACTAAAACATCCCAAAAGTCGAATCTTAATGAGCGTAGCATCGAGTACCAACCAACCTCAGTCTACTCCAAAGTCGGCCATCTCACTACCTTCTGAACCATTCACGAAAATTGTCCGGAATGAAAAAACATTCAGCATCGACAAAATTTCATCTCGAACAAACGAACAGTTAATGAGATACAAATTTTTGAATTTTCGTCTGATGCGGAGAAACCTCAATACATGCAGAATTTCCACTACGCACCTCTGAGAAAATGCCTCGAATGAGGGTCTTCTGATCAAAACCCAAACTCGGGATTCAAATGAAATTTGAAGAGGATGAAATTTGTGAACTTTTGACATTGGTCTCATTGCAATTGGATGAAAACAAAAGAGACATCAATTTTTGAATATCGCGCATCATATGAATTGACACCCGAATCATCTCAAATACCTCTGCAAAGATTAAAATTATGGTATTGATCCGTAAATAATTAGATCTCGGCCCAAACATGAAAGTTGGAGAGAACATCGAGACGGAATTTTGGGCACCGGAGTCACTTAGTTCTGACATTCCAGTCAAAAGTTATGAATTTTTAGCGTTCTAAGGTTCAGCACAAAAACTCAACTTATTGCCCTTGAAAGATCAATTTTTCCGGAGACCATCTTCACACAATTAGTCTTCGTCCCCAAACAAAAGTTGGAGATAATATTGAGACGGTCTCTCTAGTCAAAAATCAGCCAAAAATATCGAGCGAGCTGAGAGTTATAAATTTCAGAGCACCTGAAATGCACATCAACAACATGTAATCATGAATTCTGCTTCTGAGAAATTAAACCATCTAGAGGATTTCCTTGATGAATAGGCCCTCAATCTGAACATATGAAATGTAGAAAATACCAAGCAGATTCCAATGTCAATGGAACCACTTCATAACAATATTCCAGTCAAAAGTTACGATTTGAAAAGTTTGAACCAGCGAAACTGTGTCCTCTAATCTGAACTATTGTAAATCAACTGAAACGCTTAGATTTCTCTACCATTTGAGACTTTCTAGAACACACTGGACCTTGTAATGAATATGACTCGGCTTGAACAATGATTGAAGTATTCCGGAATCCACAAGATACTTTTATCCTCAAGGAAGCAAATTTGTAACGATTCTTGGTGGAAGTACAACCATGTCCCATAATTAATGTATGCAATGCACCTAAGATTTAAATGTAACCCGTGTCCCATGTTTGTGAATGTGCATTAATTGAATAAAAATTACTATATAATTATACATAAAATTAACAATACATGTGTACCCAACAACATACACTAATTCTAATGATGAGATCGCCAACTTTTTTTTAATTCATTACCATTTATTTGTATATAAGTGTTTTCTTAAAAACATCAAATGGATATGTGGCACAATGGTATCGCGTCTGACTCTAGATCATAAGGTTGCATGTTTGATTCATGTCAGGTTCAATCTCTTTTTTATTTTCTTCTTCTAACAATGCAATTGTTTTTTAAAGAATGGTTGGTTGATAGAGGAAGATTTTTATCTATAATTATAGATAAAAAATAAAGGTTTTTTTAGGCTTTCCTGTTTTGTTCCTAAATTACCCTCAATTTTCATTAAAAAGCAATTTTATTAGATACTGTAATTACATTGCTCTTACCAAATAAATTTGTCTCTTGATTCAATTTCTCTTCTAACATATTTCCTCATGTCTTTTTCTTACAACATTATTCCATAATGATTAACTCATTTCAATTGAGATTTTTAAACATGTGGTATGAGATTCCACTTTTTTTACATCAATTTCGGTACAACAGTTATAGTTTTTTTTGTTGCAAAAAATTAGAAAATTATATGGTTAATAACTTCTTTCAACCACCACTATAGCAGATGAGTAAACCCGTATCATGTCTCTTCTATCTTTGTCATATAAGTTAATACACAATAAAATATAAATAAAATGAATGAAGTACAATAACATAGATCAAAATTATAAAAGTTAAAATTTAAAGTTAGGGAAAAGAAATTACTTCAAAGTTCTTCTTCTTACGAATGCATATGTTATTCTTTAAATTGAAGTGAGTTTGTTTGTGTTGTAACTTAATGAACTACCAATAAGTCATAAGTATGCTAGTGAACTTCCCATAGATCTCTCAACTTCCTAAAACATTATAAATATCATCTAAAAAAGTAATGATGCTCATATGTTTTTCCTTGATCTGAAGTTACGGTTTTATAATTGGATCTCCATTTAATAACTTCTCCTAGTTTGTAGTTTAAGGGCCACACTAGAATTCATTTTTAATAGTAATTTCCACTGTCGTAGGAAACATACATGTAATCATGATTCCTGTTGAGAATAATTCATGTTACAAGTTCTGGCGCTGTCCAGAAGCTGAGGTTCTGATGCTGTAAGAAGCTGTTGAACTTCTGAGGGAGTTATTGTAATTATTAGGGTACTTTAGTATTTTTTATTTTTATACTGTTAGTATCGTCTAACTTAATTACCAAGGTTAGGTTTTAATTATGGTTTTTTTTAATTAGGTTTATGGGCATATTTATTTTTGGGCTTTTAGTTGTGTATAAATATGTACTCTTATTTCATTAATATTCATTCAATCCTTATTTTATACTCTTTCTTATTTCCATCGTTATTTCCTATTTGTCCTTGTGCACCAACAAATTGGTATCTAGAGCTTCCGGTTAAGAATTCAGGGAAACACGAGTGAACGTGAGTTTGTTTGTGTGTTTGATTTTTGTTTCTAGGTTTCAAGTTGAATCTAGAACAAGAATATTTTTTCTGTTTGTGGGTTGGGAAACACTGTGTGAGTTAATATCTAAGGATATTTGCACAAGGTAGAAGATGAACGGAAACAGCAACATAAGCACCAAACTTCCAGTCTTTGATGGCAAAAACTAGAATAGATGGATGATCCAGATGCGTGTGTTGTTTGGATTTCAAGATGTTCTGGAGCTTGTTACCTATGGTTACATTCCAGTTTCAGAAGCAGCAACAGAAGATGAGAAAGAGGCACAGAGAAATAAAAGGAGGAGAGATCAGAAACTCTATTCTATATCCATCAGTGTATGGATGCGACTGTGTTTGAGAAGATTGCAGATTCTATGACGTCAAAGGGGGCGTGGGACACACTAGTTAGATGTTACGGTGGTGACGCATCAGTGAAGAAGGTGAACCTTCAGTCCTTGAGAAAGAAATACGAAAATCTCAACATGAAGAGCAGTGAGAAGGTTTCTGAGTATATCTCAAGAGTGATTCTGATCACTAATGAGATGACGGCTTGTGGAGAAACTCTTTTTGAACAAGTAATCATATAGAAGGTTCTGAGGTCGCTTACTCCTCAGTTTGATTAAATTGCTGTTGCTATTGAACATAACAAAGATCAGGAGACCATGAAAATTGAAGAGCTGCAAAGTAGTCTAGAAGTGCATGAGTTGTGTTTGACTGGAAGAACTTTTGAGAGGGAAGTAGAGCAGGCTCTGAAAGATTCTTTTGTCAAGAAGGACCAGAAACATAATAGACGTGGTGATAGATTCCAAAAGTCAAAAACTTTTGCTTCTGGTGAGAAAAAGTATCAGAAGGGAAAGGACAGAAGGAAAGTTCAATGCTATTGTTGTACGCAGTTTGTCCACTTTGCAAGAGATTTCCGGTCAAACAAAGAAAAGAAATCAGAAGAAGCGAATATAGCCAGAGGAGACTCTGATGATGAACCTGTGCTATTGATGGCCTCCAACTCTGACTGTAAGTGGTCAGAAGATTGGTGGTATACGGACACTGGGTGTTCAAACCACTTGACTGGGAATAGACAATGGCTGATATACTTTGACTCCAGCAGGAGAACAAAGATCAAATGTGCTAATGATAAGTACCTCAATGCAGCAGGTATGGGAAACGTCAGAGTCAAGGTGAAGAATGGAAAAAACATTCTAATCAGAGATGTTTGGTATATTCCTGGAATTAGAAGTAATCTGATAAGTGCAGGGCAACTCATTGAGAAAGGTTTCTTAGTTGTAATGAAGGACAACCTTTTGAAGTTGTATGATTCCCATCAGAAGTTGATCATGAAGTCTGAACAGGGAAGCAACAGAACATTCAAGGTGAATGTTAGTACAACTGAAGCAGAGTTCCTTAGTACAAAAGGTGTTGAAGGTGATAGTAAGTTGTGGTACAGAAGTTGGGGCATCTGAACTATAGAAGCTTAGGGCATCTAAGTTCTAAGAAGCTCGTATGTGGCATTCCATAGATTGTGAAGCCTGAGAAGTCATGTGAGGTGTGCATGAAAGGCAAACAACCAAGATTGCCATTTGCATAAGAGTTGCTCCAAGAGCAAAACATGCTCTGGGAGTAGTACATTCTGATGTGTGTGGACCATTCCCAGTACCTTCACTTGGAGGAAACAAATATTTTGTGTCCTTTGTGGATGAGTTCACAAGGATGACGTGGGTAACACTCATTAAGTTCAAACATGAGGTGTTTACTGAGTTTCAAAATTTCAAGGTGAAGGCTGAGAAGTAGAGTGGTCAAAAGATGAAGATTCTGAGAATAGATGGTGGAGGTAAATATAACTCTACTGAGTTCCAGAAGTTCTGTGAGGAGAATGGAATAAAACATGAGGTTACTGCTCCATACACTCCTCATCACAATTGTCTTGCTGAGAGAAGAAACAAAACTTTTCTTGATATGTCCAGAAGTATGCTGAAAGAGAAGAAGTTGCCTTATACGTTATGGGGAGAAGTTGTTGCCACATCAACATATATCCTAAACAGGTGTCTTATAAAGAAGCTGAAGGAAATTGTTCCTTTAGAGAAATGGACTGGAGATAATCAAAGCGTTGTTCATCTGAGAGTGTTTGGTTCTGTATGTTACAAACACGTCCCAGAAGCTAGAAGACAGAAGTTGGATGATAGAAGCAAAGCAATGTTGCTAGTGGGGTACCACAGTACAAGTGCATAAAAACTCTATTGTCCAGAAACCAATGAAGTTGAAGTCATCAGAGACGTTGTTGTGAAAGAGTCAGAAGTTTGGGATTGGAGCAAGGATCAATCAACCTCTGACATAGTGATAACTTCTGAAGACGAGTCAGAAGTTAAAGGTTCTGAAGAAGAGTTAGAAGATGATTCTGAAGACTCTAAAGATGAAGATGATGAATCAGATTCTGACCCAGATTCTGATGATAGTCTAGAATCTGGTGGTGATCATGCTTCTGGAAGGGAAAACTCTGAAGACCAAGGCTCTGGAGGATAAGCTTCTGAAGATGATCACGTTTCTGAAGGTGATAATTCTAAAGATAGAACTTCTGGACAAGGTCCAGAAGTTAATATTGTTCCACGTTCTGGAGAACAAGTTTAGAGGTCACAACGAGTCAGAACCATACCTAGAAGGCTTGCAGACTGTGACATGTTGCAAGACACTGAAGTTGACTCAGAGGGAGAAGTCATTTAGTGTGCCATGTTAGTAGATTCTGAACCATTGGGTATAGAATAAGCACTCAAGAAGAAAGTCTAGCTTGATGCCATGAAAGAAGAACTTGAGGCTATAAAGAGAAACAAAACTTGGGAGTTGACAAAACTTCCAAAGGAGAAGAAAGCCATCAGTGTCATATGGGTTTTCAAGGTGAAGCTTAAGCCAGATGGATCGATTAGCAAGCATAAAACTAGGTTAGTGGCCAGAGGTTTTCTTCAGAAACCTGAACTAGACTATTTCGAGGTGTTTGCTCCTGTAGCTAGGCATGAAACAATCAAATTGGTGATTGCTTTAGCTGCGAATAGAAGTTGGTCGCTGATGCATTTGGATGTGAAGTCAGCATTTCTGAATGGTCCATTACAAAGGAGGTATACGTGTCACAACCTCTTGGCTTTGTGAAAAAGAATCAGGAAGGGATGGTGTATAAGTTACACAAAGCTCTGTATGGATGGAATCAAGCACCCAAAGCTTGGAATCAAAAGATTGATTCGTTTTTCCAGAAGCAAGGGTTTCAGAAATGTGAGATGGAGTATGGCATATATGTGAAACATTCTGGAAGCAATATGGTTCTAGTATGCCTTTATGTTGATGACATATTGCTTACGGGGAGTTGTCCATAAGATATATCCAAGTTCAAGAAAGTGCTGATGAATGAATTCGAGATGACAGATCTAGGAAATATGGAATATTTTCTAGGGATGGAGGTTTTGTACTCAACGGAGGGTATCATTTTGCATCAGCTGACGTATGAACTTGAGATTCTGAAGAGATTTAAGTTGCAGAAAAGTACAATTGTTGTGACACCATCATAAACCAATCATAAATTGGATTCTGACTCTAATGGTGATTCTGTGGATGCTACAACCTTCAAGCAGTTGGTTGGTTCTCTTAGGTATTTGTGCAATACCCGACCTGACATTTGCTATGCAGTTGGAATGGTCAGCAAATTTATGAATAATCCAAAGTGGCCCCATTACGAAGCTGCTGTCAGGATTCTGAGGTATATAAAGCGGACTCTGAAATATGGAGTACTATTTCCCTCTGGAAGGAAGTCAGAACCAAAACTAGTGGGCTATTCTGATTCTGATTGGTGTGGAGATAGAGTTGACAGAAGAAGCACTTCTGGCTACCTGTTTAAATTTCTGGGAGGTCCTATTTCTTGGATTTCCAAGAAACAACCTGTTGTGGCTCTGTCAACATGTGAAGTTGAGTACATTACAGGAGTTGTAGTTGCATGTCAAGTTGTTTGGCTTCTAAATCTCCTGGAGGATTTGAAAATTGTGATAACGAAACCTCTGAAGCTGTTGATTAACAACAAGTCTGCAATCAACCTTGCCAAGAATCCAGTGTTGCATGGAAGAAGCAAGCATATTGAGATAAAGTATCATTTTCTCAGAAGTCAAGTACAAAAAGGAGTGTTAGAAGTTCTGCACTGCAGCACCCAGAAGTAGTTGGCAGATGTTCTGACAAAGGCTATCAAAACTGACCAGTTTCTTCATTTGAGAAATGTAATTGGTGTTGTCAGTTTTTGATGGACATGATTAAGTGATGGTATTGAGAATAATTCATGTTAGAAGTTATGACGCTGTCCAGAAGCTAAGGTTCTAATGTTGTCAGAAGTTGTTGAACTTCTGAGGGCGTTATTGTAATTATTAAGGTACTTTAGTATTTGTTATTTTTATACTGTTAGTATCGTCTAACTTAATCACCATGGTTAGGCTTTAATTAGGGTTTGTTTTAATTAAGTTTATGGGCATATTATTTTTGGGCTTTTAGTTGTGTATAAATATGTACTCTTATTTCATTAGAATTCATTCAATCCTTATTTTATACTCTTTCTTATTTCCATCGTTATTTCCTCTTTGTCCTTATGCACCAACAATTCCTACACTCTAATTTCAAAATATTCTTACATAATATTACTCGCCATTTTATAGTATTTTTATGTGTATCTCTATTATTCTTTGACAAAAAAGAAGCCTGAAATGAATTGATGACTTGATGTCTTGTAGGAATCTCTATCCAGTGTCTTTTTCTTGTTATCTATGACATCAATAATGACTAATATCATTTCAAACTATTTGTATGACATGCGATTGTTTTCATGTTTCCAAGTTACTACTACTTTCTATTTTAAACCTTTTGAGTCATGATAAAATCTTATGAACTTATTAGAAATGCCCTTTTGATTTCATAGGTATTATGGACATGTAGATAAAGAATCATTTTGATATCCTTTTTCAATACTACCCTCTAAATTACCAACATTGATGATTTGTCTTTGGGGTGATAAGATGGTCATGAGTTATCTCTTCTTACTAACATAACACACTAACTAATAATATTATGGCAATGGTTTTCATCCTCGAAAACATCAAATTCAAGAGAATGACATATTTTTGAATTTGATCCTCCAATATATGATTTAACACGAGAAACTATAAAATATGAGGTAAATGAATAGTGGAGGAAATTAAAGGGATGTCTAAAGGAATTGGCATATGAAACTATTGAAATATAAAAAGAAGTTGCATCAATAGTACCTGATGATTGATGATAACTTTCTTAGCAAGTGCCTGTTCGCGTTAAAAAGTGGCGCGCGAGGGAATCGAATCGGAATTCGGATTCTCTGGCTCGAAATGATTTACTCTTTTGATTTGTTTATAAAGATGCCGCGAGCATCAAGGTTTATTATTTCCAACACAAGAAAATGATTATGAAAAGGGAAAGTGCAATACCCTCAATTGATATGATATGCATTACGACTAGCGCGAACTAGACGTAACGCATTGGGGAGATTCCGGGCAAGGGGGTTTGTTATATAAAGGGAATAGATGTGGCACCCTAAATATATATAGTTATCTATAGCTTTATATATGAATATTTTGATATGTTTGTGTGTTTTAAATTGCTATTTCTATTGTTGGGAAAGTTTCTCCTTTGGATTTTAAGAAGGGTAGATTATGTGGGATCCTAGGTTTTGTTATTATTGTGCTCGCAAAGATCATTGGGATCTTCAGCATACATATCCCTTATTGGGAATCAGAGCATTTGTAGCTCGGATCTAAAGGGAGCTATGGTTTTGTTTGGTTTGAGGGAGAAAGAAATATGCTCGCCAAGGATGAGACCTTGTGCCTACGTATTCTCAAAGGGAGGTTGAGAAAGTTAGAGCAATCGTAGTTCCCACTTATGCTAGTGGAAGCAACGGGATGTTATTAAGAGACAAAGACAAATGTCATCTTAATGAAAAATGTATCTAATCTATTTCATCACATACATTTTGAAGGGTTGATAGATTGAATCTTTCTTCGTAAGTTATAGGTGTTTTACTTGAGTGTACAAGCGTTACCACTTACGAGTTAAGAAAGATGTTTGAAAAGATGATTGAATCTTTAATTGTAAGAATTGGGTGTTTTGCTCGAGTGTACAAGCGTTACCACTTATAGTTTAAATGATGTTTTGTTTGAAAAGTGTTTGAAAAGTATTTGATTGTATGTGATGTGATAGATGAGATACTTCTTCCATAGAGATGATAAATGTCTAAATCTCAGGGGGAAATTGATTATGGATTAGGGGGATGCTTTTAAGAAGCCCGTGGGTCCTTGTATTTTAAGCCCAAGAGGAGGCATTCCGAGGGTCATCGAGGGTCCTTGTATTGTAAGCCCAAGAGAAGGCATTCTGAGGGTCATCGAGGGTCCTTGTATTAAGCTCAAGAGGAAGCTATAGGGTATGGATGGTTTTGGCTTTAAGAGTGGTTTCACCGAGAAACCATCCTCTTAGGATTCAAGAGTGATTTCACCGGGAAATCATCCTCTTAGGGTTCTATCCTAGCGCGGGTGATTCTTTGTATTGGAAGCCCAATAGGAGGCTGTTAAGAGATTTCCAGGTCTCTTTCTTGTTTGATGCCCAAGAGAAGGCTAAACTCAACGAGGGAGTTCTTTTGAACGAAGCCCAAGAGGAGGCTAACTTAGCAGGGGAGTGTTGTCTTATATGAAGCCTAAGCGGAGGCTAAACTCAATGAATGAGTTTTCTTATACGAAGCCTAAGAGGAGGCTAAAGGGAAACCTAGTTGTTAGGATAATTGTTATGTTATAACTGAATAGTTATATAAACAAATGTGTGATGTGTATTCACAGGAGTTTATGAAGGAAATATAAACAAGTGTATAAAACAAGCGTTTAAAGCAAGTGTAACTTGAATATTTACGAGGTTTTAGATTGTGTACAAGGAAACGAATATGTACACGAAGGGGTGTTTATGTACAAGGAAATGAATATGTACATAGGAGGGTTGGGACTTACACCGTGAGGCAGGCCCATTGGTTTAAGAGCAGTTTCACCGGGAATAATGCTTCTCTTAATACCAATGGATTTGGTGTATAAACAAGCGAATGAAAACAAACGAAAGAAGTTTGTTTAGGCTTGGATATTTATAAAGATGATTGAATATGTACAAGGAAAATTTAATATGTACATAAAGGTTTTGGGACTTACACCGTGAGGGAGGCCCATGATCAATTAAGAAATTCGAGGAAAAAACTGGTTCAGTTTTATCTTTAAATCGAGTCGATCATGGAAAAAGGAGTGTAAGTTTGTTGAAATGTTTTGAAAAGGTTTTAAAAATGATTTTGAAAAGTGAAGTATATTCACAAGAAGTTTTGAAAAGATTTGGGTTTTGAAAGTTTGAAAGAAAACATCTTTGAAAAGTATTTAGAAATACTTAAAATGTTTCATTTTTGACTTAATAAAAATATAATCAAAAGAAAATATTTTTGGATTTTTTTGACATAATCATAAAATAGGTATATTAAATGACAAGTGTGCAAAAAATCATCTCAAAATGAGAAGTTTTGATTGGTTTTTGAAAATGTTGAAGTTTGATGGAAAATGTGAAGAAAACAAGTTGTAAAAATTTGATTTTGGTCCTTAGGAGGTTTGAACTCAAGACCTTTGGCTTAGAAGTGAAAAGCTTTACCACTGAGCCATGTGTTTATCCTGTTATTTACACGCCTTCGTTTAATTATATTTAAAACAAGTCTTTGAAAATGTTTTAAAATGAAGGAAAAGTTAAAAAAAATGACAAAATGGTCTCAGGGGGATTCGAACCCTAGACCATAGGCAAGGCAAAGGACATGAAAAGCGCGCTGACTACCACTGGGGTGGCTATACATCTATTTATTTATTTTCTTCCATGTTATTATATTATAAACGAATTATTTGAATTTGAAAAACAAAACAGAAAACGCGCGTACTCCATCTTCTTCTTCCTCAAGCTTTTGATTTTGTAACTTCCTCATTTCTCAATGAAATTGAAAGATGTAAACATCAAAGTTGCTCAATTTTTAACCAGGAATATGATGGTGATGTTTAATTTCATTTATTTTGAACTTAAGATGATTAATTTTGAATGAGAACAAATGAACCCTAATTTTAAGAATCAACATGAAATCGTGTATGGATCATGATTTGTGAAATTGATTGAGGGTTAATGATCAATATGAGTGCAGAAACAAGATGGCCAAGCAATTTTTGAACTGGAATGCATGAATCATAGAGTTCAAATTCTGAGTGACTTACCTCTTCAAACTGAAATTGAAATCTTTGTTAGAGTGTTTCTAGTTGTATTTTGAGGATTGCTATAGCTTCACTGGACCCTATGGAAAGGTATCTGGATGCTTAGCTTGAATTGAAATAGCCTGGATCGTTCCACCAAAGTCCAACTGCAATCTCTTGAAGTGAGTTTCGAATTTGGAACTGGAGTTGTTACATATGTGAGCTAAGTGTCTGGATCACTTCTATGAAGTGTATGGATGATGTTTAAAGTGTTAAATCAAAGCTAGCACGAGCAAATTGAGATATGGCAAGTTAAGGCTCAATTTGCAAGTTTATGGATTTTGGAGCATGATTCTGAGTTTGGACAATTTTTCTGGTGGTTTTAAGTCTTAGACAACTTCTAATTGATGTTTAGAACATGTTAGAAACTTAAATTCACTCAGATTTTGTAAGGTTTGAAGATTGCAAAATTTCCCTCTTTGAACTTTGAAACTTGGAATTTAAGAAAGAAAGAAGGAAAGCTTGATTATGATAGCTTTGGTGTGATCTGAAAATGAAGAAATGACCTCTATTTATAGGCCAAGAAATCTGAATGGCAAGGCATGGCTATCATTGAGAGAGCTTTGCAACTTGCTTAAGTGGTAAGAAGGAATCTTTTGCATTTAATGCAAAAGTTACTTTCTAACCATGGTTAGAAATTTCTCTTTGATTCAATCCTCTTCTCAATCATTCAAAACTGATATTTATCAGTTATAATCTACCCCTAGCTGATGACAAGGCTTCTAGAAGGGAGATTTATGAAAAATGACTTATAATTTTGAAGCATGAACTTGGAATTTCCGTGGTTTTGGAGCTCTATGTTTCAAAATCAAAAGCATAGCTAGACAAAGTGTTTTTGCAAGTTCTTGGACATTTTGGAAAGCTTGTAACAAGGGCTACAACTTTCATGTTTTGAGTTTTTTCTGAATCCAAATGGATCTAGGTGTAAAATGGCCTAGAAAGTGAGGAAAAAACATGTTTCTTAACACTTGAAAATTTTTCTAAGTGTTAGAAAAATTTCAAATCTTGACTTTTTGTTGACTTTTCACATTTCTTGATTTTTATGATCAGGATGGATTATTTGAAATGTTTTTATGATTGAAAAAGTTTAGTCTTGAAAAAGTTGACCAAAAGTCAAAGTTTGACTTTTTTGAGCAGGTGAATTTTCATCAGATGGTTCAGAATTTGTCTGATGAAGAAACATGGATTTTGCAATGTTTTGAATCAAGAAATTAGGTCAAGATGTTGCATTGAAGATGTTAAGATCAATCTTCAAGAAAATAGGTCATCCATTGAGCAGAAAGTCAATGATTCACTATCTTAGATCAAAACCCTAATTGGTCGATTCAAGGTAGATCATGAGAAAAAGTTGGGAATCTGAATATCAAATGTTGATGATTTATTAAGATAGATCAATTGAGGTGAGTGGAAACTCAAACCCTAATTGATCACATCTTAAACAGATGAAATTTTGATGAAACCCTAATTTTGACTTCAGGAGCACACGCACGATCTATTCTGTTTTGAAACTGTTAGTGATGCAGTGATGCATATGTGGATATTGTAAGGTGGTATCTTAGGTCAAAAATTGGGGTATGACAGTGCCCTAATTTAGTGGAAGCAATAAAAATAAATTTCTCGCCGCATGGATCAGTAATTTAAACAAATTTAAATTTGTGCGATTTAAATAAAATACTGGGGGTTTAGATTAAGTTTGTGAAAAATTAATTACGGGAATAAAACTAATAAAGGATATGATAATGTATGAAGGTGGTTGCATCTTTATTCAAACCCCCTAATTATCCCTTGTTTGTGAATGTGCATTAATTAAATAATAATTATAATATAATTATACATAAAATTAATTCTAATGATGAGACTTTCAACTAATTTTTATAATTCATTGCCATTTATTTGTATATAAGTATTTCCTTGAAAATATCAAATGGATCAGTGGCGCAATGATATCGCGTTTGACTCTAGGTCAAAAGGATGCGTGTTCGATTCAATTTAGGTTCAATCTTATTTTTAATTTCTTCTTCTAACTGGTTAATAGAGGAAGATTTTTATCTATATTATAGTTTTTTTTAAATAGAAAGGTTTTTTTAGGCTTTCCAGTTTTGTTCCTAAATTACCCTCAATTTTCATTAAAAAGAAAAATTTTTAATAGAAACTGTAATTACATTGTTGTTACCAAATAAATTTGTCTCTTGATTCCATTTCTCTTCTAACTTTTTTCCTCATGTCTTTTTCTTACATCATTATTCCTTAATAATTAACTCATTACAATTGAGTTTTTATACATGTGGGTTGAGATTCCAATTTATTACGACATCAATTTTGGTACATCAATAATAGTTTTTTTTTCGCAAAAAATTAAAAAATTATACAGTTAATAACTTTATTCAACCACCACAATAGCAGATGAGTAAACTCGTATCATGTCTCTTATATCTTTGTCATATAAATTAATACACGATAAAATACAAACAAAATGAATGAAGTACAATAACATACGTCAAACTTAAAAAAGTTAAAATTCGAAGTCGGGGATAAGAAATTACTTGCAAAGTTCTTCTTACGAATGTATATGCTATTCTCTAAATTCAAGTGAGTTTGTTTGTGTTGTAACTTAATGAACAAACAATAAGCCATAAATATGCAATAAATGAACTTCCCATAGATATCTAAAGTAATGAAGCTCATATGTTTTTACTTTATTTGAAGTTACGGTTTTATAATTAGATTTCCATTCATTAACTTCTTTTAGTTTGTAGTTTAAGGGCCACACTAGAATTCGTTTCTATTAGTACTTTCCATGGTCGTGGGAAACATACAAGTAATCATGATTCCTACACTCTAATTTCAAATTATTATTTTATAATATTACTCGCCATTTTAAAGTAATTTTCTGGGTATCTCTATTATTCTTCCACCAAAAAGAAGCCTGAAAAGAATTGACGACTTGATGTCTTGTAGGAATCTTTATCTAGTGCCTTTTTTCTTTTTATCTATGACATCAATAATGACAAATTTCAAACTATTTGTATGACATTTGATTGTTTTCATATTTCCAAGTTACTACTACTTTCTATTTTAAACCTTTTGAGTCATGATAAAATCTTATGAACTTATTAGAAATGCCCTTTTGATTTCATAGGTATTATGGACATGTAGATAAAGAATCATTTTGATATCCTTTTTCAATACTACCCTCTAAATTACCAACATTGATGATTTGTCTTTGGGGTGATAAGATGGTCATGAGTTATCTCTTCTTACTAACATAACACACTAACTAATAATATTATGGCAATGGTTTTCATCCTCGAAAACATCAAATTCAAGAGAATGACATATTTTTGAATTTGATCCTCCAATATATGATTTAACACGAGAAACTATAAAATATGAGGTAAATGAATAGTGGAGGAAATTAAAGGGATGTCTAAAGGAATTGGCATATGAAACTATTGAAATATAAAAAGAAGTTGCATCAATAGTACCTGATGATTGATGATAACTTTCTTAGCAAGTGCCTGTTCGCGTTAAAAAGTGGCGCGCGAGGGAATCGAATCGGAATTCGGATTCTCTGGCTCGAAATGATTTACTCTTTTGATTTGTTTATAAAGATGCCGCGAGCATCAAGGTTTATTATTTCCAACACAAGAAAAATGATTATGAAAAAGGGGAAAGCTGCAATACCCTCAATTGATATGATATGCATTACGACTAGCGCGAACTAGACGTAACGCATTGGGGAGATTCCGGGCAAGGGGGTTTGTTATATAAAGGGAATAGATGTGGCACCCTAAATATATATAGTTATCTATAGCTTTATATATGAATATTTTGATATGTTTGTGTGTTTTAAATTGCTATTTCTATTGTTGGGAAAGTTTCTCCTTTGGATTTTAAGAAGGGTAGATTATGTGGGATCCTAGGTTTTGTTATTATTGTGCTCGCAAAGATCATTGGGATCTTCAGCATACATATCCCTTATTGGGAATCAGAGCATTTGTAGCTCGGATCTAAAGGGAGCTATGGTTTTGTTTGGTTTGAGGGAGAAAGAAATATGCTCGCCAAGGATGAGACCTTGTGCCTACGTATTCTCAAAGGGAGGTTGAGAAAGTTAGAGCAATCGTAGTTCCCACTTATGCTAGTGGAAGCAACGGGATGTTATTAAGAGACAAAGACAAATGTCATCTTAATGAAAAATGTATCTAATCTATTTCATCACATACATTTTGAAGGGTTGATAGATTGAATCTTTCTTCGTAAGTTATAGGTGTTTTACTTGAGTGTACAAGCGTTACCACTTACGAGTTAAGAAAGATGTTTGAAAAGATGATTGAATCTTTAATTGTAAGAATTGGGTGTTTTGCTCGAGTGTACAAGCGTTACCACTTATAGTTTAAATGATGTTTTGTTTGAAAAGTGTTTGAAAAGTATTTGATTGTATGTGATGTGATAGATGAGATACTTCTTCCATAGAGATGATAAATGTCTAAATCTCAGGGGGAAATTGATTATGGATTAGGGGGATGCTTTTAAGAAGCCCGTGGGTCCTTGTATTTTAAGCCCAAGAGGAGGCATTCCGAGGGTCATCGAGGGTCCTTGTATTGTAAGCCCAAGAGAAGGCATTCTGAGGGTCATCGAGGGTCCTTGTATTAAGCTCAAGAGGAAGCTATAGGGTATGGATGGTTTTGGCTTTAAGAGTGGTTTCACCGAGAAACCATCCTCTTAGGATTCAAGAGTGATTTCACCGGGAAATCATCCTCTTAGGGTTCTATCCTAGCGCGGGTGATTCTTTGTATTGGAAGCCCAATAGGAGGCTGTTAAGAGATTTCCAGGTCTCTTTCTTGTTTGATGCCCAAGAGAAGGCTAAACTCAACGAGGGAGTTCTTTTGAACGAAGCCCAAGAGGAGGCTAACTTAGCAGGGGAGTGTTGTCTTATATGAAGCCTAAGCGGAGGCTAAACTCAATGAATGAGTTTTCTTATACGAAGCCTAAGAGGAGGCTAAAGGGAAACCTAGTTGTTAGGATAATTGTTATGTTATAACTGAATAGTTATATAAACAAATGTGTGATGTGTATTCACAGGAGTTTATGAAGGAAATATAAACAAGTGTATAAAACAAGCGTTTAAAGCAAGTGTAACTTGAATATTTACGAGGTTTTAGATTGTGTACAAGGAAACGAATATGTACACGAAGGGGTGTTTATGTACAAGGAAATGAATATGTACATAGGAGGGTTGGGACTTACACCGTGAGGCAGGCCCATTGGTTTAAGAGCAGTTTCACCGGGAATAATGCTTCTCTTAATACCAATGGATTTGGTGTATAAACAAGCGAATGAAAACAAACGAAAGAAGTTTGTTTAGGCTTGGATATTTA
Organism: Vicia sativa; assembly: GCA_021764765.1. Lineage (NCBI taxonomy): Eukaryota > Viridiplantae > Streptophyta > Magnoliopsida > Fabales > Fabaceae > Vicia > Vicia sativa. Next base: position 105,816,283 of record CM038793.1, read on the forward strand.
TAAAGATGATTGAATATGTACAAGGAAAATTTAATATGTACATAAAGGTTTTGGGACTTACACCGTGAGGGAGGCCCATGATCAATTAAGAAATTCGAGGAAAAAACTGGTTCAGGTTTATCTTTAAATCGAGTCGATCATGGAAAAAGGAGTGTAAGTTTGTTGAAATGTTTTGAAAAGGTTTTAAAAATGATTTTGAAAAGTGAAGTATATTCACAAGAAGTTTTGAAAAGATTTGGGTTTTGAAAGTTTGAAAGAAAACATCTTTGAAAAGTATTTAGAAATACTTAAAATGTTTCATTTTTGACTTAATAAAAATATAATCAAAAGAAAATATTTTTGGATTTTTTTGACATAATCATAAAATAGGTATATTAAATGACAAGTGTGCAAAAAATCATCTCAAAATGAGAAGTTTTGATTGGTTTTTGAAAATGTTGAAGTTTGATGGAAAATGTGAAGAAAACAAGTTGTAAAAATTTGATTTTGGTCCTTAGGAGGTTTGAACTCAAGACCTTTGGCTTAGAAGTGAAAAGCTTTACCACTGAGCCATGTGTTTATCCTGTTATTTACACGCCTTCGTTTAATTATATTTAAAACAAGTCTTTGAAAATGTTTTAAAATGAAGGAAAAGTTAAAAAAAATGACAAAATGGTCTCAGGGGGATTCGAACCCTAGACCATAGGCAAGGCAAAGGACATGAAAAGCGCGCTGACTACCACTGGGGTGGCTATACATCTATTTATTTATTTTCTTCCATGTTATTATATTATAAACGAATTATTTGAATTTGAAAAACAAAACAGAAAACGCGCGTACTCCATCTTCTTCTTCCTCAAGCTTTTGATTTTGTAACTTCCTCATTTCTCAATGAAATTGAAAGATGTAAACATCAAAGTTGCTCAATTTTTAACCAGGAATATGATGGTGATGTTTAATTTCATTTATTTTGAACTTAAGATGATTAATTTTGAATGAGAACAAATGAACCCTAATTTTAAGAATCAACATGAAATCGTGTATGGATCATGATTTGTGAAATTGATTGAGGGTTAATGATCAATATGAGTGCAGAAACAAGATGGCCAAGCAATTTTTGAACTGGAATGCATGAATCATAGAGTTCAAATTCTGAGTGACTTACCTCTTCAAACTGAAATTGAAATCTTTGTTAGAGTGTTTCTAGTTGTATTTTGAGGATTGCTATAGCTTCACTGGACCCTATGGAAAGGTATCTGGATGCTTAGCTTGAATTGAAATAGCCTGGATCGTTCCACCAAAGTCCAACTGCAATCTCTTGAAGTGAGTTTCGAATTTGGAACTGGAGTTGTTACATATGTGAGCTAAGTGTCTGGATCACTTCTATGAAGTGTATGGATGATGTTTAAAGTGTTAAATCAAAGCTAGCACGAGCAAATTGAGATATGGCAAGTTAAGGCTCAATTTGCAAGTTTATGGATTTTGGAGCATGATTCTGAGTTTGGACAATTTTTCTGGTGGTTTTAAGTCTTAGACAACTTCTAATTGATGTTTAGAACATGTTAGAAACTTAAATTCACTCAGATTTTGTAAGGTTTGAAGATTGCAAAATTTCCCTCTTTGAACTTTGAAACTTGGAATTTAAGAAAGAAAGAAGGAAAGCTTGATTATGATAGCTTTGGTGTGATCTGAAAATGAAGAAATGACCTCTATTTATAGGCCAAGAAATCTGAATGGCAAGGCATGGCTATCATTGAGAGAGCTTTGCAACTTGCTTAAGTGGTAAGAAGGAATCTTTTGCATTTAATGCAAAAGTTACTTTCTAACCATGGTTAGAAATTTCTCTTTGATTCAATCCTCTTCTCAATCATTCAAAACTGATATTTATCAGTTATAATCTACCCCTAGCTGATGACAAGGCTTCTAGAAGGGAGATTTATGAAAAATGACTTATAATTTTGAAGCATGAACTTGGAATTTCCGTGGTTTTGGAGCTCTATGTTTCAAAATCAAAAGCATAGCTAGACAAAGTGTTTTTGCAAGTTCTTGGACATTTTGGAAAGCTTGTAACAAGGGCTACAACTTTCATGTTTTGAGTTTTTTCTGAATCCAAATGGATCTAGGTGTAAAATGGCCTAGAAAGTGAGGAAAAAACATGTTTCTTAACACTTGAAAATTTTTCTAAGTGTTAGAAAAATTTCAAATCTTGACTTTTTGTTGACTTTTCACATTTCTTGATTTTTATGATCAGGATGGATTATTTGAAATGTTTTTATGATTGAAAAAGTTTAGTCTTGAAAAAGTTGACCAAAAGTCAAAGTTTGACTTTTTTGAGCAGGTGAATTTTCATCAGATGGTTCAGAATTTGTCTGATGAAGAAACATGGATTTTGCAATGTTTTGAATCAAGAAATTAGGTCAAGATGTTGCATTGAAGATGTTAAGATCAATCTTCAAGAAAATAGGTCATCCATTGAGCAGAAAGTCAATGATTCACTATCTTAGATCAAAACCCTAATTGGTCGATTCAAGGTAGATCATGAGAAAAAGTTGGGAATCTAAATATCAAATGTTGATGATTTATTAAGATAGATCAATTGAGGTGAGTGGAAACTCAAACCCTAATTGATCACATCTTAAACAGATGAAATTTTGATGAAACCCTAATTTTGACTTCAGGAGCACACGCACGATCTATTCTGTTTTGAAACTGTTAGTGATGCAGTGATGCATATGTGGATATTGTAAGGTGGTATCTTAGGTCAAAAATTGGGGTATGACAGTGCCCTAATTTAGTGGAAGCAATAAAAATAAATTTCTCGCCGCATGGATCAGTAATTTAAACAAATTTAAATTTGTGCGATTTAAATAAAATACTGGGGGTTTAGATTAAGTTTGTGAAAAATTAATTACGGGAATAAAACTAATAAAGGATATGATAATGTATGAAGGTGGTTGCATCTTTATTCAAACCCCCTAATTATCCCTTGTTTGTGAATGTGCATTAATTAAATAATAATTATAATATAATTATACATAAAATTAATTCTAATGATGAGACTTTCAACTAATTTTTATAATTCATTGCCATTTATTTGTATATAAGTATTTCCTTGAAAATATCAAATGGATCAGTGGCGCAATGATATCGCGTTTGACTCTAGGTCAAAAGGATGCGTGTTCGATTCAATTTAGGTTCAATCTTATTTTTAATTTCTTCTTCTAACTGGTTAATAGAGGAAGATTTTTATCTATATTATAGTTTTTTTTAAATAGAAAGGTTTTTTTAGGCTTTCCAGTTTTGTTCCTAAATTACCCTCAATTTTCATTAAAAAGAAAAATTTTTAATAGAAACTGTAATTACATTGTTGTTACCAAATAAATTTGTCTCTTGATTCCATTTCTCTTCTAACTTTTTTC